>PVJL010000046.1:0-600000 GCA_004026885.1 Lyroderma lyra
AGGGAGGGAGGGAGGGAGGGAGGGGCACGCATCTGTGGGGACCACCACCTCCACCACCACCACTATGGGTCTTCTATTTTCATACTGTTCTTCCAATCCATGACCTCCTTAAGATTGAAGGTCACGTTTTATTCATTTCTGTAATCCCAACCCCCAGCACATATCAGCACTTAATAAAAATAATTTTGGATCAATGCATGACCCACCAGACACTGTGAGATCATCTCAAACCTAAGCAGCTATTCAACCTGCTTGACCTTCTCACAGACCCCCTAGTCCAAGTCCACCCCACCCCCAACTTTTGTCAAGCTTGCGGCGCCGCGTCGGGACGGGGAGTAACTGAGTATGAGCTCTTCGGATCAGCGGGCAGTGAAGGTGCCCTGCGGCCAAAGCAGACGGGGTGAGAGGAAAACAAGGAACGAGGGCGAACTTGCCCCAGGTCAACAGAGCACCGCTGGGCCATGCTAGATGGCCAGCATAAATATCTATGGGGGAGAGGGTCAGGTTGAAAACAACAACCACAGAACACCTAGAAGGTAGTGACAAAATCTGTTTCTTGCTCGTTGGGAACTGAGAACAGCAGCCCTGGACCTCTAGGACTCCCCGCCTCATTTAAAAGAATTAATCAATCCACACCCGACGGAGAGCAGCAGTGGAGTTCGTTGAGGGGGTTGGAAACCCGAGGAAAACGAGGTTTCCCAGCTGCCACTGTGCTTCCGAGCTCCTCAGAGGAGCCCTCGGCTCCGCTTATCTGTTTCACATCGTCCTGGAGTGTGATTTTTCAGGCTCTTGGCTGAGAACCGGGGACTGGCTGGGCGGTGGGACGTTCCCCTCAGTCCCTCCTCCCGGGAGACCTGGGAGACGTGTCCTCTCTCCAAGCTGCCCGAATGCAGCGTTAGATGGAAGATTAGCCGCCTCGCGGCTGCAGGGGGGCCTTCTGTGGACTGTGGCCTCCCCCCGCTGCCCTTGCTCTTCTGTTATTCATCAGTGAAGGACTCGGGGGCATGGGCGCTGGCATCTGTCTTGGTGGGTTCCCAAGGGCTGTTTTCCTGGCCAATGCCCTCCCGGAGCCAAGGAGTCACGGCCAGGCCCTGCAGCAACGGGGGATCATGAAGAGGTGTTTGGCCTTCAGGTAGTGTGGGAGCCATTCGTGCAGGTTTGCATTTTCCATCGTTAAAAAACGTCATGAGAACGTTGGCCAAGATAGAAAACAAAGCCACAACTGTTTCTGCAGCCCAAAGACTCGCGTGGTCACCTGCACTTGTCTGGAAGGGGAGCCAGGAGCGCCCTGAGCGAGCGCTGACAGGCCCAACACTTGCCTTTACGACCCCCACACCGGCTCCAAGGGCTCCCCTCGCCCCTGTGGCTTCCAACCTGCACCAGAGGCAAAGCCAGTCGTGACAGCCAGCACCGCCGGCTGGTGTCCCTCCAGCACGCTCCCTGCGACACCCGCAGGCTCAGGCCCTCCCTGCCAGGCCCCTGCTCGTCTTCCCCTGGATCGTGTGTTCGCTCCCCCTGAAACAGCACCCCTCTCGCTTTCTGGCTCCCTTGGCCGGCTTCGTTTTCCTCCCCAGCACGGAGCAGCTCCTGCCATCCTGCGCAGTCATTGTCTGTGGTCTGCTTCCTCCCTGTCGCATGTAGTCTCCTAGAATGGAGGGACTTAGGCTCCTGTGGGACACTCGTATGTGCATCCCAGCACCTAGAACAGCCCCTGGCGGGCAGTTGGCACGGAACGCATTTTGTGGGGCGGATGAGCGAACGGCGGTTGTGCGGGGCCACGGCTCTTCCCTTCGCAAGGAACTTGTGTCGACAGCCAGGATGTCCTGTGCACAACCAGTACCAAACAGGTGGAAGTGGGCCGGAAAGGCACTCAGTTTGTTCATGGCCCGTCCTGAGCCCAGCACCGTGGGCGTCACCCCCGGGACCCTTTCGCACCATCAGCGTCAGTGCCGTGCGCAGGCGACAGACGGAGCGTGGGCAGGAGCAGCGACGAGCAGGACAGACGCGTCCCTGGTCTCGGGGCGCTGAGAGCCTGGCAGGAAAGACGGAAGCCGAAACAAGCCGGAGCAGCTGGGGGTTCTAAGCAGGGAGTGCGGGGGGCCACGGGGACACAATGCTGGAGGCCACACCTGCTCGGGGCCCGTCCTTTCTGAAAGAGCTGTAAAATAACTGTCCTCTGAGGACTGAGACACAATCAAACGCTTCCCTGTGAACACAATGCAATGCCTAACTCCAAAAAAAGCGTAATGCTTTATGACAGCACTGGGGAAGCGTCTCGTAGTCCAGAGCGCCAGGATGCGCAGCAGGAGAGATGGAAACGAAGGTTCTCGCGTGACTAGCAGGGACGAAGCGTGTACTCGCCTCCCTTTGTCCTACCCCTTCCTTCTGTCAGTCTCATTCTCCATGTAAAACCACACTTACACATACATGTACAGGCCCAACGAAGTGTCACAGTAACCCTCCTGAGACAGACACTAACTGCCCCATTTCAGGAGGGAAGGGATTGGAGCTCAGAGAGGGTGTGTAACTTGCTCAAAGTCACACAGCGAGGAAGTGGCTCCTCTGAGATGCCAAGTCGGGTGTAAGGGGCTCTCCAGAGCGGGCCTTTCTGGGTTCCTCCAATTCCGTTCCGCAGGCTGTGCTTACGCTGTCACTGTGTCAGGTCTCCTCACAGTGCCTGCCAGTATGGAGCCTTAAGGGGCCCGCACACAGTCAACGGTGCTCACAGTCCGCGGGTGCTGGCCATGCTGGGGGTCCGACAGGAAAACGAGCTCCACCAGTCAAACGGAGTGAGGAGGACATCGAAGGCCTGTCTGTGTGGCGATCACATGGCTGCTGGTCCTGGCAAGGACGGAGGGCTGTCAGCCTACCCTGGACACCGCAGGCGTTTCCTCTGGGGACTGGGTGGACGAGGAGGAGTGCCAAGTGACTCTTGCGTAGACTCCATCGCTGACTTTCTGGGTGACCTGGGCAGACCATTTAATGTCACACACCTCCCTTTCTTGGTTGGTAAGATGAGGCAGAAATAACACTCAGCAGCCCCACACAGGAACAAAGACTCATATAAAAGTCAGGTTCCTCCAATGAAGTGACACGGGCAGAACACGGGATTTTTTATTACTACAGGCAGAAGTTCATGGAGCGAAATGAAAAAGGGGAGGGCCCTGAGCTTTCCTGTGACGGGACTCAGCCGCCCTCCGCCACCCTGCCAGGCGGAGTCTTGTACTTGGCCCCCCGCCCTCCCCGCAAGGTGAGCGAGCGGAGGGCGTCCCCTGCAGTGTCTCCCGCACCCCGTCCTTGCACCGGCCACCTCCAGAGCTCACCTCGGAAAACAGAAACTGATGCTAACAGCGACAGCAATCGTGACGACCCCCACACCTGTGACGCACTCCTCAGGTTACAAGCACTTTCACGTACGTCGATTGCTCATTTGAAACTCACGAGAACACTGATTATTACCACCCCCATTTTACAGATGAGGAACCGAGGCTCAGAGGGCCAGAGAGTTGACCTAAGATAAGACCCAGAACCAGTTAGTCTGGATCTTTCTAAACACTGGACTAGTCAAGGATGACAAGCCACATCACTTGTGAAACATATTAGTCCCCAAAGAGACCCCGTTGTGAAACAGTCCCCCCTCCACAGTGCTATTACTCAGTGGGTTTTCGCTTCCAAGGGCTGCACGATCTCTTTTCTTTTCCTAAAACTCCAGGATGCGTGTGCCAGCACCTTTGCTCAAGTTCCCCTCCTTTTCAGTTGGGCTTGGAATTGGCAATCATGTTCGGGGTATTTTTTTCCAAAGTGAAGTTCACCAGATCTGACTGTCAGAGCCTTGGCTCTCCTTTCAGTACTTTTGGATGGAGGAGAAACATCTGAGCAAGGGTACAGGAAGGCGCTGGTACAAGCTCGGGGCCCGACATTCAGGAGACGATGGAACAAGCATTCATGGGTATCTGCAGCCAATGCATTCAAAATCACGGGGAGGATCATCTGAGAAATTAACCCCCAAACCCACTGACCGCATGGTACTCCACTGAGGTCCCTTTCACACAGGTTGCCCCACGTCACCGGAATAGCTGCAGCTGGAGCAGTTTTGGTACTCACGTCACGTGCTTACTCGTGTTTGGATATCAAGAAGATTTGGAGGAGGGCGTGGGAAGCAATCAGGAGAAGTAACTCTGCTCAGTTTAATCTTAACAGCGTCGTTTCTGTGGGTTTGGGATTGCCGGTAGTCTCCCCCAACACACCAGCTCTCCATACACCACCATCCTCCTAGTCAGTGCTCACAACGCAAGACTTTAATTGTGCAATGACAAATGATCATCTAATGATGACCTGAGACCCAGGAAAATTGCCTTGACCCCTGAATCACCAAAGAAGAATCTAACTGTCGTCCCTTCGGTAGGAAGTAGATTTATTGAGTCCTATCCTTTGCCTTGTCCATTCATGTGGTGCACACGTTAACTTCCCACTTGTCCCTACCAGGACTGGCTTCATGGGTGTGTGAGTCACACTGAGCCCCACGCTTAGAAGGCCCCATGTTTCACTTAATTCTCTGTTGTCACCATCTTGAAATCCTTAACAATTTTTGAACAAAGGGCCCTGCAAATTTTGAAGCTTACATCCCCAAGAATGTGAGCTCCAACGTAAGTGGAGATTCTTATCTGTTTTGTTCATTGTTCCCAGAATGGTGCTTGATACTACTCAGAAAAACTATAGTTTTTGAATGAGTGGATACCGAGATGCTCAATTAATGAGAGTCTCATTCCTCGGCCAAGCCAGGGACAGAGTTGCTCTTATTTATCATTCCTGTGCCCTGAGTGTTCAAACATTCCGAAGTTACGTTATAGACCTAAATGATTGTTTAAGGAAGGAGAGCTGGCAATACATGGAGAAAGAGGGGCCCAAAGAGAGCAACGGCCAAGCCTCCTGAGAGGCCGGCCGGGGATGCTTGCGGGAAGGGGCCCAGACAGACAGCAGCAGTCAGCTGGCCGCCCAGTGCCCGGGGGAGTGCCCCTTGCTGTCAGCCAGAAGGCAGGGGAAGTTTTCCCACCTGTAACATCAGTCCCATTCCATGTCCCCCAGGTCTTGCAGGAGGACAGCAGCCCGGCTGGAGGCTCAGACGCTCCCCAGGCCTGTCAGTGACTTTCCTCTGCTGCTAATCCAAGTCTTTGAGCTCTAACTGTGGGGCTGTGGAAGGCCACCCTGCCAAACGGAGCCGGCCTTCTTAGCGAAGCCCCAGAAAGAAGAGAGAAGCCCGCGGGGGCAAGGGAGCGCCACCCAGAGCGGCCGCGCGGCAGTGGCGGGGACTGGGGAACGGGTGGGCAGGAGTTGGCCGTGTTCGCACAGACAACACGAGACTGGTCTGGTAGAGAGCTTAACGTGGTGGAGGCCGTTTTTCAGAGATTTTATTGATCAACTTCAGTCCTTGTGGATTTCACTGCCATATCCACGCACCCTCATTAATTTTCTGTTTGAGGATGTCATGGAGCCCTTCACAATTAACCCTAGAGAAAGGGGGATACTGAGAAGCAACCCACTTGGGCAATGAGTTGTACTCTTGAGCCTCTATTTATCACCCTCACTATTTATTGAAATGCTAAGTTATGGGCAGAAAATCAAGTTATCTGAGGTCTTTGGGGAAAGTGGACAACTTGGGTTATAAGGAAAGACAAACAAGGGAAGTAAAGCCAGCAAATGGTAGTTCTCTGGATCTCATGGAGGAAAAAAAAAAAGGAAAGAAAGGGGGAAAAAATCTGCACAATGTCCAAATTTCAGGCACTGCCAAAGTTTGCAAAATATCATTTCATTTAGAAATGCTATGATTTAATGACAGAGGAGGACATTTTGTTGGAACGCCTAGTGTAACAAACACTTTTCCCTCCACTTAACAGCACTCTCCTGGCTGCATTTGGTGGAGAAAATAATAATTTGGATGTTTTGAATTGTAGCAGTAACACTAAAGGCACTCACTTAGGCCCACCCAAATTCCCAGTGTTGAGCATCGTGCCGGGGCTCAGTGCGAACGCAGTAAGATTATGGCAGATCACCGCTGGTTTTAGGACATGGTTCACGGTCTGCTGCCTTTAGGAGCGAGCAGAGCTTTCTTCAGGGGTGCATCCTGTCCGTGCAACTTTTGCCAGGGCAAAGCCAAGACAGGGATCTCTCAGCTGAAAAGTCTTAGGGCTTTGGACCCTGAGCAAGACCCAGAGGGAAGAACGTGAGGCTGAGCATCTGGAGGTCTTGGATCTGCTCCTAGCTCTGCCATTAATGAGCCCAGTGACCTTGGGTAAAGCCTCTATCCTCTGTGGGCCTCCCTCCTTCATTAGCACAATCTTTGACTTTGAGAACGGCAAAGACCCTGAGAGATCATCCACATTTCCCAAACGGGGTTCATTTACATTCTGCCTGCCTGATTTATGTTTTTGCCATGTACCGCTTTTATTATTCTTTACTTCCGTAAATCTAATTTCAAAAGAAACCAGTATCAGTTACCACATGCGAGGTATCTGCTAACCATAAAATTGAATTTAATGAAAATAAAGTTTTATTACTATATTCTAGCCAGGTAAGGGTTGCCTGTCCAGGAAGGCAACAGCAACAAAAATGAAAATAATAACATGCAATATTTATTGAGATCTTGGTATGGGCCAGGCTTGTTTCTGAATGCTTTACAGATATTATTTCAGCTCATCATCACAACTCTATGAATTAGTACTTATTGACACCCTGTCACCCCTCATTTTGCAGCTGAGACAACTGAGGCACAGAGAGGTAAATTTGAGATCTGCTCTCTCTGTTAAAAGGCTGTTTCTCTGCATATGAGCACGAATCTAAAACTGTCTCCTTGACGTAGTCAGAAGGATTATAAGAGAACTTAAAAAGGAAAACTGTTTTATCATTAGATTCAGTCTTATTTGATGCCATGAGTTTGTGCTAGCCACCTAAAATCACCGTGCATGCCTTAGGTAATAGGTATTCAAGAGTTACGGCAGAGAATGATCTAGTTACAGAATCATTTGAGAAGTAGAAGGTCTTTTCTTAGCCACTCTCGGGGGCCTTTGTGGAGTTGATCCCACCACTTCTTCGGCTAGCACTGTGCTTTTTTCTCTTGTGTGCCTGCATATTTCCTACTGGTACTTCTAGGAGCACATCATCACAGACCCTCCCTGACCCCCTCACATTTCCATTACAGGAGTTGCCTTGCACTTGATGACCTCTACCTTTTGACCCAATTGGCTCATTGCCACAGACAGTAAAGCTTGTTCTAAGTCCATAAATCTGTAAACATTCCAAACCTACTAGGAGAGAAGTGCATTGGAAGAAAATGGTTTTGCAAAGCACTTACTACATAAAAATAAAACATGGAACACAAATGCTAACATTCTAAAAGTTCTTTGGGGGAACGGTTTCACCATGGGTGAGACTGGATGAGGCTTCTTAAAACAAGAATCTAATGAGCGTGACTTGAACACGCTTTCTTGTCCTGGTTACTGTCCTTGAAGCAAGCAGGGGTGCTCTTCTTTGCTGCATGATCTGCATGGTCATAACTAGGGTCGTCAGTGTCAAAAACCCTGTTTCAATAGGCACCAATGCCTCTGAAAGCACTTGCAGGTGTCAGGGACAGCTTCTTGGTGGCACAGCCGTACCCGTAGTCTTCTTTGGCTAAGGCTTTTGCTTCCATCTCCTCCTCCTTCCCCTGCTCCTCAGTGACCCCTTGCTCTTCCATTTCAACCAAAGTGCCCTGAATTGCCTTAGACCCTGACTACCATTAACTGTCAAAAGACTATGTCCTTGGTAGTCACTGGATAACCCAAAACACAAGATTTGGTTATTTCTGAAGGAGTGATATTTAGGCTAAAAAGGATCATAAAAGCAGAGCTCACATGTTAAGCCACCTTAGGTCCAGAATCACCTGTTTACATGCCTGTCTCCCTGACTCAATAAGAAGCTCTTTGAAAGGAGGGATGTGCCATATTCATTTGTGTATCCCAAAGTTTGTCAAGCATTATGACCAAACAGATTGATTGAGTTACTAAATTAATTAGTGACCAGCTCAATTAATGCATTTCAACATTTTGCCAAGAACAGGAACTCGTGATCATTTAGCCTCTACCTCTGAGAGAGAGAGAGAAAGAGAGAAAGAGAGAGAAAATATGAACACTATTTAACGAGGTTTCCTAATTCATTTTGGGTTAGCCTAACCCTTAGAAAGTCTTTTCTTATATGAAATTGAAATCTTTCTCCCTGTGACGTCTACTAGCCATTCCTAGTTCCATCCAATAAAGTAACAAAGCAAGAATCAATGCCTTTTCAACCAAAGAGCTTTTGTGTGTTAGGAGATGGTGCTCATCTTTAGCGCTTTTATCCTTTAAGTGGCATCACTCACCCCACTCAGATCTTCAAATCTTACGATTCCCAGCTACCTTGCCTGGTTTGCATCATGACGATGCACCAGCTCACAGGGCACTGTCTGTGAGGGAGTTTTTAGCAGTATTGAAACGCCCTCCCTACTCACCTGATCTGGCCCCCAGTGACTTCTTTCTTTACCAGAAGAAGATAAAGGAAACATTGAGTGGAAGTCATTAGGATGACATTCAGGACATCAAGGATCATATGACAACAGCTCTGATGGCCATTCCAGAAAAAGAGTTCCAAAATTGCTTTGGAGGTTGGACTAGGTGCTGGCATCGGTGCACAGCTTCCCAAGGGCAGTACCTTGGAGGTGACCATAGTGATACTCAGCAATGAGGTATGTAGCACTTTTTCTAGGATGAGTTCACGAACTTAATTGTCAGACCTCATATACTGTAAAAATCAATTTTCTAAAACTAAAAGCAGGACTGTACATATTCATCCTCATTAAGTTTACTGCAGATCAGTTTGGCCTATCATTCTAACATGTCAAGAGAAGTTTCAAGTCTTGATTCTGTCATCTGACTTATTGTCACTTTTCCAACCCAGAGTCATCTCCAGATGTGATAATGACTTCTTTTGTCTTCACTGAGGTCCCTGATAAAATCATGAACAACTTCAAGACCAAGGAAAGAGTTCTGTGGTATGGTTGACATTCTTTGGGCAGCAGGCCAACATTCTCATTTTATAAATGACAAGAGTAAGATTCAGAAGGGCTAAATGATTTGCCCATCATCATACAACACAGCAGTTGACAGCTTCCTGAAGTGTGTACCTGGAAAAATGGTCCCCTGAGAGATTTTTCATAACAAAGGGCTTCCATGGCCAAATAAGGTTGGAAAACCATGCATACTCTGTTTCCTTCTTGGAGATTTGCAATACCCAACAGTGCACTACAGATGTTGTAAAGTCCTACAGTCGAGAATCCTGTGAAACTTGTTTAGCCCAGCATTTCCCAAATGTAGTTGACCACAAAATCCTACCTCCAAGTAATAACTCTTAACACCCTGTAGAAGCAGGGCCCCATAGTGACAAACAGACATACCTAGAACACAAGACCAGTGCCTCTCTACTGTCACGAGAATGAATGCCGAGATCCCTAGGTTCAGAAAGTTTTGTGACTTCTAAAGGAAAAACAAGATGGGAAACAGCTTCGGAAAGGAAGCGTTAACATGTGGGAGTGCAGTGAGCTGAAGAAGGCAGGAGCCAGGTGGAGGGAGAGGCAGCCCTCCTCTGGCCGCTGTGCCCGCCAAGCAGGAGCAAAGTCAGAGCCCAGACCTGAGTGCTCCTAGTAAGTAAGACCCTCACCCTTTGCCTCCTTCCCTCACCCCTTCCCATCATGCTCTGCCTTGAGCCCATCAGGACTAGTCTCATTATGCTTTTAACCCTGCTCATGTCACTCACCCCAAGAAACCAGGGACCCAGGGGGCTCCATCATCAGTTTTTCAAGAAGATTCCCTTGAATTAAGGTTGCAATTCCTCCATCTGGCACCAACGGCCTTTCCCTGATGTACTTTTCTCCATAGCATTCACCACCGTCTGATGCAATACATACTTCATCTGTGTGTGTGTGTGTGTTTTATTCGGTTAGGGTCCGTGTCCCTCCACTAGAGCAGAAGCTCCATGCTGGCAGGGGTACTGGTTTTGCTCCCTGCTTTATCCTCAGCATTCAGAATAGTGCGTGGCTGATAGTTGGTGCTCAATAAATACAAAACTACCATTCAGCTCAAGCCAGGGGGCCTAAATGAATTATAGCCTCTCAAAAGGCAAGGATCACATCTTGGGTTTGCTTTGACTTACTTATAATGTGATACCATCTGCTGAGTGGGTCTTTATTACACCAGCAATGAGTATTATCCCTCAAATAGATATAACATACAGGGAGAGGCTGTTAGTCTCAGAAACTGCATTCTCCCTCCCTTGGTGACCTCATCCACTGGGCCTTGCATGGGTATGACTCATAAATCCACAGCACCACCCCTGACCCTCATCTGTGCCACAGCCTACCTTGCCTGCGGTTTACTGGGCATTTCTACCACACTAAGCAGCTCAAGCTCTGTAGGCCCACAGCCAGGAACATGACCTCCTTGTGCCAAAAATTAGGAAAGAAATAGAAACAAAAACAACTTTCCCAACTCTATTATTTTGGCCTCTATGTATGATGGTAGTAGCACTGAAAAAAAAAATAACAGTAATTACGAAAATTGATAAAAGTCATAAAACTTTCTCTCTGACTTCTCTCTCTGTCTTACAGTCTCTGTCTGGAATACTCCTGCCAGCTCTTCCTTCTGCCCCTCCCCTACCATAGTCTTAGGTCCTCAATTTTCTTTTGCCTGGGCAATTGAAATATTCCTCTCCCAATGTCTCTGCTCCCTCATTTCCAATGTCTTTCATTTCTCATCCAGTATTTTTCAAGCAGTGGGCCATGCCCATTAGTGGGTTATGAAATCAGTGAATGTGTCATGATGAGCATCTAAAAAATAAAATAGAATAGTACAGTATAGAACAAAACAAAACAGGATAGAATAAAATAGAAAAAAATCAGACTATTACAAGTCACATAAAAATTGTAAGACTTTGTTAAAGGTGTATGTATATGTTCTGAGCCATTATGTAACTACTGCTCAAACCTAATGTATTTCAAAGCAGAGATATAGTTATGTCACACTGTGCCTTACCCTTTCAGTGACTCCACAGTACCCTCTGAATAAGTCCGAACAAATTTACCCATCATTGAATGGTGTCCCCACTCAGGCTCTAGCCTTGCTTTGCAGGCTCTTTTCCAACACTCCTATACTCAGACCTAGAATGCTCATCATGCTGGAGCACTCATGACTTCTGAAACATAACCTGGAATTCCTACTGCTGTAATTTTTCCTATGCTGTTCTTTCTCCAAGTGCTGATACTCAGTCAGGGGGAGCAGTTTTGCTCCCTGGGGGGATTTGGCAATCTCTGCAGACATTTTGGGTTTTCACCACTGGTGGAGGTACTCTTGGCATCTAGAGGGTTAAGGCCACATTCTACAATACCCAGCATAGTGTCCTACACCAAACTACCCAGTCTCACACGTAGGTCAGTCGTGCTGAGGTTGACAAGGCCTGCCCTGGATCAGTGGATCTCAAATTCTGGCATGTATCAAAGTCACTTGAAAGTCTTACAGAACACAGAGTGTTGGGTCACTCCTCCAGAGTTTCTGGTTCCCTAGATCAGCAGGCGGTGGGGACTGGGGCAGGGCAAGAATGTGCATTTCTAACAAGTTCCTGCTGATGGGGAAGCTGCCTGCCCAGGATCACTGCCCAGACCACAGGTGTCCAGCCTTTCGGCCTCCCTGGGCCACATTGGAAGCAAAAGAGTTGTCTGAGGCCATGCATCAAATATACTCACACTAACGATAGCTGATGAGCTTAAAAAATAAGGGTCACAAAAAAATCTCATCATGTTTTAAGAACTTGTGTTGGGCTGCATCCAAAGCCATCCTGGGCCGGAGGTTGGATGTGGCTGGTCTAGACCAAAGTGACCTCTCCTTTTACCAGGGCTCACTGTTATCCATCCCACCGCTTTCGGGGCTGGACTCAGTGCCACCTCCTTCAAGGAGTCTTTCCTGATACCGGCTCACTCTTCTTGGACTCCTCCAGCGGTGGCCTTGGTCTCTCAAACTCTCTCTTGCACTCCCGTTCTGCTCTCACTTGGACTTACTCTGGCTCATGCTTCACCCGACCCCATACAGCAGGAGCTTCCTGGGCCAAGGTGTCCACTCTGCCTCCTGCCTCTTACTTCTCCAAAGCACTTGGAGCCCCCTCCCAGCCTGCACACCTTCCATCACCCAAAACACGACCAGGGCGCGCGCCTCCCACGCAGGTTCTCTGCAAGCCTGTCTGTCTGTCTCCCCTACACACACACACACACACACACACACACACACACACACTGGGGATTATCAGAGTGTCAAGGAAACTACTGGATCTTATGAAAGAATATATTAGCCTTTTTCAGGCACCTAGGTTGGACATGGAGTAAACAGGGGACAAAAATGAGTGAGGTGACAAAACTACAATAAAAAGGATAGGGGATCACCTCTAAAGGAAGTGAGTGTATTGTGACCTAATGTTTTCTCTTCACTGTTCCATCCAGAATCAGCATTGTCTGCCATCTTCATGCTGAGCCATGAAAAAGGGACAGGAACAAAGGGACAGCTAAGCCCCAGCCACACTCCTAGCATACATTAGAGCAGGCACGTCCAGCCTGCGGCCCAGGACAACTTGGAATGTCGCCCAACACACATTTTGAAAACATGATGAGATTTTTTTTAACCTTTTTTTTTTTTTTTTTTTTAGCTCATCAGCTGTTGTTACTGTGAGTGTATTTTATGTGTGGCCCAAGACAATTCTTCTTCCAGTGTGGCCCAGGGAAGCCAGAGGGCTGGACACCATTGCCGTAGAGACTTCTGTGCACCACCCGTGAAACACGTGGCCTTTTAACTCGTCTGTTCCCTGCGTTGCTGCGACTCCACTATAGGTTATGTTCACTTGGATTCCCCACGCATAATTTTGTATTTTTCAGGGGAGAGCGCACACACAGTCTCCCTCGACCACAAATTATGCCGTCAAGTTTCCCACATTTGGGGAAATCGCAGGGGTCAGCACACCCGAAGTGCAATGGATAAGCCTCGCCCTGGGAAAACCACCTTCGTGATCATGGTACCTCCCCTGCCAGGTAAGTGTTCTACTAATTTTTTAAATGCACTTTTGCTTTAATCATATCATCAAAACTCATGATTTATAAACAGTCTCTCCTCTTCAAAAAAAGTGTCCTTACCATAGTTATTTCAAATCCCTTCACAGCCAAGAAAAGACTGGCCACACTTTGAGAGTCATGAGCAAGAATTTAATTTAGACCTAATAAGACACTTATTATACATTAACTACCATATGATTATTAAAAACATATTTATTGAGGTTTAGCAAGTATGTCAAGACAATATTCCATAAGCAGCAGGAATTGTTAACAGGATGCTGTTATGGATTCTTACATCAGGCCATGTATCTTGTGAATGGATATACGTTCCATTGACCATTAAAAATAATAATAAAGGACCTCTAAGGGCCGCCATCTGGGAGGGCAAAAGGGCCAGTGAGTTTGTACTACTCACTCCCCCTGGAGACGTAGGGCCCAGTCCTGTTGGAGGAGGGCATGAGCAATGAGCCTGGAGGTCCTCTCTTCAACCTCATCTGTGTGCTGTGCGATGCCAACTGTACCATTTGGTGTGACTGATGAGGGCCGCTTAGGGGAGCTCATTGGGGTGGGGGAAAATAACAGTTTAGGAGGAGTCACGTGGAATAACTCAGAGGGAAAGGAGTTACAGGGACTGAGCCAGGTTTCTGATGCTCACCTATCCTCATAGTGCTCAAAACCTTTCCAATGTGTGTGTGTCCGTGTACACATATGCAGTCACACGCACTTGAGTTCATATGGACAGTACTTAAGAGAGGAGCTAATCACTACAAGGAAGGTTCGGAAACATCGCTCGTCTACGTCATGTACCAAGTATGACGCCTACTAACCTTACTGTGTTGCTTAAAAGGAAACGGAGTTGGAAGGAAGGAGGCTTCTCACCTTACTGCCCAGCTGTCCTCCAGCTGCAGCACCAGGGACTCACCAGAGCCTGTGTTTACGGCCCCATGGGCTGCCACCATGGCAATGCCCTTGACACAATGGTGCCCGTTCAGCGTGATGATGTCAGAGGATGGTCAGGTCAGGGGATTTCAGAGGGACCATGAGTAAGAACCAGCAAAAACTAATATCTTTAGCAGTCAGCAAACACACCAAAGGAAATTATTCATAAATACTTGAAGAGCAATGTGGTCTGAGTTTTGGGTACTCAGCATTGGTCTCCAGGTTTTCCCCAGGGTATTAGCCCCCTTTTAAGAGTCAATGTTCTGCTCTGCGATTTCAAATGCCAAGTCCTGAACTTGCCTCAACCGTTTTTCACACAGAAGGTTCCTGCGTGCCTCGGCGTAGTTAGGCAGTTATGCAACCACCAGCCAGGTCTCTGGGTGGTGACCTAGAAAAGATATTTGCATGGACCATTCAGCTGTCTTTATAGCCGTGTTGGGAATTCCTTCCACTCCTATCTGAGATTGTGTGTGTGTGTGTGTGTGTGTGTGTGAGAGAGAGAGAGAGAGAGAGAGAGAGAGAGAGAGAGAGAGAGAGAGAGAATGGGGAAAAGAATATATAATCATCACGTCAGCACAATGAACAGGCCAGACTGCATGAGGATAATTATGTTTTACAGTTTTGCTAAACACAAAAAAGTATTTTCTCAGGCCATTTAATTGAAACAACATCATGGGTTATACCTTCATTGTAATAAAACTCCACTGTGTGTCCAAGCGCCAGGGGATTTATTAACTTGCTCCGAGCTCTGAGAATCAGCAGGCAGGGTCAGCCGTGGCTAGTGATGATGACATCATCGGTTTTGGCAGCTCTTTTCAACTGGTGTTGAGTGAGGTAATGTCCCCAAAATTAAAACTGACAGCAAGATTAATGATGATAGATTCACTGACTTTTTTCATGACTTAAATGGGTGTTCTGTTTCTTCCATTCTGGACAGCCAAGAGAGCTCCGTGCCATTAGCTTGGCATATCAGCAAAGCCAGATAACAGGAGCCTCTTCTTCCTGCCGCCCGGGGAGAGGCTGGGAACGCAGGGCTGGGGGCGATTCAGAGAGGGGGCCCAGGAAAGACACACCCTCGCGTCTTTTGCAGGGGTCAGGACAATGAGATGCGCTGCCTTTATCGGAGCAGCAAACACATGCACTGGATTTGTTATTTTGGTGCAAGAAAGGTCACGTGCTCTGCAGGGGGTTGCTGTGCGCAGGGAATAGCTCATCAAGTCTTGCCCCACTGAGTTGGAATCTGCAGTCCCTTGAACTGGAGCTTGGTTGCTCTTTATACTTGCTGTAATGAAAAGGTTTGCTGGGGGTAGTTCGAGCATGAAGGAAAGGCTGAGACAGAAGATTGTTAAGCCGTTTGAGAGATTTGGGGATCCTGGAAACAACTATCATCTTAATCAACTAATTATTCCACCCGCGCTCCACTGTCAATGTCTTAAGTGCAGAGATTAACCTTTTCCATCTTTGTAACTCTAACATCATTGCAGCACACAGCAGGCGCTAAAACATATTACTGAATGTACGTTACTTAAGCAGGTACCTTGAGAACTTCTCCTACGAAATTAGTCTCCTAAGTGGGTTTAGGGGGCATATTTTCAAATAATGAAAACATTTGTTGTGGAAAACATAGTCAAATTTACCGTAGTCACCAGTCCATGTGGACATGTCTCATTAGTTCGAAATAACATGGTTCACTGTTTCGAAAAGGAAAAAACAAACAAACAAACAAAAACAAAACAATAAAAGAAAGCTAAAAAAAGAAAAAGCCGAAGTGCCACGTGATGATATAATAAATAGCCACCCTGCAGAACGGCAGGGGAAATACAGTGTAACCTCATTGTGAGCGTGACGCTTTCTTCAGAAATAAAGTCCGTCTATAGGTTTCGTGACTACCTCACCGTCTTACTTAGAGTTCACCATTGGGGGTGGCAGCTGGGAAGAAAATGTTTTGTCTTAAAAGAGGGGACAAGGGGTTCACTTGGTAGGGGTGAGCATGTGGGACTTCCCTGAGGCCCTGTCTGATAAGTCCTACTTCTAAGCAGGACATGCACCGTCTCCAAAGTCAGGAGACGCCGCGCTGGCCCTTGCCCTGCCCTTAATGAGCTGAAACGTTGCAGCCAGTCCCTTCCCCTCCCCGGCCTCGGCCGCCCACTGAAGAGGTGAGTGAGTGATTGGAGTCCACAAGCATGACGGCCCGTCGCAGGCCCGTCACTCCCTGGTGCTCCAGGGATAAGGGGATAGGTTTTCCCCACTTCCTATTCTTTTGGCAACTTGGCCTCCAAACATTTTGTTTCCAAGCGGGTTCCAACACTTGCTCAGCGCACGCACAGCCGTTCACCCACACTCCTTCTGCCACATGTCTCTGTCCTCTCTTTCTTCTCCCAAATGCAATGTTCTCTTCACACAGAACATCAGTGGATGGAGGGTTTGGAGCGATTGTTAGGTTTGGTTGATGGGAAATATGGGGGATGTAATCCTATTAATGTCCCTTTTATTTCCACCTGTAGCGCTCCTTTTGGGGGAAAATGACTATATTTGACAACTTTTAGAATGTTTATCCAGTTCACAATGCACTGCTCCCTAATCCACAGGGTAAGGCTGGGCCTCTAGCGGCCACGTCCATGCTCGATGATGCCTACCCCTCTGCCCACGGCTACCCAGGACACAGTGACACCTGAACCATGGTGGGATGCTAGGAAGACCTCATTCTCAGGAGGCTGATTCCTTTCACTCTGAGACGCAATGCTTTTAGTGACTCACAGCCCTAACTTTCTCCCTAATCAGTCGTATTTGGACAAGGTGAAGACAGGTTAACATGGCCACCAAAGCTCTATGTGTATGTAACACACGTGTATGAGCGCCAGTTCAGGATGGAGGAGGAGGCTGGACTGTGGTCCCAGGACGCCCGGGCACTGGCTTTGCTTTCTCCACTCAACGAGGATCTCCGCACGACGAGGATGCAGTCCTGCTGATGAGTTTGGATTACCGACCTGGAGAAAGCCTATTCTTTGCAAACAGTCCTTTATACCAGATTCTTAACCTGGTTGCCCCTTAGAACCATCTAGGGGATATCTTTAACTGCCAAAGCCTGGATGCCTGCTCCAGAGATTTGGATCCAATTAATCTGGGGGTGGGGGGTGGGGAAGAGGCATGGGGATATTTGTTGAAAGTTCTCCAAGTGATGCTAATATGCAGTCAGGGCTGGAGCTACCTCCCTAAATCTAAACACTAGGCTGTTAGTTTGAAATTTTCTGAGATGATGAGACAAGCTCGACTGTTAAAGGGCAGAGGCAGAACAAGAATTCAGCATCCTTCTCTGTTCTAGCAGGTTCCTAGAGTTCCACAGACTATGGGTGACAGCTGTGTGCCCTGTAGGGACACCAAAGAGCCCAGGGAAAAGTCACGCCATGATATGCTAACTCTGACCCCACGCTGTGCCGAGTCCCTGGTCAAAGTAAAAACAGCCGTTTCTTTCCACCAGTCCCCGAGGCAACCAGCACTGTGCTCATTAGTTAGAAATGCTACTGAGCGATTGCTAGTTTATGATACAGAACACAGGATAGCACTGATCAGAAGTATAAACAAGGAGAAGGTGGTCAGGTGCCTCTGCATGACTCTTGAAACCACAATTTTAGTTGGAGTACCATGAAGTCAGCACTCTGTCCTAGTCTAGGGACAGAGATTCAGCCTGCCACCAGCAAACCTAGGGTGACCAACCACCCAGGCTTGCCTGAGACTGTCCTGCTTTTTAGCACTAAAGTCCCTTATTCCACAAAACCCCTCAGTCCCAGGAAAACTGAGACAGTTGGTCCTATCATCTCTCCTGAGCAGGGCTGCAAAGGACTGACCACAGATGGCTGTTCTCAGAGTTAGCAACACCTCACCAATGGACATGCTGTCCACCTGAGCATGACTGCCATGTCCCCAGTTCCTAAACCTCTGACAAATGAGGGGTGGCATTAGATGCATGTAAGAATCCTGTTTTGAGGCTGAAACTTTTGCATCAAAAGCCCCTTGACAGAGCTCAGGTAACAGAATTTATTCCTAAAATTACCCGACCCAACCCAAGCCATACGGGGCTTCTCTCCAGGTGACTTAGGATTGAGATTTAGAGAGGCTCTTGTTAATACTCACTTCCAATGACTGGGCTGTGACGTGTGCTTGGGAGCTGTTGGCAGGCAAGTCTTGCAAAGACAACTATTGAAGGGAAAAAGCCAGTCTGCAGTGAGAAAAGGATAAAAAGGCACCCAGACAGAAGCAGGGAGGAAAGTCTTTTCTGGTCTCTATCAGGACTCCTTTCCTTGGTTTCATAGGATTCTCCCCACCTCCTTGTACTTTTCAGTTGCAAGGTTAGAAAAATTCAACCCAAAGTGACTTAAGCAAGAGAGTTTATTGTTTCATATTAGTGAACAATTTGGGGTGTTTTCAGCTTCAGGCATTGCTCGATCCAGGCCTCAAGCACTGCAAGTCTTGCTCTTTCTCTAGCACTCAGCTATAATTCATTAGAGCTTCCTTTCAGCTCTCTGGCAGGCTCATCCCTCATACTTAACATGATGGCTCCCAGAACCTCCCAGCACAATTCTCAGTGGTGAAAGTGAGACCCCTTTTACAGGATTTTCAATAAAAGTCTTAATGCTTCTCAGTGGCTCAAACTGACTGCCTTGAGCCACCACCCAGGGCCAGGGGGCAGAGGGTGAGATGCTCTGGCTCAGACCTGAATCACGTGGCCAGGCTGCTGCTGGAGAAAAAGACAGTTCAGCCCATGGATTAAGATGGAGAAGAAGGCATGGACACATAGCTACCACATGCAAGGTAGATAGAGAGTAGGGATCAAAAGTAATATGAGGTGCCCCCCACTCTTGTGTAAATAACCCCCCACTTCTTCCCTAAGCTAGACTACGTGAGTTTGTGACAACTAAAAGGAATCCTAATAATCACAATAATACAACCCACAGTTACAGCATGACATTCCAGAAGCCTCCTCCCTCCATGCAATTTCATCACATGATCCTCTCAGAGAAGCAGACATCCGGTCCACAGTCATGCTGGTATTTTGTCCAAATAGAGGACAAAGCCCCATTAAGTTGCAAAAAGTTTCAGTTTATTTGGACTTCTAAATATGGCAAAAATGACAGTATTATGAAAAGACTTTTTTTTCAAAAGTTCTTGCATAAATAGAAAAGCCACATGTTTGTCCAGAATATTGATCAGTCTTCTCCAGTGCCAGCCAAAACCTAGAAGTCTGAGGCGTTTTGAGAACTGATTCATTAGTGACAACAATTACAATAAAAGTATTAGCATAATGGAAAAACAAATCTCTTCAACATCGCAAACTTCAAAGGTTGTGTTTGTTTTGTTGACTTTCTGAGCAAACCAACTCTGTCCTCTGGCTCTGTTACCACAGGGTGTTGTCTGAGAAGGATCAATGAGTGCCATAAACCAATCCATAGAAATACAAACGCATCAAGGAGGAGTAGAGATCAGGCCTTTTGTTCCATCTGTCAGTCTTATGTCCCTCGATAGTAGGACTGACCCCTCTCTAAAGAAATTTGGACTTCAAGCCCCAGAGTCTGCCTCGAAGGAAAATTTCCAGACTGACCCTCCCACTGCACCCCACACCCTCAGCATGAAGTCTCCTCAACAGCACAGAAATTCCTCACCTATCCTGACACCTGTTCTGTAGTTCCCCCACTGAGGCTTTTTCCACATTCTCTATTTTTATTTTTTTGTCATTCTCCACCCTTGTCAATAATATCCTTCCTCCATGGCCCACCTCAAACGCCCCCTCTGCCACCAAGTCCTTGTTAGGTTCTAGTTTGGAATTAATTCATTCCTCTACTGAAAAGCCATCATCGGCTTCCCACAGCACGGAGGAAAGAATTTTTGGATACTTTGGTTACATCTAAGAGGCTCTAAATAATCTACTGGACTGTCTTCTCATCTCATCCCAAACCATAGGGTCCAGCCACCCTGGATGCTCTATACCATCCAGCATTTCCCTCACCAGTCACAGATCCTTCACACATTCTATTTCCTCGCCTTGGAATGTCCTTCCCTTGGTTCTTTTCAAATCTGTCTCCTCAGCTATTAGGTCTCCACTAAAATGTTACTTCTTCAGAGACCCTTCCCTGCTGACTTGGAGCCATAGACAAGTCCTACACTTGTTGTGTTACTGTCTACCACAGAGATGTGTTTCCTACCTTAATAGGCCTTGTTTGAGTTTCATTGTTTAATGTGTCTCTTTTCTACAGAACGGAATTTGTTACATGTATAAAATGTCAGAGACTTTATTTTTTTTTTCACTCATACAACTCTGGATCTGACATTTAGCATGGTGTCTCCATACTGGAAAAGATGTTCAGTAAACCTTTATTGAAGAAATAAATTTATCACTCCCTCTTGTCTATACTTATAACACAGTTGAATCATAATCTGCCTTATATGATAGAGATATATATTAGCCTTTCATCTCATACTAGATTACAAGATTTTGAGAAGTGGATCATAAAGATATGAGATAGTACTTGTAAGTCACTGGGCCAAGTGTAGGTCCTCAGTCAATGGTTGCTCTCATAGGGTTGAACATCATAGATTTTAGAGTTGGTCAGTCTTGGGTTTTTCATAAAACTCCATCATTCCTTAGCTCTGTAACCTTAGCTGAGTTTACTCAACCTCTCTTGGCCTAAGTCTCCCTGTTTGTAAATTGTTAATAACAATGCCTACTTTGTGGGAATTGTTGTAAGACTGATACAAGCTAATACAGGTGAACTGTCAGCACAATGTCTGGAAAGTGGTCTGTAAGTGGAGGCTATTATCATTTCATTCAGCCAGGAGCTGGCCTAGTACTGTCAATGAGGCCACGGTGTTCTCTTATTGAACATAAACCATTGCACAGAGCATCAATTTCACAGACAAGCCCTCTCTGTGACCATGACGGATCCAGACAAAAGTAAGACCACTCAATAATCAAGTATGAATACAGAAAAAACACGAACATTGTCCAAACCACAAAAATAACCAAGTATTTCTCTTTCCTGACTACTATAATTGACTGCTACTTCTTAACCAATTACAGTCTTAGCATTTTCTGGTATTCCCTACTTCTAAATAAGATCTCTTTAGATACCCAATCATAGGATTAGCCCTACTTTCAACAGCATCCAGCCAAAGCAAAAACCCTGATTTCTTAAACCCTCCACCAAATCACCTACCACAAGCCCAAGTCCTACAACAAGTTCCTTCTAACACCCTCTTACTGAGAAGCCCCATGGTACCTCAGATTGAGTGTTGTCTCTCAAGGCAATGAGTAATAAACCCAAGTTCTCAAGTACAGGTTTGTTCTTGGTGGTCTTTGGCTGAAGGTTATTGATAACAGTGAAAACAATAATAGCCACTATTTATCATCATTTATCAAAACCCCAGACCTCTTCTAAGCAATTTAGATATGTGATAACCTAATCCTGAAGTCAACTTTAGAATGCAAGCATGATTATTTACAATGTAATGCTGAGGAAACTTAAGTTATACAGACATTAAAAATTGCTAACATCACAAGCGCAGTCTGACTCTTAACCACCACTTCTCACTGAGTCCTTCTAGGGATCTGTTACCATGCCTGGAGCAGAGACAGCACTGCAAGTTAATGAAGACTATGAAGTCACCACACATGCAAGGCATGGAGAACTCAGAAAGCATGTGAGAGAGTTCCTTCAACATGTTTCAGTGGCAATGTGCTGAACAGCAATATGTGTGCCACAAAAACAAACAAAACAACATAGTCCCTGACCTCAAGGAACTTATAAACTAGTTGAGGAGACGTGGCTTAAACACACAAAAATTTAAACAACAATACAATCTGCAACATGAGAGACACATTAAGACAGAAGAATGCATGATTCAGTGTCAAATGAGGTGTGCAGATGGTACGGGAGAGACTCGCTGTGGGCTGTAGGCTCAACCCACATACTCTAACTCATCTCAAAACCACAGACAGGAAATCAGCTAGAGAGCTGCTTTGCTAGTAAACGGGTCTGGGGTTGGGGAAGAACAAAGCTTTAACGAAAAGAGAGCTGTTAAAATTATACTTGGAGGATATATAAAACTAAATGGCTTTTTAAAATTTTAATTTTTCTTTATTCAGTGTTGAGAATGATAATGCAGTCTCTGAAAGGGAGCATTTGGTTATTTCCAATGGATTCCATATCATGAATGATTGGGAAAAATAAAAATTTAAGTTCACTTCTATTCAGAAGTTGAGTCCTTGCCTGACTTCATTTGGCTCCCGCTATGGGTTATACTATAGTTTGTGTCATTTCACTCTGGTGTCAGAAAAATGTTTAATGACAGCTCCAGACACAGCATCCTGGAAGCATTCTCAGCCACCAACAACCGCATTCAGGTTGAGGTTATTTCTCTAAGGGGATAACCACGTTCTTGTTGTGTATTACAAGAACTTGTGGAGTGTTCTGACGCTTTTAGACATAGAAGAGAGAGAGATCAAGTACTTCTCTTGAGTAATTCAGGAAGTATGCATATCAACTTGGACAATCACATTGGGCAAGTTATATAGCCTCTTATCTGCAAGTGGAATTTGAACAGTACTCAATTCATAAGGCGACCATGGGTAACATGGCATAATGTTTTCAAAGAGCTTAATTTGTCCAACAAATAGAGTACATTCTAAGAATGTGTTAGTAACCAATATTGCCGTTATTCTACATAATAATACTTTCCTAGAGATTTGGGGAGATTAAAAAAAAAAAGCATTAGATATAGTCTTCCTGGCCATTCCTAAAGACTCTGTCTTGAGGTTATTCCCATCCTGCTTTGGGCAAGTCATTTAATTCTATTATTTAACCCTATTCTATTTTGCACAAGCTCAGGAGCTCAAGTACTTGATTTGGATTTCCAAATCCCTCACTTGCTTAGAACTGTGGCAATTTCCTTAACCTGTTTCTGACTCAGTTTCTTTACAAAAGCAACAATAATAATAATGATTCTTACATCTTAAGATTGTCGTAAGGAGTAAAAGAAATAATGTATTCAGAACCCTGAGAACAGGTCTGGGACATCGTTGGCTCTCAATGAATGTTACTGTTTATCAACACCACCACCACCACCACCACCACCACCACCATCATCATCATCATCATCAAGAATATCCCAGGCTTCCCCTTCATTACAGGAAATTCAAAGTCAATGGGCTCCAACATGTACTAGGCAGCTGAACTAGAACATGTTGTCCCCTGTCGGCAAAGGCCAAGTTTTTTTTACCTCGTTCTAAAGTGCTATATGGGGATAGTGCACACTGCCAGTCACTCAATGATAATGACAAATGACCTTCATTTGCATGTTTGCTGGCTGAGGTCAAGGGTCTAGTCCTTGGGTAGAAGAAGAAGAAGAGGAAGAGGTAGGAGAAGGAGGAGGCCTGGAGGAGGGGTACGGGGAGGAGGTCGAGAGGAAGAGAGGTGGGGAGAGAAGGACAGAAAGGAGGGGAAACAGGGCAACCTGCCAGTGCCCGTCAGGACTGAAATCACAGCCTGAATCACAGCCGAGATTTGGGCAAATTACTCAGCCCCATCGTTCACACCAGAGGCAGTGCTGGCACCTCTTTCTTAAGGATGATGTGAGCATTAAAAGAGAGAATACATGTATGAACATAGTGAACATAGTACTTGGCACATATTATATTCTCAGCAAATTATAGGCATATTATCATTACAGATGTTCTCTGTCCCAGCCAGAGACCACAGCAGGATAGCATGACACCAGCTAAGAGATATCACATTATTTTTTTATCCTCTTTCTAAAAATTTAATCTTGAGTTCGGGCTGCAGGAGAGAGCACAGCAGGGTTCTGTTTCAGGTCTGAGTGGTAAGACCACACAAGTACAGTGGAGAAGGCTTTGGAGAGAGTCAAGAGACTTGATCCCAGTGCTGGCACCATTTACATTCACCTCTGGGTCTGGGTTCTAGTTTTCAAAAGTACGAAATGGGTGCTGTGGATAAAGACAGACTAAATCCTATGTAAAGTTCCCTCCAGCTCTAATTCTCTCAGGTTCTCTCTCTTAAACCAGTACTGCACAAAAAGTAGCTCATGTGGATTAAACTTATGGGGTTTATAGTGAAAAATGTATACTCCTGGACTTCTACCAGGTTGCTGTTATTACAGGAATCAGAATCTCAGGGCGGGGGGGGCAGGGGACAGGCCAAAGCAGGAAGTTACACCAGAAATGTATCTCTATCAGTGACCTTCTCAGAGATCCACTGTCCTGCACTGCAGAAGAGATAGACCTTGAAGTCATGAGGGAAATCAGAGAAGGGCAGTGGTGAGTGGGAGGGAAGCCCATGCCTGCTCAGGAGGTGGCTATGAATTGAACCACAGCAGGGCATGTTGGGTACTTAACCCATTCAGATTACAGAAGATGCTAAGAAAAAATATTTATGGTTACTTTTTAACATAGTCTATAAAGTAGGAGGTTGATTCAAATACAAATTACCTACAACATCACTCTTTAACCTCTAAATCTTTCTCTAACAGCTTGAAAGGCAGCTTATTAAAGCAAAGTGAGTATTTAACTACTACATCTATATTGGTTAGTTCACAAACATCTAGAGAGGTAGAAATTGCTGCTAAAAGTGACAGGTTTGCTAATGAAAAGTAAAGAAAAATTTTAAGAAATTTTTAGTCTCAAGAAAAGAAATCACACGTCCTCTTAAATATAAGGGGGTGTGATTTTTCTCTCCTCGTCTTAGCTCTGCCTTCTGGGTTGGCTCCACTCTCTGGATGAATCTCACCATGTGGTAGCAAGATGGCAGCCTGAAGTCCCACGGATACATCATAATTTGTTAGCAACCATGAAGGGAAGACCATGTGCCTCTACCTAAGGTCTTCCAGCAACTTGGGTGAAGCTCTCATTGGACTGCTTGAGTCATATGACTTCCCCAGAGCCAATGAATGTGGCCTAAGGATTGACAAACGCTGATTGGCAGCTTATGCCACGTGCCCACTGCTGGATCTGGGGAGCACACGCAAAACATATAGACTGAGAATGAAACAGCACTGGTTTCCCCAAGCAAAATTAAGATGATGCAACTAGAAAAAGGAACATATATTGATCAGACAAAACAATAGATGTCCCTCGCAAAATCTTAAATTAGCAAATATCTTTTAGGGGGTGAATACACATTTTAAAAACTATATGGTAAATTATGCTTTGTCCAGTATATGAGTATTTTATTTGTTTTTGTCTGTGTGTGGTATACATGTTTTTTTGTTTTGTTTTGTCATGTGTACTTGTCATACACATAGTATCCTAATGATCATGCAAAATTAGATGACAAATAGTAGCAGAAAAAATGAGCAAAGTTTTGATCATTGTTTAACTTACTAAAAAAACAGCTCCACCTAAGATTCTTTCTGCCAGTGGCCAAGAGTGACGAAGTAGTTGGAGATACTGCAAATGTGCTTCTGAGAAACTTCGGCAGCTGTTGCAGCAGCAGGACTGAAAGCCCAAGGAATGGAATCACCCAGAAAACATTTTCTGTTTTTTTTCTAGAATCCCTCTGAGAGAAGCTTTGGGGTTTGCTTACCTCTGAACTCTTATTACACAACATAATGGTTAATACATAAATAATGGATACTGAATAAATATTTATTTATGAATATTTATATGAATGAATCCGTGAATGGATTCAGTTTTAGAACTGGATTTTAGTCATAAACAGAATTTCTACACTACTTAATTTGTGGAGCTATTTTATGGAACAGGATGGTCACTTAAACATACCTTTTTGAAAGTTGCATAAATTTTTTTCCCTCTTCATCATTTACAAAGGAATAAGCCAAATTTGGGGATTTAACAAAATCAATGGACCAGTCAATAGTAGAATATTTTTATTCACAAACCTAATTTTATACAATTTCTAGATGCTAAAAGGTCCAGGACTATTCAACACTGCCTACAGTGTAGGAGGGCAAAGACAGTGAAAAGCAAAACTACTATGACTTCAATTAGCTCTTCATTATATAAGGAACTGACTTAAAACTTGTTCAACAATTAAAATCTCCCAAGCCAGAGATACAGAACCATAGCATTGAACTGAGAGAATTTTAGAATTTTTAAAATTTTTATTTATTTACTTTCATTCTCTCCCATTTACCATGTGTCATAACTATAATCAGCTCCATTTTACAGATGAGAAAACTATGTTACCAAATGGTTAAGTAATGTTTCAAATTCACACATATTTTTCTGGTGTCTCATTTGTCCCTTCTTATTCATTTTGTTTATTTGTGATTTTCTGAAGAATTCTCTAGAGATTTATAATTAAAGTCACAACCATGAGGCACATCTGAGATTCAAACTCTGACTTCAACTCCAGGTCCTTTTGCATCATACCCTAGCTTCCAAGTGTGCTTCTATATTTATGCAATAAACCTGAGAGAACACCTAATTTTCTCAGTTTAACTACCAGCCACTTCAAGTCAACAAATTTTAACTTTATCCACTGTAAGGTAAAATGACAAGTGGCATGGGAAAAATTCAGAGTATTTAAAGTCAGAAAATGTGTATTCCAATCCTTTGCCTAATATCTAAAAGGTAAAAAATTTAAGAATAATCACTTGAATTTTCTGAAATTTGTATTTCTTATTTGTAAAGTGGAGATAATAATAATAATAATAATAATAATAATATAATAATAATCATAAACCTAATGTTTCTATCTCACAGTATTGGTTGGAGGAACAAAAAAATATATATTACATTTATGTGCAAGTTGTAAAAATAAAAAATGCACCAAATTAACTTATTTTAAGAAACTTTCTCTACTTAAACATAAAGAGAAAACATTTAAAATTTTAGTAGTATTAGTTTCAAAAGACCCAGTTCAAATAATCCCTATAATACGAAATATTAGTTATATTATAGAACTTATTTTTATGCTAAAGTGAATAATTTGAATCTACTTCATGTATGTTCATCATAGAATACAACTAAAGGGTACTATTCATATAAAATAAATAAATAGAGAGTATTTGAAAAATCAGCAACTATTTACTGAGCATCTATCATGTATTGTTATGCATTGCCTTGATAATGGTGCTAGATACACTGCTAACATTCTTATTTTGCAAAGGTAAATAAAATTCAGCCGCTAACAGTAATAAGATAGGAAGTGGATAAATCATACAAAAAAATAGCTAACTCATAATGGTTTTTAGTTTTCAGATATATCAACAGCTATATTTTATTCCTCAGAATTCTAGAAGGAGAAAACTGAACTCAATAAAATATCAAATACCATTCCTAACGAGGGTGTCTCCAATTATATCAAAGCTTTAAAGTTGGAGTCATGAAATAACCAACCTCTTTTCAAAATTATTAATATTTGCTTTTATTATAAAAAAGGAGGCCTAGGTCATGAGCCACTAAGCTAGGAAATCAAACTAAGAATGACAGGTGTTCTAGTTACTTATAGGTGCATAACAAACTACCTCAAATCTGAGTACCTTATGGCAAACACCATCTTATTATGCTTAACAAGTAGTGTGTGTTAGGAACTCAGACAAGGCACACTGGGGTGTCTCATCTCTGCCTCCTAATGTCTGGGGCCTCAGCTGAGATCATTTAAATAGGTGGTGTTGACTGGAATAGCTGTGAGCTGGAATTATCTAGAGGTTTCCTCACTCATGTGTCGGGGCCTAGACTGGTGTGACTTGGAGGCATATGTCAGCCAAGATGTTGTTCAGGGACCCTACACACAGCCTCTCCATGTGCCTTGGGCTTCCTCACAGCATGGCAGCTTCAGGGTCGTCGGACTTCTTACATGGATCAGTGTTTTAAGAGTGCTCCAGTGAGCACGGGGGAGGCCACATGACTTTTTATAATTCAGCCTCAGAAATCACATTGAATTGCTTCCGTTGTACTCTGCTAATTGAGTCATCAGCCCAGCCAGATTCAAGAGTTAACCTAGCTCCACCTCCTGATGGGAGGAGTGTCAAAGAATTTGCTGTCATGCTTTGAAATTTCCACTACACAGAATTAAGTGTAGACAGGTTTTCGTTTTTTTGTTTGTTTTTTTTTGTTGTTGTTTTTGTTTTTTAAGAAGAAGCCCCAGGATTCAATTTTGCTACCTAAATGGTTGCTGAATAACTTTTCTGTGCTAAATGTGGTAGAAGACATAAAACGAATTAAGCCATATTCTATGCCCTATCTTCATGAAACTTAGAGTTTAATAGGAAGGTAACATAGAAATTACTGTAATAATCTTCTGTGACATCTGAGACACGAATATCTTTCTTCTGCCTAAAGAGTTGAGAGCCAGCCCTTTGAAAGCTGACAGTTACTACGTGGGGGAGCTTTCATGGGTTACATTTTGTAATACTCACTTAAAAAGCCCATGCTATTGTTGTAAGTGAAGCTCTGAGAGGTTAAGCACTTTGCCCAAAGTCACAGGGCCAGCAGAAGGCAGAGTTAGGAAGCAAATCTGGTTTCTACTGACCCTGGTGTTTGTTCTTCATCACAACCATTCCACTATCCTGGTCTCTGCCAGATCCAGATGGCTGATGCGCACGGGCTGCACCAGGTAACATCTTGTAGACTACCATCTACTATTTTCATGTAGTTTCAACTCCAGATTTGTGGGGAGGGCATGTCTTGACTTGCCACAGATGGGAGATGACTGTGGAAGGCCCTGGAAGCCTCCCCCTGAGACTCCATCATACATTTATCCATCCTCAGTTACAACTAGAATGCTTCTGATCTCAAGCAGCAGAAACTACAATTCAGGCTAACTATAAAAAATATTCAGAAATTGAGAGAAAGAGCAAGCTTCAGTAAGGTAGGATTCAGTGTTGTCATCCAGGATTCTGGCTCTTCCCACCTGATTTGCCTCCTTGGTGTCATTTAATCTTCAGACTAGAAGCAAGACGGTATTTCTAGGCATACTCAAGGCACACTATCCAGAGGAAATAGAGGGGCCGTTTCCTCTTACCTCTCTTTCCTATAAGGGAGGAAAGTTTCACCAGAAGTCCTGTTGTAGTCTTTCCCTCCTGTCTCATTGTCAAGACTGGATCATGTGCCTTCTCTGGAACCAATCACAGACAAGGGGGATAGGGCTAATAATAAACCTATTAGGCCCAGGACTACAGCTAGAGATGGGAGTCACTTTTTTCAAGATGCAGGGCTTCCTGGGAAGAGGTTAAAACCTGAAGAAAGTCAGGGTCCTCTAGGAAGGAGGAAGGGTGAGTGCATGGTGGGTGGCCAACCACAGTG
Organism: Lyroderma lyra; assembly: GCA_004026885.1. Taxonomy (NCBI): domain Eukaryota; kingdom Metazoa; phylum Chordata; class Mammalia; order Chiroptera; family Megadermatidae; genus Lyroderma; species Lyroderma lyra. Next base: position 29,364 of record PVJL010000046.1, read on the forward strand.
CCTGCTCCACCCTTCTCTGATCTGCTACAGTAATTCCAACCCATACCACCCAGTAGTGTTCTTTTCTCTTCTCTATTTGCTTCATATAAAGGTAACTTCCTCATTTTAGTCTCCTGATAAGTTCTAAGTGACATGAGATTTTAAGATGGTAAAGCTCATCTTAGACAATGAAATAAACTATTAATTACTGGGACGGAAGTCTGGATATTGGAGAAGGTGAATATTATATGTCTAGGAGAACCAGCTAAGGCAATGCAAGTATTTCTTAAAGTATATTCTACTGAATATTAATGATGAAAGTGTGTGTGTGCATGTGTGTGTGGAAAAGTAGATAGATGGAAGTGGCAAAAAGGGTTCCATGACTTTTAAAAAGTCTGAAAATGTTGCGCCTTCTTTCCCTGTCTTACAGAGTCACAGTGTGAATTAGCAGATTAAAAACCCTGAGAAATCCTGTAGTGGAGCTGTGTAGTGTTTCCCAGTGTTCCCAATCTCTTTTTAGACTGGGATACTGCTGAACATTTCTATTAAAATCCTGCAGGTCACGTGTGCTGTGATCACATTTTGAGATACACTGATAATACTTCCTCTTGATTTGTGACATAAGAATTTAATATTCTGAAATTAATACCAGTGATAAGTACATCATAAAAGAGTATTATAGCTTTAAATTTTTACTGCCAATTTTTTTTTCTTGGAGTTAAATTCAATTCAAATAATCCACGTCCCAAATATAACTGTGATATATATGCACATATATGTGTGTGTGTGTGTGCGCGCACACACACACACACACACACACACATTTATCTATCATCTACCTACCTAGGTATCTCCTTACCTACCTACCTACTTATCTAGTTATCTACTGCTCCGTCTATCTACTGAGTGCACACGGACTAAAGCCAACATAGGTAGGAAGCAGAATTGTGGATGCTAATGATCCCCATTTGTGATATGCTGGGTTTTAAGTGTCTCTGGCATATTCAAGGGCAAAGTCTGAACAAATATTTGTGTATCAACGTATAAACCTAGAATTTAGGACATCTAAGTTTCTCTTCAAAACAGTTAGAGGGATGTGTGAGGAGACTGAGATTGAGTATGTGAGTAGCTGGAGAGGCAGGGCAGTGTGTTTTTCATCTCACAGAGGTCTCACTGGGCATAGTGGGAAAGGCTGTGGAAGAAAAGAGCAGGGAGGTGTTGGCCAGGAATACGGCTGGAGCAAGGGTACGTGAGAGAACAGATGCCGGAGGCGCAACCACTTCCGGAGGTGAAGACCACGTCATCTTGCTAATGACTGACTGACAGCTGCGATGCCCCCAAACGAAGCTTATTTTAATGATTTATCTTAGAAACAATTTTCTCCTGGTGTCATTGTCCTCCTCTGGACAATTTCAAATAAGCGTAGCTGAGCTTTTCTCATCCACTTTGGGAAATGAATACATTTTTCCACTAAGGCAAGTTTCAGAAAGTCTGGTTTAGTTATCCCATCACTAAAACCCTCCATCTTCTGCAGGTCTTCTCTGGTACATTCGGGCAGCCTGATCTCGTCTCTTTCCAGATGACCTAGACCATGTACTTCTTATATCGTTACTTCTCAAACTATTTTTCTTAGATCAGCTACATTACAAACACCTGGGGAATGGGCTGTCCATGAGATCTCTAGATCTTGTCTCCTGGATAAGAATACCTGGGGTGAGGCTTAGGTTTTCTAACAAGTTCCCAAGTGATTCTTCCCACTAAAGATGGAGCGTGGTAGTTGTACTGCATCTGTTTAGACAGTAGGTGGTTCTCAGGTTAGCCATTTACACGTCTCACAGGCAAGAACGTCGCAGTCAGATGGGCAAGTTGTGTCCAGCACAAGGGCTCCCCCTCAAAGGAGAGAATGAACTCAAGACACACCCTCTGTCACAAGACTGTGCCCACCAGAGGAAGAGGAGCTTTTTTCCTAATTTGCACAAATGTCCCCTGGGCTCACTGGTTGCCCACAGGCTACGTCCTCTGGAAAAGGGGCATCTCTTTTTCATTTGTACTAGGGTACTGTGTGGGCTGGCAAGGCCCTGCTTGTAGCTCTAACTTAAAAGGCCCATGGGACAAGCAACCGTCTTCCCTTCCGTGGTACCTCATACACCATTAAAGCTCAGTATTTGTAGCATCGAATTGAAAATGCTAATAACATATTAATACTAGACAAAGAGAGACAGTTTTATCATTTAAACAACAATAGTGCTCTTCATTTCTCTCCTCCCCCGAATTCAGCAAAATCAGCAAAAATTTTCCATTGCAGGCCACAAATTGAACATACAGTCTGTGTGGGGGGCAGAATGAAACTCTTCTCTTCCTTCCTAGTGGAAATAAAACTCTTTGGCAGTAATTCTTGGATTGTTTTCTTTGGAAATTGCATTCATGTGATTTTTCAAGATGTTTCCCGAGCTTTGTTGAAATTTGATCCATTTAACAAGAAACACATAACTCAATTCATGCTAAAATTCTCAGGGTTACTTAAGAATAATTATGAGTTGTCCATGTGTGCTAGAAAAACAGTCCAGACTTCCTCAAGAATGGGAAGATTATTTGTCTCTCTGGGGTAATGTTTCTCCTGATTAAGCATGCCCATTGCAAGCTTTTGCTCTAGGGCCCCAAGTTTTTCACTGGAAAGCAGAAGACGGGCTTCAGTAGTTTCACCCTAAAGCCATTCTCAGGGGTGATTTATCATGCTTGAACCAAAGATCTCTATGAGCTTCTATAGAAGTGACAATAACATCTCACATACCTAAGAGAAGATGAGTTGGGCCAGACTCTGAGATGTAATGGTTGGATTTGGTCTAAAGCACAAGTTTCCTCCGCTTCCTTGGTTTGGTAACCTTTCCTCCACTCTCACCCTTCTTTTTAGTAAACCCTCTAAGCCACAGCTAAATCAAATAAAGTCCCTCAAATCTCCCTTGTATGCATACAACTCCCCAACACAGAAATCAACACCCCTGAGTGTTCAGGGACTTGAAAGTAGCAAAAGCTGATAATGGAGCTGGAGAAAGGCAGTCTGGAGACCCTGCAGCCTGTGCCACAGTGCTGCTGTGACCTAGCAGAGCAGGGACCACTGTCCTTTCACCAGTTCAGTGAGAAGTTGATTCCCAATTCACCCTTTCTTAGCTGAGCCTCTTCTGGTTGGTCGCCAGTAACAGAAACCCACTGGGATATCATTATAGATACAGGAGTGTCTCACAGAACCCAGTCCTCAGGAAGAACTGGCACAAAGAATCTGAGGCCATCAGGGACACAGTGACATTTCTCTACTCCCTGTCATCTTCTCCCAGTCCATGCACCAGCTCCCTCTATCTCTCCTCGGCACAGTGAGAACAGGGTTCTTCAGTTTAAATCTCCTCTGTTGAAGACGCCAACCCAGACTTGCTCTTTTTCATCCCAATTTCAATTTCCTGAGGAAGGAAACCTGATTGGCTCATCTAGGATCTGGTAACTTCTTTGATCCAACTGTCTACAGCAAGGGACAGAGTCAAGCTGAAGCAATGTGAGTTCAAGGAGGGATTGTGGGGAGAAATGTTGCAGAGAAAGTAAGCTGGGCAGACAATCTAAGGAATTCATTAGAGTCCTTTCACCCATGATCCTACAAATAAGAGAGAGCTTCAAAGTCATTGATCCCAACTACCCATCCATGGCAGGAATCTGCTCAACAGAGCTATTGACTAATAATGATCCTTCAGCCCTGCCGGAATACCACCCTCCCACCAGGATGGAGAGTTTACACCTTATGAGGCAGTCAGTACATTAAAGTTTCTTTCTAAGATTATAACAGAAATTCCTCCAGCAATGCCCAGACATAAATAACTCATTCTAACTATTTCAGTAGCATGCATCTCTGACTTCAGAGTGAAATATATAGCGATAGATAGATAGATAGATAGATAGATATTCTTTTTCTTTTTAATTAAAGAGGACGAATAAGGGTTAACAAGGAGGAGGAGAGTATGAGAGAAAGGGCATGGGCTCTGGTGATTACAACCATCACTTTCCAAATAACTATTGACTAGCTGTGCAATCTTCAACGAGCCATTAAACCTTCACTTCTTCAACTATAAAATGGTCATAGTGTCATGAAGATTAAATTTTTAAAAGTGCAGGGAGCATTCAGTTTAGTTCCTGGCACAGAGTTAAAGTTTAATTTGTTTTAGCTGCCCTTATTTTATTTCAGCATTAATCACTTACATAAATACAATGAAATCATATACTTTCTAAGCCTTATATCATTCTGTAACTGATATTTCTCCATTTGACCAAATAGCTTTTCCAAAGGGCCTTGTCCATGCCAGTGAGTAAGGGTAAGCACGAGCACCCGAGCACTTCTCCTCCACTGCCTGGGGCTTGCTTCAGGTGAGGAGGCTGGAGAAACATGCACAGACCACTTCAGCATAAAGCTGAGGCTTCTTGCTCAAATTGTAAAGATGGGGAATTCATGGAGTGCATCCCACACGCGTAGTGAACAGCATGGAAATGTATGCCTTTCACAATCTTTGAAAGTGAGAGATGTGGCCAGCGCCGAGGTGCTCTGAGTATACTTTCACCTTCTGTGTCCACTCTAAGGTAAGGAGACAGAGGAAAAGGGAGCAGAAATGATTAGAACTACCTGAGGATGCACTTGCTGTACCCTTGTCCTGAAGAGAGCCACAGCGGTGTCAGGCCACCCGATGCGTGGGGAGAGCATTACCCTTCAGACCGCAGGTGCTTTCAAAGCGAGGAAGTCGAGAAGTAACATCCACCTCAAAGGATGACCACTTCATTTCCTCCTTCGTGTGAATGGTGGGCCTGACCTTTCGGGCAGCAGAGGAGAACAGAAGTGAATGGGCATCTTCATGCAGAGCTTCTGTCACTGAGGGTTTGGGAATCAAGCCTGGGCCATGTGCACCACACTGGCCTCCCTAACACCTGCAGGGCAGCCAGGCCCTGCCATAGTGACTCTGAGACCCTGCTGCTGTCCAGTGATGTGACAGAAACAGATGGGAAGAGGGGGTTAAGGGACACCACAGGCTCAAGGTGACCACTGACTGAACACACGTTCTGTGTAAGCCACCTTCTTTAGCTCCACAAACACTTGCTAAGCACCTACTATGCTCTCTCTATGTGACAGCAAGTTCCCAAGGCTACCAAGAGTGTAGAATGTACTTAGATTCGCAGCCATGGTGATGATTCAGGTGCACCTTTAACAATGACATATGTTTCCCAGAATAGGTAAGTACGTGAAAAATGTCCAGGTATAATGCCAAGTAAAAACATACATGTAAAATCTTTTATAACACAATCTGAATTTGATTACAAAAAACACAGACATACATACAAAGCAGACACTGTTTATTTAACCTTTTGCATTTTGTATACCATTTATACTTACCTGATTAATAGGTACAAATATCTTTATTTTGTTATGTAATTGAAAAAAAAAAAAAGAAGAGATATACCACAATGTTAATCTGGGTGAAAAATTATTAGCAGTATTGTTTTTTGCCTCCTTATACTCTAATATAGCTTCTAAGATATCAGACAAAAAAACCTTTTATGTAATTTTAAAAACCAGACTCTTACATATATGGTCAATTGATTCCAGACAAGGATGCCAAGACAATTAAGTGGGAAAAGGATAATCTTCTCAGCAAATGGAATGGTGCTGGGGGAACTGGATACCCACGTGCAAAACAATGAAGTTGGACCCTTCCCTCATAACGTACACAAAAATTAACTCAACATAGATCAAAGACCTAGGGAGTTAAAATGTAAAACTCTTAGAAGAAAGCATAGAGGAAAATCTGCATGACAAACTGTTTGGCATTGGTTTCTTGGATATGAAACCAAAAGTATGAACAACAAAAGAAAAATAGATAAACTGGGCTTTCAAAATTAAAAATATTTTTGCTTCAAAGGACACTATCAAGACAGTGAAAGACAATCCACAGAATAGGAGAAAATATCTGCAAACCATATCAGATAACAGATTAATATTTAGAATATGTAAAGAATTAGAACTTAATAACAACAACAGAATAAACAATCCAACTCAAAATAGGCTAAAAGAATGTGGCATAGATATGAATGGACTACTATTTAGCCATTAAAAGGCATGAAATTTTGATACATGCTACAATATGGGTGAACCTTGAAAACATTCCAATAAGTCACATAAGCCAGACACAAAAGGACAAATGTTATATGATCCCACTCATACACAGCACCTAAAACAGGCAAATTAACAGGGACAGAAAGTATAATAGAAGTTACCAGGGACTGAGGGGAAAGATAAGTGGGAATTATTGCTCAGTGGATACAGAGTTTATGTTCAAGATGATGAAAAATTTCTGGAAACAGATAGGCGTAATGCCCCCCCCCCCCAAAAAAAAAAAAAAACCCAAAAAACCCTCAAAAACCCAACCCACTTCCAGAGGAAAGAAAAGGCAATCCAGGCACAAGGAATAGAATGTGCAAAGGCATGGAGGTGTGGATGCCCCCGTGTCTGAGGAGTTCAGTGAGGCTGCATCACTAGCTGTGCTGGGAAGAGGCTGGGGTCTAGGCCTGGTTTGGAAGAGCCTTGAACACCAGTTAAAAAGAAGGAACAGCTTAAAAATATACAATGCCCACTTTTACACGCCATGCTGTATTAGGGTTCTCCAGAGACAGAGAACAAATAGGATGGTGTGTGAATAATTATCTATGTCATACGAGGGCTGTTTAGAAAGTATCCAGCCATGTAATAAGAAAAATAGAGGCATTTACAGCTGGATTTTGTCCGGACAGCCCTCGTATATAGAAAGATAGTATTATAAAGAACTGGCTTACAGAATTATCAATATTATTATAAGGAATCGGCTCACATGATTATGGGGGAGGGCAAGTTCCAAGGTCTGCAGGATGGGTCAGTAAGCTGGAGGCCCAGGGAAGCCATGTGACCAGAAGGAGAGGAAGCAGAGCACTGTGAAGAGCTGAAGCCTGCCATCTATGTTAATAAATATGTTACCCACCAAGGAGAGATCTCCAAGCAGAGCTATTGACTGGGGGAGGGGGGCAAAAATATTATCAGCACCACAGAGATGACAGAAACCTTACTAAGGCAAGACCCTAAGTAACATCCTGGGACCTCTCTGGAACAGGCACCAAGTCTTTCTTTATTGTTTCTACTTCATTTATAACAAAGGAGAAGGAGAAACCATAGCCTTGACCATGGAGCTTTCGCCCCAGAGCTGTGCTTGTAGAGCCGCCAATGGTGGCTCCAGATGCTCTGTATCGGAGGGGCCTAGGGGCGCGGACCTCACAGGGACGAAGGCTGGGTAAAAGGCTGGGTTTGCTTAGCAAGTTCACTGTTTTTACTTGGAATGCAAGTTCATCTGGAATGGCTTGGGGTAGAGGGACTGCTAATGAATGTATCGCAGGGAGATAAAAACCCCTCCAAGCCCCTCCTGTACCGGCACCAGTTCGTGGCCATTGTGTGCTGTTCCTCCTCCTCAGGCCAGAAGACGTGACTCCGTAGCCTCCATAGGGTGGCCCCCACCTTGGACGGCCTGGGACTGTGTGATTTTCCAGAATGAGGACTTAGGTACTAAAACAGGAATAGTCCTGGGTGAGCCAAGATGGTTGGGACCCAGTATGCAGCCCTCAGATGCCATTTATTTTGTCCTGCACTGTTTATTTCTTTTAAAATTTCAGTAGATTAGGATAATTTAGAAATCAGGTTTCCTAAAATGGTGCAAGTATATGCTTCTTTTAACAATTCAGAAGATCTGGCCACGCTGGGACCTGCATTCCCTCAGGGCAGCAGCGAAGTGGTGGCAGCTGCCCACATAAGACAGGGCACGTGCCTTTCATGTCTTCACAGTCCCCATTGGCTGCTTTCACTCGTTGCTATTACTGCCCAGACCCTGAAGCGTGAGGCTGCACATCAGAAATACTTGGGTGGCCTCTTCAGTCCCAATACTTGGGCTGCACCCAGAAGGATCTCTGGGGGTGGGACCCTGGTGTTTCTATACTATATATTTTTTATTGTGGTAAAATGTACATAACATAAAATTCACTATCTTAAACATCTCAGTGACACTCCGTACACTGGCACTGTTGGGCAACCATCCTCACAGCCCATCGGCAGAACTTGTTATCACTCCACACATGAACACTGTCACCATAAACACTATCCAACAACTCTCCACGCTCCCCGCCCCCAGCCTCTGGTAACCTCCTTCTACTTCCTGTCTGGATGAATTTGCCTACTCCGGGCACCTCACCTAAGTGGAATCATACAACGTGGGTCCTCTTGTGTCTGGCTTGTTTCCCTTAGTGTAATGCAGTGGTTCTCAACCTTCCTAATGCCACGACCCTGTAATCCAGTTCCTCATGGTGTGGTGACCCCATAAAATTATTTCCGTTGCTACTTCATAACTGTAATGTTGCTGCTGTTATGAATCGTCATGTAAATGTCTGATATGTGTTTTCCGATGGTCTTACACGACCCCTGTGAAAGGGTTGTTCAACCCCCAAAGGGGTCGTGACCCACAGGTTGAGAACTGCTGTCTTCAAGGTTCACCCATGTTGTAGCATGTGTCAGAGTTTCCTTCCTTTTTAAGGCTCAGTAATATTTGATTGTATGTGTAGACCACATTTTGTCTGTCCATTCATCTGGTGATGGACATTTGCATTGTTTTCACATTTGGACTACTATGAATTATGCAGCTATAGACATTGCTGTACACAAATCTATTCAAGTCCCTGCTTTCAATTATTTTAGGTGAATACCTAGGAGTGGAATTGCCGGATCACGTGGTAGTTCTTTTTCTAATAGTATCCACATATTTAAAGCTGCCCAGCCCCAGGCGATGGTGAACCTCTGTGTTAGAACCTGTAACTCCTGAAGAATCTGTATCTTTTCATTCCAATGGTGGGGGCAGGGGAGGTGGTAGCAAGGAGCAAGTGGGCAGCTTGGTGGATTTAGCCACCAAACAGGAGCTTATGGATGGTTGTGAGCATACCCAGAAAGTAGTCCTACCTTCTCCTCCCAGCCTCAGAAAGCAAATCTCTGCAGTCCTCTATTAGACATTTCTATCAGCACTCCAGGAGAGCTATCTTCACAGAATATTTCAAATTCCATTATCTACACAGCTTTAAAATATTAACGCAACCTGCAGAATTTTATCAAAGTATACTGGATTGGAAAATGACACAAACATAATATCCACTGGTTTTCTTTTATGATATCATCCACCGAAAGTGACACATTTTGGAGTAGCAGAGTTATTAAAATGCAGCATTGGGCTGGTGTAAGTGTCACTTATATTTAAAAGGAAAGTGATTTTACATGATTTGCTCTCTCATGTTTTGTCCTGGTGATACCAAGAGATCCGAAGATTCGGTGAATTCATCAAATGATCTTGTTTCTTCTACTGCACTACTTCAAATGAAGGCCAGAAGCTTTTAGGAGTCCTCTTCCCTGGGGAAATTATGAAATGTCGAAATGGTCACATAAGCCACTCGAACTAGCCTGGGAATGAAGACTTAATTTGGTCATGGGAATAGAAGAAGAATATTTCCTTGAAGTTCTTTCACCCTCCTGGTCGTTCTCTGAAAACATTCCATTAAGCTGTATCATTGTCCAAAGCAGAACACTCACTACCGAGCGCAATTTATCAGGCCATCATGAAGGCTCTTAGTGTTCCGAGTGGTAGGAAACCCTGCATAAGTGACTTCAACACTGAGCAGAGGTTACGAGTGCATGTCATCTGAAAGAAATAGGGTGGGCTTCAGATAAAGATTGATCCAGTTCAAACGATGTCACCAAGTTTTCAATTCCCCTCTATCTCTCTGTTCCGTAATCAGTGTTAGTTTTATCCTCAGGTGGCTGTCCGGCAGGCCTGAATTCTCCAGTTATTCCACTAAAAGACCTCTGCATTTCTGTATCTCCATCTCCCATCCTCATACCACATAAGGGTTTCCTCTAGGAACGCCAATGAGGGCCCATCCCTGACACTAGGAGAGGCGCCAATCCCACCCAAACCACGCGATTGAGAATGAGAGAGGGTGTGTTCCCTCAGGACATTCAGAAATCTTTCTGGAAAAGGAAAGAACCCATTCTGAGCAGCAGACAGCTATCTACTTACTATTCCAGGTGTGTTCTGACCAATGTAGAACAGAGCACGACTCTCACCTCCCTGGTTCTGCTACGTGCTGCCCAACAGAACCATATACAATGACGGAGATGGTCCTCACCAGTGCTGTCCAATACAGCAGCCACCTCACCATATGTGACCTGAGCACTTGAAATGTGGCTACTGTGACTAAGGCCCTGGATTTCTGATATTATTTAAATTAAACTTAACTTAACTTAAATAGCTACATGTGGCTAGGAGCTGCCATGGTTTGCAGTGCAATTCAAGAAACTGAAACTTCCATTACAGCAACTGAAGATCACATTTGTTTTTTTGGCAAGCAAGTAATATTATTTATAGTACATAATGGAGCTTATTATCAACAAAATTCCATAACTTTTTTTTTCTATTTATGAGGATACTGAGTCATGTCTTTGTCATTCTGTACATTTGCAATTAATTATTTAGACCTAAATGCAAGATTTTACATTTCCTCCAGATTGAATTATTGGGACATCCCCATCCTTAAATTTTTTATCCTGATTTTTTTACCTATGATATTACTTCTTGATCTATTAAACTTACGTTGGTCTCTATCGTGAAGGGAACTATATACCAGCAGGGCTGTTTTTATTTCTTAATTGGGATTGTGAATAGCCTTTAAGAATCTGTGACACTTTTGTAATTATATGCAGATTCCCGTGTGTTTCTATTTATGTTCTTTTTTTTTTTTTTTAAGGGAAAGAGTCCAATGCTTTTTCATTAAATTTTCAAAGGTTAAAATCAATAATCAATAACTTGCATTTTTGCACACATTATTAAACCAAAACAGAAACCTGTGACCTGCTGTTAAAAAGGGCCCTTTAGATTAATATCAGCATTTGCACCAGGTTCTGCCTCTGGTCCCGACGGCTAAAAAGGTCGTGAGTTTTTAAACTTCTTTTAGCACTTGAGTTACCCTACTCTGTGCCGAAACTGCTGCTCACCATGAAGCAAAGGCACAAAAAATCAGACACTTTCTTAACTTCTGACTTCTTTCCAAAGTTGGCCAACTGCTGTTCACTCTCTAGGGCCCGTAGGTAAATGTTTTTGTATTTTGTCCACAGTTTATAGTTGTTATATATGAGAGGGTCATTCTTACATCCCACTATATTTCATTCATTATCTCCTTCTTCAATCTTACTATCTCATTCTTAACATACATAGCATTTATTTAACTAGAACTATAAAAATGAACATTTAGAATTTTACCAACTTTTCTGAGTGTCAGCATTGCTGTAATGAACATCCTTATTTGTGCCTCTCTGAGCACACATCTAAGTAGATAATGAGAAGTGGAAGCGTGGGTTATAGAATGTGTACATTAAGAGTGTGATGCAGACAGCTAAATGTCTGGAAACATTAATAATATTATTTTATCATAAATTATATTATATCCATTTGCATAATGCAAGTCCAAAATTTATCACATGTATTAGATGTACCGAAATGTTTTTGGTCAGGGTGATGACCGCTGTGCAGATACTACCAAAATGCTTTCCAAAATGTCTGTGAGTGCCAAATACTCTACTGTGGCAGAAGTAACCACAGGAACTTAGAATTGTATTCTCTGACAGATTTGAAGAAGAGGCATTTCTACCTATCTGTAGTACATTGAAGACAGCCATCCAACGCCACGGGGCCAAAGCAACGAGAAGCAAATGAGAAGTGCCAAGCACTTGGCTGTCGCTGGTACTCTTGATCTCATCCGAAAACAGGGCTCAGAACGATGAGTTGGCATCTCCTCAGCTTTGCCTTGTCTCATGCTGTGAAGCCATCAGGGAGACATTATATTTGCACAGTCCTGGAGCAAGAACATTTGCACAAACGAGTACTACAAGGGCAGGGCAATGAAAAGGAGCCTGATCTCAAATGTCCAGCCCCTGAGCTACTCCAGCCTCGTGCTCCACAAATAGCAGACTTCCCCAAGACCAAACACTAAGAATTATTAAACCTTCAATTCTTAATTTCCATTTTGATTAAAAAAATCACAGGACAGTATGGCCTTACTTTATAATTCTTTTTTCCTATGCAGCTGGAATAGGAATAGGGAATCTGACATTTATTGGCTGGTAAAGGTAGAGTTTTTCTTTATGGCATTAAATATTATTTTTCATGATGGTGTTTTACTGTACAAAAGGCAAATAGAGCATGATGGGACCTGTAGGGAAATGTTTACAAAGGAGTTTTGAGAATTCTGAAAAATTCTCCTTTCTGTGTAATGGGTTGAAATCCCACTATCATGTCTGACAAATTCTATACTGGCATCACTCACTGTGTTGAGAAATGGAGAATAATTTTGAGTTGTTTCTCAAAGTTATTGAGAAATAACTTTCTCTTTCTCGGGTAAGAAAAAGTTAACTGAACACAGGGAAAGGCTGCTTCCATGTAATAGACAGAAAAGCTGTTTTTCTCTAGTGAATCCCAAGTACATAACAGCTGTCCATTGGTATCAGGCTTTTTCATATTGTTTTATTTTATTTTATTATTATTTTTTTTTTATGTGGGTAGTTCCCTGGCTGGGAATCGAACCGAGGCCGCAGCGTTGACAGCACCGAAGCCTAGCCACTATACCACCAGGGAACTCCCTCATATTGTTTTGATCAAGTGTTACTTCATGAAATATTTACTAAATATCCACATTGTGCCAACTAGACCCTGTGGGGAACACAAACATGAAGTGTTCTTAGGCCAGCTTAGAGCAGAGTCCTTAGAGCAGTGGTTCTCAACCTTCCTAATGTCACGACCCTTTAATATAGTTCCTCGTGTTGTGGTGAACCCCCATAAAATTATTTTCAGGGAGTTCTCTGGTGGTGTAGTGGCTTAAGGCTCCGGTGCTATCAGCGCCGTGGCCTGGGTTCGATTCCCATCTAGAGAGCTACCTACATACAAAAAAAAAAAGGCAAAAAAAAAAAATTATTTTCATTGCTACTGTAATGTTGCTGCTGTTATGAATCGTAATGTAAATATCTGATGCGTGTTTTCCAATGGTCTTAGGCGACCCCTGTGAAAGGTTTGTTCAACCCCCAAAGGGGTCATGACCCACAGGTTGAGAATCGCTGCCTTAGAGGGTGGGTTCAGATGCCAGGCTCTTTATGGAGATCCAAGTGACATTACTGATATTTTAAAATATAGTCTCTATCCTCATGGAGTTTACACCAGTAGAGAACATAAACATTCAATAAAAAATTACAAGTAGGTGAATTTATAGTCAAGGAAGTGCTAGCCTTGCTTTATAACTTAAAACCATCTGAATTCTTGCCCGTCTGTCCCCATCAGACAGCTAACATGATAAGAATGAGCTCCTTGCTTTTCATTTCCTCCTTTCATTTCATTCTTTCTCCTACCTTATTTCATTCTCCTTTCCATACAATATTTATTTATGGGGGGCCTCCTATGTGCCCAGAACTGTTAGAGCAGGCAACGTCAGTATAAACAAGACACACAGTGAGAGGGAAACTATGTCCACTGTGTACTTCTCATACCACCTGGTCTCCGAGGGTAGGCTTTCCCCTCATAGCACCTGCATGGTGGTCATGCACTTTACATCTCTGATCAGAGACCTAAGAATGGCCAGCACCATCCATCAGAGTTGTTCTATGGCAAATAATTTATGAGACTTCAGGATAGCTGGACAGTATTTGCCATGGAATGAAGGCTGGCTAAATGGTCAAAGTTGACTGAAACTGTCCATATACTGCTTAAGACTAGGGTTCACAGTCAACTGCCCGGGGTGGTTTTCAATCCATCCTTCTTTCCAAGAACCACAGAGACGAAGTAAATGAGCCACAGAAATAGGGACGTCTTCCAGGCTGGAGATATTACAATCCTTCTCTGAATGTAAGAGTTGGCTTGAAAGGGCAGCATTCACTATTGAGGGGATAACTCCGGAGCGGTCTTGCGGTTATAATGGTTTTCTGATTATTTTGGATCACTGTAAAGACTCCTGTGTTTGGGTAACTGATTCCACACTGGAGAGATCACACAAACATTCCTTAACATTAGTCTGTGGCTTTGTTAGACCAAATTAAAAGAGCTCTGTGTCCATTCCAGTCCCCAAACTGTCATTCACATGACTGTGCATCCTTTCAGAATTAGACTCTGGGTCTTCTGTATTTAAAAAAAAAAAAATCACATATGTCAAAATAGTCTGGGGGAGTCTACACTACATGTTGAAAATAAAAGATATTCATGTCAGATTGCTATCCTCCAAAAACCTATAGATGAGGAAATCATATTTGTTAGAGAAAAAACACAAATACATATGTATATATGTACACACATAAATACACATATGTACGTACATCTAAAACACAGATAAAGAAACAGGTTGGAAAAATAACTGCCTTTTTTTTTCTACAATCACTCAATTTTAATCAGGGAAATCTACCTTATATTTTGAAAATAAAAGATGTTTAAGTCAGGCCACAGTCTTCCAAAAGGCCTTTAGTTAAAGAGATGATATTTGTTAATTAAAACATAATACACACATATACACACACAAAGAAACAAACAGGTTGAAGAAAATGTCAAGGCTGACAAAAAAGAATACATTCAATAAATATTTATGGAGTATGTATTTATTTACTAGGCATAGTCTAGTGCCAAAATAGAACTTTTATTGTAGTGATATGGACAGATAATAAACAAGTAAATATATCATTTAAGATAATAGAAAGTTTCATTCCATTATAGACGATGCACTTTAGAATTTTACACCTGGAACCTACATAATTCTTGTTAACCAATGTCACCTCAGTAAGTCTAACAATAAAAAAAAAAAAAAGTTTCATAATGAAAAAGTAAAGCAGGGCAACGAAGAATTATGAAAGAAGAGTGATGTTTATGTAGAGTGTGGTCAGGAAAAGGGTGATATTTGATATTCACCCACATGTAAACATATACAGGAAGTGGCTGCAGATCCAGGATCCAGCAGGACCGCGAAGGTGATGGAAGAGGTTTGGACTTCCATTCCAAATGTGATAGAAGAGACATTTGGAAGGTCTTTGGCTGAGGATCGGCATGATCTAAGGTGTGTTTCCCATGTCAGGAACACGCTGCAAGGGACAGGGCTGTAGCAGGAGACAGGTAGACAGGTAGAAGCCTAGTGGTGATGAGCACTGAGGTCATTGCTGGGACCTGGGGTGGGGGCAGTGGGGGTGATAAGAAGTAGATGAATGACAGGAACAGCCTGACGGGAGAATTAACAGGAATAGCTGATGCATCAGAAATCAGGTATGAAAGAAGGAAATAAGTTAAGGATGACATCAAGGTTTCTGGTTAGAATTATTGCTGGTTGAAATAATTACAAAAAGTTTAATTTGTCATAATGCAAAACCATATGTCCTCAGTACAATGGCTAAAATTTATAAAAGTGACTAAATATTTGTGAAGATGTGAAACAACTAGAATTCTCACGCATCGCTGATGGGAGTGCAAAATGGTATAACCACTTGGGAAATCAGTAAGTACTTTCTCATAAAGTTAAACTTATACCTACTTATGACCCAGAAATTTATTCACAGGTATGTGATCAAGAGAAACAAAAACATATGCTTCACAATGATGTACATGAGAATGTTCATAGCAACTTTATGTATAATAATCCTAGAATGGAGACAACCCAAATTCTCATTGAGAGAAGTGAAAACTTCATCCCTTATATAATTATAAGATGGAGTACTACTCAGCAATTAAAGGGTATGAACCACTATTACACATAGGAACATGGATAAATCTCCAAAACATTTCTCTGAGCAAAAGAAGCCAGATGCAAACGAATATATGAGGGTTGACTGGGAAAAATACAGCCATAAATGCCTCTATTTTTTATATTACATGGCTGGATACTTTCCAGATAGCCCTGGTATAGTCATTGGTTCCATTTAAATGAAGTTCCAGAACAGGCTAATCTAATCTATAGTGACAACTCAGAAGAGTAGGTACTTCTGCAGAAGTGGGATGGTGGGGAGGTTTAACTTGGATGCAGCACAGTGTGGCTTTCTAAAGTGATGAATTCTGTATCTTCATAGGGG
This sequence comes from Lyroderma lyra, assembly GCA_004026885.1. Lineage (NCBI taxonomy): Eukaryota > Metazoa > Chordata > Mammalia > Chiroptera > Megadermatidae > Lyroderma > Lyroderma lyra. The sequence continues at coordinate 45,562 of PVJL010000046.1, forward strand.
TATGGCTTACATCAATGAATGCATTTGTTAAAACCGATACACCCCATTTCATGTGTATTTTTATATGATTATTATACCTCAATAAAAATATAAAAGGAAAAATTTTTAAATAATAAAATATTTTAAAAATAGACAGACCCAACGACACACGCCATTTATGTATTAGAAAAACACAAAAATCTTCGTATTATTTCTATCGATATAAATATATATATATATATATATACACACACACACACAAAATTAAAAGCGGTATTTTTATACTGAAAGGCAATGACTTAGTAGTTTTTTCTGTCTGACTTACCACTAATAACTAACAGTAGCATTAGCTTGTTTGAATTTTATGACAGCCGTTATAAAGTGGCTTCTTTGGCTTGCCCCGCACTTCTCATGTAAAGCAACTAGGTATTAGAGAGTAACAGAACATGACTTCCTGAAGGACCTATCACCGTGGAGCAGCAGAGTTGGAACTTGAACCCGTGTCCATCTTACTCCAGAATTTATATATTTAATGACTATGTTACGTTTCTCTCCACAGCAAGGCCACAGGCATTCTCTAAGGAATCCTTGGTTCTCTCTAGGACCTCAGACAATTTCTCCAGACGGGGTCCCTGTCCTCCATCCCTGCTCTCTTCTGGGCCTTCCAGTGTCCGGGCTATCACCTTAAACTGGTTCCAGCCCTCCTCTCCAGCTCCTTCAGAATGATGCTGCACTGAGAGTATCTGCTTGGTTTTTGTCTGTGGTTTATGTTTACATGTTGTCATTTAGCTCCACCTTGGCCGAACACTCTGAAGCCCTCAGGTCAGTCCGGCTCCACTATCGCCAAATACCCAGGCTCTCAGAACTCAAGTCCAGAACCTTGGGCCCAGATTTTCGGGAAGGGACTTTGGATAATTTCTTTCATTTTGAAACTGAAACCTATTCCCTTCCAGTGTAGAAATGCTGAATGAGTCTCCCTGCTAAATTCATTTGACTAGCCTGGACTTCCACTTCTTTTTCTACCAAGAAACTCTAAATTACTTTTTAAGCCATAGAATGGAGATAATTTTACTAGTAACTAATAAAAAAGTCAAATGTTTTGGATCTTAGGAAAACCAGCCCTTAGCTATCAGAGTTTTAAAAGTCTGACTGACAGATTCTGAAAATTTAATCACTTTATGTTTTCCAAAATGATTCTAAAAGCTAAGGCTAGATCTGGCGAGAAAGCAAGAGAAATAAGTAATCGGTTAGAATGTAAAACACATAACCTTTCAGCAAGCGAGGCCTTTTAACTCTGGGAAATGCTATGGTGCTGTGGAGAACACAGGTCAATGCATCCGTCTTTCACTTTATGAAATTATTAGCATTGAGAAATAACTCTGAACAAGGGACAAAACACAGCATAGTGCTTTCTACAAATAAAATGTAATTTTCTATCTCAGGAGCTGCTGACTTTTATCACCCAAAGATTGCAGCATATTTTCAGGGAGAAAGTTTTTTGTTTGTTTGTTTGTTTTATTTTGTTTTCTTGTTTTTATCTAGCTTGGAGGAAACATGGCCAACATTAGTTCCAAATATTTTATTTCAAACATAAAGCACAGAACCAATACTAATAAACAACAGGCTCTTATGCCAACACTGTTGCATGTTTCTGTTATTGCTTTATATTCCATGAGAGTTATTGTGCATAATTAAATAGGAAAAAACCCCTTGAACTTGGAATTATAAAACCGTCACCACAAACCAACAATTCTGCTTGATGTGTATTAAGTCATTAAATTTATTATAAAAAAAAAAAAAAAGGAGGGAGAAAACTCGTCTCCCTGTAAATCATTAAAAATGCATGAGGGTTGAGAGCAGAGCACACAGCATGTATGTTTGCTTAGGGAACTGTTGCAGAAGACTAAAATTCAGAGCAAAAAATGAGGTTTTCTTCAAATCAGAATGGCCTGTATCACCCTTGGTCTTAGCCAAAAGGTCAAGAAGTAATGGCCTGTTATCAAAATGACTAGTACGTGGGCTGAGAAGAGAGAACGTACAAATCCTAAACACGTGAACGTGGGTCCCATGGTCCCGGATAAGAATGTTTGGAGAGTGGGGGATGGGGGGTAATTGTGGTCCAAGGAGACTCACAGTTGAACAATTCATGAGAGTGGGCTGTCCTGGGATTGGTGAAAGGTAAGAAGACCCAGAAAACGTGCTAAGTTAGGACCTGGGTCTACCCAGTGCGCACCACATCCACACCAATAGCTGAGACAATGGGATAGCATCCGCTTATTTAGGCCTCAGAAACGATGGTGGTCTGCTCATTCCGAAGGATGACCACAGCTCATGTCACAGTCCAGCCTGTGTCAGCTCTGTCAGCTGGCTTTGAAAAGCTCTGTTCTCAATGTGTTGTAATTGAGAGGCACTGATGAAGCAGGCAGGAGCAGAGAGAATAGGACCAAAGGTGCCAGGAAGCTACACACGCAAGCTGGCTTAGATAAAAGTGTCTTTGATGAAGGGCAAGGTAAGGTCATCCGAAGACTGGAAACTGAGCTCAGGGAGAACACCGGGGAGTCTGTGTTGGAAAGCGAGGCATGAAGCCCCTTCCTCCGCCTCTCCCACAGGCACGTCTCCCCTTCGGGAGAAGGGGCTCTGAGGCAATAGAGCACATTACTGTTTATTCATCTCTTTTGCTGGTGCTCATTGGACATCTGCTCTGTTTTTCTTCATCCATGCTGTTTCCATTTTATTGATGGCTTTGCTGTCCCTTACTGCTTTAGGTTTGTACCATGAATGCCATGGCATGACCTCCCATATAACTAATTGATTGCCTGTTTCTCTTTGGGTCTTTTTTTTTTTTTTTTTTTTTTTTTTTTTTTTTTTTTTTTTTTTTTTTTTTTTTTTTTTTTTTTTTTTTTTTTTTTTTTTTTTTTTTTTTTTTTTTTTTTTTTAATAAAGAGAACTTACTGGCCTAGTTCGGGTCATAGATTTATTCCTGGTCCAAGTAGATTTATTCTTCTCAATCACTGAGAAGAGGATGACGACACAGCAAGCAAATGGACTAGAACACCCACTACCATACAAGCTATATGATTAGCCCTTGAATGGTCAGGAATTGAATCCATAGAAAATATATATGCTACCGTGGGATTGTATATGAGAGCTGTCCAGGAAAAAACATCCAGCCGTAAATGCCTCTATTTTTCATATTACATGGCTGGGTACTTTCTGGACAGCCTTTTAAAGTATAGTACTTAAATAACTGCTACAGTTTTGAAATTCTAAAATAAATATATTTTTCACATTTTAACATTTTTCAAGTCAAGATGTAGCTTGCAATCAACGTGTACATTTATTCAGTGGGTTTTTTCCTCCTCAACATAATAGCTGCTATTAAATTGATGATATATCATAAGTTCAAGTTTCTCTAAGAATTAAGGAAACATGGAAAGCATGATTTTATTGGCTTATAGTTTTGTCAAAAGCAAAAAACCAAATCTCTTTATATAAAATTACTATTAAGCACCATCTTCCTAATTGTTCTGTTTCTGTCTCGCTTTCATTTGAAAGATGGCAATTTCATCATTTCTATAGGTAATTCCCCAATCCCATCATGTTATCCTGTCCTCTGATATCATGCTTAAATCATCTCTCCCTAGATTAACTCATTATTTCAATTAAAGTCCTTGAAATACATCAAAGATGTGCCCTTATTTGTGACAGAGCCATAAAAAAACCGTGTTGCTTTAATTCCTTCTATAAATCAGTTTCTCTATGCCATTCCCTTAATTGTGTGCTGTTTGTCTCTGGAATCCCTCCAATGTCTAGAATGGATTTTTTTACCTGGAAGTATCTCCAAAATTTAAGTAGGAGATGCCAATATAGTCTGACGAACCTGTCCTTCCTCTACTGTGATGTTGCCTTAGAAATGGTTCCAAGTGAGGCCTTTCCCCTTACCAGCTGATTCCACAAAGGGGTCCAGCTTCAGCCAGCACGCTGACTTCCAGGGCACGTGCACACCAGGAAAGATGGCCATCTGAGGTCATTTTTACCCAGAGAACCACCAATTCACTTTCTTTTCCAGTGGAATTTCCTCTTATTTTTCTAACTCGGGCAGAGGCTACAAACTGGCATCACCAGGAAAGAGGATGATGAAGACTGCTCTCCCCCAGTCTAGTTTTAGCTGAGGTGGCAGGGCCTGACTGTGGGGCGTTAGGAAAGGGGTTAACATCTCTGGCCCAGTAAATGGTTAAGGAGATGAGCAGGACTGAGTGATGCTTAAGACTTCAGCTCTAACGTTCCACAGTATCCTGTGTTAATGGTCTGGCAGATATGTCTCTGCGTCCTCATAGGCTCGAAATCACACTGAGTCTTTGGCCCACACCTCTCCAGCCCTGCATTCATCACCCAGGTTCTGCATCTGTCAGGGAGAGACCCCCTCGGCTCTTCAAAAGTCCCGCCCCCCACCAAATGTGCATGCCTGCGCGCACACACACACATGCTCACACTCAGACACATGCACACACACACATACTTTGCTTTGGAAGTGAACCTTTACTGAATCTAGTCCTATAGGTGTTGAGCTCTTTACTGTTTTTCCTGACGTACCCATCGGAGAACAGAAATGATGTTCTTCTCCTTCACACTGAAAGGAGGATTGCACATTGCCTCCCCCTCTGATAACCTAAAGGAGGAACTGTTTATCTGAAACAATTTCCATTATTTTCCAATACTCTGATTATAAAGCCGGTTAATACATCATAAACTTACCTTAACAGCCCCTGACCTCCCCTCTGAATTCCTACATGTGTTTTTGTGTTAGGATACCCCTCCTTCAGGGCCCATTCCCTTGCTATGGAACTGCAATAGCTGGCCTGAATAGTCACCACTATGTAGCCTCGCCCTGGTTTTGAAGTTTGGAACCCTATTTGTCTGGGTTCATTTCAGATCACAATTCTGCTTGCTAAATGAAAAACTAACAGCAAAAATCTAGTAGCATGATCTCAACTCCTATAATCTCCTTGGAAGCAACCCTTCCTGACCTGCTGACTCGTACAGTGCGTGTTATGTTCAAAGGACTCAAGAAATCCCTTGCCGGCCTTTTGTCGATAATTATTTTTGCAAGGTCTTCTTTACTTTCTAATGGACTGCATTTGTTTTCTTCATTTCTCTCATTAGAGGCAGATTCAGAAGTAGCCTCAACTGTGTAGCTTTTCTAAAGGCTTTCTTATTCCAGGCCTGCCCTCATTCCTAAATAGACGTTTATTCTACTGTCAGTATCTATCTATCTATCTATCTATCTATCTATCTATCTATCTCTAATAGATTTAGAAAAGTCACCAGTAGCTGGATGTCCAGTTTTATAACCTTGGGTGTGAATGTTTCTCCCAGGAGCATCTCTCCTGTCCCAAGTATGATATGCGTAGGATGTATCTCCTAGGTCAGCAGGAACCCAGCCCCTCTGTCTCCTGACCTTTCTGAGATAAAATCATGCTTGGTCTTTCTTGCCCATGGAGCCAGAATTCCAATGTGCCTTCCCGAACCTAGAAAATTCCTCTACTGCTGCAAAGCACTGATTGTTCTAGAAGGAACCACACCCCACGGGGGTCCGTTGCCAATGAAAATTCCTACTAAAGACCCAATAGGTCCTCAGTGCTACCTTTCATTTGTTCTATGGCACAACTGCCCTGGGCTCATTTGTATCTACATGTGTATCTGTATGTGCGTCCTTTAATTCACTGAAAAAGCTGCTTCCCAGATCTGAACCAGGGTCATGTTTCAGGGTCCTCTACCTCTTGGGTCCTGAAGGGCCACTCCCTTCACCATTGTGACAAGGGGCTAAAGTCCTGCATACACATACCCTCAGAGTTATTCACTTCAAAAGTCTCAAGGCCTCTCTTCCACCGGTCAGCCAGCCAAAGCCACTCAAACAGCTTAGAATTTTAGACAAAAATGAGGAGGGGCTCAGTCCTGCCTCTCCCAGAAGGTGCCTGGGCTCCTATGTTAATGTCCACCCTCCTCCCAAACTATGCTTGCTTAGCCATAGTTTCTTTGGCTGTATACCATAGCACACCATTTCTCTATAGACATTAAAGCATTTTGCTAATGGCTCCTTCCAGCTTTTCCCTCTGAGACTCGATCCACACCTGGTTGACCACTTTAACTGTCTGCTTGGCTGGCCAACTTGGCCCAGCAACCACAGGGAGGGTGTGGGTGTTTTTCATTGAATAAACTGCTTGTACTGTTTTTACTGGCTTGACTAGTCAAGCAGATTAAAAGAAGTTACATGTGCTTTTAAAAAATTAACCATGTATTTGGCACTTTGATCAATGGTTTGATGAAATCTAACTGATTTTTACTTGAGTTTGACAAAAGTTAAAGCTTAAAATTTCTTTCACCTATGGGCCTCCTCTCCTTTCTATGCATAACTCATGGGACTCATGAACCCAGTATCGAGTCTCAGTTTGTTAGTTTTCTCATCTGTTCCTTGGCCAAAAAATCTGATGTTTCCCACACACAGCTTAAGGTGAAAGCCTTTGAATACGGTGCAGCCCAGGGTCCTTACTCTGCTTTACCCCTCACTAGCCACAAAATATTGGGGAAATTATTTCACCTTCTCTGGGCCTTAACCTTCATCTGTGAAATGGGAGCTTTAATAGAACATGCTTGATAGAGCTATTGTGAGGAATAAATGAGAAAATACATGAAATATCACAGGAAACAATAACTGATAATGTCATTTACAGAGCGTTCTCTATGAATCAAGCCCTGTGCCTCTTAGAGAGTGGCACATTCAGTGGTACCTAGTATTATTATTTATTCAAGTTGTTTAAATTCCACAAATATTTGATCATGACTCCGGTAAGGGTTTTTGTGAATACCAAGTTTACTAAGAGAACATCCCACAATCAATTATATTCTAAAGGAAAGACTGAGGCAAAGAAGCATGTTGAGTGGTGAGTTCAAAGTATTACGGGACACAACACAAGGAAAGATTACTTCTCTAGGTGCATGGCGTTCTTAAAGGAGGTGGTATTTAATGATGAGTTTAAAAATCAGAAGAAACCAGAAATAACAACAGCAGCTAAGACATGCAGAACACCTCTCACATACCAGGCACTGTAACAGGCAGGTGACTTACATTGTCGCATTTCCTCAACCCCATGAATTAGGTATTATTATCATCCCCTATTTTTTCACAAGGCTGAGAGAGGTTAAATAACTTTCCCAAGCACACGTATCTTGGAAGGTTGGGTCAGAATTTGAATCCAGAGCCTGTGTTCCTAATCACTATGGATATACAGCTTTTGTGTATTTGGGGAGTGGGTGACAATACTACTGACAGGACCGCTTTATACGCACATAAAGAGGGGGCTGCAACTGTGCTCAAGGAACTGCAGGAAGTTATGTTGAGTTGCAGGGGTGGATGAGGGAAGGGCAGGGGTAGGAAATAGGATGAGAATATCAACTGAAGTCCCTAGTAGAAAGAGGTGGCCTTTAGAAACACTGTAAGCAGAAGAGGTCACACAGTCAGCTGTACTTGAAGAAACTAATTTGGAGAGGGACTTCACTCCAGGTGAACTGACAAGACATGGTGACTGGTTGGGTTCAAAGAGATGAAGGTGAGGCAGGAGTTGCAAATAACTGTCAGATTTTCACTGGGACATAATGTGGGGGAAAGCATGGTGATAATCCTTAAGTGTTAATAACAGAAGATTTTGCTTTTCACTCATGCTCTTCTCAAATTTGCATAAGTGTGGAGGTTTACTATCCATTTCTCTCACTAAAGAATGTTAAGATCCTTCCAAAGACTCTCCCTTTGGAACTGGGGAAGGGAAGATTTCCAATGTCCTTTCTGGAAATTGCACGAGGTCTGACGCTTAATTTCGTGAACTCATCCTAGGAAAAGTACTAAAGGTAATACCTCACTGCTGAACATCACTATGGTCACCTTCAAAGTCCTCCCCTTGGGAAGTTATACACCAATGCCAGCACCTAGTCCACCCTTCAAAGCAATTTTGGAACCCTTTTTGGAATGGCCATCAGAGCTGTCTGTCCTCTTCCCCAAAATCTGACAATTAAGTTCATGAACTTGTCACTGTGTGCTTACATTGGCAGCACTCTATACAATCAACTCGGTTAAGGTGTCATAACCACTGTAAGACTGCTAACCTTCCCAAGGTTATGACACCATACCGAATTATTTATACAGTGCAACCAATGTAAGCGCATGGTGGCAAGTTCACGAACTTAATTGTCAGATTTTGGGAATGATGACAGCTCTGATGGCCATTCCCGAAAAATGAGTTCCAAAATGGCTTTGAAGGGTGGACTAGGCGCTGGTGTCAGCAAATAGCTTCCCAAGGGGAGTGCTTCAAAGGTGACTCTAGTGATATTCAGCAACAAGGTACATAGCACTTTTTCTAGGATGAGTTCATGAAATTAATTGTGCAACCTCTTATGTCCATGCATTTTCCTTAGTCACCCATTCTGATGACTGGATTATCTATCACTTCTGCATCTTTGCCCAGAAGGGGAAGAGTAGTAAAATAGAAACACATGGAACTAGGGGCCAGAGTCAAAACCTGTCCTTGTCACTTCCAATTTACATCACTTTGGGCCAAGTCACTGATTTCTGTGCACCAGATTATCTCATTTAATCCTCTTAACCACTCCATGAGGCAAGTATGGTTAATCTCAATTTACAGATTTACTAAACTGAGGTTCAGAGAAATTGAGTCACTGTGGGGGAGCTGCAGTTTGAACTCAGATCTGTCAAGCTCAAAAGTTTGGGAGTTATCTGTTCACTGAAATCTCAAAAAAGTAACATTCACTTTTTTTTGAGTAATGTGAGTCTCCATTCTGAAACATTACGTGCAACTTCTTGGGTGACCCTCCAGTTCTTCCTAACCTTTAATGAAGGAACATTCCAGAGCAATTTTCACAAAGATCTTAGGTTTTGCTGAAAGAGGCTCTTGCATAATTTCAACCCCTGGTCAAACTCTCTTAATGATGTTATTTCACACCATACGCACTGAGGCTGGCCTGAGTCAGCCATTTTTCTCACTTTTGATTTTTTTCCTCCCCTACCCCCTTCTTTTCAGTCAATATTCATTTCAAATGCAAGAAGTCAGCCTCCTTTTTCGCTGACAAGGCTGGTAGTTCACACACCTTTCGGGTGCATAACTGACAAATGTCCACTTAGGTGTGGTGCTGACTCTAAACTAATCTGAAATGTTCAACGGAGGAAAGGCAAGAGAAGCCAGCAATTTGCTGAGCAAAGGGTGCTCATCAGAGCCAAAGTGATCCCAGGGTGCGGTGATCGTCAGAGCCAAAGTGATCCCTAAATGCTGTTCTGAAAAGGCCCCTTGATTAGCAATGGTGAGATGGGCAGCTTCCAAGCTTCCCAACGCCAGCCCCTGTGTCCTCTGTCCTGGTTCCTTCTTGGAGTGAAAAGAATCCGCCTACCCAGGGCAGCAAGAGCTCCTCCTCCTGACACAACACTTCAACCCACCCTAATCTTAACTCTCCTTTGCCCTCCAAGTGCATTCAGTAACTCTCTTTCTGGGAAAAACGCCTGCCCAGTGGAATTTCCATCCTGGCTGCACATTTCAATCAGCTGGGAGCTTTAAAAAATGCCGATCCCTTGGCCCCACACAGGACTAGTTAAATTAGTGTCTGTGGAGCTGGGTCCTGGGCACCACATTCTTCAGGTAGTCTGCTAGTCAGGAACTTTTTACGGCATCCCTCCGTTTCGGTTTGTCTGATGGTTTTCTCATGGTTGGATTGCCACTATGGGTTTGAAGAGGAAGACCACAGAGGCGAAGCATCCTTCTCATCATAGGATGGCACTACTGTCGTCACAGCTTTGGGCTCTGCTTTTGAAAACTATACTGTAATGGTAGTTCTGGAGTCAGACAGCCCGAGCTACCTCCACACACATGATCTCAGGCAAGTCAATTTTGCTCTCCAAGTCTCAAGTGCTTTATTTTTAAACTGGTGTACTATCCATTTTCTGCATTTACAGAATTTAAAATAGTGCCCAGTACATGGTAAGTATTAAAAGAGATGAGAACCATTCTTACTATTTACCATTATTAATCATTATCTTGGGCAATTTCTCCCATGTTTTCTTAAACATGAAATACAGGAATTGAACTAGGTGATATTTAAGGTGCCTCCTAGTTGTATAATACTTGTGGATACCAGATAAACCTATTCGATGGCTTGCAAATGAAAACTAAAATAAACTTATTGACTGATTTACAATTCCCCATTTTAATCCCCTGAATACTCTTTGTAACCGAAAGCTGAATTAGCAATGGCCAGTACTAGTTCAGTTAGTTGCTCTATATCTCGGGAGCAGCTACAATGTATAGGAACACATTAGACAAAGAATTAGGAGGAATGAGTTAAAGTAGGAATGGGAGTTAACACTAACAGTTTGTTAAGTTAGGCTGAAGTTGTGTTGGAGCCGGGTTTACCTTGACCCAGCCAGGCACCCCGCCGGTAGATCAAGGGGGAAGGTATGACCTGGGACACTGGAGATGAGCAGAGAGTGGCAGAGCAGAGTGGGAGAAAAATCGCCTTGAGGAGCACGGGCAATCCCCGTCTAGAAGGTGGGAATCGGCGAGCATGGTTCCAGCGCTCGCCCTCAAGTGGGGCTGCAGGATTAACGTCAGACCCCTCACTGGTAAAGAGAAGGTAATACATCACAACTCCAGGGCGCTGAGCAAATTTACTGGAACCGCTTATTCGGAAAAGCTTTGTAAACACAAAAAATACCACTCAGAGGTATGATTTGTGAACATCTAGGATGGAAAACGGCGAGCTGTGAGTGAACATACAGTCATCCTGTCTGCAAAGGCCCACCGCATGACCCCACGCGGGAGTGTCACAGAGGCAAGCCTTGCTTTCTGTCGTATTTAGGAGGTGTCCCTCTTGTAAATTTTGAGGCGACTGGGGTAAACCCTGAACCAACTCAGTCAAACAAGAGATGTGTAAGAGCCTAGATTCAGTGAAGTTGGGAACCAACGGCAACTCTGCCTCTCTCACATAAGAGCCTCTGTTAATCAGCGTTTTAAAATGTAATGTGTCAGTAACTTAGGAGTGCAGTCTGCTTGGGCTGTAGGCCTCTTCCCTTCCCATGAAGAATAATTTTGCCAGGGTAAAATCATTAAGCAGGACATTCCTGTAGACTTCAGTACGAAGGCTAATTGAAGTTAGTCTGTCTCAGGATGTCCATTCTTTTGTTACATAGACTGGTCCCTGGTTTTATTTTAATACTAGTCTTATATGATTTGGAGTGAAGAATCAAATCCCCAAATTTGAGACACATGGTTTGAAATTGGGGCTATCTCAGAAAATAGAGGCAGAATGCAAATAAGAGGTTTGCTATTCAAGTATTGCCCAGGTTAGAGCATTAATACTGTGTCTACAATAAACCAATGTAGCAGCTTACAGTGAACGTGTCAATACTCTGTTTCATCCAGAGCCCAGGGTGGCTGACTCTAGCCCATCAGCCAAATCCTGCCCTCTGCCTGTCTTTTTAAATAAAAGTTTTATTGGAACAGAGCCATGTTCACTGGTTTACTTGTTGCCAGGGCAGCTTTGCATAACAACAAAATTGAGTAATTCTGACACGGACTACAAGACTCTCGAACCCTAAAATACTTACTATCTGACCCTTGGCAGAAAAAGTTTGCCAATGCAAGACTTGAGATAATTTTATGTATTTCATATTAAAATAGTTTTATTTTAACAGTTATATATCTATTTTAATATCTATTAGAAAAAGATAAAACTGTCAGATCTGTATTTTTACAGATTTTTTTGTTGCTAGTAAGGATAAACTAAAGAATATATATAAGGAAAACTCTGAGCCAATTTAAGAAAAATTAGTAAACAACGAATACAATAAGAAAATATGACAGTGGTATGCAAAACTCTAATATTTGCGAAACACAGACACACTAGGCACCAAAAAGTTTGGGTTTTATGTCTCTCTGGTTCTAAGAAAGCATGGCCTACGAGAAGTTTTTAACTAGTATACTTTTTAACTTATTCTCCAATTAAGTCTTGAAAGAGTTAGGGCAGAAATGACACAGATAACAATAATGACTTTGCAGTCATACACATGAAGATGAGACAGAGACACACCTTTTACCTGCAATCACATAGTCATACAAAAACCTGTTTTGGGTACAGAGGTGGACACAGAATAGAGCTGTTGGGATAAAGCCTTAATTCCAATCTTTGCTCAGTAGAAAATGGTTTTGGCCTACCGGAAAGTTCCTTAAGGCCTGACATCAGAGAGTCCTCTAGCTTTGTCATGTGTCCAAGGACGCAAGAACTCAAACTGATGTGATCTTACCACCTGTGGTCAAGTGCATAGGTTTAAAAGAAAACCATATACGGCAGCCATGATGTACCATAGCCTACTCTAAACCACGGAATATGTGTAGGCTTGAATTTTGTTTTTGCTTTTATTTTCATTCATTTATTCATTCATTCATTCGTTCATTTGTTTTGTTTTCTTAGTTTGGTAGCCAAATAGCCTCAAGGAAAAAAATTGATTTAAACAGATTTGAACCTGCTCACATTTACTGCAGGACTTTTCAAGATCTGCATGGAATTGCAAGATGCAACATTGCTCAAACAACCTGACCACAGAATGCTTTTCTCATGGGACATTTTGGGAAATACCACTTTTAAAGATCTGGAAGAAAGGAGACATACTCAGATGAGCATCAATATGATGTAGATCTAGAATTTCTTTTGTTTTGACATGTTTTCTAGAATTCCTTCTCCTTTGGGTGTGTCATCAATATAATGGGAAATAAGTTTAGGGGATAGTAGATGATACAACTTCCAGACATGAAAGGGCTGAGGTGTGGAGGATACTTGGGAACTTTGTAAACAGTCTGTGCTAAAACTTTTAGGGAGCTAATTAACAATGAATACCAAAATTCTTTAAATGTGCATTACCTTTTCATAAACAATCCCAGTTTTACAAATGTATCCTTTGGAAAAATCAGATACATGTGCACAAGGGAATTCCTCTAGAGTGATTTATAACATGGAAAGATTGAAAACAATGTAAATGTTCAATAATAGAGGATTATTGGGAGGGTTTAAATACATTGGAATATTAAGTAGGCAATAAAAATCACATTACAAAAGAGTACTTATTCATATTAAAAGGAAATTGTGCATGATCTATTTCTAAGAGAAAAATACTACTAAATGGTGTGCATTGTATTCTACTTCTATAAAACAATGTAAGTGAATAAACATGAAGAATGTTAAAAAGAATTTCAGGAAGTATAAATAGTGGGATATTTTAGGTGACAGAATTATGGGGGAAGTTTGTCTTCTTTGTGTTAATATATTTGCCGACTTTTCTGCATTGAGCTTATATTATATAATTAGAAAAAAAAGTCAGACTCAATTATAACAGAAAATCCTACAAAAAAACCAGATTTCCCCACGTATCACACTTTTTTCAAAAGAACCTCTGACATGAGACATTGAAAATGCTCTAAGCTCCATATGGCTAGGACCAGACTGGTTTTCTCCCAGGTGCATGTATGGCAGAGGATGATACCAGAGCCCTGGAGGCTTCATGACTAAAAATCGCTCTTCATGTTTTGTTCTGTTCAGAGACATGTCAGCGTGAGGAATGGTTGTGCCAGCATCTCCAGAAATGACCTCTGGTGTGTAATCCAGGTGGACAATTTCCCTAGCACATCAAAGCCCTGACTCAGCTTGTCCTACATATCTGCTTCATCTATATATAGCCCAGATCTCCATGGTCTTGTCACTTCTATCCCCAACCCTGATTCCTCCCACCCAACAGTGCCAGGAAGAAGTCAACTATTTAAGTCAGAGTTGCTGGGGAAGGGATTTCCTTAGGTGGAGAGGGTTCCAACCAGGACCAGGTTTAGCATCATAGATGCTTCTGCTTAAGTTAGTTGACTCTGTCTTCACCTTTTGGGGCAGAATTAAACCGACAGGCACAAATCTCTGTCCACTGGGTTTTTTAAAATTCCCCCAATGTCATGTTATTTAAATCTGTACCCTTGCTTCATGGCATTGCTCTAAGATGCACTGTCACAAACTCACTGAGTGACCTTGGGTAACAAGTCTCCCCCCTCTGGACCTCAATTTTCTTGCCTATTAAATAAGATGCCTAGATTTCCTCAACAGGCATTTACTGCATCCCTCCTCTGGGGTCAATGTTGTATAAGATGACATAGTCCTTGTCTTAATGGCGTTCACAATCTGGTAGAATGGAAAGGATATGTACGTATACTTAAGCAAATTCAAAGAAGTGTGGGAAGTATTACAGAGGAGAAATACAGCGTCTACTGGATCTGCAGTGGGGCGGGTAGCTAAGCTAGATTTGGGGATTCAAGGATGACTTCTTAGAGCTCATGATGTCTAAGAAAGGACATCCAGCAGAAATACTGAAATATAAGTAAGAGTTAGTGAAAAAGCAAGAGTGGAAGGAAGCAATTGCCTAGTAAAATCCTAGAAACTAAAGGGTGAATGATTAATTCAAAAGATTAAAGGAAATCCATACAGCCAAAATAGAAGGTATGAGAAGGGAATGGAGCAAATGAGGCAAGCCATGTCCAAGAATTTAGAGCAGCACAATCCAAGGTACATAATGTAAGCCACATGTACAATTTTCAGTCTTCTACTAGCCACATTTTAATAAGTAAAAACAAAACAGCTGAAGTTAAATTTAATACTATATCTTAGTTAACCCAGTGTATCTAAAACATGATTTCGACACGTAAACAATATAGAGCTAAAACATTTTATATCTTTTTTTCCTACTAAATTTTTGAAAACCGATGTTTACATTTACAGCTTAGGCAGTCGGCTACCGCACTGGACACCGCAGGTTTACTTTAGCTTCGGGATAACGCAAAGCCCTCAAAGGGCTATAATGAGGGGTGGGATGTGATGACCACCCAGGCTGCTGCAAAGGTAGCGGATTTGATGGGTAAAGGTGTGAAGCAGGGAAACCAGAAAGATGGATATTGTAGATCAGGCCTGGCCAGACTTTTTCAGGGCAAGGGCCTCTTCTCACGTTCTCCAAGTATAGCTATTTATTTTATTATTCAGGTGGTCACCCCAAAATTGTTTGGCAGTCCACTGGTGGACTGTGATCTACATCTTGCCCAGCCCTGTCATAGAATCTACAGCGAACACTAGGGTAATAACGGGAGAACAAATACACCTCAACAGAGTCAAGAGGAATTTGAGAGGTAAATGTAACCACTCTGACTTGCACATGAGCCGTGGAAAACGCAGGCCCAGGAGATACTTCATATAGCATAACGATGTATTTCCTTTTTCCTCTCTGACACCCTCAAGCTGACAGTCACAGAGCTGTGTGAGAAGTCACAAATGCCGCATGGGTTTGTTAGGGGCCAAGCAACAGATGGCTTGGGCGAATGGTTGGTGGTGCTGATTTGACCCTTTATCCTCAGTACAGAGTGAGAAAGAAGAATCATCCAGAAAGCCTCGGAGTGGGTCTTGCTTTTCTGCTCCCCCCGCACCCCCACATCGCTAGCACATTGAGTGTACAGAGAGAGGAGGGGAGGGAGAGGCAGGTGGAGAAAATTGCTATTTAGGGGTGATTATAGGCAGAGAGGGGCTTGAAGAGACATCCCTAGGCCCTGTATTTCTTGGGCCACCAGTGACTTCCAAATCAAATGAGCCCAGCCTGCAGATCAAAATGAGATTTTTCTTATTGACTTCCCTGAACACTTAGTGGCTCTGCAAATCAAGTCATGAGCATCCCACAGCCCCGTCACCCAAGGCCGACTCGGGGCTGTTGGAACTGGGCCGGCATTGGCAAATATGTCACTGATGCATGAGGCCAGGGAAAATCCAGCTCTTATTGGTCTGGCAGTGCTGACCTGGTTTGTCTATGAATGAAGAGCAAATGCAATTTGCAAAGCACATAGAACTGATAAGGGCTCCAACAGGGCGGGGCTGGTCTCAAAGCAGGCGAGCTGGAAAAGGAGACAAAGCCAGTGCCGGGCGTGAAATCAGACAGAGAGGGCTTGGTAAGGTCAGCTCTGTGCACGACCTTTGTCATCACCACCTGAGAAGGTGGTTAAAAATACGCATTTCTGGATCTAACCCCAGGCTGCTGAAACCTTTTTCTGGAGTCAGGCCTGGGGAAACTTTACATTTAACAAGCCCCTCAGGTGATTCTTGTGCAAGTTGAAATTTAAGAGTTCCTTTAGGAAGGAAACAAAGACAGGAGTATTGCCGTTTGTTTGCTGGAAAAAGTGCTGAGTTTGGGATCAGTCTACGTGGCCCTTTGTCTAGATTGCTGCCCACTGGCTGGCTGACCCCGCGGTGAGGGGTAAGAAACGGAATGTGAAATCGGAAAGGGGCCCAGGCCTAACCCTTACAGGTAAGAGCTGTGTGACGATGGGTAACAGCTCAGTGAAGCTGCACTGTCACCACTGGCAAGTGTGGGTGTGGGCTCAGGTGACCTTGCAAGTTGAGTTCTAACACTCTAGCTCCGACAATTCATTTTTTTAAATCACCTAGCCTCAGTTCCTTCATCTATAAAATGGGCAGGTTATCTTTCCTTTGAGCTATGCTATTTTGAGATCCAGTGAAACAATGCATATATACATATTTTTAAAAATATATTTCAAAAGAGTGACACAAATATGAAGTGGTGGTATCCATTCATAATAGAGAAAGCTACCTCTACTTATGCCATTATTTGTTATAAGACTATATCTACACTGATAAAATCCCCTGAAAGCACAGTATTTTATTTTTTTAACAAAGCATAATGCAAAGTACAAAAGGATATTTTTGTTTGTTTACTATAGATCACACGTCTGTGAAATGGGCCAAGTTCACTTCTCCTGACCCTCTCTTTTTAACACTCTCATTAACCTTGCAGAGGACGAAGAGATTCACTCCGCGATATGCCAGGATTTCTGTCCACATATGAAAAAAAGTCCTCATTAATGGTCATGCCTTCACTTGGCATTCAAGGCTATCAATAACTTGGCCACTGTCTCCTTACTCACAGCCAATAACAAATCAATCAACAGCAAATTGATTATCTGATGACACCCCTGGTTGTTTTTCTACTTTACAACTTTGTACTTATTTCATGCCATAAAACTTGGTCTGAAATGTCTCCTTATTTTACCAAATATCCCCCTATCAGACTACTACCTATAAAAATTTCATGGATGTATGCAAATATTTCATTTCAAAGATGTTGAGTTTGATGCGGTATATCAAAGCAAACAAATAGAAACACAGTTTATGATCTAAGTATCCAGCATTAGAGGATCAATTAAATGCAATCATGCAGTAGAATACTATACACCAGTTCACACGTTGTTGTAAAAGAATATTTAACTCTTTTATGGAAAGACGGTCATGATATCCTGATGAGTGAAAGAGTAAGAACCATTTAAAAAATCATGCATTGGTACAATACAGAACACAGATAAGAGAAGGACAAATAATGTGTTGGTTGGGCTCTGATTTTTTATCACGTCAAAGAAAGTTTTTTACGAGGCCATAAAAGGAAGAAACAAAAAGCAGGAAAGGTCCCAGGACCAACCAGAACTCACAGAGAACTGAACCCACTTCTTGCTTTAAAAAAATTCAATATTGAGTCGAGTGAGGGAGTTGGATATGCCAGTGACAGACATTCACATAATGCAGGTTCTCTCAGCTTCATTCTACTGCCCTCTGCGTGTCTCACATTCCAAACATGAGTGAGAGAGCCTGATCCCATCATTTACTCATCACTGAACAAGAGGCCTATGTGATGGGCCAAGCTCTCGGGCCAGCCACTTCATGGCCAGTGGTCTGCTGGGTCTACAGACAGGTGCCTCTGGCCTTGACCCAATTACTCACATGCAGGGTAGTGTGATCAAATGACACATACCTGGAAATTTACAGGTCAGGCACTGCTGTGGCTGCTGCTCTCAGAAGCTGGACTCAAAGACTCATGTCTCCTCTCCAGTACATTCCGCAAATAGTATCGGTGGTTATTCCTGAATGGTGGGGAAGAAATAAATCAGTTTGGATTGGATTTGGCCCCACATAACAAAAAACTCAAAATTAGAGTGATTCAAATGCATAAAGGTTTATTCAGTCAAGTGAAAGAAGTCTGGGGGTGGGCAGTCCAGGGCTGGAATGCTAAGTCATTAGGAATCCAGGAGCATTCTAACCGTGTCCTCCTCATTCTAGCACACAGGACAAAGGTCATTATTTCTGTTTACTAACACTCTTTTCTTCTCTCATCTCAAGCGCATGATAGGACTCCTCCTTTGTTTTCAGTATGGTGTGTTTTGCTTTAACTACGAGGGGAAGTGGCATATCACCTCTGAGCAGAAGCTTTAAGAGCCAGTACACAACTCTTTTGTATGTTTTTCCTCCCATTACGGTAATTTTGAAAGCACAGATCAAGAGAAAGGCTCTATCAGCTTGGGTGACACGATGACTCTAGAGAGCACAGGTTCTTTGCTGAACTCTATTGGACATTTGCGTGAGGAAGAAATGGACAACAACTGAGATTGGGGATTGTTATTATAGCAGAACCTAGAGTATCCTGACTAATGCATATGGGCATCCTCAAAGTCACTTCCTCGTCTACCTTAGTTGCTGGAGATTTAGACTTCATCTTTATGTGCCAGGTGTCAAGACAAAAAAAAAAAAAAAAAATGAGAAAGGGCCAAACCTCCCAGTGAAGTCATCTCTCTTAAGAAACTTTCCTGGAAGTCCCACACTTTTTCATTTAATATCTCATTAGCCAGAACTTAGTTTCTGGACAATGTAACTCCAGTAAAGGATGCTGGGCGGTGTAGCCTTTTAGGGGGATACACCCTGCCCTGAATGCAATCAAGGCTGTGTCATTAGGAACAAGGAGAGAAAGACGATTGAGTAAATCAACCAACAGCATCTGACACAAGACAGGACTCTTTCTCCTTTTATTTGTATTTTCCTAGTATTTCCCATAAGACCTGTAGTAATTTCATATAAGAAAAGAATGTTACTGGCAACCTCTCATTTATCCATTAGGACGGCTTGACAGGCCACCTGCTTCATAAAGCCTCCCTTTATCAACCCAGTAGAAGCCCAGGGTCCCTTCTATGAGTTCTCCCTAAATCTTGCTTGCTGCCTTCCCCCCCTTTTTTTTAAATCACATTTGCCTTCGTATTACAGTTACCTGTGTGAGTGCATGCCAGGTCTCCTACCTGACCACAGGTTCCTTGAAGATGGGGCCAGCTCTTTTCCTCCATCTTTGAAGACACATTTCATGCATGGCAGGTGTTCTATACTGGAAGAAAAGAAAGACAAAAGGTAAGAAGGTTATTGCTCAAATACTATTTATTGTCTAATACCAAACTGAAACATACGTAAGCTAGTCCTTCCTACTGGGTAGTAAGCACATTGAGGAAATAACTAAGTGCAAACTCCAAGTTCAGGTCCTTATCAAAGAGAAGAATTTAGACAGAGAGCATTCAAGAGAGAAAATGATGCTACACACGTGGAAATGCATGGACTGGTTGCACTTAGGTCTGATCTGACTTCCAAAGCGCGTGGACATGTACTGGCAGCTGAATGTCATGGAGGTCAGCACATGACTGTCCCTCCACACTGCCCATGCCTCCTGGTCACCTCATATGTGAAACTCCTTTATAACCAAGTGCATGGCATCTGTCTGTCAGTAACTTAACGACCCTGAATTTCATGTAATTAAATGTTCATACAAAATTCTAATATATAGCAAAGAGTGCTGTGGGAAGAAGCTAATGTACTGACATTACACTCTAGGCAAAAGAGCTTTAAAAGAGAAGTAAGAGGGGGCTAAAATGTTCTGCATAATAGGAGCAGGAAAAGGGATCCCTTTTCCAAAATGGCAACCAAAATAACAAGTCTAAGGGTTAACACTTTGAGGACTTGTATGTTCTATGTACCAGGCACTATGATAAGCACTTTATGTGCACTGACTCATTTTCTCCCCACAATGTTCCCATGCCATGGACATTATTTTAACCCCCATTTCTCAAATGCAAAAACAAGAACACTCAAGGATTTTAGATCAGTCACACAAATGGTGCCATTTAATGGTCTCTGGGTATGCACACCCTTTGCCAAGTTGCTTTGTCACTCTTCTCATCAAAGGATGGAGTATAGGCTGGTCTGTGACTTGTTTGGACCAAATTACCTCACAGAAGTGACTACGTGCTGGTTCTGGGCCTAGGCCTGAAGAAGGCTTGCATGCAGCTATTGCCTCGCTCTTAAAACCATGCTACTGCCTGTGAAAAACCAGGGCAGGGTTTGAGAGACATGGAGCAGAGCTGAGTCATTCTAGGTGAGTAGCCAACTCCCAGCTGACCGAGCAGCTGACTGCAGGGGCAGAAGTGAACTCAGCCCTGATCAGCAGAATCACTCTGGATTCTTGAGCAAAACCAAATATTTATTATTATATGCCACCAACGTTCTGCAGTTGCTTGTTAAGCAGCTTTATTACCACACTAGGTAGCTGGTAGGAAGATAAATAAGCGGCTTCTTCAAGGTCACCCAGCTAGCCAATGGCAGAGCTGAGATTTGAAACCAGTGTGTCTGCCTTCGGAGCCTGAGATACATGGGGAAGACTTGAGGAAGAACAAGTCACTTGGCAAATACCTGAAATTTCTCAGGATCTCCAGGCTCCAAGTCAGAGGTCCTGTGTTCGGTCCTGGGGTCTCATTAACTGGACCAGGCCTCTGGACCTTGGTTTATCTTTAAAATGGGCATAGCAAGTACTTCTAACAAGATCCCTGTTCCTATCCAATGAGCTGTCCATTTGGAAGCATTTTGTAAGTGGTTGTGCAGATGTCACATGTCCCTCGGCCAGCAGCTCCGGAAGCCGCGGCGCTGCTCGGAAGTCCTCTCCACGCCTCCGCTCCTGCACCGACGACGGTGTGCGTGCCCCTGTGCAGGACGGGGGCGTGGAGAGTCCGTCTTCATAGCCTCCCTGCCTCCCATAGCAGGACAGCGTTAGCTGACTTGTAAATGGGAGAAAAAGAAAGAAAAGAATACTAAAACTGCCATGAAACTCCCAGAGGCGCTTGATGGTGATTTAATGCTGGGAGATCTAACTTGCCACAAGACTGTGACAGGACTGTATTTTTTTCCTGTCAGGGTTAGGTGAGCTACTGTAGTGTGGCTGCATTTAAAGACAGTCAGGAGAGGCTGGTGTTAGAGCTGTTAATCACGTACCTCGGAGCATGGTCTGGACTACAAGCAAAATTAAAGGGACCCGGAGACTCAGAGATGGCTAGAGGATGACTTTGGGGGCAGGGTATTATCCAGAAGGCACAGAAAGGAGGGTCAGGCTACACCTCACCTGCACTTACTCCCTCATTTTATAACTGAATTCCTCTTCCCTGTCATCCCCAAACCCACTCTAGCAAAGCCCTCAAGGAGATTATTTAGCTTTCCTCGGGGTTCCAGATATGGTCTCAGCATGCCAAAGATTAGGACTCAGAAGCATCACATAATGCCTTAGAGCCTCTTAGTTAATTCCTGCTTTTCTCCTTTACACATCTAAATACTTTTTAAAATGTGCTCCCACTTATTGTTTAACCCCAGACAGTGGTCAGCCCTATGCATGGACCAGTATGCATTCACACATTCATTCATCAAACATTATTTACATCCTTCTGTTATGTGCCAGACACTGTGCAAGGCCCAAAGGATGTAAAGATAAATGACACATGTGCAAAGTTCTGCAAGGCCCAAAGGACATAAAAATGAATGACATGTGGCCCCTGCCCTCTAGGAGAGCCCAGCCCATCAAAAAGGCATAATTGGAAGATAGGGCTTAATCTGAACTTGGGAAGTCAGAAACTGCTTCCTGGAGGAAGTGGCATCAAGATGAGGCATGGGTGAGGAGGAGATAAGGAGTCTACAGTTAGCAGAGAGCTTGAGCCAGGCACAGAGGTGACAAGAAGCCTGGTGTGCAGGAGAGCGAGGGGGCAGTTAAGGAACGCAGGGAAGAGCCCAGAGGGGCTGGAGAGGAGTCTGGAAAGGTGCGTCAGGTTGATTACGGGAGGGGCTGAGAGGCCATGCCGAAGAGCCTCCAGGTGATGAGGGGTCAGCAAGGGCTTAAGCACAGTAGAATGGTTCAGTCCTTCTCCACCTCCCGCCTGGCACTACTCAGTCGCTCAGGTCAAAAATCGAAGTCAGCCTCACACTTATCACTCGTCTTTCCCTGCACATCCCATCTGTCAGCCAGTTCTGTAGATCCCACCTCCAATACCTAGTCATTTGTCTTTGCCTCTCCTGTCTCCACCTTCCTCATCGCCTCCATCACTGCCACTCAAAGTGGTACCCTCACAGCCCTCCGCTTCCACTCTGGCGTATCATCTCTTCTCCCCTCCGCAGGGCCATCTTTTCTAACCAAACACCAGAACCTGGGTCTTCTCAGCTTTAAACTTCCCAATGGCTTCCTCATGGATGAAATTCAAGCTCCCCTCCCCATCCCTGGGACCTCACATCCTTGTATGTCTCCCCCTTGCTCACCTCACCCTAGCCATGCTGGAGCTCTTGCACCTCCTTCAACAGAGCAAGCTAATGGCCATTTCAGCACCTTCGCCTGTGACCTTTCCACCACTTGGTCCTCTTTTCTTTAAGGTCTCCCCATGATTCTCTCTCACTTTATGCAGATCTATGTTCAAATGACTCCTCTTCACAGAGGCATTATTTAAGCATACTAAAAGAGCCCTTCCCTGTCCCTACTCCCCACCATTTATCTTTAACCTTTTATATTGCTTGTAATACTTAGCAAAACCTTAAATTGTTTTGCTTGTATATTTGTTACTTTTATTCTCTGCCTTCCCTTTTAGAATGTTATCTCTTATTTGTTTCTCTCTTCCTTCCAGAATGCTCCATGAGAGAAGAATAACACTATCTAGTTCATCAACATGTCACCATCTCCTAGAACCAAATTCAGAGCTCATAGAGGGTACTAAAAAAAAGAAAACAGCTGTTGAGATGGAGGATATGGAAAATGAGCACATTTGGGGGCAATCTGAGGAATTCTCTTTTGGAGTGGTTGAGGTATCTACAAATCAGTCTCCCTAGCTGCATTCAACTTTCCTTTACTCTTCTGCACCCAGGTTTCCCCATCAGACTCCTGTTTCCACACAGATCCTGAGACCACTTTCTAAGGTCTTTAAAAAGGAGAGCTCGACCTCTCTGTGTCTCCCTGCAAAATAGGAGTGAGGAGACTCACTTAAAAATTGGTTGTGAGGATCCAGTGAGACAAAATATGTGAAAATTACTACCTAGACTTTGATTGCTAACTTAGACTCCAGTGAATAGACTCTCACAAGAAGTCTGATTTCTATGGGTACAAAAATATTATTATATAGTATTCCGACATTTAATATTTATTCATTAATTTAATTATCATTTAATTTTTACTGCTAGACAATAGAGACCAATTTTTAGTCTTTTTTTGTACGTTCCTCTACCCCTTACCCCAGTGCCTAGCACAGCATCTGCTGTTTGTTGGATTCACAGAAAACGGCTTCTGCTCCAGAATCAGGTGCTTTGTGGCGATTCTCTGCTTGCTAGAGCCGTGAACCAGCAGCACAGGCTGATGCCCTGACCACCTGACTTTCAGGATCTGATTCCTCCTCCCCATCTCGCTGGCTTCCTGCTCCTAGACCTCTCTTATTATGACCATAACAAGTTTCTGAACCCTTTGTCTTGGCTACTAATTCTGAGAATATGTGATTGCAAGGCAATTTCCATGTTGGCACTCTCCTAGGCTAAGGTCAAATTCAGCTACACTCTTCTTTTCCAATGTTCATTTGTTCTCTCTCTCTCTCTCTCTTACTCTCATTACAATATATCCTTTAGAAAAAGTTGGGGCAAATTGTCTGTATATACTGTATGAATGTTAATTTTTTCAACTTAATAGGGCTGGCTAATCACTCCTTATCATGACTTATAACAGAGACATTCTTCTCCATAGTAAGCTATCCCTGAGTTTATGTAACAGATCTACCAATGAGATTTTGGTTATTTCTAGTTTTGCTATTCAAAAGTCACTGCACATTTGCATGGGCATGGCTGTTGAATGACTTCATCCAAGGAGACTGGCAAGTACAGGTATGCTATAAACTTTTATTTCTATTGCCAAAAAGGCTGTACCAATTTACTTTCAAGCAATACCATGTGAGTGTGTGTTTCCTCAGTATTATCAAACTTTTTCTCTTTGTGAATCGAACTGAAAAATAAAATCTCATTTTTGAAAACCTCTATTTATTTATTGCATGGCTGAGCATTTTTTTTTTTTTTTTTTTTTTTTGGAATGCTGAAGATATTCTTGGCTCACTTTTCTTTCGGTTCATTATTTTGTTTCTTTATTTGCAGACACTGAAGAATTAAGGAAATTTAAATGTAGTGTAGTATTTTTTTTCCATGTAGAATTTTAAAACATTTTAGGTAGTGAAATTTGTCCATCTTTTTCTGTGTGTGGTTTTTAGGATTCTTTCTTCTTTAGAAATATACCTTTTGGATTATACTTAAAGATTACAAAAACATTCCACTATATCTTCTCTTACTGATTTATATGGTTTCTTTCTTTCCTTCTTTCTTTCTTCCTTTTTAATCTATTCATTATCTCACTCGTTTCATCACAGGAGGTACATATTCACACAACAGAGCCTAGATAACCTCAGGAAAATCCAAGTATATGCTAGGAAAAGTGAAATCAGTCAGTTAAGCCAAGAGCTGACACTAGTCATGCTCATCAATGAGCCAAACTCAGGACCAACACTAGAAAGTGGTCGACCAATAGGTAGACAAGGAACATTTCTGAGGATATGAGCCCCTCCCGAAGAAGATGATGTATATTAAAAAGAATAGCTGCTAGCTAGCAAGTTCCATACACTTGAACTGCCACAGAATCCACCTGGGCCTTTGTGAGTAGGGTCCTGGTGGATTTGATAAGCAAAGTTAATCATTTCTGTGACTGTGTTCTATTTCATATCAGAGTCTATAGGCATCCACTGAAGCCAGTATCACTGTTCTCAGAAGCAGGTGGTGGAAAGATGAAGCACAGACTAGTCATGACATCTCCTGAGAAAATGTCCATTATCTCCACAGTTATGACAACCCATCCCTACTCTGCCACTACCTTTTTGGAAGAGGCTATTTCCTCTGAATTTATTTTTTTTAAGTTTATATTAATTTTTATTACATTAATTTTGAATAGGGACTGTATGCATGTGGTAAAAAATTCAATGTCATCAAATATACATAAAAGGAAAAGTAAATCTCCCCCATCCCTGCTCTCTAGTAACCCAGGTTCCCTCTCCTGTTATCTAAATAGTCAGTTGTTCAAGAAACACTTGAAGGACTAAGGGAGGGGGGGCACTACTGTTGTCTGTTCCTTTCATGTCCTTTCAGAGAGTATATATATATATATATATATATATATATATACACACAAAAACTTTTTAAAAAATACAAATAGTAGCATGCTATACACAATTGTCTGCACTTCGTTTTTTTCACATAATGATATCTTAACACAGGTTCCATATTAGTACTACAGCACTGACTCATCTGTAATAGCTATATAGTATTATTGCATGTAATATAATTTACGTACCCATCCGCTATTAGTGGACATTTAGTCTATTGCCTTTCTTCTGCTTTTAGAATAATGCTTTAATAAATAACTTGGTACTTTACAATACCTTTTTAATTCATAATCCTTTTAAAGATCAATAAGAGATTATTTCCAACATAATTCACATTGTTTCTGTCATGGATCTCCATCTATCAAAAAAGCAATACTACCCTCCACAGCAGCTGTCAAACGGAGGTCCAAACCAGAGGTCCAAATTGATAGCCACTGGCTAAAACTAACATATAGACTTGTGTGTTTGTTCCACACCATTATTTTTCAAAATGGAATGAATTGTCAGCATTAAAATTGTCAGAATTTTGATGTGATTTCTCCAAAACATACCATAAGTCACATCAAAATCAAGATGTGGGGTTGTCTTTTGAATAACTAAATACATAGCGATGCTGGGCTCACATTCCTGCCCAACAGTAGTGAGCGGAAGCAGAGTAAAAGCTGTTCGATCCACAGGTGGCCTGGGCTTCCTCAGCCCACCACGTGATCAAGATGAGACCCAAGATCGCTCCACGTCTTTGAGGTGGTGTCAGTCGTCATTTATCACCCCACATTCCCTATTTCCCCCTCTACAGCATAGTTGAGGAAAAAAAAGTGAAACGTTTTTGTACTCAAATCTCTCATAATAGTAGGGAAGAAAAGCAGAAACATACTCATCACCACCCCCTACTGCCTCACACCCAGATGCTTCCTCACTCGTTCACTACCTAGCCCGACTTCTGAAAGCACTTGGGTTTGCAATTTCATGTTTAAAACAACCAGACCCTCCCAGTCAAACATACTTTCAGAAACAGTCCAACAGAAGCCAATTATCTCTCTCCCTTCTCTTTGTTTAAACATTCCTTCCATTTATCAACTTTTTTTTTTTGACAGGTTTGACCTGGAAAGGATTACTTATCTTTTAATTCCATTTCTAAAAAATAAATAAATGAATAACAACAGCAACAACAAAAACCCACTTAGTCTGTCCAATGGACTTTGCAGCTGAAGTGGCCAATCTGTGTTGGTTCTAGAGGAAGAAAAGCAGCTGGCAAAATTAGTCCGGGTTGGACATTTGCATTTCCCCCTTTTCTCTGGCCCCCACTGGTGCTGGGAAATTGGTTCTCTGTGCTGGAAGAAGGGCATGAGAGCAGCTGCTGCCTCCTGGTCTGGCGCATCGAAAAGGAGGGAGCGTGGTGCAGAATTCATCTACCGAATCTCCCAACAGGCTAACCAGTCATGGAGCAATGAAGTCACAGCCCTTGCTTTTGAAGGTTCTTTGTATCGACTATAAAAGATTCTGTGTTTCTGGGAATAAGATGTCTCTCTTCAAATTCTCTCTCTGCTCTAGGCAGATAGATGATGCTTCTTAGGCTTTATGATCTCCTACTGATGAGATGCTGACAAAAAAAAAACACAAACAAAAAACAAACAAAAAAAATACAAGTATTAACTTGAAAAAATTAAGCATATGCATGCTCCTGAAATTTGGCAGCAGTGTAATGCTCACTGCAAGTGAGTGAGTGCTTCCTGTCTGCCAGGCACTGTGCTCAGGGCTACACAAGCATTATCTCATTTAATTTTCTCACTCCTGAAAGATACGTGCGATTGTTAGCCCTGTTCTGTAGGAGAATCTGAGGCTCGGGAAGTACAGTGGTTTCTGCAGGGGCGCTAGGCTTGTACATGATGGAGCTGATATTCACCCGGGTCTTTCAGACTTCCTTGTATCCTTAGTTAAATCCCTGGAAAGCTTCCGTCATAGGACAAGCATTCTACAAGAGGCCGGTGCTGGATTTTTTTATGAGACCCCGTCGGAATCTACAATGCTGCTGGTGGTGTCCATTTGGGAAGGAACCTTTTCATCCTATTCAGTATGTGAAGTTTTTTCTCCCACATCTTCTTTGCGAGCAGCAATCCAGGGGTGGCCCCACTCTCCTCAAACAGTTCACAATGGAGGTAGCTATCCCATGACCTCACTTCTACTCAAAAGATTTTTTTCTATTATTGGCCACTCCTCCTCCTGGCCCTCCCGAGCTCTCCTTGATATCCTAAAGAGTTAAGTCACTATTCATGAGCTCTCACTACCAGCAGCCTATCATTCACTGCAACTTCTTGGTCAGAGAGCCGCCCCTAACGCAAGTCACCTGTTCTATAAGCCATGTGGCTTCAGGCTTCACAACCCACCTCCCTTCAGCAAGATCTTCAGTGACATTATTTTTTAAAGTATTACTTACTTTAATTTGCATGCAATAAAGTACACTCTTTGTGGTGTGCCGTTCTAAGAGTTTTAATAAACGTATACAGTTGTATAAACACTACTACAAATCAAGACAGGAGACTTCCAGCCTCCCCCCAACATTCCCTCATGCTACCACTTTGCTGTCACTCGCCGGTAACGCCTAGCACCTGCCAATCACTGATGATTCTCTGTCTCATTACTTTGCCTTGTTTTTTCATAACGCCATATAAAACGCCATCATACAATGTGTAGCCTGTGAGCCCGGCTTCCCTCATTCAGCGTAATGCTTTTGAAGTTCATCCACGTTTTCGTGTGCGTCAATAGTTCACTCTTTTCCCGTTGATGAGTAATATTGCATTGCATGACGGTTCCGTGGCTTGTCAAGGGACATCTGAATTGCTTCCAGTTTTTGATGACCATGAATAAAGCTGCTACAAGCCTTTGTGTACAGGATTTTTGCGAACATAGATTTTTATGTCACTTATGTAAATACTGAGGAATAGAATTAGTGAGTCATATAGTAACTTTATGTTTAACTTTATGAGAAACTACTGAAGTGTTTTCTGAAGTGATGGTAACATTTTGCATTTTTGCCAGCAACATATGAGAGTCCCAGTGGCTTCACATTTTTGTCATCACTTGATATCGTCAGGTTGTTTCTGTCTGCTTGTTTTTAGGCATTCTAATAGGTGCATAGTGGAAACTCATCAGGGCTTTAATGCAATTCTCTAATGATTAATGTTGACTGTCTTCTCATATGCTTATTTACTATTCATATATCTTCACTGGTAAAGCATCTCAAATCTTTTAGACATTTTAAAAATTCAGTTGTGTGTTTTGGGTGATATTCTTATAATTTAGAGATTAATTCACTTTAAGTTGATGCTCTTCTAAAAATTTAAATATCCCAGAAAGGCAATATGTTAAGCTTCTATAGATCACCAATAACTCAGTACAAATTAGTTTTATCCACTCACTCAGAACACATAAACATGTATTATTTACAGTTCTTTGTACTGGGACTGTGAATATAAAACAAGCAAACACAGTCACCTTTTAGAGAGATTTGTCTAATCAGATTGCTATCTGTATCACTAAGGAAAACCTACACTGAGGTAATGGGGAGCTTTATAAAATAGAGCTGAGATTAGCATCGTCATTGTAGAACAGGGGTTCTTGCAGTAAACCAACAACATTAGGATTACCTAGAAATTTGCTACAAACCTACTGAATCAGGAAGTCTGCAGAGGAACCTAGTAATCTGTGACTTTTTGCAAGCTCTCTGGGTTATTCTGATGCACGTTCACATGTGAAAACCGCTGTTTTAGAGCAAGATGAACTGCTGAAGATAAGGAGAGGACTAGGTGAGTGGAGAAAAATTTTGCTGGAGGCTCAGGTTTTACATGCACGTACACTGAACAGTTTTCTTCTTCTGACTTTTGTCCCACAGTATTGAGACCTGAAAATCTGGTGGGTAAAGCACCCACTAGGTACTTCGGAGTTAGCCTCATCCTCATCAGAGAGTTACTTGGCCCCATGTGTTAACTATGAACGTCCTCAGCGGGTTACTCTCCAAGAAGACCGCTCTCTCTTCAGCACCCTCTCCCCTTTGCCGCTCAGGTCAGTTACAGCAACGGGGAAGAAAGTAGTCCTGAGCGAACAGAAACATAGCAACAGGTCTGAGCCCATCTTAACATTAGCAGTCTTACAGAACACCATGCTCCTGATTCCAAGATTGTTTCCCTTTTGTCCTTGATGTTGTTTCTCCTCCAGAAAAATGTCTGAGGACTAGAAAGTTCTTCAGGGAGTTAGTCATTGTTACCTTGTAGACACTGCTATCGAAAGGTTTCAAGGGGATGAAATCTTTCCATAAGAAACAAGAGAAGATTTACAGAAACAATAAGAAAAGCCTTGTCTTTTTTAAACATTTAAGTTCAGTTCTACTCTTCTTTGCTATATAATTTCACTATTTTCCATATGACGAGTATCCATTCAACCTGTGCTACATGCAAAACTTTTGCTGCAGCCCATGACCAGAAGCAGAGATGGCTTGGCATAACAGCCATGCAAATAGTTACAGTGAAAGGTGCAATTGGATAAGTGCTCTGTGAGACACATAAACAAACTGTTAAAAGATTCCAGGTGGAAGGGATGATATCTGGTTGGGCATTTGGCCTTGACTGACAGATACTATGTTGAAAAATAGAGATAGTATTCTAGTCCTAGATACATACCCAACAATGTTGAAAATATTTGTCAGTCAAAAACTTGTATATGAATGTTCATAGCAGTATTATACAAACTGTCAAAAAGTAGAATCACCAAATGATGAATGCAATGGATAAACAAAAGGCAGTGTATCTGCACAATAAAATATTATTTGGCCTAGAAAATGACCACATCCCTACCAAGATTTTTCTCATGGAGTTCTGCTACTGTTTATTCTACATTACTTGTTTTACTTCTTATGGGCCAGTGGGTGGATGTGCCCTTCACAGAGCAGGGACAGTCAGTGGAAGGAAGTGAGAAGGAGTAATCCAATGGCAAAGGTGAGGGGTCATTAAGGGTGAAAGATAGCAAAGACCCCTGCCCCACAGTCTTCTCCCTTCTCTCAGCTTTGAAATCTACATCTGTGGTTTTAGACAAGGCTCACACACAACTCACACCATAGAGCCAGTGTCCCTCCTTAGTCCCAAAAGCAGCCCTCTGTCTTGTGCCAGAACTTGTAAAACCCTTATCCACAGTTTAATTAATTTGCTGAAAAAACTACGAT
This sequence comes from Lyroderma lyra, assembly GCA_004026885.1. NCBI lineage: Eukaryota > Metazoa > Chordata > Mammalia > Chiroptera > Megadermatidae > Lyroderma > Lyroderma lyra. Next base: position 76,237 of record PVJL010000046.1, read on the forward strand.
TGGTTGACATGACTGCAATAAGCAGCAGATTCCATTAATTAATACTGAGAGACCAGTATCTGTGTGGTTTCTAATTACACATTCAGCAGCAGGCACCCTTGTGCGGGCATAGATTTGGTCACAAAGCCCAGAAAAGGGCCTTAACAATGGAAGGAGGACCAAAAGTGGGGGTGGTGGCAAGAAGGGGTGTGGGGGTGACATCTGCACTCACACTGAGATAATGAGCTTGGAGGAATTCACACTCCAAAGCCCAGTCCCTGATGAAAGGAGTGCGACGTGGTTGGGTGAGGCATTTTCATTTTGCTGATGGCCTTGAAGGGAAGGATCAGCTTGATGGACACAGCTTCCTGGGGCTCCAAGACACTCTCCTCACTGGTGTCCCCAGCCTTCTTCCCGGTTCGTTCTCTCTCTCTCTCCCCCACTAACTACAGTCATCTTCAATTGCATGTTCATTGAGAAGGGGAACCAAAAGCAATCTTTGCTTCTTCAACTCAAGTGAAATGCTGAAGGGGACCCCCCCCCCCCGCCGGCTCAGCTCGAAGCATACACTTTCAGGCCAGGGGACACAGCAAACGTTCTCCTGCACCCTCAGAGGTCAGGTCCCCGCAACAGAGCAATGTGATTACATCTCGATAGATTTTTGCTGTAGGAGTGAGGGCAGTGGGGGGCCTGGTGAGGAGGAGTGCCGTTGGCAGTCCCTGCTTCATCGGTGTCTTTAGGAGCTTATTTTCCCTTTCGGGACTGAGACACGAAGGCAGAGTCTATCCGAGGCAGCGTCCGACCCATGCCCCCACCATTGCTCCATCCCTGCCACTTCACGGGACCCTGCCCTGAGAAACAGCTATTTCATCCTTCCAGCAATCTTATAAAATTCTCTGAGACTTCCATTTGAATATTATGAACATAAAGCCGCAGCCACCCAGCCCCAGAGAAAATAAGCAAAGCTGATTGTTGTTAAATATCTTTCATGCTTTTTTTATAGGGAAGCATTACTCCCTTAGTGATAAATTAATCTCTTCCACTTTAAGGATGGAGAAACAAAGACTCAAAAAGTGAAGTCATTTGCCTAAAAGTCACCTGTAATCCTATCCCAAATGGGTCCCCGGCAAACACACCATTCAGAACCAGGAGGAAAGGGGACAGGGTGGGCCCAAAACGTGCTGGATGCTGGGGCTGGGCCTCAAGCTCCAAGTTTTGAGATTGGTAGTGTTAATATAGGGAGCATTCTTTATCATTATTTATTTCATGTCACCATCTTTCAAAAAGTTTATATATATAAGGTGACACTCTACATAAGGTGACAGCTGAGGACTTGAAAAGCACAGAGATGCACAAGTAGAAATTAAACAATAGAGGTCATGAGGGCATGATTTCAGACTAACATGTACCCCCATTACCAAAAAATAAAGAGAAAACAAAAGGTCCCAATCTAATATACAGGATTGGAGTTAATGCTGGGGAAGGTGTCAAATATTTATGCATAATTTATTCCCAGGTCCCATCACCAGCTTGCGGAGCAACAACAATTGTTTCACTTAACCTCCCGGGTCCACAGTTCATTCGTTTAGGGGTGCTCCCAGTTATGCTCTAGCCTCAGGGTTGGCATGAGATAAGAACCAAATGGCATTGTCTAGCAAACTTCAAATGGACCCGGAGAGGTAGCAGTTGGACGCCTACCACTCAGAGAACAATGGCTAATGTTAATGTTTGTATCATGTCCCAGACACTAGGCTACTTTGCAAACTATCCCCATTCAATCTTCCAATGTCATAAGAATATATGTTCACCTAATATCACTGACAGTTTCCGCAACTTTAAGCAAAATGACGTATAACAATACCAATTTTACCATAAGCTCGTGGATGTAAACAGGAGTTAAGTTCCTAGGCCAGCTGTTCTCAACCTGTGGGTCGCGACCCCGTTGGGGGTCGAACGACCCTTTCACAGGGGTCGCCTAAGAACATCGGAAAACACATATCAGATATTTACATGACGATCCATGATAGCAGCAACATTACAGTTGTGAAGTAGCAACGAAAATAACTTTATGGGGGTCACCACAACACGAGGAACTAAAGGGTCGTGGCATCAGGAAGGTTGAGAACCACTGTCCTAGGGCATCTTATCAACATTGTAAAGAAATGATGCTGAATGAAAGGATGTTTTTCTGGACCTGCTGTCCTGGCATGGCTCTCATTTAAAAGGTGAGAAGTGGAGGCTCAGAGATGTTCAGACTTGTGTGAAGGTCACACAACCAGTAAGTAAGCAGAGCCAGGATTCAGAGCTAAATTTGTCTAATTCTGGAGTTTGAGCTCTCACAAAGTAGGCAATGAATTCTACACCGCAAAAGCACTCCAGTGTAACCCAAATAAGACGTGCAAACCTCCATTAAACATAGCGTGAAAAAGACCACGTTGGAACACACTTACGCAAATGGAATAGAATTTCTAGTGCTGCAAAGCCCCATTGGTATCACGTCAGTGACCCCCCTCAGACTAGAGCCTGCAGGCAAAGGGGGCAGGTTGAGGGGCTTGTTGCACCAGGCCGGACTTGGGGCAGACACAGCCCCATCACTGCACGGATCAGTGGTGGCTCCCTCTGTGTGAGTTCATTCCAAACAACTCCATTAAAAGCACCATCACAATGAATATTTTATATAGTTATGACGTCGTGAGTCCCATTTAGGAGGGGCTCTTACTAAAGGCTGAGACAATGAACTACTAAAATAGCCAACTAATCATCAAGGCCAATAGAAATCTGGTCGGGGGCACAATAATTTTACACAAAGAAAAAAATGGAAGTCATATACTCCCTTCTTGCTGATTTAAGAATCCCTTTTTAAAAAAACTCTTCCCGCCATGTTCAAATACTACCACCCATCAATGAAACACACCTATTTGGATAATGAATATGTTTTCCCTTGGCCTCTTCATAGTTTCTGAAGAAAGTCAACATACATATGTGTTTGTTTTTCTTAAATTAGATCTATCTCTGAACCTTTAGTAAACATGATTCACACACACACACACACACACACACACACACACACACACATTCATAAACAGGTCTTAGTCTACTTCCCATAGAAAAAGAAAGTGGTGAGTTCCCTGGTGGTGTAGTGGCTTAAGGCTTCGGCGCTGGCGTTGTCCCCACTGTCGCCTGGGTTCGATTCCTGGCCAGGGAACTACCCACATATTACAAAAAAAAAAAAGAAAGAAAAGAAAAAAGAAAGTGAAGAGAAATCTAAGGAATAAATTCACTGGCATCCCACGCACTACAGCACCTATCCAAGTCTCGCCTCTCTCTTTGGAAAACATGGTGGGGCTCACGGAGTTTGGATGAATAAGAGGGCTAAGCGTACAACACAGAAAGCAAACCTGTGTGTAAAATACAGCTTGCTGATGGGTTGTTTGCTCTGCCTGTGTTGACTTGCCGATTGTTTTTAAGAAATTTGAATTCATTGTTAACAGTTTAAAATCTGGAGCCTTCAGGCACATTTCTGGGTTTCTGACTTCTCCTGAAGCATTAGGAGATCTGGCCTGATGGGGTCTGCACTCTTCCATGGTGAAGGGCCAGCTGGAGCTGAGTCATAGTTCATACAGAGGGACTAGCCTCCCCGTCCCCAGACTCCATCCTGTTTCCCTGACAGAAAGACAGGACCAATTGCCATTTGCTGTTATCCTTGAGTGGCTGTTCTCCTTAGAGCGGAAGGCAAAGCGAAAGAGCATAGACCAGTGGAACAGAATACAAAGCCCAGCCATAAACCCGCCTATCTGGTCAACCCATTATTGATGAGAGTGCCAAGAACACACACTAAGGAAAGGATAGTCTCTTCAATATATCCACACACCAAAGAGTGAAGCTGGAGACCACTCTTACACTACTCATAAAAAGGAACTCAAAACTGTTCAAAGACCTGCTACTGTAATGCTACTGTAATCATTTTGCAATATATAATATAAATGCATCAAACCAACGACTTACACAGTGTTTCATGTCATCTGTATCTCAATTAAAATTTAATTAATTTAAAAAGAAAGGAAAGTGAAATATTTTTCATACTCATAGCTCTATGTAAAGTGGGACAATGGGGGCTCCCTGGTGGTGTAGTGGCTGGGCATCAGCATTCCTAATGCCACGGCCTGGGTTCGATTCCCAGCCAGGGAACCACCACCCCCCCAAAAAAAAATTTTTTTTAATAAAATAAAGAGGGACAATGAATGGCAGACTTGGATAGCCATGTATTGGAAGAAAAACAGGAGAAAACCTAAACCCAAAGTTTTATAGGAGTGAAGAAAACTTAAAGCCAAGTGTGTGCATTTGTGTTCAATATGCAAACAAAAATCAGGCTGGTTTAACTTCAGACTCTCCCCTGGCCCCCGTGGGCATTTGAAATTCACATCCTTGCCTAAAGTCACTGAAGATCTTTGGAAATTGGTCTTTACCCCCGTAGGTCTCCTTCCCGTAGCTCCAGGTCCCTTCCTCAGGACTTGGCACAGTGTTTTGCATATAGTAGGTGCAGAAAAATAAAATGCATTACGAACTAAAATGACATTGCACCTTCCCCCCTCCGCATTTGATTTCTATGTGCCAACCCCCCACACCACCGTCCTCCCTTCTTGCTGGTTTAAGAATCCCTTCAAGGCCTTTTTTGGGAAAGGAGCTGGTAAAGGACTCTCACAGAGAATCAGTGACTGGTCCGATGAGTGTTCGCATGGGGACCAGCCAGACACAGGTTTACATTCCAGCTTCACCACTCACAACCTCAGCTCGTGCTCTCCCAGGGCGGAGGCTAAGACGAAGACACACGTGCAGTGCAGCCTGCTGGCAAATGTGATCCACTCCAGGGCGGGCAGGAAAGGGAGCAGGAAGGAGGAAAATCCAGGACAAGAGAGCTCTCACTGCTGCGGGTGGCTGGTTACTTCGCACAAGACCTTGTGAGGAGCCTGACGGAATGTGTGTCAGAACTGTCAGCTGGGGACAAAAGACATTACCATTAGCTCCTGCTCCCGTTGGTGGAGGGCTGCCCCTCAATGTGTTAATGTCGCCATGCAACCCAAGGAGGCCAGAGGGAAGCCTGGGAGGGGCAATGGTGGCCTTGGCTGGCCTCAGTGACAAGGCCAAGAAGATGTACAAAGGGCACCCTACACAATGACTGCGGTCAAAGGCTTCGTTTCTGGGAAGCTCAGCTTCTGAAGCATGGGCTCACACAAGTCCTTCCCTTTTAGGAGTACAGGGAGGAGGCAGTTAAACAGTCCCCATGAAGCTCACAGAAAAGCGCCCAGCACGTGGCACATGCTAAATAGGGCCGTTTCTAATGTAAGCGCTTACCTCCAGGCCTGTGCGCTCTGGAGGACCTTTATCTGACGGCTCCACAGCAATACTCAAGAAACCAAACAACGGCAATTACAACCTCAGCTGTCACTTAGCAAGAGATTGCAAACTGGCTGCTGCTAGGCCATCCTGTCCCAGGGACATGAATTCTTTTGCCCGCCTCCTCAACATATTATAAATATATATATATAGTTTTCTTTTTCAAAAATTGGTTGCCAATATTTTAAAATTATATATATATATTTTTTTAATTATATATATATATATATATAAATATATATATATATATAATTTTAAAAAAAATATATTTCCTATTTCCAGCTCACCCTTGAAAAATGGGAAAGTTCTGACCCCAGCAAGCTGGCATCCTCACTGCCAGCTACAGCTGAGGGGTGGTGGCCCTTCTAGGCAGGGCATGTTTTCTCCAATTTGCCACTGTCCTCTCTGTGTCCATTTCACTGATTCCCAGCCTGCTGCTCCCATGGATGTTTGTCCTTGAAACCCCTAGACTGACACTGAACCCGGACAGGAGGGTGTCTGGAATCCCTGCTGGCACACAAGGAGGAAAACTTGCGGCAACGACAAGCCCTTTGTTTTTCGGTGAGACAGCTGAAGAGCCACCCTGCGAGGCCCCTGGAACCCAGTGTCCTTGTGATGGAGAGCTAAGTGAATCCTGCTGGGGTGAGAGTGTGTGGTTCCAGCGAGTCTGGCTATTACCAACCTGAAGCTGAGGTCACCCCAGATGCTCCCTGCGCCTACAACTCTGTTTATTTCATTCTGGTTCATACCAGAGATTTATTTTTATGAACAGTGAACATTTTTTTGTAACATTCCCTCATTTAACCTTCATTATCAAAGTCTCTGCCCAAAGCCCATATAAGTACCATTATTGCCCATATAACATTTTCCAACATAAACCATTTAAGGCATTTTTTTCCCATTTTTATTTATTTCTCTTCCGTTACATTTCATTTGAAATGTGCATGGTGGAGAATGTATCTTATTTTTATGTTGTCTCATATAGACCATAAGCCCTAATGGTGGGGGCTGCCTATTTTAGAGGTTAATAAGCAATGGGGACATTCATCATATGGAACAAACAACCAGGATATGCTGGCCTCTTAAAAAAATATGTACTAGAAAGGCGTTTTGTGTGACTGGAGAAATCAAAAGAAAAACAACCCAGCTTCTTTGTGTCTTCAGAAAGGCAAGGAAGAAAAAGCATGGTGGCTCCATGAAAGGAAGCCAAGAAGAGGACAAGCACAGTGTTGTAACAGTACTCCTCAAATCAGCCACGAACATGCACATTCTCCATGGACAGTGACAGTGAGTGTATCCCTGAATCTGCAGTGCCTAGCCGGGATCTGGTGCAATGTGGGTAATGTAACAAAAGTTTACACTTGACTCTAAGAAACTCAACTCAGCTGACTTAAGCAAAAATGGTAATATATTGACTCACATAGTTGAAAAGTTCAAGATGTTCAGGCACAGCTGTATGCAGAAACTAAAACAGTGTCTTTAGGATTCATATTCTCTCTCTCTCTCTCTCTCCCCTCCCTCCTTCCCTCCCTCCCTCCCTTGCTCCCTCCCCCTGAACAATAACTCTAGCTTTCTTTCTACAGATTTTACTTTAGGCAGGCTCTTTTCTTTTGGTAGTCAGTTGTTCACCAAGAAACTCTAGGCTTACAGTCCTACAAGCTCAATAACTCTAGTAATAATGGAAAGAAGGAAGGCAAGAGGGAGGGAGGGAGGGAGAGAGGGAGGGGAGGAGGGAAAAGGGGGAAGGAGGGGAAGGAAGGACAAAAGGAAGAAGGAGAAAAGGAAGTAGGGAGAGGGAAAGGACAAGCTTCCCTGCTCCAACAGTTCCATCGGCTTAGATCCCTGAACAAACCACTATGGTCAGAGGTAAGGAGTATATTGACCAGAAGACCCATCCTACCACAGCGCTGAGATTGGCCAACATGGGACGCATGCTGGGAGGGCATAAGCAGTAGGTCCAGCACAGAAAGGATGGATGATGCTGTTGCATGAAGAAAACCACAGGAAGCAGGAGTCTTGGGCACATTCTTCTTCCAGCCCTGGAGTAACTAGCACCGAAGTCTTGCAATTTCAATTTAATTGATTACCACAAACTTGTAGTACATCTTACTTTGTGCTAGGACTGTGCTACGGATGGAAAAAGTAAAGTTGCAAAGCTATTGACAATGATTAACAAATCTACCAAGTGGTAGAGGCCACAGCTGCAAAAACAAATCATTATGAAACCCTGTGGTAGGGGAAAACATGTAAGAAAGAAGTATTTGCTAGTTGCAGATATAGCTTTGCGTTCCCCCAGAGCCTGCGATTAGGATCTGAGTGCAGATGACAGATATTTGGAAGGCCATCTAGGAGATCTGGGAAGAGCAGTGGAGCAGAGTCAGGGAGGGAAGAGTGTCAGTCCAGGAGGACTGTAATACTATAACTCATCTAAAATAGAAAGTGTGTTATTATAGCTCCAAACTACCACCAGGAGCAAGTAGAATTTAATCTGCTGGGATCTCTGGGAGCCAGTGTAGAACGTATGCCTCAGAATTCTTTAATAGAAAAGGTGGGGGGCTGATGGTGAGGAAACTAGGGTACGTACACTTGAGTTGTCTAGTCCAAGGCAAAAGGGTGATGGGGTAGAGGACAGGAGCTCCCCAGGCACTCCCACCCACCACAGATATGAACAGAGTGTGTCTCCAAGACCAAGGAAAGCCCTCAGGCCCCTCCGACAGACAGGCCTGTTCAGCAGTCAGGCCAAGTGCCCTGAACCAGCAGGGCCTGGGGGTTAGGGGCAGGGCAGCAGCAGTATCTGATTTTCCGACAGAGAGAGATGATTGACTGCCCTTTCCTAAAATAAGGAAATGAGGCCAGAAATCCCCAACTCTACAACCCTAAAACGTAAGAGTTAGTCTAACAATCTTGTCTTTTGTGGATGTCTCAGGATGGTTTTCCAACAACCTAAAAATGCCTGGGAAACGGGTGGGCGGTGGGAGGTAGAAGCAGCTGCGAAAGTGATCATGTTAATGACTTTGTGGCCAACAAGTCCAGGGCTCCACACAAAAATGCATTCATCAAAACAGCCTAATTTGCTTAGAAAGGATCTGCGTACGTGTCACCTCACGATCTCAGCCCCTGCACTGGCACGGTGGGGCCACAGCCCGTGGGCCGTCGTACCAGGACCCTCAAGGCTGCGGGTTCTCAGAGAAGATGGCTGTGGCTGTGGTGTGGTTATGAGACCCTGGTTCCTCAGCCTCCTAAGTGCTCTCGCCTCTGCATGTCCGGAGACAGGAACCAGGAGGTAGATGGAGCCAACCAGGCTTTACAGAGAAAACTGATTTCTGTCACATCCTGGTGCTTAGTTCCATAGTACCTTCACTCTTCCAAAGCTCACTCCCAACTCAGGGAGTTTGTTTATATTATTTTTATCATGTTTTAGTGGCTGCTATGTAAATAGCACCCCCCAAAAAACTTCTGCAACAGGCCCACGGTAAGGCCCTGTGGCTCCCATCCCCACAAAACCCTGTTTCCCAGAAATTGGCCCATAAAACCCAGATTGCCTAAAAGCCCCCAAGGGCCCTGGATGGAGCATGTGCGTCCCCAGGGACAGGCCTCCTTTCTTCTCATTCCCTACCCTGTGCTCTGGTAACTGAGGTCTCTTCTCTATGTCCCCCTCCTTTTCTTTTTCCACTCTGCAGAACACCACTATCCTTGCTTCTAAATGAAGCTTAAGAATGCACTTGATTGCACAGGATGGAGCATCTTAAGTGCTAAGTCTGGGGATGGAATAAATGAATATCGTGTGATCCAACAGCAGACCACAACAATGGAAGGGAAACTTCCTAAAGCACTGTTAACGATGAACGTCTCCAAATTCCTGTGTGTTCGACTCGTTAGGAAGAACCACATTGCTCTCCCAATCAAGCACAGGATCGAACATTGTAGTAGTCAAAGCCCTCGGTACACACACAATAATGAATGGTTTGCAATTACTCTTCTCCATCCACTCAGGTAACTTTCCTATAAAGGACTTAGTAAATTCGGCGAGTGGTTTGAGCATTGCTGAGCACTGTGGGTTTTATTGGTAATAGAGAAAGGACACCCTATTCATGGACAAAGGTGACCCTGAAACAAACTCCCAACTTCTACGGGCTTCACTCAAGTACTAACACTTACCTCTGGGAGCAGAACTGACTCTAGAAAAGGCAGTTATTAGTGTGACTTAGAGGTTGAGAGAAAGTTAAGTGCAAATGCTGTTTCTGGACTTGGGGTTTAATATTAATTGATAATAATACAAACTAATTTTTACTGCGAAGTTGTTATATATTAAGTATTGGTCCAAGTGCTTTACATATATTAAACCAACAAGACAAGGAATAACAAGTGCTGGAGAGGATGTGGGGTACAGGAACCCTCACACACTGCTGGTGGGAGTGCAAACTGGTACAGCCACTGTGGAGGACGGTTGGAGCTTCCTCAGGAAATTGGGAATGGAGTTATATGACCTGGCAATCCCCCTTCTGGGGATCTACCCCCCAAATTTGAAAACCTTAGTCCAAAAAGACTTATGTACCCCAATGTTCATCACGGTGCTATTCACTGTGGCCAAAACATGGAAGCAACCAAAGTGCCCTGAGACAGACGACTGGATAGAGAAGCTGTGGTGCATATACACAATGGAATATTACTCAGGTATAAGAAAAGGTGAAATACTGCCATTTGCAACAAAACGGATGGACCTAGAAATCATCATGCTAAGCGAAATGAGCCAGACAAAAAAAAAAAAAACCAAGAACCATATGATTTCATTCATATAAAACTAAAAGCAACAAAGAAACAAAAACTAATGGACACAGTAAATAGTTTAGTGGTTACCTGAGGGTAAGTGGGAAGGGGAGAGGAGAGAGCTGGAGTCAAATACATGGTGATGGAAAGAGAACTGACTGGGTGTGAACACATAATGCAACACATAGACAATGCGCTGTAGAATTGTACACCTGGAACCTATGTAATGTCACCCCAATAAATTTACCAATAAAAATATCTCATAGGGGAAATTGTATTTATGTTCCTATTTTACAGATTAAGAAACTAATTATATCTTCCTTTTTTCTTATATCCCACAAAAGAAATGCTAAAAACAACTCTAATTACTACTTGCACTACTGTTACCACTATTATGAATACTATAATGCATTAATTGACTCCTTAATCTAACTAATTATCAAGAATTATTGAATACCCAAAGTTTAAAATACTGCTAGACATTATGGTAAAAATAAGAGAAACAAGAAATTACATTCAGATATAGTCAAACAGTGTAAAGGCATAAGACAATACCTTGGGAACAACTGTATGCAGTGAGGTCCCTTAAGCAAAATACAATTGTTGCTCAATACTATATCTAGAATGAAAAACAGAGAAAATAAAAACTGTGGCATTCTTAACTAAATTCTTACCCAATCTTAACATGTAGTTAAGACTAAAGTGTATGAATAAAACTGTTAGAGAGCCTCAGAATAAAAGTGGTACACATGTATCACATATCTTTGTTAATAGAGGTTCATAAGAAAGAAATCCTTTTCTAAAAGAAGCAATAGTAAAAATTGAACTTCTGTTTTTGCATTCTTTTAATTGGGAATGTGTGCTAATTAGAGGATGTATTACACTTAAATTGCAAATAAAGAATATAACACACACACACACACACACACACACACAATCATTTTCCATAACTTGAAGACATATTTATGTGATCCTGATTCATGTCTTAGGCACTGCCATGCCATCGTTTCAACTTATAAATAAAATAGACAAATATCTTCATGTAAAAGGGATCATTTCCTTGACATGTAAAGAGTTTTTACAAACCAGTAAGGTTAATAACACAACAAGAATAAGAGCAAAAACCCAATATAAATAAGACTAACACAACTAATAGAAAATGGGTGGAAGACATGAACAAAAGTTCACAATAAAAGAAATACTTTGGCTTTTAATAGATGACAACATGCTCAACTTCAGTTAAATCAAGCCCTAAGGTGCCATTGTGACTTGACAGTTAAAATTTGAAAGGCACTGTCATGGAACATATATTTTATTGACCCTTAGGTCATAATAAACTTTGGTCTCAATGCTTTTCATGAAGAGTCAATTGTCCTTCCCCTTTATTCTTCTACCCCCAGGATGTGATTTTTTTTTTCTCACTTTGGCCTCTTCATATTTTCTGTTCAGCAACCATGTTGGCTATGTCTGCACACAGTTCCTAATCCAAATAGTTAAATCAACATATTTTGGAGATTGTGTATGCAGCATCAGAGAAGTCCCGTGCACCTGCCCCCCAGTGCAGAGGACGGTACAACCAGCAGTCCCTTAGGTTTAAAGGCAGCATTTCCATAGTTATCAACATTCTTTGCAAAGAGATGCCCAGGTGGCAAAGCTGTCTTTTGCTTCTAAATACCAACCAACAGGGGAACACAAAGAGAAAGGGGGGGCATTTAAAATGAGTCTGATGCTCCATTGGATAAACTTTGAATTTCGAAAAGTATGTGGGTTTACTTTATGCATAAAAATTTTTTACCAATATTACCTGTTTTAAATTTCAATGTAAAGTTTTAAGTATGTAAATAACAATGTCCTTTAATCATCCTTTACATAATTTTTCACCTTTAATTCTCATAATAGCCCTATGACATAGAGCTATTAGTAGTCCCAATATATAGATGAAGCAGCTAATGTTTAGAGAAATGAAAGAATTTGACCCAAATCACATGACCAGGAAGTAGTAGAGCTTTGAGTCAGTCTCAGGCAGTGTCTTTCTGAACTCTGGATTCTTGGACACTCTGTTATTTCGTCTATAAACTCTTACTGTGTCCAGATCAGGGTGCATCATTTCCATAGACATGAACTTCCTTTCTTAGACTCTACTGCTCCTTTGGGTGAGAGTTGTATTCAGTGATGTTTAGAGAGAGCAAAATGCATCTTGTCTGTGCTTCCCTCACCCCTAAGTTCTCCCGGTGGACAAGCTCCAAATGCTTCTCTTGGTTAAATGTGCTCCAAAATGCTGTTATCTCTGCTTCTAGAATGCTAATCAGCACAAATCATCAAGAAAAAATAACTAGACCAAGGCCAGTGGTACCACTGGAGGTTGGCTAAGACCACAGGAATAGAGAGAAAGGTCTGCCCCTGTGCCATGGCTAAGAATATACAATAAAACCAATAGGAAAAAAAAATCAGAGAAATAGATTTCAGCTCCATCTGAGCTGAGCTTATTAATAATTGGAGTTCCCTCTGGAAGAAGTGATACCCTGGTCACTGGAGGTATGCAAGCAGAGGACAAAAAAACCAGTTGGCAGAAATGTAAAAGGGTCTCAAAATGCAGGATTTTAGAGTTAAAACTAGTTCAGAAGTTTTCATCTTTGCTTTCTGACACATTGCTATGGCCACCATCACTCACGTGGTATATCACAGGTAATTTGTTACTGCTGATGTAGAACAGTATTTGTGGTTAACTTTTTAAATTTTTTAAATTTTTATTAAATTTGTTGTGGTAACCTTGGTTAATAACATTATACACATTTCAAGTGTGGGATATAAAACAAAAAAATAATTGAACAAACAAAACAAACATACAAACAAAAAAGAAATAAATTCATAGATAAAACAGAATGCAGGTTAATTTTTTAAATATGTAAATGAAAGGGACTTTGTATTATAAGCAATAGAAACTATTGGACAGACATGGAAGAGTTGAGAGAATTGGAAGAAAAGCATCACACATACCGACAAACCAAATTATCTTTGCAGTGAGTAAACTTGACTGACCTACATCAATGGGAGATTCTTATCCTTGTGTACTTATACACTATTCTTCCTTTTGTTGTGACAGAATGAGAATTGAGAACCATTGCATGCTTGGTGTTTAAGATTTCCTCCAAGCCTAAGGCACTGTGATTCTGTGATTCTAAAGGACAGAGGAACAACAGCACAGAACAGAACTGTTCCAGCCTCAGATTCAAATTGGGTTGTTTGAGGGCACAATTAACTGGTCTTGTTGCTGAGGCTAAGTCTCTGCAATTTATGGCTGCAAGGAGCAGGGTGCAGAGCAGCAGCAGCAGAGCCCTGGTGATGATGGGTCACATCTGTGACGCAGGACTCACAGGACAGAGAACAGAGCAAGCAGCTGCATGGTCCCGGTGATAGAGGATCAGAGCTATGACTTAAGACCAGGAGGCAGGGCACAGCACAGGGCCTTCCCAATGACAGAGAGCAGCAGCAGCTCAGATTCCGGGGGCAGGAGACGGCAGGCACTCCAGTAGCTTCATTAGTGGAGTTCAGTAAAGACTGCACGGGTCCTCAGGTGCAAAACTGCAGATGTCCATGAAGGTGACAAAGACTTATTTTTGGTGGGAGGGGGAGGTTCCTGTTCTTGTCCCATAGGATGAGACCCTTCTGAGGGGATCCCTCTTGGTGATGCTCCAGGTAATGCAGGGAAAATGCTTCCTATACTTCTTTATGCTGTGATCCTCACCTCTCATACTCCACGGGGTTTTTGCTGCTTCTTCATGGCAACCCAGAGCTCTCCCAGAGTTATTTTTGTCAGTTTGTAGTTGTCTGTTGTTTCAGTTGCTTTCTTGGGAGACATGAGTATTTGAAGATCCTAGTTCACCTAGTATAGAAGAGAAGCTGGAATAGCTACTTTTACAGAAAATTACTCGAAATGGATCATACACCTAAATCTAAGGTATAAAACTATAAAACTTTTATAAAAAACATAGAAGAATAGATGTGTGACCTTGAGTTTGGCTAAATTCTTTAGACACAGCAACAAAAGCATAATCCATAAATAAAATAATTTGTTTTTATTAAAATTAAAATCTCACATTATGAAATTTCAAATACATATGTACAATTTCAAACTGTCAGTTTTACCTCAATAAAACTGGAAGAAATAATGTTTTCTTTAGACAGAAAAAAGTTTATCAGACTGAAACATGACACTACAGAAAGAAATTATGAAAAGAAATGATGCTAGAAATGAAATAAATGAAGGAAGAATTGAATTCATGTTTTCTTACTTTTAATTGCTTTAAGAGACAACTAATTAAAGCAAAAATAGTAGCAATATATTATGCATTTATAGCACATGTAAAAGTAATAGCACAAATAATGAGACGGAGATACACTGAGAAAATATTGTTATAAGGTCTTATACTACACATGAAGTGCTATAGTATTTGAAGCTAGACTCTAAGTAAAGATGTATTTTTGAACCCTAGGGCATTCACTCAAATTATTTTAAGAGGCGGTATTACAAATAAGTCAATGGAGGAGATAAAATGAAATCATTATTAAGATGCTTAATTGACAACAGAAAATGCATTAAAAGGGGTGCAAGAATGGGAGGAAAGAATAGAAAACAGCCAGCAAGATGACAGATTTTTAACCCAGTCATGTAAATAATAACATTAAACATGCAAATAAAAGATACACATTGCCATATTAGATAAAAAAAAAAAAAAAGCAAGAGCCAACCCCTACAAGAAACCCTCTTTAAATATAAAGGCACACATGGATTAACAATAAAGGGTGGAGAAAGATATACCATACAAACAGTACAGAAAAGAAGCTAGAATAGCTACATTAATATCAGGCAAAGTAGAATTCAGAATAAGAAAGTATCAAGGATAAAAATGAAAAACATTATGTCATGATAAAAAAGATGATAGCTGATTCCATTTTCCAAGAAGACTTAACAATCCTAACTTCAAATTGAATTGAAGAGTACATGAAAAGTACTGAAGGCAAAAACTGATAGAACACGGGAGTTCCCTGGTGGTGCAGTGGCTTAAGGCTTCAGCGGTGGCGCCGTCAGCGCTGCGGCCTGGGGTCGATTCCCAGCCAGGGAGCTACCCACATACCAAAAAGCAAAAAAACAAAAACAAAACAAACAAACAAACAAAAACTGATAGAACAGAAAGAAGTAATAGACAAATTCAAAATTACAGTTGGAGACCTCAGCACTCCTCTCCTGGTAATTAAAGAACCAGTAGACAAAAATAAGTAATGGTATATAAGACCTAAAGACCATTGACCAGCCAAACTTAATTGCCATTGACACATAATATTCCACCCAAAAGGGAAAGAATAGATTTTCTTTTCAGGTGCACCTGGAACATTTAATAACATAAACTGTGTTCAGAGCAAATTATAGAAAAGAAATTATATGCTGTATGTTCTCAGACTCTAACAAAATTAAGCTAAAAATCATCAAGAAAAGGTCTCAAAAAAATACCTCAAATTTTGGAAATTAAACAAAGCACTTCTAAATAACCCATGGATCAAAGTGGAAGTCTCAAAAAACTTTTAAAATATTTTGAACTGTATCAAAATATAAAAACAACATATCAAAATTTGTGGGATATAGCTAAAGCAGGGCCTGAAGGGCATTTAATAGCATATAATGCTGACATATAAAAAAATTTCAAATCATTCATCTTAGCCTCCACCTTAAGAAACCAGAAAGAGAAGAGCAAACCAGACTTGAAGTAAACCAAAGAAAGTAAATAAGTATAAGAGCAAAAGTCAATGAAGTTCAAAGCCAAAAAAACAATAGAGGAAATCAATGAAACTAATAACTGGTTCTTTAAAAAGATTGACAAAAATTCATCATTCTCTAGCCATACTAACCAAAAAAATACAAATTATCAATATCAGGAAGAAAAGAGAAAATACCACGGTATAACCAGACACTAAACAGGAACTCTAAACAACTCTTTATCCATAAATTTCAAATACATTAATTCCTTGAAAGACATAAATTATCAGAACTCACTCAGGAAGAAACAGATAACCAGTAAAGTCCTTTATCTGTTAAAGAAATTGAATTCATAGTTTAAGACCTTCCAAAAAGAAAAGATCATTGTACTGGAAAGTTTTACCAAACATTTAAGGAAGAAATAATATAAATGTTAACTGACTGGAAAGAAAGAATACTGTTTTGATGTCAATTCTCTCCAATTTGATTTATAGATTCATTGCAATCCCTATCAAAATCCAACCAGACTTGTTTTAGAAGTAGTTCTTTAAAAAGATGATAGCCGATTCTAAAATTGTAAAATGTATACAAGAAGCAAATGAACTAGAATAGGCAAATATTTTTTAAAAAGAATAAGGCTGGAGGACTTACATTTTCCATTTCAAGACATAAAGCTACTGTAAATCAAGACCCTGTAGTACTGGTGAAAAAATAAGACATATAGATCAATGAACAGAATAGAGAGCCCAGAAATAAACCCACACATGTCAAGTCAAGTGATTTCTGAGAAAGATGCAAAGGCAATTAAGTAGAGTAAGGAGAGCCTTTTCAATGAACAGTGTTTAAATAATGGGTTATCCATATGTACAAAGTAAACTCTAACCTATTAAATATACTTCACAACTTTTACAGAAATTTACTCAAAATAGATCATGCACCTAAATCTAAAATGTCAAACTATAAAACTTTTATAAAAAACATAGAAGAATAAATATGTGACCCTTGAGTTAGGCTAAATTCTTTAGACACAGCAACAAAAGCATAATCCATAAATAAAATAATTTGTTTTTATTAAAATTAAAAACTTTTACTACATGAAGGAAACTGTTAAGAGAATGTAAAGATAAGCCACAGACTAAGCTTGTCTGCAAATCACATTTCTGACAAAGCACCTGTATCCAGAACATACCAGAGTAAAGAACATTCAAAACTCAACAATAAAAAACAAACAACCCAATTTAAAATATGGGCAATAGATCTAAGCAGACACATTAACAAAGGAGATATATAAATGGTAAATAAGATTAGTAAAAGATGCCCGACATCACTAATCATTAAGGAAATGCAAATTAAAACTACAAAAAGATATCACTGTATAAATATTGGAATGACTATAAACAACTATAGCAAAAGCAATACCAAGTTCAGACAATGATGTGGAGCAATTAGGACTCTCATATATTGCTGGTGGGAATATAAAATAGGAAGTCATTTTGCAAACAGTTTGGAATTTTCTTATAAAGTTAAACACAAACTGCCATACTTTATGTAAATGTAAAAAATAAACCAGTATGTGGCCAGAAAGATGAAACACAGCCCATGGCAAATAAATTTAACTGAATTACAAATGAATCACATAATCACACTGAATATTGAGAAGCATGTAGCTGGCTAAATAACTTTGGAAAACAGTATTTTGAAAATGTACTATTAGGCAAAAGACAGAGAGAACGATACACAAATACTATACTCCAGGTGGTATTTGTTTAGCACAGGAGTATGGGTTAGGAATTTTAAACTACTGTATTTGTGCATCAGGTTGAATAAATAACTATACATGTATACATTGTATATACATGATGAAAGTCAAGTTTTTTTATTATCAGAGAAAGTAGTTAAAAATAAGGAAGGGGAGACTAGAATAAGTGCTATGGTGCTGGACTGAAGTTGGACATACCAATATGAAATAGAAAGGTGATAGGTAGCCAGGTAGATAAACAAATACAGGTGTGTAAGGAATCATGAGTCAGTACACATATGTATATTCCTTGCTCTACTCACTAACAGGACCTGGAATCATCAGACTTCAGTAGCAGTACACACATCTAACACTCAGACCTTGGTTTCTTAATTACATTCTTGGAGAATTGGGTGATTTCTGGGCTGGGCAAGGGAATATGTACCATGAGCCTGCAGTATCTTGTGGTGCCAGAAAGCAAGGAAGCGTTCAAAAAAAAAAAAAATGAGAGCATATGGAATGACACAAGAGCCAATGTGGTAATGCTGCCAATGCCCAAAATTCAAATAATCAAGCAATGAAATAAATAACCATAACATTGAATTATAATCCAAAGGACAAAAAAAGGTCTACAAGTTTATACTGAATAAATAACAGTTAAACGAAGAAGTGACACTCTTTCTTACAGAAGAATTCCAACTAATGCATGTAAAAGGAATGAGGGAAATAGAAACTCACCATTAGAACATCACAATAGTAACTGCTGCAGGCATGGTCCACCAATGAATGCTGAACGTGGTGAGTAGAAGCTTAGGCCCAAAAGAATACCTGCACAACCCCAAAGTATCTCCTCATAAATACTGGTTAATCTCAAAAAGGAAAATGGTTAAGTTTATAGTGGAAAGTCCAGGCAGCCAGCCAGGTGATAGATGTTAAGCAAAGTGGTCAAGGTTAACATCATCAGTAACACATATCAACACTATGTACCCCCTAATATGGAGGGCACATTCCCTCTACTGTATTCTTCCCCAAAATACAGAATCCCAATATAATCAAGAGAAAACATCAGACACTTTCAAATTGCAGAACATTCTACAAAATAATAAGCAAGTACTCTTCAAGTGTGCCAAGGTCATAAAGGTGGAGGAAAGACAAAGGAATTGCCATTCGTTAGAAGGGACTCAGGAAACACACAACTAAATGCAATGTGGGATCCTGGCACAGAAAAAATACATTAGTGAAAAAACCAGTGAGATTCAAGGAAGTCCTATACTTCGGTTAATATAATCAATCTCTTGGCACATAAGTTGTTAATAGAAATGCATAGTGCATGAAGGCTATAGGTACTATTGTCGCAGCTCTTATGTAAGTCTAAAAATATTTCAAAATAAAAATAATTCTTTCAAAAGTAAACAGCTTATATGGTTACCTTCGTTATTTGTCATATCTGGAAGGAAATTTCCTGTTCTCTGCTTCCAGGTAACTAGTGTAATGTCCTTCATACCAAAAGCTTATAATTTAAATTGTTATAAGCTTATAATTGCTTATAACAATTATTCCCTAGCCATTCTCTCCCTCTGGTTGTCAAGGTTTTACCTTTGTTCATGAATCCATTGGCTTTTCATAAAGATAAGAAACCATGGGAGAAAGGAAATCATTAAGATGGTGAGGGAAAATGAAGAGTATTCTGTTGGTTGGGAAAATTTCAAGCTGGGCAGAGCCCTATTTTTAAGATTGGTTTGTTTGCTTTTGCTCACTGTGTGTATGTGTATTATATAGATGTTGCGCAAACCATTTTTGTTATATTAGCAATGACTGGATTTTTTCTGGACAGCCATCGTAGGTCCATTTGGGGACTGAGATGTGAGGAAAGTATTCCAAAGACTAGACTAATGGAACAATTAGTGAATATGCAAGACAAAACTGTGTCGTGAACTTAAAACCTGGGGTGATGATAATGGTGATGGTGACAACTGATGGTGATTTACTTTTTAGCCACAAAATATTAGCAGCTTATATTTATGTACCCTAATTATACTCTCAGCAATTTGCTAAACGTTTGTGTTACAAGCCATTGAGTGGGCTCTGACTTCTGGTAACCCTATGAACAAGTGACATTCACATGTCCTGCCCTCAACAGCCCTGCTCAGCTCTTACAGAATCATGACTATGGCTTCTTTTATGGAGTCAATCCATCTTATGCTTGGCCATCCTCTTTTCCTGTTGCCTTCTACTTTTCTCAGAATTATTGTCTTTTCCAAAGAACCCTGCCCTCTCATGATGTGCTCGAAGTTAAGACAGCTCCAGTTTTGTCTTTTTTGCCTCCAGTGATGTTTCAGGCTTAATTCGCTCTGGAACACAATTTTTGGTCTTTCTGGTGGTCCAGGGTAGCCTTAGAGCTCTCCTCCAACACCATATTTTTGTTTTTATTTTCTAAATGCCTTGTACATATTAATATTAGCATTTTTAATCTTATGAAATAGATGCTAGTTTTATCCTCATTTAGAAATTTAAAACAAAAACAAAAACAAGAGGGGTTGGGTTGCTTGTCCAAAATCACACCACTATTTCTTTTTATTGGGGTGACATCTGTTAGCAAGGATTACATAGGTTTCAGGCATACAATTCTACAGTGCATTGTCAACTTGATGTATAATCAGTTCACCACCTAATATTAAAAGAACAGTATCACAATTCATGTTCAAGGCTGCAGGACTCCAGAGCCTGAACTGTTGAAAGCTCCATTCTCACACCTCACCAAGTCCCAGCCCTACCTTCTCCCTGGTGGACAACCAACTTCCAAGGTCTTTGGGATCCCCGGAGTGCAGGAAAACTAGTTTAAACCCAATCCTGGAGGAATTCTTGAGCTGGGGCTCTGCACTATTCCACATCATCTTCTCACTCACTAATAAGGCTGCCCCACCAAGTGGGTCTGGTTACTGCTTCTCTCCATCTGAAGCCGGGCCAACTACTGCCCTGGTGGAGCCCTCTCTGAACTGCTGAGGTGATGGTTTAGTACAACTGTGGAGCTCCCACTCCTCCACAGATCCTCTCTTTTCTTCATTGGCTTCCAATAAGGATACGTTATTTGTTTGGGAGCTTTCCATGCTAACATAAATCTGTCTTTTGAAAACTAGTTCATGCATCTGGAAAATGATGGTTTGGTGCTGGTTTAGCCAGAGAGTCAGTCTGTGGAAACAGTATTGGCACTTTATTATCTTTAATGCGTCTAAGCCATATTAAGCAGATTTGATTTCCAAAGATGTCTTTTCTTGCCAACACCCTATTTTTTAAATGGACAAGTAAGTTTCTACTTTCAAACTGGTTGCCTTCAAATATGCCACTGAGCATTGATTTGGCCACTTTGCCAAATTAGCGACATGGTCCATCTGTACCTTCGTGCCCGTCCCCAGTGAAACAGGTGTTGCCTTGGACATAATAAGGAGGCTTCTTCTTATCAGATCACTTCTTACCATAAAATTAAATATACACAACCCAGAACCCTAAGTCCATCATACAAATAAAAAGGCACACTCCCTCTGTCCACAGACAGTAGTTCTCTTAAGAAAGAAATGTCTGATGCCCCTAAACCATGAACCAGAGAGATTTTTGATCACTCCAGCCTTTCTACTGTGAATTCTCATTCTTTGCATCAATAAATGCTCTAACTGGGGATGCTCACAGGGCCAGCATGTGAGAGCTTCAGTGATCACCTCATCTACAGAAAAGAGACTACTCTGTTGCTTCACATCCCAGGTAAGATTTTGAACTTTGAGAAAGCTAAACACAGCTGGGGTCTCATTATTCACTTCTCTTCTCTATCCTTAAATAAAGCAAATGAAAATATTCCACAAAGATAAGAATTTTTATTTAAAAGAAGAAAATTTTAAAAAGGAATTTATTCCTATATTGAAATTTTTATATAGTAACATCGCAAATAATACATTGAAACACATCACAGTGATCATAGGGTCAAACAACAATAAGTGAGGGGCAGAGCACAAAGATTCCCATGAATTTACTCATCTCAATTGAATTTTGGGGATCAAAAATAAATTTGTTTGTATAATGTACCCCTTAGCATAAATATACAGTTAATTATAAAGAGTATAATAAACAATATTAAGAGTTTATGCAAGTAAAAGTGAGCTCTTTGCCCATTCTAATAAATAGATCTTAGGTCATAAAAGGGGATTCTAAAATATAGAAAAAAGAACCTAAGTTCTGAAGCTCAAACACAATCTAGTGTTAGTTCTTGTCCTTTGTTACTAGCTGGAAGAAAGATTTCTGTCTTTTCCATTAATTAATGCAAGTACCTGACATTGGATCATAGCGTAGAAGAGCTCCTCACCCACTTGATTATAAGGATGATCTGTGTGGTTAAATGAAAAGCTTCAGTTTTACATTTTCTCTTTTCTTCTATTATAATCCATTCTACCTAAGAATTCAATTATGCAAACAATTATTGCAGGAGCATACTAGGAGCAAATGACAGTGGTAGGTGTGCAACAAAAGACCCCAGGCAGCTTAAAGTAATAAAACTTTTCCCTTTTTCTTTAAGTTAACTAAAGATATACTATCAGCAGCAAAGCAGCACACAGTTATTAAGTCTACCATGTGTAAATATATTTAGGGGAAACATATTTTCCTTTTCTCCTTCATGCCTAATCCTCTTTAATGCTACTATTTCAGGGTTTGCTCCTGGTTTGTGGATCCTTGGGGATCCAGAAATGGATAAGACATTGTCCCAGACTTTAAGGACTGTTCAGCACTCCCACTCTGAAAATGTCCAGCCATAAAAATTCAAATGATTTAAGGATGAATAATTTAAAAAGGAATAAGCACAGCATGGGTAATAATAAATAATAATACATGTAGTGATTAATTATAATAAAAATAAAGGAACAAGCACAGCAAAAATACTGTGGGAAAAAATGTGGAGAAGAGCAGCAAAATTCACCAATAGATAAAGAACACACAAGATAAGTGTTATCATGAAACAGATTTTTTAAAAGTGACCAGACATCATATCATGGATTTAAAAATAACAGTGAAGCAATCATGCCTACAAAAGAATACTGCAAAGCAGAAATGCAGAGTCTTGGGTAATGAATTTGATAAGACTATAGGAGATAAAAAATGAACTGGCAGACCTCAGTAAGAAATAGAAAGCAAATTTTAAAAATCAAAACCATCCAATACTGAATGAACTAATAGAAGAATAGACACTGTGGTATGTGTAGCAAGAGAATAGACAGTAAATAAGGAAGACCAAAAATATGAGATAAAGAGTTTAAAAGAATTAATGACTAAAGATAGATATAAACAAAAGCATAAGAAGATACAGCAATATGTAAATGGAGTCCATACTAAATAAAACTATAACAATGGACCAGAACACATAATGGAAAATATAATTTAAGAAAACTTCAGTTTTAAAAAGATAACTTGAATTTACCCATTGAAAGATGGTATCGTGCGATAAAACACATTGATACAGGAAGATAAACAATGATAATATGTAGGAAATTATTGAATTTTAAAGACAAAGAAGATCTTCTCTGGAGTCAGTATAAACAATTAAGTCACTTAAGGTAGCAGAAAAATGCTTCCAGATTTTTCTACTTCAATATTCTGTAGCAGAAGGCGGAGAGCAATACCTATATCACAAACTACCTCAAAAGAAAAAACCCTGATTAATAATATACATGCTGAAGTATTTGGTAAACGGGTTGTACTGATGTTCACAAATTATTCTTAAATGCATCAAAAATAAGATTGAAGAATGAGTCGAGTGAGGAATAGATGAAAAGGTATGTGATAAAGCAAGTACAGTAAACTATTATTTATAAAATCTATGTGGTGAAAATGTAATATATTTATTGCAAAGTCCTTTAATTTTTCAACATTTGAGAATTTTGTTAATAAACAATTGGGGAAAATTAACGATATAAAAATATAAATAACAGAGCTAATAAGATAGATATAATTGACATACAAATGTATAAAACCCTGCCCTAAATCTAGACAAAACATCTTGTTCTCAGGTGCCTATCAACATTTATAAAAATTCACCATTTATTAGGCCCCCCAAATGCTCAATAAATCCCCCAAATACCAACTAAGGAGATAAATATCTCTGATCATAATGCAATAAAACTTAGCTAATGCAATAAGATAAGAAAAGGCAATAAGGTATATGGAATGGGAAGGAATAAATAAAAATGTCTTTATTCATAGATAGCACAATTGTTTATGTTAAAAAAATCTCAAAGAAGCAACAAAAAAATTCCTGAAACTAGTAAGTGATTACAGCAAGATTTCAGGATATAAAGTTAATGTACACAAGTCAATCACTTTTCCATATACGGGCAATGAGCAACTGAAATTTAAAATTTTAAACACAAATAAGTGGAGAAGATCTTTCTTCATCATGTATAGAAAGAAACTAATCTTTGATAAAGGGGCAAAGGCAGTTCAATAATGAAAGAATATTGTTTTCAACAAATAATATTGGAACAACTGGAATATCCACATACAAAGAAATAAACCCAGACCTTACATCTTCCACAAAAATTAACTCAAAAGGATCATAGACATAAATGTAAAATGCAAAACTATATAACTTCTGGGTGAAAACACAGGAGAAAAGCTAGGCAATCTTGGGTTTGGTGATACGCTTTCAGTTATAAAACCAAAAGCTCAATCCATGGGAAAAAAAAAAAAAAGGTAAGTTAGACTTTATTAAGATTAAGGACTCTGCAAAAGACATGTATGAAAATGAAAAGACCAGTTACAGATTGAGAGAAAATATTAGCAAAGCATATCTGATAAAAGGATTTATATCCAAAATATGCAAGAAACTCTTAAAACTCAACAATAAGACAATAACCAATTCTAAAAATCAGAAAAAGAGATACCTAACCAAAGAAGTTACACAGATGGTAAATAAGCATATTAAAATGCTCTATATCATATTTCATATGGTAAATGGAAATTAAAACAACAATGAGCTATCACTATGCATCTGTTAGAATGACTAAAATCCAAAACTCTGACAACATCAAATGCTGACAATGGTATGGAACAACAGAAACTCTTATTCATTATTGGTGGGAAATGCAAAATAGCACAGCCACTTTAAGACAGTTCAGCAATTTCTTACAAATCTAAACAAATCTTAGCCTATATCCAGCAATTGCACTTTTTGGTATAAAACTTATGTCCACACATAAACCTGCACATGAATGTCTATAGTACTTTTTTCATAGTTGTCAAAACTTGAAAGCAATCAAGATGTCCTTCAATAGGTGGATGAACAGACAAACCTTGGTACGTACATTCAAATAACTCAGTGATACAAAAAGAAACAAATAAAATAAATTAAAAAATAAATAAATAATTTTAAAAAACAATTTCAAAAGGATCATAGACATAAATGTAAAAATCCGAAACTATAGAACCTCTAGGTCAAAACACAAGAGAAAAGCTAGGTAATCAAAAGCCATGAAAAAAAATGAGGAATTTTCTATGCATACTGCTAAGAGAAGAAGCCATACTGAAAAGGCTACATACTTACCGTATGATTCCAACTATATAACATGGGGAAGGTAAAACTACAGACAGTAGAAAAATCAGTAGTAAAACTATAGACAGTAGAAAAATCAGTAGTTGCCAGGGAGGGAAGAAGCGATAACTAGGTGAAACCCAGGGAATTTTTAGGGCAATTCAATTTTTTTGTATGACACTGTAAGTGTGGACACATAATACTATGCATTTTTCCAAACTCAGAGAAGGCTGCAACACAAAGCGTGAACCTTAATGTAAAGTATGGACATTTGTTAATAACAATGGTTCATTAATTGTAACAAACGTTCTACATTAATGCAAGATGTTAAGAATAGGAAAAATAATGGAGGGGGGAGGAAGGAGTATATAGAAACTCTGTGCTCTCTTGGTAGTTTCTACTCAAATTCTCTATAAACCTAAAACTTGTAAAAAATAATGTTTATTAATTAAAAAGCAATGAGAAAGCTCTTAGAGTATTTATATGGAAAGACCTATCAGATTCATGGGTCAGAGAAAACAGCAAGAGTAGAATAGTGCATAAAATACATTGCCTTTTATGTAAAACCAGGGGAAGAAATACAAAAGTACATTCATATTTGCATTAAAAGCTTTGGAAAAATACCTAAGAAACTACTAGCAGAGGTTACCTGTGGGGTTGGTGGTTGAATTGACTGGATGAGGGATAGTAATCAGAGAGTAAATATGTGGGTCTCTCATGTCATTGCAGCATTACTTTATTTTTAATTATATTTTTATAAAACAAAACTCTCAGAAGATTTGTCTTGAGCTCTAGGGGAAACCTGAACTTGATCATTCTAGTACTAATATTTTAATTCAATACTCTGAATAACCCTCTGGAATTTACCCTATAGAAATATTACTTTCATGTGTGCACAATGTACTCAAAAAAACTACAAACATATTCATTACAGCATTACTTGTAATAGCCATATTTTAGAAACATCTAAATATGTATTGACAAGAGGAACTGGTTAAGAGAACTTAAATATAGACATACTACAAATTGCAATGCATCAGTTAAAAAGAACAAAGTAGACTTGTATGCATTGATGTGGAAAATGTCCATGAGGTATTATTAAGGCAACAAATAAAGTTGTAGAAAATAAGAACAGAAATTTTTAAAGTATAATATAATTTTGTTTGTAAATGCAATAAAGAAAGATCTAGAAGGATATACAACAAACTGAAAACAGTGCTTACCTCAGGGGAAGTATGTGGGATTTTAAAGGTAGGAAGGGAGAGGCTTACTTTTTGCTCTTTCTACTTCCTATTGTTTGATGCGTTTTCCCCCCTACAACCATGATGGATTGTTTTTCATACATGAATAAAAATATTTAAAAAAGTGTTTTAAACCCAGTGGAGTGTTCGTGTCCAGAAGAAGCAGCCATCTCAGAGGCTGTTTGCCATTACCTCTGCTCATTTCTTTCATACCAGGAAGGGCTACAGGAACCTCCGTGTTCTCCATGGCATTGTTAACCAGGGCACTGAATCTCACTTGCCATACCCTGTAATTGGATCCTTCCAGTAAAGCTGCCTCAATAAAATGTCCCAAGTGCCGCAGCCAAGTGTTTAGGAGGCACATAGGACCCTAGTGGCAGCTTTGGGGGGTGGGGATGAGGCCCTGGGCCTGGGGCCTGGGTCTAAAATGCTGTAGGAGGCAGGCATTAACATCCAGCAGGCTTAACTAGCAACAAAGGAGCACGCGTGTGTTTTCCATGCAGACTGAGAGAGACTTGTTTGCAAGGCTCAGGATCCCCAGTGAGCAGTTTTCTGCGGCTTCGGTTACAGCACAATTGCAAAAGTATTAATGCAATGAGACTTTTGTATAACTACATTAGGAAGGGGGGAAATTAACTCTGTGGTTTCTCCAGCGGGCGTTCACAACTGCTAATAATGAATATATCGCAAGAAGGAAGTGATCCCTGATAATGATCTAAATCCCACAAACGTGTGATACGTGAAATGATAGGCAGAGAAAGGCCTATCAAACTGTTTGCTGGGTCTGGAAGTGCACTGCAGGTTTCCTTCAGATGGCCTTTCCTTTTACTGCTTCATCTCCCACAGGCCCTGAATTCCCTTAGGATCTAGGGAATAAACTCTCTACCATGGTCATTTTTGTTTTAAGATTTCAGAGCCCAAGAGCTGAATCCAGATGTGGTCTTTTAAGTCATGCCAGCTTAATGTCACAGACTGTTTGTGCTTAATGCTTATCTGTCTCACTTCCCCCTGTTCACACAAAGGGAACAGAGGTCTTCGAGGATGAAATTACACAGAAGTGTCAGGCAGAGTTGGGATTGAACCCAGACCTCTGGAATTTTATTCCAGATTTCTGGAGTTATATGTTCATTCATTCATAGCTTCATTCATCTCTTTATTCAACAAACACTTATGAACTCCTATTTGTACAGAAGAAAGGTAGGATTATAGTCAACAGTGCCAACTTTGGAATTAATTTGCCTAGGTTTTCATCTCGGATCCAATACTTTTCAACCGTATGACCATTACCTAGTCATATAGACCCTCTGTTTCCCCATATTTAAGTGGGAATAATGGCGAAATCTACCTCATGAGGTTGTTGAGAAGACTAAAGGATTTAATACATGTCAGGAACTTAAAATGGTTTGTAGTATGAATATGGTAGCTGCTCTTATTATTAGTCTTATCATTTTTATCATTACATACTTAAGCACTGTACTGCAGACTTGGAACACAGTGATGAAACAAGGTAATCAGAAGCCTGCTTCCACAAAATGTACAGACTAGCAGGGGAACACACAAATGTGAGGCTCTGCCACTGTGACCAGGACTTCAAATGAGATGCATGTGACTCCTTAAGTTGAGGGAGGACAGGGGAATGGGGAGTGTGGGGAACAGAAAAAGAGAGAGCCAGGATTTAACCTAGTCAGGAGGGTCACACAAGGCTTATCTGGGGAAATGATGCAGTTCTGAAGTATAAAGAAGGAATTAAAATGCAAAATGGGAAATAAAGAGTCTTTTCAGTGTAGAAAAACAAGGTGCAAAGGCCCTACAGTGGCTACAGAATAGTACCTACATGGAACTACAAAAACATAAGTGGAGTTAGAGTATAGACAACAATGGTATGGCAAGATGAGGTTGAATCCTGCTAAGTGTCACCTCTTCTAGGGTCTTGCAGGGCTCATCATTATCCTAGTTCCAACAGGAAGCCACTGCAGAGTGTTCAGCACAGGAGTGCCACGACCAGATTCTCATTTTGAAAAACATCACTCTGGCTGCTAAATGAAGAATAGATTGAAGGAATGACCCTTCTTGAGTACGCAGTGTCTTTCTGTGTTGACACTCATTTCATTGTAAGTAAATGGAGGGGGTACGTCCTAGAGAAGAACTCAGTGATCTCCACAAGAGCTGAAATCGGGGAGCGGTACAGAGGGGTTGGGTGTAGGGAGCAGGGTAGAAGAACGCAAATTCTGCCTGCTTGCCAATTTAGAGAACTGCACACACAGTCCTCCTTCTCTAAACAGTCACCATATGAAACAGCAACAGGAGTAATTTGTTGAAAGTAACAGCAACCGGTTTCTGGACACATATAGCAAAAAGGGAATTTGTTAGAAAATGTAAATTATCTCAGGATCCAAAGGAAGGTTGCAAAACCAAGCTTAAAATGAATCGAGTCCTGGTAATTTAAAGCAGCTTGGTAGAGGAGCCAATAAACAAGAAATCTCCACCTTTCCCTCTCCCAAAGGAAATTGAAATGGATACTAAACACCCAAAAAGCAACAGACACCTACTAGAGCATTGGTTTGTGGAAGCATCTCTCCACAGCTAATCACCTCGACCTCCTCCAAACTCTCCCCCATGTAGCCCCTCAAACCTGCTTTCATCACCCCTTCAGATTCCATGCCATCTGATCCATCTTCCTAAATAATACCATGTAGGAATGCCTCCACACCCTACCCTCCAGCCTCATGCTTCCATCTGTCTCCAAACTTCCATTACTAGTGGTGAGCACCCTTTGCTATCTTCCATTTTTACGGCAGTAACCTACTTGCTGGGTACTTGCAGGAGTACGTGCTGGGGTAAGAGGAAGAGCACTGGGTTCACATACAGAGAATGGGGTCCTGGCTTCTGCTCACTTTGGGACCTTAAACGGGCCACTTTCCCTCTGCGAACCTCACCACCCTCACCCATGAAATGGGGGCAGCAACAGCAGGTAAGGCACAGACCACGGGTCAGTCAAAAGAAACAGTGAATGTGAAAACTACTTTCAAACCAGCGGCACTGAACCCTGCCTGTGCTTCAGAATCTCCTGCTGTCTTGTTTCTTAAAAACCAAGTGCCTTTCCCAGACCTGAGGAATGAGACTATTCGGGGCTAGATCCACGTGCTTTGAAGGTGCAGCCAGGGTTGAGCTGCACTCTGAATACACTTTAGGACACGCACAGCCCTGTCCAGCAACATCGACACTTCCGCAGTCTGACAACCACGCTCTGCCTCGCCTCCCTGCTTTTATTTCTAGGCCTCTCCTAACCCCCGACTGAGACTGCCCAGGGAGTCTTCTTCAATCATCATCACCCAGACACATCAGCTCTCTCACTCAAATACTCCCGAGGGCCTCGCATTACTCTTAAGAGAAGAAACAGACCCCTGAGCATGACAGAAGGCCCTATGCGATCTGCTCTGTTGACCTCTGACCTCAACCCTTTTCTCTCTCCCTTCTCTCACTAGGCTTTGGCCTACAGTCATTCTCCAGTTCCATTTCCGTGGGTTCCTCTGCATTTGTCCGGAACGTTTTGCTTCAGTCTAGACACAGGAATGGCTAGCTTTTTCTTAACCTTTGGGTCATAGGGAGACCTTCAGGACCATCCAATCTCAATTACTCCCTTTCCATTTATCACCCTCCATCACAGCACTTGATTTCATTTTTTCAAGTCACTTATTATTCTCTGAAATTATTCATTTGTTTTCTTGATTTTATCCATCTTCCCTGGCTAGACTGTAAGCTCTATAGGAGAGGGATATTGCAAGTCTAGGTGACTGCTTCATCCTTCATGTTAGAAGACTGCCCAGTATATATGGTAAGTACATGACAAATTACGAATAAATAAATAAATGTACATGTCATTACATAATGTAAGAGAAACTCCCATTTTGCTATCCCCCATTCTTTAGCCAAACTGTGAAATAACCAGAATTTTTGCTTTGATTCACCTCCCAATTGCTGAATTATAACTCCCAAAATTCACAGCCAAGTAGTATCAGGTAACCATAGACCCAAAAAGGTATCATAAATTGCTTAATACGTTTTCTTCTGGGGCCTAGGCAATGAACTTGATATTTACTGTTTGGCAAAGCCTTTCTGTTTTTCTTTGTTGGTAGGTGTAAGTTGATTTTTGCAGCCAAAAACACCTCTTTCTGGCTGGTTTTCCCATTTTCCCCCTTTTACTAGCATACCCTGGAGTAGTATAACCAAGCTGAGGTGAGTTATGTGCAGGGAAATGGGCTTTAATGAATAGAAAATCCATGGAATTCATTTGATGTTAGCACATTAACACTCTTTTTGCCAAGTCTTCCAAATTTCAGCTTTCTCCCACAAAAAGTAAAAATAGTGGGGAAGGGGATACCTCTCTTCAGACCATGATCTTGAAATTACACAGGTTCAAAAGCAGTCAATTATCATCAACAAACCCCAGGCCCAAATGTCAAACAAGCCCCATTAGTATAATGCATCCGTTAGGAGTGGGGCTGTGACATTGGTCATACTTGAGACCGTGGCTACCTGGCTATGAATCTGGAGCAAGGAACTTAGCCTCCCTAAGTCTCAGATTTCTCAACTGTAAAATAAGGGCAATAATGGCACCTGCATCATATCGTTAGCCATTGCTGGGATGAAATGGCATGGACATATGTCAGGTACTGCACAGAGTAACCATTCTCTGCATGTTCACTAAAAACTAACTGAAAAATAAAATTAATGACAGTGCACCCTCCCGGCTTTATGGTCTCCCCTTTAAGAATGCTGAATAATGTGTTCAACTTGGACAGAAAGATAGGTGTGGTTGCTGTTGTGCTCCAGCTTTCCGGAGCCTATTCTCCTGTTTTAGAAATGCCCTAATGTACTGTAGGTCACAGCCTCCTTCCAGTCAAACAGAGATAACAGTGTTGTGGGTTGAGTATGGAGTCCAAATATTCCTGAGACCGGGTTCTGAACATATTACATTCAGTAAGACGTGGACTTGCCTCCAGAAGCCTCACAAGTTCACTTCAAGTCTCAGGTCTGCCACTCATTAGTGAAAACACAGGGAAGTGACTCGCCTTGCTGAGCCTCTACTTTCTCCTTTATAAAATGTCAAAAGTGGTATTGGCATTCCACACACTCAATGCTGACACGGGACTTCAATAAGATAAAGCATCTCTGATGATTGGGAACCAACGCTGGTTAACTTAAGCACAAGAGTACTTTTAGAAGGTTGTCCAGTGACTCAAAATATCAGCCCCCAAACTCAAAACCAGGTTAACAAGCCACATCCAAGGGATCAACTTGCAAAAGGAACACTTCAGAAAAAACACAGCCACTGCTAGATACCAGTGCCATCACCACGAACGTTGCAACCACCCCCACAGGTGCCACCACCGAGGATAATTCCCTCCAAATTTACATCCTCAGCGCACATCCAAAGCCCTCAGCAGGGACATCTTGTTGACCAAGCCTAGATGATTAGCTCACTCTCTAGCTGTCTCGAGTTGGTGAGATGGGAATGTAGGTCCTGTCAGCTCCCACCATGGGAGGCAGAGGACTACCTTCCTCCAGGAGTTACACGGAAGCGGGGGGGGGGGTCCCCCACAAAGGAGGGGTGTTTGGGTGCTAAGCACTCCCCTAAATGTCATATACCCCCTAAAGACTATAAAAGTACTTTGTACACAGCTGACAGTTATTACATTTCTGAATCACATTGACTAGACTAAGCTTAACTGTCTACGAGTGGGAATTACAGACCTACGAAGCACATACATTGTGTTTTTTAAAAAAGGATGAATTATCCATTCATGAAAGAAACTTACTATAAGAGCTCATGGGCATTTCCTAGAAAAATTCCAAGAGTTTCATGCTGTGAGGACAAGGCATTTATGTAACTTCTACAGGGGAAATGGCTTATTGCTTTACTCACTAATATCAACCTGCCGTCTCGTTCCCACGCTCAGCGCTAAATGGCCAGCAGCATGTTGGCAGGGGGCCGGTCCCTCTAGGAGCAGCCTTGCCCTGAAAATCCTCCTACCCAGCATCAGGTACGTGTGAAGGCCCTAGAAAATTCTCTAGCTGATGATTTCTTCCTCTATTACCTCCTCTGTCTCAAGAAAAAACAAAATGAAGTATATGAATGAATCGAGGGAGAGAGGTACCTTAAACATTGTTGGCAACTGTCTTACAGGCTACCTTCACTGGGTAAATACATTTGTTATGCAGTGCCAGAAAATTTAGGATGGGAGGCCAGGAGAGGGGACAACAGTAGCCAGCTTCAGAGCCTGAAGTCTTGCTTAGTGTCCTAACACCCTGGCATCCTGCCAAAAGCAGGCTTTCTCCCACCATCTCAATTCTCCCACCTACCCCTGTGTCCCTTTATAATAAGCAGCCTAGAGTGCTGTCACTTAATACACATACACCGAGCTCCCCAGAGCTTGGAAACTCTCGTGCAACTGTCTCCTTGATAGGCATCTAAGAAACAAATGAGGAGAAAGGATGTCTAAAGGCTCCATTAACATTGTTAGGTTAGAAACGTTGACAATAAGTCGATTCTTTTTGACATGACTGTCCTGGTAATGAAGGGACATTTCTACATGACTCTTCCTAATGTAAGATAAGATATGGATGGCCTCTGATTTTTTTGACACATGTCCAGTATATCAAAGGGGTGGGAACTGGTATAAGAAAATCGGTTGTTTCAGTGACACATTAATAGGAGCCCCGGTTGGGAGATTAATGATAATGCTACCTCGTGCTTGAGTGTTCTGGCAGCTCACCTGGGAATGAGAGCTGGAATTCCTACAAGAGGGGCTAGAAAACACAGGGGCCTACACCTAACATCCAGATGGAGTTCCCTCGTTTGCCCACAATCCTAGGAAACCACAGGCAGGAGAGGAATTTCTTACACTTGGGAATGTCACTTTTCATCTGTCTCTGGCTAGGTTATGGGTGGGAGCAATTGAATGGGCCTGTTCTGACCTGTCCAAAAAGATAATAATAATAATAATAATAATAATAGTGATGATGATGATGATGATGATGATGGATTTGCTGGGGTGGGTCGCAGGCGGGAACTAAGCTGTGTCCGTGAGATCGGCTTCGAGGACAGAGAAAGCTGACCCACTGGAAAGCAGCAGAGCAGAGAACCAGGAGAGAGCGGCTGGAAATCCAACCCTTGCCGCACCTAGCTCTCTCCCCAGACTTGAAGGCTGGCCCCACAGAGCTCCAAGAGTTCTTAGGAAAGTCACATTTAATGATTTAAAAACAAAACAAAATGAAACTCAGCCTCTGGGCTCCCAACTCGCCTTACCCTGCCCTACTCTTTTTCTTCTTTCATAGCACTTACCACCTTCTAACATACAATGCAACATACTGTATTACCTTAGGTTTAGCTCGGCCTCAGAGAATGGATCTTTGTTTTGTGCATCCCAAGTGCCTAAGCCAGTGCTAGCACATAGTAGGCACGCAACAAATACTTGTTGAATAAATGATTGATTTGAGAAACTTGCTAGAAGTCAAATATTTGTTTTTTAAAAACCCAATAGCCCAGATAGCTCAGTCAGTAGAGCATGAGACTTTTAAAAAAAACAAAGTTCTATAAAATAAAATTAGTCAATTCAACATTGGCAACTTAACTATGCTATATGAATGAGAAAATGACTGATGATGATGATGATGATAGTTAAATAATCATCAAAAGGTTTCAAAGAAAAAAGAACTTTGGAAATGGTGAGCTTTCTAAGAGAGATGACTAAAAGCAAAAGATTGATAGGTCTGCCACCGAAAAATGGCTTATTCTTTCTCATGCACTTATTCCACTCTGGATAATAATACAAACAGTTACAGTACCAGTGAAAACAATAATGACGGATGATTTTCAAGTCCTGACAATGTCCCAGGTCTGAGGCAATACTATTCAGTAAATGCATCATCTCATTTAATTCCCACAGCAACATACTGGAGCACCTGCCATGGTTATCATTCCAGTTTTACAGATCAGGAAACTGAGTCACAGAGAGATTAACTCCCGCGAGATCACACAGTTAGTATATGATAACACCAGAAATTAAACTCAGATGTTTCTGATTCTGACTCGCAACCTAGGCCCTTATGTCATACTGTCCGCTTCTTCTTTTTTTTTTTTTTTTTTTTTTTACCTCTTACGCACTCCCTGTTCTTCTACCGCATACTGGTAAAAGAAAAAATTAAGGAACAGGAAGAAGAAATTTTTTTTCTAAGAATGGGGAAGCAGGGAAAGTGGATACATTACAGAGCAGCCAAATATATCCTTTCAGCCAATTTTCTCTTTAGCCCTAGAACACACCATACAATACTAGAGACGCAATTATGAGATTTATGTGAACTCAAATACGCTTATTGGACACTCCCCTTTCTCTAATCAGTTTAACCTCAAAGGGTTGAGAAAACGCTTCTTATCAAATAGCATGTCCCACCTGTGACCCGCACCGCACCGCCTCCTCACACTGGCTCTTGATTCAGTCTGTCACAGCCCCACCTCAAGCCTCACAGGGCAGATGGTGCCAGATGGTTAACATACAACACAGCGCCATCAAACTGCAGAGCTGTTGCCAAACTATCCTCCTTTGAGCTGCCTCACATGTCCCCAGGGCAGGAGGTGTGAGGGGGTGGAGCACACTTCATCCAGAAAGCCTCTGCTTTCATCTGCTTCACACCTTGAGCTTCTGAACCAGATTGGATTCTTCAGCAATAACCGAGAAACCTGTGAAATCACAAGGCAGAAACAGAGAAGCACAGTTCACTAGAAAGAGCCCTTGGATGACAGCTGAAGAAATTGGGTCCTGTTTCCCGGTTCACCCCTTCCCATTGTCAGGGGCAAATCATCTCACCTCTGGGAACCAGCTTCCTAGTCTGCAAAAGCGGGGAGCTTTTGTTTTAATATTGATTGATTAGCTGTGACAAATGTACCATAGTAACATTAACAGTAAAGGAAACTTAGTGGACACTATACAGGAACTCCGTAATTCTTGTAACTTCCCTCTAAATCTAAAACTAATAAGTACTCTAGAAGTTTATTTACATTAAAAAATGGAATTTCTAAGGTCTGTTGCAGCTTATTAAAAATGCACTGGACACTATCTATCCTTAGAAGAAAGCTACCTTGGTAATTACCTTTTATTCACTTTCAACTCTACTTAGAAATTCAGAGGAAAATTGTAAATTCTGAAACTGTTTCTGATAATGGCTTATCTTATAAAATCAAGTTCATGTGAATTCCCCAGGAGTCAGCTACTTTGGGTATCTTTTGTTGTGGAACCTTGAGTTTCTTCAGCCACCCTTCCTTCCTTCTCTTCCTCCTCTACCACTGGTCTTCCAACTATCTTCCTAGCTTCAATTCCTTCACCACCACACATAAAATGAGTGCATTTTACATACACCTCCTATATCGGTTCACAATACAAACCACAATTACATATGATATAGCTATACAGATGTAAACTTGGAGGTAAACATGGAGATATATATTATATATAGATATGTTAATAGATAAATATATCTTTAGCTTTACTGTCCTAACACTAATTGCCAGTTCCCAATTCCCCAATTAAGAAGTTCTTATTTAAAAATTACTAATGTTTGCACACAGCTTTAATATATATTGGGTTTAGGGAGCACAGAGTGAAATGGGGAGTATGTTGGCACCAGTGCCTCACTGCACTAAATGAAACGGGCAAGTGTTTG
Organism: Lyroderma lyra; assembly: GCA_004026885.1. Taxonomy (NCBI): domain Eukaryota; kingdom Metazoa; phylum Chordata; class Mammalia; order Chiroptera; family Megadermatidae; genus Lyroderma; species Lyroderma lyra. The sequence goes on from PVJL010000046.1 coordinate 112,395, forward strand.
CTTCTCAGCAGAGTTTCCTAACCCCCCATTCCTCAAAGGTTGTTACGGACGAGCCACGGGCTTCCCAAATCCCCCAACCACAACCAAGGCCATGGGGCTTAACCAATCTATACATTGAGTGTTTAGAACCAAAATGCACAGCTATCACTGACTAGGGTGGCCCTAATGAAATCATAGCTACTTGACCTGCTAACTTTAGAGGCCTTCAGGAAAAAGAAAATCCATTAATCAATTTGTTCCTTGAGGCAACTTAGCAACAGGGATCCCAGTGGTAGATTGGATGCTTTTGCTAATAAGCAAGTTGGATTGAATAGTTAGCTTTATCAACTTAATTTAACATTTAGGCTATTGATTTTGATTAGGAAGAGTCAATGCAACCTTCCCACCTGTACCTGAAAGAGATACAGCTATCTTTTTCCCTTTTGGGGCATGCTATGTTTCACAATTGTTCCAAAGGAATATGTCCAAGGCTATTATAACATGGAAAAATTTGTGGAACTTTTGTCTGGCCCCAGAACTCTCCATTGTTGGTAAACCAACACAGAATAATTTCAAAGCCTCACACTTCAAAGGTCAATCCCCAACTTTTTAAAAATTTCATACCTCCTGCAAAGTTTTCTCATTGTATTTTCTGTATATCCTCACTATCCAAGTATATTTTGGTTTAGCTTTTATTCATTCATTCATTCATTCACTTGTTCAACAAATCTTTATTAGAACATCTACTATATCCAAGTACTATACTAAGTGCTGGAGATACTTTGGTAAAGAAAAGAGCCTTGTGTAGCTTCCACTCTAGTGGGGAAGACAGATAATTAACAAGTAAATAAATACAGAATTGCCTTACATAACTACAATATGTAAGTGTGGGAAATGCTATAAAGGCAATCAAAAGAGAGCATAACAGAGAATAATAGCAGTAAACCAACTTCAATATGATGATTGAGAACAAATATTTATTGAGCACTGTGCTAAATACTTTATTTAGCACATATATATTTTTTATTTCTACCAATTCTAGAGAAGAGCTATCATAACAACCCATGTTTTTTTTATTGATAAAACTGATGAACAGAGACGTTAAGGAATTTGCGCAAGATCACACAGCTGGCAATTAGCAAATTCAATATTTGATCCTGACAGGCCTGCTCCAGAGTCTACAGCATCCAGCCTCCCCAGGGAAATGTGACACATGCTGACACCTGAGAGCTTGCAATGAGGCACCCACACAAGGAGCAGGTGACATGCATGCAGCAAAAGTGGAAGAGTGTGCATGAAGACTCAGAGGTAACAAAGCAGTTGGCACTCAAGGAGGCAGGCAAAGCTGCGGCGTTAAGTGCTAAGAGATGAGCTGTATTTTCTGCATGTGGACTGTAAGAACATTTTAATGTTAAAAAAAAAAAAAAAAAAAAAAAAAAAGCTATGTGTCAGTCCCAAACCAGAGATTCTGAAACACCTCAGTTGAGAGGTGTCACACATGGGTTCATTAAGCCACAATAGGGTAACACAGGGTTCCAATCTTATCAGTACATACGGAGTGCCTCTCTCTATAGAGTGAGCCCTTTCAACCACTTTATTTGGTTTGTATACCTATTTAATACCGATCCGTGACACGAAACTTCAACTTCTTGAGGGCAAGTTACGATCACATTCATCTTTGTGCCCTCATTCCCTAGCACAGTGTATGCACAAAGAAGGGGTTCAATGAAAGAGGAATAAATGACTAGTGAATGAATGAACGATAGTGTCTGGTATACAGCATGCAGTTTGATAAATGTTTGAGAAACTTATGAGGGAAGGTTCAGGAAGAGCTTATTTTATCTGAATGATGGGGGCGGGGGCAGGCAGGGCACAGACTCACCAGCCAAAGCCGGGTAGGGGATGAATTCATTTGAAGTTCAAGGGAAACATTTCCGTGGCCAACTATGGTCTGGAATCACAGGGCAACCTACTTGGTTCTCAGTCTCCCTCTGCCCAGGGAGAATTCAGTTTATGAACCTATCAGGCTGCAGGGAGTTCCCGGGGGAGACGACTTTAGAAGTGTGATATTTAAGAGCAGGGGTGGGATCGGGAGAGGGCTCCACATGGATGCCGGGCCTCTATTCATTCCGCTCCGCATGCCAGGCTCCGAGCCTTCTCGGCTGATCCCCATTTGTCTTTCTCCTGTGGAATATTTCAGATTTACAGTGCCATCTGTTGAGGAGCACAGGCCCAGGACGTCACGGTTCAGCCTGCAGCCCTTCTGCCGCCCAAGGTGGGGAGGCGGCCCCAGAGCGCAGCGGCTGGTGCCAGGCTTGTGACTTCCCTGCCTGTGCCAGGCTGAGTGATGGATTAGGGCCCCAACCGGGCCCCCTCCTCTCATTTCTGCATCTGGATTGGTGGCATAGGCACGATTTCTGGTCCTCCTTGTTTGTCTGAGCCGTGCGTGCTCTTTCGGTCTCACGTTGACAACGGGTCTCTTGGCTTGGGTCTGGGCTCCCTGGGCCTTTGCTCTTCCATACTGTACATTAACTCCTCTCTAGTCTGGCATTTTCAGAAACCGCCTTTGCCAGGGCTCTAGGGGGTGGCTGCTGAACTCTGCAGCTCTGAGAAAGGAATAGACGTTCAAGAAATTACGAGGCATCACTAAGACATCAAAGGGCACAACTCTCAAACATTTGGATGGTGTTTTGAAGGATTTGGGGTCCGTCCATTTGTCCCATTTCACCCAGGAAAGCCTCTTTATTTCCAAAGTAAAACTATCTGTCTGTCTGGGATTGCACATAACTATGTGCCCCAGCTCCTTCCGCACGGCAGGTGCCTGTGCAGTCAACAGGCCATGCGTTGCCCTGGAATGTGCACTCGGGCCGTCCTCCAGCATCCCAGGCCGCGGCAGTGACTGGCAGAGGGACTGATGGGCAGGAATCTGCTCTGTCATTCAACTTGCATCACCTCCTGCCAGAGAAGCACTTTCATCTTTTCTGCGCGCTTTCCTGTGCCCGTGCTTCCTCTAATCGGATCCCACAATGACCCCGGGAAACGCACAGAGCGGGTCTCGTCACTCCCATTCTCACTTGGCTGATGAGATTCAAGGAGAACATGTGATGTGCCCAAGGTCAAACTTTTTTGGGTGGCACATCTTCCAACTCCCTAACCTTTGTTCTTCCCTCAGTAGCAGATTTTCCCTCCACGTTGACACTTTTTTTTTTTTAACCATAAAATAATTGTGCTGACACTGGTACTACCCAATAGACCAGGGCTGTCCAGAAAGTATCCAGCCATAAAACCGTTCTCATTATATTGACAATGGCTGGATTTTTTTCCAGACAGCTCTTGTATAACCAAATAGCTTAACTTTACAATTTGCTTTTGGATGGTCTCAGTGCCTTAATTCAGGAGTAATTTATAAATAACCAGGTTGGAATCACATAAGCATAGCCCAGTTTCCTTTAAACTATCTCGGCAAAAGGTATATGCTAAACAATTTGCTAAATATGTTGCTAAATGACAACATATAACAATAGCAGCAGTGGTGGACATTTAATAAGCTTAGCCCTGGTGCCAAGAACTCTGCTGTGTTGCATGTGCTTCCATCTCACAGTGGCTCTGCACTGACAGTGATGCTGTCTTCGCTATTTTACAGAGAAGGGGGTGGAGACGAAGAGAGATCAAGTAGCTCTTAGCTCATAGCCGGGGCAGGACTTTACCTCTTAACTGCAGAGACCACACTCGTAATTGCTTTCACTATAAACTAAATTGTCAAACGAACAAAGAGAAACTGAAGGAGCAGATATTTAGACAACAAAAGAAAAAGTAAAATGTCAAGAACTCTTAAATAAGTCTTTTGCATACGATGAACTAAACATAAAAGATTCTTCTCTATTCTTTAAAGTTGGCCCTGAGAAATGACATATGATATCTCTTAAATCAGAGAGTATTATTAAAGAAATGCTATGCTAAATTCAGTAAAGGAGATTAGATGTTTTTCCTACTCAGACTAGTGTTACTGAATTACTATGTTTCTCTCAACTCCTACCATCCTGTTACCCTGCCTGTTATCCAGTGTGTGTTATGTATTTTATTGCAGTCATTTATTAATAGATAAACCCTATCACACAGTCTGTTTACAGGATACTTCAGCCCCCTCTGCATTTGCATGTTCAAGATTATACTTTATCAATGCAAACAAAACATCATGTGCTAAAAAAAGACCCCAGATTTAATCAAAAGTCAATGGGCCAGAAAAGGCAATTACAGCAATATAAGTTGCTCACTTTCATGAAAACATCTAAAATTTTAAGATGTAACAAAGTCAACCATTTCTTTTAGTGGCGGCAGACATTACCTGCCCTCTCCCATGGCATAAAAGACTCAACTACACAAAAACCCAACTCTGAGATGTGAAACTAGGAGTGAGAACACCAGAGCCATGGCAGAGGCAGAAACTAAAGGGGCAACCCACTCTGCTCAACGGGAAGCCTTCCAAAGTCCTAACAATTCACTCCAAGTGCAAATAAACTAACCATTCACCTACTCCTAAATTTATGTTGTTCTCTCTAAACACATGCTTTATACACTTTTGCTAAGACAGGAATCTTAGCAAAAATTATAAAAGTCTTTTTTGTCCTTTATTGAGTAATGAAGACATAATTCAAGCCTATTGCTATAAGAATGTTGGAGGAAACCACTGAAAAAGAGTGAAGTATCATATCCAGATCTTCTAAAATTTTTCAATTTTATTTTTCGATGTGCTTCCATTTAAAATGAAAAAAAGTTAAGGCAGAGAAAAGCAGATACAGTTTATGTGAGATTTTTTTTTTAACCTATTCAATTTATTATACTAAATCTCTTTGAGGAAAGGAATAAGTCTAAGGATAAATGCTCCATTGGGGTATTTGGAGTGGTTCCAAGACAGGGTACATAAAGTATCCTTCTAAAGTAAATAAAGAAGATGGTGCCACACAATTCCTAGGAACCAGAACTCCAAATACAACATGCATTTGTGGCCCCATCCAAGAGGTCCGACTTCACAAATATAAAGAAAAGGGGGATAGGAGAGACTTACTAAACAAGGTGACTCAAAATTCAGTTTTGATGACTTAAGCATAAATGCATCAGCAAGCTGTGGATTAAATTTTCTTTAACATACACCTAGGTTTAGAACACTAGAAAAAGGAGATTAAGAAAAATGTGTTATCAGAAAGAGAAATAAAAAAAAAAAAACACCAGTCCAATTTACCAGTACCTCAAAAAGAATAAAATACCTAGGGATAAATGTAACCAAGGAGGTGAAAGAACATACACTGAAAACATAAGACATTGATGAAAGAAACTGAAGACACAAATAAATGAAAAGATATTTCATGGTCATGGATTGGAAGAATTAACATTGTTAAAAAGTCCATAATACCCAAAGCAAATTACAGATTCAATGCAATCCTTACCAAATTCCAATGACAATACTTGCAGAACTAGAATGAATAATTCTAAAATTGTGTGGAATCACAAAAGACCCTGAATAGCCAAAGCAATCTTGTGAAAGAAGAACAAAGCTGGAAGTATTATGTTCCCTGGTTTAAAGGTATATTAAAAAGCTATAGTAATCAAAACAGTATCATACTGACATAAAAACAGACACATAGATCAAATGGAAAAGAACAAAGAGCGCAGAAATAAAACCACACATATATGGTCAGTTAATCTAAGACAAGGAGCTGAGGATATACAACAGGGAAAGAACAGTCTCATCAATGAATGGTGTTGGGAAAACTAGACAGAAACATATAAAAGAATGAAACTGGACCACTATATTACAACATGTGCAAAAATTAACTCAAAATGAATTTAAGACTTGAATGTAAGATCTGAAACCATAGAGACCCTAGAAAACATAGATAGTAAGTTCCCTGACAATGATCTTGGTGATGATTTTTTTGGATTTGACACCAAAAGCAAATGCAACAAAAGTAAAAATAAACATGTGAGATTACATCAAATTTAAAAGCTTCTGCATAGCAAAGGAGACCATCAACAAAATGAAAATGCAACCTACCTACTGAATGAGACAAAATAATGAAAAATCATATATCTGATAAGGAATTAACATATAAAGAATTCATATATAAATATATAAATTATTCATACAACTTAATAGCAAAGAAAAAAAGAAATATCAAACAATCCAATTATACAATGGGCAGAGGATCCAATTAGATATTTTTCCAACAGGTAAATTAAAAGATGCTCTACATCATTAATCATCAGGAAAATGCAAATGAAAACCACAATAAGATATCACTTCACACCTATCAGAATGGCTATTATCAAAAGATAAGAAATAACAAGTATTAGTGATCATGTAGAAAAAAGGGAAGTCTTGTGCACTGCTGGTGGAAATGTAAATTGGTGCAAACATAATGGAAAATAATATGAGGTTTCCTCAAAAAATTACAAATAGAACTACCATGTGATCCAGTAATTCTATTTCTGGGTATTTATCTGAAGAAAATGAAAACACTAACTCAAAAAGGTATCTGCACCCCCATGTTCATTGCAGCATTATTTACAATAGCCAAGATATGGAAACAACCTAAGTGTCCATTAACAGATAAGTAGGTAAAGAAAATAACACACACACACACACACACACACACACACACGTTCACACTCGTGATGGAATATTATGCAGCCATAAAAAAAGAATGAAAGCTTACCATTTGCAAGAACATGGATGGACCTTGAGGGCATTATGTTAGGTGAAATAAGTCAGACAGAGAAAGACAAATACTTTATTATTTTACTTCTCTGTGGAATCTAAAAAAAAAAAAGAAGAAGAAGAAGAACAAAGAAATAAACCACGCTCATGGACACTGAAAACAGATTGGTGGTTGCTGCCGAAGGTGGGGGGATGGGCACAAGAGGTGCAGGGAGTCAAAAGCTATAAACTTCCAGTTAAAAAGTAGATTAAGTCATGGGGATGTAATGTAGAGCATGGAAACTAGAGTTAGTAATATAATACTATGTTGCATATTTGAAAGTTGCCAAAAGAATAAATCTTAAAAAGTTCTCATCACAAGAAAAAATAAAGTCTGTAACTACGAGTATGTATGGTGATGGATGTTAACTAGACTTACTGTATTGATTATTTGGCAATATATACAAATATGGAATCATTATGTTGTACATTTAAAACTAATATGATATTGTATGTCAATACCTCAGTTTTTAAAACAAGAAAAAAATGTGCTTTACATTTCCTTCTTCCAAATGCTTGAGTAAAAAGTATCTGAAGACATTTAAAGACTGAAACACACAACCAAAAATTTACTGACCCCAAACAGATTTTGTTCTTGCAAAGAGAGAAGTTTGAGGAGGAAAGAAGAAAAGAGAGAAATTAACTAAGAGCTCTACTGTAATCCTACCTTGGATTGTGAGAGCAAAGGAATCTTGACACAATATATTGTTTTTCTCTGTCATCACCACAAATCTGTATTTCAAGCTAGAAACCAGCATATTGTTTCCATTGAGTGGGATTAGCAAAATTTGTTTCCAGGAAAACTTTAAAACTCGCCCCGAGTTTAAGAGTCCATCAGTTAGGTCATAAAGTGCAGCCATCACTTCCAAACTCTGAAGGCTGTGCATGGTGTCATTGGCTGCTTCACATCTGTTTAACTCAGAAATGACGTTCCCAACTGAGTGTATTTTCGGCAAGTTCCCCATGAAATTACTTCAGTTTTATGTATACATTATTGTCTGCATTTTATGAACTCACATAGAACTAAAATAAATACACTTTCAAGCTTTGAGGTTTCCAATCTGATCTTTTTTTTTTTTTAATATAGAAGAAAAACAAATGAGAAGGTGGGTGAATGGGGTGCAGAAAAGAAAAATGATTAAACATCATCTTTGAAGAAATATGGCCAAAAGTAGAAAGGATTATTTCTAAGTTGTAAAAGTTCTGGGCAGATTCCCTTTATAGATCATGACAGCATAAAGTATTATTGTTCTTTTTTACAGAGACTGGCTCATTTTACTCTCTCCTATCGATGCTTAGACGGTTATGTTCCAGAAGACCCCCAGTTTCACAGCTTCCTTGTCCAGCCAGGGCAGATGCTGTAATTCTTTGCTGCTTTCCTATACACAAAGGTAGGACTCTCAGCCTTACACTAACAACTGAAAGACGTGTCTTGGCACGTGGGTATTATCATTTCCGCCCAACACTGAATTGATTCTTCCTCCACTCCGGAGTCGAGCCTGGTGCAGTGGGAAGTCCAGGTCAGAGGTAAAAGTAAATGTTTCTGGAGATCCAAGAGCAGGGAGGGGGAGTTTAATCTCAGGCCTTCTGATTTAGAGTCCTGGGGTAAATACCGCTATAACAAGGCTCCAAGCCAACAACAGGATGACATAAGCTCTCCCATTTCTAACCCAGTTACCCACCAGAACTCAAAGCATCCTGAAGCCCATGATGTATAAATTTAATTTCTCTTTTATGGCCGGAGCAGTATTTTCCATGATTTATAAATCATTTGGTCGGTGATTTCTTTGAAATCTTTGCCTCATTTATGCTCTTGACCTCTTGACCTCCTGATACATTTATTTATGCCAGAGATCTCTCTGCGGTGGTGCAGTTTAATGTCATTTGCCCGAGACTATGTGGTTGAGAGGCAGAGAAACAAAGACTAACATTTAAGGAGGTTTGTGATGCAAAAATGTGTGTTTAAAACCAAAGGATAAACAAAGGAAAATGTGAGCCCTTCAAACTATTATTCCTACATTATTGATTTACTGCAGGAGCCCTCTATTTATTGAATACTTTATGGGTATCTGATTGTATGGCCGTTGATGGGGCAATGAGAGAATACCGATCCTCGCAGCAAAAATATTTGCTGTAAATGTCATGACATGCCTTGTCTATAATGTGATTCTTTCCAGATGGTTATTTTTCAAGTTTCAGAAATGGAAAAATATGCCTTAAGACAAATATACATAAAAATGGTGCCTTTCTCCTTTGTCTCATTTTGATTTTCATTTATTAATACTCTGCTGCTTACCACAAAGCAATGTGCTAAAGAAATCTGGTCAGAATGACATCTGATTAATTGGGCAGGGCACTTCCTACATAGCTCTTTGCTGATAACCCAGCTGTCCAAGAACCATTTCATTATAAGAGATGCAGAGGCAGGCGACAGTCACAAAACCACTGGGAAGCTGGGTCTGCTCTAACAGATTGGCACAATTTGTATCACTGGTGCTCGGAACCCACAGGGCTTGTGTAACCCAGAGCCAAGGGCAGGCTCTGCCTCTCGGGACAGCCTATATTTTTCTACACCATTTACTCGTTATTGAAACGTTGTGAAGAATGTGGTTCCTCTTTAACACCCTGACTCCATTTACCTGGTTTGGAATTAGTCACCCTGGTTTTATATACTATATAGTGAAACACACATGCACATACACAAACACACACATCACCAGATACTGTCTTACAGACATATTCTAGAGGTAAAATATAACATTATTATAATAGTCTGTTAGCTGCGACAGCTAAAGTTAACAATGCACTAATGGTGAGCAACTGATTTTCAAAGTTCTAGAAGACTAAGTGCCTTAGCTCTGCTGGCTGCTCTGTTTTACCAAGAAAGTACGTCATTTGCACATTCAAATTACATAAATTCAGCTACTGTGTATGAGTTTGGGGGAAAATAATGATTCAAACAGTGTGTATGGTGCTTGCCATCCATGCCACTCAAAAGACACACATGTCACAGTGAATCAGGCACCTGGGTCGGCAGGTGCCACACCTCTACTTTTGGTTCCCTTCGGGTCTTTCCCATCGTGAGCCTCCTGCTGCACAAAGCCTGATTCAAGGATAAAGCTGACTACATCATTTTTCACCATATATGCTGATGCTACACAGAAGTGCTTTAAAATGGGGTTAACTGCAGCCCATGTCACAGCTAGGAATTGCATGCGAACAGGCAGAATGAAAGGTACTAAGAAACATCAAATAACAAATCAGAGAGGGAAAATGTCCAAAGGCAGCGCAGAGCACCACATAGGAATCAAGTTTAAGCCATCAGAAACACAAAGGTCAAAGTCACTGGAAAGTGACAAAATGATAGAGCCAGTGATTTCAGACTAGTGGCTATTTTCTTCCTCATGTATTTGTCCATTTCACAATTTGTCTGCAATAAGCATGGGCTGGTTTATGATGAGAACAAAACAAACTATAAAGACAACCACCACGAAAATGAAAGGAGAGGAAGAGACAGAAAAAAGATTTTGGGGTAACACAGCCTGGGTCTGGAGAGGACAAGAGTTGAGAAGCCACCCGAATAGGCACCAGAAGCTCAAGTTCCTTTTTCTTTACTTCTCAGTGTGATCCTGGCTCAGAGCACAGGGTCTGCAGTCAGAGAGGCCTGAGGTCAAATCCTGACTCAGCTACCTTTAGTTCATGGTCTTGAACAAGTCACTCGACTTCTCTGAGAAAGTGTGCTTGCAGACATTTAACAACCAGCTCTGGACAGATAGATGGAATGTGATTTGTAGACTTTGCCAGTTTCCACAGGCATGAACACTCCCACTGTGGCCAATTTCAAACCACCAATCCGAAGTCAGGCAGGTCACAAAATTCTTAATCATTTAAATAATTGGCTCTCCCAACCTGATACCAGCACACCACTGCTCTGAGCCTCAGTTCCCCCTCTACAGAATGAAGATGTTAATAACACCTGAGTCGCCGTCCATACCTATATTGTGAGAGCTGAATGACCAAAAGCATGTGAAATGTTCAGTGGAGTGTGAAGCTCAGCATGAGCATTTAAATGTGCAGAACATTACAGACACAGGGATTCATTCATATACACATCAACTATCTCTGGGAAAAAAACACACAAAGAGGTAAATAATTGTCTCTGAAGAGAATGGAAACGTGGGAGGCTGCGGAAAAGAGATCTTTCACTGTTCACCTTTGGTACCTTTTAAATGAGATCCATGAATATGTCTCTCTCACTCTACAACAATAAATAAGATTAAAATTATTTTACAAGCCACAGTAAGAATTAGGTAATTTTAGCTCCTAAGACTGGCTGTGCTCACCAACCAACATGCTCTCCTGCTGAGACCTGCAAAACTACACAAAGAGATTCAGTATAAACTAAAACACAAGAAACGCCAGCTCGGGACATTAAAAAATTCAATTAGTGAGTTTATGTGAAAGAAATCATTACAGATGACACCCTCCAATTTTACTTTGGACATTAGTTGACCGAATTAATGTCAGATGTTAACCCCTTGTTGTGCAGAGACTACATTTGTACAAGGCAGAGTCACAATAATAGTGCCATGGTGCATTCCTGATTATTGCAAAAACAATACTATAACTATAGCAATTAAATAATGAAAATAATTTTCTAGAATTCTCTCTTTCATTTTCCTTTTGTTTTGTTTTGTTTGTTGTTTTCATTTTTCATTTCCCATCCTTTTTCTAGTTTGTTGCTTCCAGATAAGTTTGCCTGCTCAGGTCTCCAAGCCTTACCAACTTGACTGCTAGATCTAGGGGGCCCCTCTTTCAAGTTTCCCTCCCCTTTTGCATCTAGAAGAATTGGGGTGGGGGGAATGGAAGGGGAGGTGGCCGGTACATGACTTATGCTGCAGCCTACCTCGCCTGCAATTCTAAGAACCTAGGTCTGTGCTTTATAACATTGGCTCAGAAGGAAAGCAGATGGGAGCCTCTTCTTTAGTCCTGAACCCCGCAAATGGAAGAAGCCTTGCCCTTGATTCTCTACAGCAGTATTGAGACCAGGCTCCAACTTCTAATAAGACTATATTTATAGGCCAAGAAGAACACAAGGAAACTACAACAGAGGAAAACTTGCTTTTAGACATAGAATGAGGTCCAGATGCTTCCTCTGGGGGCCCTTCCTGGAGATATTCTCCAGCCTGGCCCCAATGGAAACTGTAGCCAAAACCCATCTCCCTCCTTTACAGTCTAGGTCTCACAACCATGTTTCCCAAGGAGTCAAGAAGTGCCTCCTCATCCCAGACCATAATCTCTAGTCCCAGTAGACCCACTCTTTGCCAGGGTGACTCACAGAGACAATACCATTGTGTCCCAGGGCAAACCTTACCCTTACCCACAAGAATGTAGCCCCAGTATGACATTAATATAAGAAAACAGTAATCAAGAATCAGAGCACTTCTCTAAGTCTGGGCTACAGGATCTCAATCCTCAAAAGTCCAGTCCAGCCCCCCAGCCCCAGCCCAATCTGATCCTCCCAGCATAAAGTGAAGACTCTGTCTGCTTGTGCGTCTGAAAATCACTTTCCTGGGAGGCATTAGCTCAAATAATGGTTGCCCCAGACACAGGTAACAACCATGGTTAGGGCACGGTGCATTCTCAATATACATGGGGGCTCTGGCTCAGTTCTGGGCAAGAAGCTTACATGATTTGGTTTCTCAGTCAAAGGCATCTATATGATTTCAGAAGCAACCCCCTCCCCACCTCCAAAAGACAACTGGCATCTTGCTTTACATTTGAGTAACACAGAGACAATTTACTGATTTTCCTGACAAAGGAATAGTCTGACCCAGAGAGGTTCAGAAAGCTGGCTTTCTTATGAGACAGAAAATCTTTGCAGCTCTAAAATAAAGGGTGTTTTCTGTTTTTTGTTTTTCAGCTTCTACTCGTAAATGTTTCAACATCTTCAGACATATTTTCGGTTAGGTCATCTTGTGACACTCACATAATTTTTACATGGCTATGATCCTATTATAGATAAAGTATTGTGTGTGACCTTTCTTTACTGATTTTGATGGATACATATTTTCATATCTCATCTTGTTGTTTAGAATTAGAATGGTGATGTGAGGGTCGTAATACTAGTGATATCGAACCAGAAGAAAGCAGACTCCCCAAGTGGAAATGGTAGAATTCAGTGCAATCTTAGGCAAACTCTGTAAGCATAGTATGTATCTTTAGTCTCTTTCCTTCTGAAACCTCCATGTGAACATGAACCTTTATCCCGAGCATTTGGCACAACGCCTAGAGCAAAGTAGGTACTGAATGAGTCCTCGCACTATAAACGAGCAACTGAATAAGGAGGTAAAGGACTACTGTTCCCCTCTTCAAGGACCAATCTGACTTGTTTTCACTGTGGCATCTTATGCCCTGGACACATGTAAGCAGCCCTTGTCATCAATATAGCCCCATTCTGTGTCCCCTGAAATTTTAACTTACTTCCTAAGAAAAGCAAAATTTACAATCTCCTCACCTTAGGAAATACACTAGATCCCTAAGAAGGCCCTGTACTAAACGGGGCGATGCCTTCTGAAGAACCAGTGGCTCCCCTGGCCTGGGAAATTGTGGCTAGCAGCGTACTGCAGTCAAAGCTGTTCTGGGACTACGCTACACATTCTCTGTTCTCCATGCTCTTGTTCAATAGTCCCTTGGCTTCTCAGCAGAGGTGTTCTCCCACAAAATGAAGAGGGGCATTAAAGACTTCACTGGAAACCCCAAAAGACTGTGCCATAAAAATGTGACGGTTAGAAGTATAGATTATGCAGCCCAAAGGACCTTGGTTCAATCTCTAGAGAATAAAAGTCTTACTGTCCACATATGTAAAATAGGACTGAATAAGATATGTTCAAACTGCAAGTACTGCTTGGCATGTACTAGAACCCAATACTTTCAATGAGCTTTCGATTCCTTGTGTTTTTTCTTTTTTTATTTATTTTTTTTTTTTTGCTTTTTTTTTTGCTTTTTGGTATGTGGGTAGCTCCCTGGCTGGGAACTGAACCCAGGCCGCAGCGCTGATAGCACCAGCGATGAAGCCCCAAGCCACTACACCATCAGGGAACTCCCTTGTTTTTTCTTTTTTAATAATAATGTAGGCCAGGCAACAAATAAAAGTTGATCATTTAATGTAGTGGAGTAAGATAGTGCAGCCTGCCTTCATTCTCTCCTCCTAAGCCCTTGACAGACATCACTATTCAAACTCAGATTTGGCCTCGGGCATTTTCTCAAAGCTGACTCATCCAATCAGTACTGTCACAAGAAAGAAAATCTATTTGCCATTCCATATTTAGGTGGTCCTCTCTCTTTGTCTGTGCTAACATTAGCCCAGGGAAGACTATTCTATAAGCAGACAACTGTGTAACAAACACTTAAAAGAAGGCATTAAACTAAACTATTCAGTTGTAAGCCACCATTCACCTAGGGTTATGACGTCACCGAGAGCTAACAAGCTCATGTTTTCATCCCCCATGTAGAGCACTGATCACTTACACTGAGGAGGTCCTCCATGAAAAGATGTTGGATTCCACCCTGTTTCAAACTCTGATGCTGAGAGTATATAAATTCACCCCTGTTCAAACATAATTCTCTTTGTTTTTCTTTCTCTTTACTGTTTCTCTAGACACTCTCTCTGATTGTCACTAGCTAACTTCTCAAGCAAAGACCTTCAAGTTTCAGGCACTGTGTATGTGTTCAGCATTGGACGATGCCCCTTTGGAAAGCAACCTGAGATTTCACTAGCCTATTCACTGTCCCAGTGGGGAGCAAGTGAAATAATATGCCAATTCATTCTTTAACAATAACAGCCAAATAGTTCAATTTGCAGAAGAATAAGTGTTTTAAGAGACTCTTTTTTATTTATTGATATAATTTTTTTGAGGTCACAACTCAAGATCTTTTCTTCAGGTTATAAAGGAACCACTTAGCTGAGCTTGTGTTTTCTTTTTCAATATTATGCCAAATAAATACATGGTCCTAAGGCAAAGTGGCAAGAGACAAGATGATAAACACAGTTTCCAGAATTTTCTTTAAGAACTTCCATATTACCTCTGGATCCTGGCATGCCAAGCCATGTGCACTGGTATATCCCAGCTGTGTTTATACAAGAAAAGTGAACTGGAGAGTTATGCATCCAGCCAATGAAACCAATCCAATCTGGTTAATTAGGGCCCCTAACTTATCTTTCCTCACCAATATTTATTTAGGGGGAACCTAAGCACTCCTGAAAACTGCTATAATTATATTATCCCTATAAACACAGCTTAGGCGACCTGTTTCCACAATGCCTTAAGACTAATCAGTTTTATTTCATACCAGCAGCAGGGATTATGAGAGTTGGGAATTCCTAATTTCATGTGAACAAGTAAATTAAATTTAAACCAATGGTTAGAAAAGGAGCTCCAGAGTGAATGAGACCAGAGTTCAAATCCTGTGGGATGGTGGACAACTTCTCATGCCACCTTAATCCTCAATTCCTCCTATGTAGAATATGGATGTTGGAGCCCCACCTTGTAGTACTGCACTTTATCATTTAGTGCCTGACATGGTGCTCAATTAATAATAGGACAAATTGTTGTTGTTGCTGTTATTGCTGCTATTTTATTTCTTCTCAACTCTGTTTTCTTTCACTGGAAAAAAAGATACACATGCAAAGTCCAAACTAGTTTCAGATCCCCATAGTGATGGGGAAGTTCTATCATTTTCCTCAAATACTTGCACATTCCTAAGCTGCAGGTAACAGACATCTGGACAGACTTCAAGTTTTGGGACAGGGTGGTTTCTTGTTTAAGGTTTTGGGTATTATCTTCTTGTAGCAATAGAAAAAAAATGAAAATACTTAAATATTTCCAGACAACGCTTCAGTGTATCTGCTGCATCACTCGTAAGTGAACCACGGAACACACATTCTGAATATAAAATCGGGGAGAACTATGCTGGCTTTGACAAATGCAGTCCTGCACTTTAGCAACTCCATATAACAGGCCAACAAATTATTCTCCTTCTCCCCTTCTGTGCTTTGCACAGCCCCAGGAGGATTGCACCACACAAGCTGAAAATCCCCAGAGTGGCTCGTTGGGAAGTAAGGGGAATGGCATAGCAAAAAATAGTACAAACATTGACTGGAGGACCTCCTTTCTAATTAAGGTAACACTAGGTTTGTGGTTCTGAGGCACATGGAGCACCAATTTCCCAAATCAGGCTGATGTCCTTGCTTTCCTACCTGGTGTCCCCAGAAGTTCTACCAAAGATTTTATATTCAGTGTAATAGATACATGTCTGCAACTGCACCAGGTGAGTTTTCCACTTTGATTTCTGATGATGAATGATGCATACTGAGACCCAATGTCTCAAATCTCTATTCCCAAGACCCTCCCAGGCAAGACAAGCGTGAGTAAAGGGGCAGCACCATATCCTACCTACACTGGATGTTTACTTTGCCTACATGTCCCACCATAGGACCTGAAACAAAAGTGGGATGATTATAACCTAAGACATTGGACAAGCAATGTGGCAGAGGGGGGGAACAGCACAGTCTCTGGAGTCCAACAGTGTCATGTTGCAGTGGCAGTTGTTCTACTTAATGTAATAGCAAGTTCTTACACTCCCTGCTCTCTATTGTCTTCATACACTAGTGAGGGCTATAACAGTATCTGTTAAAAATTGGGTTCCTAAAAATTGAATGACATAATTCATGTAGAATGCTTATACTGTCACCTAGTAAATAGTGAATGTTCAAAGTATAGTAGCTGATCATTAATTCATCATTGAGTATATTAGGAAAGAGAATAAACATTCTCTATTTAGATCAAGCATGAGCTTAGTCTAGCTAAAATGGAGAATTAAATTGCTGAAAAGTGTTACAAATGAGATTTATTTGGCCTGGAATTATATAATGTTAGGGCCAAAGAGTCTTAAACTACCCAAATCCTATCTCAAACCACAGGCACCCTCCCAAGTGAGAGCTCAGGGGATATACAATAAAGGCAACTCATGGAATAAAGGCAGATGGAAAGCAAAATAACACTATTAGCATGGACTTTGGCTCCAAACCTCAGTGCAGAGAATGCTAGTGGACTGGACTCGACCGGACCACACAGAACACTACTTTTGCCTAGTTAGACAATCTATGATACCTGCCAGCACCAAAATGAATAAACCCAAACACCCATAGACTACAAAAAGAGGGTGTGTTTGCTGGCAATGGCTGGCATCAAGCTGGCCTGTGCTACTGCACTGAGCTATGGTCAGTGAAGTAGCCACAGACCCAACTGCCACTGGAAAGAAGAAAGAGCAGAAGTAACCGGCATGCTCCTGAGGCAAAGATCTCAGTCATGCAACTACCTTGGCTGCATGGGAGGAAGAAGCAGAAAAGAGGAAAGGTAAGAGGAAAAGACAAAGAGACAGAGAGAGAAGCAGATGTAGACTCTGAGCAGCCTTAGGACTCCAGTAAAGAGAATTACCTGGAAATCTAAAGAGGGACAATTCCCCCACAGATGCATGACCTTTGCCTACATCACTGTATACACCAGCGGTGTCCAACCTTCCCCACATGGGAAGAAGAATTGTGTTGGGCCACATGTAAAATACACTGACACTACTGATAGCTGATGGGCTAAAAAAAAGTTCTGTGCATAATTTTTGTAATGTTTTAAGAAAGTTTACAAATTTGTATTGGGTGCATTCAAAGCCTTCCTGGGCCACATACGGCCTGCGGGCTGCAGGTTGGACAAGCTTGAATTCTAGCCCTTCCTGATCCATAAGCTGATGTGTTACCACAAGAATAAGCCCAGTTAAGACCAGCAAAAGAACCCAGTCCAAATTGCTGACCTATGGAATCATGAGTTAAAAAATAATTATTGTTTTAAACCACTGAGGTTCGGGGTGGTTCGTTACACAGCAAGAGCTAACGGATACAGTTTTATAATCACCCATTTGATGCTCTTCACAGCTCTATTAGATAAGCGGGATGGATGATACCCCCATTATCAAATAAGAAAATAGAGTGGATTACTTCTCTGTCATAGTGGACTCTCAAATGGGATGGACAGAAAATGATTCAAGTGATGTGAAAACATTACAGCTTGTATGTATCCTTATTTTGGTTTTAGAAAGGGAAACAAGTGAAACTTTACTAATATTAATACATAGCAAGAGAGTAACATGTACCTAACGTATAATAATTGGGCATACATTAGAGATGCATGCTCAAAAATGTTTTGTTAATAGTGACATGACATTAAACAGTTTGTAAACAATTGCTTTAAGCAAAAGGGTAGAACAAAATAGTGTAGAATACAGTCCTTTTTGAAATTTACTATCTTTACCTGGACTACAGGTCCTCCAAACCCAAATAGGAAGCATTGAGCAGAATTTCAAAATGAACAGATTTACTACAGCAAATGAATGAAGTTTCAAAGACTAATTGCTTTCCTTTGAGGAATTAGAAGTGATAGTTAAAAATTTGAATTATATAGTTTTCTAAAGTATAAATAAAATAGCTCAGTGTGGGATGAATGCATTTTTAAAAAAACAGAATAGATTAATTTAAATTATACCCTGGTGGACATTTCATAATTAGCTTTATATATGAGTGCATCTGGAAAACATCATTCTTCTCAATAGGAAAATTATGCAATATGTATTGTACTGTGGGAGAATCACATGAAATTATTTTGCTCTTCCCATCAGTATGAAGGTCTTAACTTGCTTTAAGAATAATTGTGAAACTATCCTACCATATATGTCATATGGAATAAAAAATACAATGGGTCCCAAAATTCCATATACAGCCGATAGGAACAAAAATTATTTTTTGGAATTCATTTATAAAGGAATTTCAACTAGGTACTCTAAACAATGTTGACAAGGGAAAAACATTGGAATTCAGTTCTGTGACCTGCTATCCAGGCATTTTTACATGGCTGGGCTTATTAGCAGGATCACGAGGATTAAGTGAGTTAATACATGTGAAACTTTGAGAACAGTGTCTGGCAAAGGTTACAAATTATAAGGACAATAATGAGAATGAAGATGTCATTCCTTTTGTCTTCACACACACATCAGCAGTTCCAGTAGGAGCTATTGTCATCCTGGTGCCTCAGAAATGACCATCATCTAAGCCTATCTTTCCAGAGCCCCTGATTTTAGACGAGGAAACAAGCTCAGAGGAATGAAACGACCTGTCCATGAACACTCACATCAGAGTCAAAAGTTTCCTATATATTAGGAAATATATATTTCCTCTATATTTTCCTATATATTTTCTTTTTCCATATATTAGGCTGCCTTCAACTATCATTCTAGGACAATGGCAATTTACTGTCAGACCTAATGTGATTCCCAGGAGGAAACTCCCAGACACTCTGGGGTCCTCTCCCTTCTCCCAGGCTACAGGCTGAGCTGCCCAGTTTATAACCAATGAGCCATGAGCCCAGAGTCCAAATATATGGCTCCTGGCTGAGCCCTCTTTGCTCACACATACATAAACACACCCAAGTGGCTTTACGAAACACCCGATTAAAGCTTCACATTCACAACACATTCCCCTTCAATAAGTGGGACATACATACCATTGTTTGTACACACTGAAGAGCAGGCGCAACACACCGTCTTCCAGAATTGAGCTCAGCTTAGGCCTTCCTTCAGTACAGGGGCTTTCAACTAGGGGAACATTTGGTAATATTTACAGACACTTGTGTCACAAATGAGAAAGAAGAGGTATGCTACTGACTTCCAGTGGGTAGAGGGTAGGGATATTGCTAATATCGTACAATTCACAGAACAGCCCCCTACCACAAAAAATTATCCAATCCCAAATCTCATATTGTCATGGTTAAGAAACCTTGCTTTAGTTCTTGAGGAAGAACTAAACTCAAGGTGCCTCCTGTAATATCAGAGATAGTTTCTGCTGACCTTAGGCAAGTTGCTTCAATTCTCATAGCCTCTTTTTGTTTTGTCAGTAAGATAGGGGGTTAACAATAGTACATGCCTTACGAAAGAGTTGTGGGGGTTGAACAAGAAAGTCTATGTTAAACTGCCAGTATGGTACCTGTCTTGCAATAAACAGTTGACATGTACATTCAGTAAATATACAGAGGCTGCCAAAAAATGTGTACACATTTTAAGAAAGGAAAAAACTATATTAAAACTGTAATACTCAATAGACACTGACAACAAATGATGAACACAAGTCACATTTGACTTCTGCAATTACAAGAGGTGCTCAAAGTGGTTACCATCAGCATCCAGACTCTTCTGATCATGGCGAACTACTGCTTGAGCAACGATGACCAAAGTGTCCACTTGTATCACCGCGCATGCCATTTCAATGTCTTCCCAAAACACCACCAGTGTAGCTCGTTTTCTATGGCACACCACATCCTTTAAAGTCCCCCATAGGTTGAAGTCAAGGGGTGTTAAGTCAGGAGAATGTGGGGGAAACTCAATCATACCTCTTTGTCTCATTGTCCTGACAGAGGTCTTGTGCTCCTCGAATGACAACCATGCTTCCGCCATTTTCTTTGACTGTCCTGCTGGTCACATGGTGACGCTAGCGTTCATTTGATTAATGCCATCTTTTGAGTGAACGTCATACTACATATTCCTACCATAACTCAAATCAACTTCAAAAAGTAACACATAGATAACATCCCTAAAAATGTGTGTGCTTCTTTTGACACCCTGGTATAGGTGAACACAAGACACTGAGGACATAGAGGTGTGGGAAAACATCTGCACCTCTGTGTTCATTGAACTACAGTCTAGAAGAGGAGAAAGACACCAAAGAGGTACACAAACAATAAAATGTAGCTGTCATTATTGTTATTATCCAACCCTATCTTGCCAGGGATTTGCAGAAGACAGACTTGGATAATAAAGAATGTCTTCCTTTTGTGGATTTCCCCATGCTTCTATTCCTAAGCCTTTTCTGTGATTTTTTCTGATACAATCCAAGAAGGCTAATACAAAAGGTGAGTGGGCTAAAAGTCTTCCATGCCTACACTGGATGGAAGAGCAGGAAAGCTCTTTGCTCATCTGTCAGTTCTTTGACCTCCAAGAGAAGCCACCCCCCCCCCCACTTCTAATTGCCTGCTCCAAACTCCACAGTGTCTGAGGAGGGGGCACGTGATCCACAGGCAGCCCTGACACCTCAGTGTGTTGCTATAGTAAGGATGCCCTTTATTGATCAGACTTGCCTGGAGTCATGTAACTCCCCAGCCTGCTGCTGGGCTCCCCAAGGGGCAGTTGGCAGGCAGCAGTGTCTCTCTGGACCAAGGCTGATCCCCAGTTCTGCCCTCTCTCCCTCCCTGGACGCATGAAGGCTGCCCACAAAAGCACCTAATGCTTCTTTGTAGTGTCTTGTCATTCACACACTAATTTGAAGTCACAGATCAAAACAGGATAGAGACACCAGGGAAAAGAGATTTGAAGATTCCCCGCCTTCCTTAAGCTATGCTGCAGTCCTGTTTCCACAGCCAGCAGACCCATTGTTTTCCCCAGAGACTCTCTCTCCTACCCTTTAATTTCACTACTTTCTAGAGCCTTTCTCGCCAACATTCCTATTATAGGAAGTTTGACACTGAATCACAGAAGAAGTACAATATGCCTACTTCCAATTAGAAAGCCAATGCCCTGAGAGGTTAATGAACTTGCTCAAAGGTCACAATGCTGGTTAGTAACCACACAACCCAGAGAGAAGCCTGGTTTTTCTAGTACCCTCAGAGAATTAGGACTTTCTTTTGTATTTTCTTTCTCTTTCCTTCTTTCTTTCTTTTGGTTTTTAAAAGCCAAGTTTTAAAATTTTTTCATATAAATATTTGCTTAGAAATAAAGGTGAGGGGTCATCATTTCTAAAAAATAAGGCATTAAAATGTTCTTGCTTCCTCAGGAATTCCAAATGTCACTGAATATTCACATATTTTTACTGAACACCCACCTCCACCCCTACCGGCACTACTCACATGTGGTGGTGATCTATGAGCTCACTGTGGATACTTGTTGAAGTAGCTCAGGTAGAGTGGTCACATGGCCAAGTAAAAAATCATATAGCAAGTCAGCAGCACAGCCATAATTTAGGTTTTTAGTTAGTTAATGCAAAATCCTTTAAGCCAAAGAAGAAACATACACAGAAAGGATTCTGCAGGGCTCTATCCCACACCGATGGTAGACACCACTAATCAGGTATAGTTCCCTTTCCTTTCAAGCCTAGATTCAGTCTCAGAATCTGTAAGACCATGGTCCAAATACCTGTTACTCATCAACAAGTTCAACATAATATGTAGTAACTTGGGAAGACCTCTTCCAGCAGGGTTCATTTTGAATGCAACTGAAAGATAAAATGAAAACAGGTATGTAAAGAGTCAAAGGAAGAGCATTCTAGGTAGGAAAACAGAATATGGAAAAGTGCCAGATGTGAAATGACACTGACATATTCAAGGAACTGGGAAAAAAAATTTGGTTGCAATGAGCAAGGACAGGAGTAGCAGGAGACAAAACTAGGCTAGGTGGGAATTCAGGAGATGGCCTCTAGTCATTCAATGACCTCCCTAACACCTTAGTGTGAATTAATTTACCATATGCATTCACAGAGGCCAATTTTATAGCAGACAAAGAAACTTCCCCAAGAAGTACAGTTTGAGTACAGGGTCTGGGAACCAAAAGGAAGATAGAAGCACTGGGCATCTTATCAGAAAGGAAGGCGTGACTATCAGCTAGGTGAGAGCACTTACAACAACTGTCTCAGTGAGGATTCAATCAGAGAAGCAGGACCACACAGAGGGATGTGTGTGTGTGTGTATGTACATGTGCATATTACAGGATGTGTACAGCATTGTGGGAGCTGTGGAATCAGTCTCTGTAAACCTGTCATCTTCACATCTGCTGCTGGATCTTGGAGCCTGCAGGGCAGGCAGTGGGCAAAGGATGATGGGTATAAAGTGAGGGAGAGCAAGGACAAGCTGGAAGCCACTGCATGAGCAGGAGCCCATGAGGACATCAGCTCTCACTGACTCTGACCTTGATGGTGTGGGTTTCCTGCAGAAGACAGAGCCTTTCATCATGGAGCTAACCACACACATTGCCCAAGAGTCAGAAAAGCTGAAGGAAGGTCTTCAGGAAGAGGAGCAGTCGCAGACCTGCCTGGCTGCTGCCTCACACCATGGAGGTGAGCCTTCCGATAAGGCGCAGTGTGTGTGAGCCACAAAATGGCTACTGCTTCCTCTCCCATCTCCAAATTTCACACGAGCAACCTCCCTGCAGCCTCTTCTAACTGGAAGCATGCCATGAAGGGGTTCTGAACACAAAGTTCAGCCTACCCAAGTTCTATAGTACAAAAGCATGCTCATCACACCCCCTTATACTCTGCTCCCTTCTACAACCCCATGGTGGTGTGCTCATCTCTGGATACAGGTGGCCGGACTAGGAAAGACACCTGCCCCGAGGAAAAGCCGTCCATAGGTTCACTGACCCATCAATTTCTCTCTCTCTCTCTCTCTCTCTCCCTCCCTCCCTTTTTCTCCTTGAACCAAGAAACACACAGAGGCTCCTTCAGACATCTGAGTGGACTTGCACAGGTTCAACAGAGTGGAGGCTGAGCAGAGGGTGAGGGAGACCATGTGCTAGCAGAGAGAGCAGGAGCAGAGACAAGCACTAATGGGAGATTCTGTGAGCCTGAGGAACAGACAAGCCCCTCCGTTCCTGGCTTTCTCTGAGGGGCCCAATTGTACTCTGCTCCCAGTGGGAACATGTGGTGGCCCACTGCAATAAAAACTTCCCTGACACCTTTACTGCTGCCAGCTGGGCAACATTTCTGATTTGTGCAGTCAATTTGTCCCTTAGTCAGACAGCAAAGGTTGAGGATGACCTGTACCTGCTTCCCAATTCTCCCTAGTTACCACACTCAGTGACCCAGATAGCCCAAGTTAGAGGGGCTGTGATTCACACAAGCTCATGCCATGAACTCACAGTAACTTGGAAGAAAGGGCAAAAGGAGCAAGAGCCAACTGAGTCACGGAAACCTCTCCCTCCTGTGCCGAGAGCTGGGCACGTCACCTCGTGTCAGCAGAGACCTCAGAAGGTGGCAGGGTGGCGGGGCGTGGGGCGGGGAGCAATCTCAACTCTCTGCTCCTCCTAAAATGCACTTGAGAGATGGCGCTCTTCCCAGAGCTGTCAATCTTCCAGCATTCAAGATCCTGAAAACCGATTTAATAGAACATTTTAAAGTAACTTTTTCAAAACTTTATGCCAAAAAGGAAAAAAAAAAAGTAAAAGAAAAAGAAAGAGGAAAGTGCTAATTGCACTTTAGAGCCTCAGGTGCTTTTCAGTCCAGGATCTCAAAATATTTGATGAACTCTCATTTCACACAACCTTGCTTCACCCCTTGGTGGAAACAAACCCATATTGTTGAGTTCATTTTATAATATGGAGAAACTGAGGCCCTTTCAAGAAAGATGAAAATGTCACTGCTTCCAATTTTGTACTTCAAGAAGAATTAAGGGGAACTGTGACTCATTTAGGTCACAGGTCTTATAAATGCCTCAGACTGAGATAACATGTCAGCCGTATTTCAGTTCTGAATACTCTACTCAAGGTGTCAGTTTCAATGGCCAGTATGCCTTCTCCATAAGACTGGAAACAGGCAGGCAGCTAGCTGATAGCTCACATCCTTAGAATTCTACAAATAGAAATGGAAAGAAAGTGCCTTTATCTAAGCTTCATTTTTCTAAAAATCACATAGAAGAATTGTGACAGAGTGGTTTGGGTTTGAGTACCCACGCCTGGACAAATTGGTAGAGTCAGAAAAATGGATACTGTGATTGGCCCCACCTGGGTCACGTAGGTCACCCACATGGCCAATGGGAGCAGAGATTACTACTTGAAAAAAGAGGATTAGCCAAGACATAACCAGCAGGGGAATGGTATTTCTTCAAGAAACCTTCTACCTCAGTGAAAGAGGCAGCCAAATACAAACATCTTACCCTCTCCTCTCTTAGGCACTCTAATACAAAGATGACTTGTATGCAGCTAAATCTTTGTGCACATATACACTTGATTCCTTAGGGTAAATTCTTAGAAAGGACACACCCACTTTTGTGGTTAAAAAATGTGGTACTCGTATTTTTTTAAGGTTTTAGTCCTCTTTGTTGACCTGCTTTTCCGAAATACGGTACAAATTTACATCCCTACATTATCATTATTCTTTGTATCTGCTCTCAATGGACAAGGGCAAACATGCAATAAAATGCCCAGAGGAATAGGTGCAACAGAAAAGAGAGGAAGAAAAGAACCCAAATAAATTACCACTTAGACAATCAGGATCTGAGCAATTGAGAAATGTTTGTACTGATGAGGTCTGAATGAAATCAAACAAAAATGACAGATTATGCTGGCTCCTATCTATGAGCAAGGGCTGTGACCTTCCAGATTCAGGCAGCAACGTGAACAAGAAGGGTCCCTCGTGTCAGGAAGCTGAGTGTTTAGAGGCAGCTAGCCATGCATAGCGTCCTCTTCCTCCAGCGATGACGGATGAACTCCTGGCAGCAAGTAGATGGAATTACATTTCTCAAGGATCACGGCCCCTTGAAGCCAGGGCAGCATACCTGTCAGAGGCAGACTCTGCTCCCTAATTGCCCTGATGCACTGTGGGCTAATTGCCACTGCTGAAAATAATCTTAAAAGATTACAGCAGGCACCATAAATAACAAGGGGCTCTGCGACTGCACATTATGACAAGGTCTCAATCGTTCTTATCTTTTACTGGAGTGGAGCTTGTGCATTTGTGTTACTAATGAATCTTTTTCATTTGTGCAAGTGATGTTTCCATTTGACAATGACATGAACATAAAGTGGAGGTTAATTTACTCCATTGTGAGAGGTTCATTATTTAACCTGACGTTGAGGACAAAACAATGTAGCTTAATAGATGACAAATAGAAATTAGTTGTGATGAATTTTGCTATTTAATTCTAGCAGGCTCACTGAATGTTTGCCATAAACATGGCAAGAGAGCCAGGGTGTTACCCTCTCTGTGAATGGGATTCACTCACTCTGCTATTTCCACAGTACCCTCCCCCAAATGGGAAACCTCCCAGGGGAGTTCCCATTGGACACAAGCAATTTTCAGCTCCACAAAAGATTCTGGAGACTAATGGTGATACACTGCCACTGGGTCAAGTTTTACTTGATGACTTTCCTTCAACCCTGGATCGACTTACAAGGCTAGACACTAGATGTTACAGTGAATTTTTGATAGCTGTTAGCACTGGCACCTAGAACTCTACACTTGTGCCTTTTTATTCTTCCACATGGAGGTAGCTGAGCAATAACAGAAATAAGCTATAAGTCTAGAATCAAACAGAGCTGTGTTTGCTGTGTTCGAATTCCAGGCCAAGCCAATTCCTAACTATTTCTCCTAGCCTTAGTTTTCTCATTCACACAATGGAAATGACGGTAGCATTTATTACCTCGTACTGCAGATCAGATGGATTCTGAAAAGGGTATGATACATATCCAGTCACACCTTGGTTCTCAACTGCTTTGAAACTTGTCGAATTTGTATTTTGGCATGAAAATTTTGTTCCCGTACTCCTTACTTGTTTGGTACTTGTTGCACCTTGCAGAACCAATTAAGGACAAGTACCAAGGTACACTTGCATTTTCCTTAAGGGAAAAATTTGTTTGGTATTTGTCATTTTGGGTACTCGTCATGCCTCCTGGAGCCAATTAATGATGGGTACCAAGCTACCACTGTAACTTGGAATTTTTATGGAGTCAATGTCCTTGAACAATGATTAGGAGTTCAGTCATTGATCCTGATTTTTTTTCTCCATCAAGACATACTGTCCATAAGAAAACCAAGATAATGGCATTTCACCTTCACCCAATCAGTGTGCTTGTTGTCCCAAAGGTACTTGACTTTGCATATGCCCTTTCACTGCAGAGAAGGAGACATCGCCCCCAGGTTAAGGAATTTTAGGTCCAAATGATTATGTAATGATGAAAAGAAAGGTGGAGACCATTTTAGGCAAAAAAGACAGCCTGCACATAAGCTTTGTGTTTGTAGGGAATGTGGGAAATACAAGACACTGAAAGAAATGCAGGATGTTTACAGAGTAGAAATTCAGGTCACAGTAGATGAAATAGCCTGGACCAAGGTTTTGCAGATCTTTAAAGAGCTGTGTCTTCATCCAAAGAGCAATGACTAGAAGGCCAAGTGTCCTAACCAGGGTCATAATATGCTTAGATTTCATCTCAAATAGATAACTCTAAAAGTGGTGTGGAAAACAGATTTTGAGGCAGGCAAGAGTAGATATAGCCAAACCAGGCTGTAAGCTACTGCAGAGGCCCAGACCAAGATGGCAGTAGCTTTTAGATGAACTGGTGATAAAGAGAAGTAGAAAGGATTGATAAATATGTAGGAGATACAGTTAACTGGATTTTACAATGAATTAGGTCTGGGGATAAGGAAGAATGGGGTATCACTGATGACATGCATGAGTCATTGGGCTCAGCACCCTTGTTTAGAAATGAAAGAATAAGGCTCAAGTACATTAATTTTCCAGAAATCAACATCCATCTATAAGTGATTGAGCTCATAATATGTTTATATTGTATATACACATGATGTGTGTGTATCAGAAAGGAAGAGAGAGAAGGTATTTGTGTGCATACTGCGTGTTCATACATACATATGCAGGAAGTATTATTTAGATTCACTAAAAATGTGAGCAGTGTTTTATCTCTAAATGCAAGTTAGAAATGCTGTGCCTGTCTCCCACCTCTATTAACTACATCCCTGTGACATATTACTCATGCTCTGTGCTTATTTTTCTAAAGTGCAGAGTGTATATGCAACCCTCTATAGACTTTCTTTTATCTATCCAGTGTGTGGTCACCTCGTTTTTATTGTTATTCTGGCTTCTATTCAATTTATTAGTTTGTGGCCTATGCAAGCATATTTTAATAATTTTGAAGGGATCTTTTCATCATTGTAGCTTGTCTAAAGAAGGCCTGAAATAATCAGTATTTCAGATTTTTACTGCTCTCCACCTCCCTCCCCCACCACACACACACACTCTCATATATGTTTTGCTATTTTAAAGAAAGAGATTTAACAGCCATAAGGCACTTTTAAAAATAACATTCACATCTGGGCTGACCACCTGTATGCCAAAATTTAGCTTGATGTTAATTAAAACAGGCATGTTATAAACCTCAGGAAATGGCAGCTGACCCCTAACTATGAATGTAATGCTATAATAATACGTAGTAAAAATAAGACATTTTGAGGCTGTTGCCCAAACCACTCATGCATTAAAATTCTCACCACTGTATACCCTTGTGCGAGGACGGGTAAATCAACTGCAGAAGTGGTCCAACCAAAAATAATGATGATAACAATGCGAGGGGTAAGAGCCCTTCACTCATTCAACAGATGGCTTCAAATGCCTGTCTCAGATGGATATCGGTGTTCTGCCTCATGAGAAAGCTTCTGCATGGAGTTTGGAAGATTGATTAGGTCCATTCTGCCAGATAAAATAATAATAATATCAATGCAGCTGATGTTTTTTTGAACAGTCTACTGCGTATCTGACACTGTGCTAAACATTTCACATAAACAATTTCATTTAATCCTCCTAACAACCCTACAAGGTAGGTATTATGATTATCCCCATTTTACAGATGAGGAAACAAAGGCTCGAAAGAGTTAGTTACCTTCTCTGCAGGGTACATGGCTGAACTGGGATTGGAGTGCAAACCCGTTGGCCCCATGGCCTCGGTGTCTCATGGTGGATCTCCACAGCCAGATTGCTGCCCAGACTCCTTAGGACCAGCAGACTTACCCCATTCCTTGCAAATCCAATCACAAGTGACCTCCTGCATTTTCCACCACCTCCTTTCCTGCCTCTTTCCTTGTCACTTTACTCCCATGTGACCTCAGAGCCTCTCACATTTCCTTTTCACTTTCCCATCAGCCCTACTCACTTGAAACCACTTCTCTTAATTGCCTGTGACACCCTGGTATGTGACAATTCAGCTTTTGCTCTGCTTTTCATTTGATCTAGCTATATACCACTTGCTCTGAATTCTGAAATTGTCCTCTTTCTACTTGCACCTTAAATTTTTGCTTCATAAAGCAGGGTGTTGAAAATTTGCATTTTAGGGCATGTATATATAGAATGCAACTAGGTAGAGTAACATGTATTTATTAATATATTGGCACTAGATATTAAAATACATAGACACTGGCATTTTCAAAAACTTACAATTCTCTACTATACAAAGAACATTGTCAAGAGTGCCCATTGTCACAGAAGTAAATAGCACTTGAAGTTATAAGTCTAAGCTCATGTCTGAAATTTCCATATTTACTTCCAAATGTATACGTATAAAAAGATTAAAAACTCCTCTGAAATACAACTGTGTTACAGCTCCTGAAGCAACAATAATGACTATGAAAGACATACAAGGGTCACTGAACCCACTGGATGTACAACATGCGCTGAGACTTAGCTGTACTCTACCCACGGGACCTCAGAGGCATTGTGCACACTGGTCAGGCCTCCAGTTTCAAACCAGAAAGATGAAGGTTCATTCTCACTTCACTAAGTGACCCTGGACAACTCATTTCCCTTCAAAGCACCTTGGAAAACTATCTTTAAAAATGTGAATGACGATACGTTTCGTGAGAACCAAATGTGAGAATACATTTAAAGTACCTAATCTAGTATGTGCTCAATAAATGATACCTGTTAATACCAGTTCTTTTGTAGTGGTTGTTTTTATACTGGACACAGTGGTAGGAGTGGTTGTTGTAAGAGCACAGACAAGTTCTGGGCTAGAGAAATCCTGACTATCCTTTCCCTCTTCAGCATGATCTCAAACCCCATACTGTTTCACCTCTCCTTTGCCTTTTTATATGTTCTTCCCTTTTCCTGGAGATGTTGGTCCTCTATAAATTGCCCTGATGAAGTCCAAATCACTGCCCAAATCTCAGATCATCCAAGACAGCCTTAAATATTGCTCATTCCATTAGTCTTAGTTTCTAAACCGAGCTGGCAGAGAACAGGGATTATGTGTTGTCTTATTTTTGGTGTTACTATAGTCTCAACAGCAGCAACAGTGGCTGGGATACTGTAGGGAACTATGCAGGAAGCTTTGGCACCAAAGAGTAGAAAACCAGACCTCAAATGGGCTTAGGATGAAGGAAGTTAACATAACAGGAAGTACAAAGACAGAATGGCATTGAGGGCTCATTCGATAATCCACTATCCTGGCTCATTCCTACCTACCTCCTGCCATCTCAGTGAGTCAGGCTTGCCTCAGGAAGGGGTCCTCATGGGCAGAAGATGGCTGCCACCACTCCAGGTCTCTCATCCAGGTGCAATAATGACAAAGGAAGAAAGAAACTATCTTTTCCTGTGTTTCCTTTAGAGGAGCTAGAAACCTTTCCCAGAAAGCCCTCTGCAGACTTCTGATAAACCCAGGATTAGGTTTTATGTTTATTTGCAAACCATTCAATCCCTGGGGAAACTAGATAACCACAATTACTGCAGGCAGCAAACTTTCTCTGTAAAGAGCCAGTTATAAATAGTTAGGCTTCACACACTATACAGTTTTCACTGCAACTATTCAATGTGCCCTTATAGCACAAGAGCACTCATAGACAACATGTAAATTAATGAGAATGGTTATGCTCCAATAAAACTATTTATGGACACTGAAATCTGAATTTCACATAATATTCACATCATGCAATATTCACAAATTCTTTTGAATGCTTTTCAACCATCTAAAAATGTAGAAACCACTCTTAGCTCAAAGGCTATACAAGAACAGGCAGCAGGTGGGGTTTGGCCTAAGGACTATAGTTTACTGAGCCTTGGCTTACATTATTTGGAATCAAATGTATGTTGAAGTGCACAACTAATATTTAAACTTATCCACCACAATTTTTGAAGTGCACAATAAACATTTTAAAAATTAAAGGACTAAGTGATTAAAGAGAACACAGTTCTTGCCCATGAAAATTTCATAGGATATACATGTATATGATTTCCTGAAAAAATAGTTTCTAAATCATTGCTTTGCCTAATGATGGTAGAGATAGCAAAAGAAACAAACCAAAAAAAGAAAAGAAAAAAAAAAAGATTGTGATCTGTGACAGCTTAGATATTAAACTGTGAAGACGGAAGGTAAATAATATTTTGTGTTAGGACGTGTGGGAAATACAGATTTGAAAAACACCTCAGGAATCTAAAGTCATAAAACGTTTGCTTTGATGGTAAGTAGGTGAAAGAGATTACTTAATGGGCATTTTCTATGTTAACATCTACTGGCTTCACAAATTTCCAAACATCATGTTGCATGCATCCTGATGCAGGCAAAGAGATAATTACAGAGTAACTGCTTGCACTCACTGTAAATTAATCAAATGTAAATTAAATAAACTGTAAATAGAAGATACTCCTTAGCTGATACAGCAAGTGAATCACCTCTATTATAGACTCATTTTTGCAGAATTACATCTAATCATAGTACTTTAAGATAGTGTTTGGCAAAACATCTCTAAATCTGTCAACAAAAGCAGTGATTACTTCTTTGCGGCTGAGTACCTTTGCCAACAAATACCCATCTGTCTGGAAAGATTTATGTATGGTTCTGCCTAAAGGCACAGCTAAAATCTCAATGACCTCTGAAGGTTTCTTTCACCTTTGTGCTCTGAGAGTCAATAAAAATTCATTTTAGAGTAATCTTACTGCAACCCTTAAAAAGACTATAAACCTGAGATGTAATCAAGTCTATTCCAAGAATCCCCAAAATAAATATTCTTGTAGGTAATTATACAGCTTAGCTTGCTTGATCAACATTTTAATCGTGTTTGTCAGCTGCTACTTTAATAGAGTCCAAAATCCTAAATATAGCTCATGAGACCCAGTGTGGCCTCAGTGCCAGTCGGCTCCACTGTTCTTTTTGGTTCACCGGACGGATTTTCTCAGTTGTTTAAGCACGTGATGCATGCTTCCAGACCTCGGCCAGATGCTTTGCTCTGCCTGGACCACGCTTTCCCTCTCCCTGTCTCACTCAGCCCTTGACATGGTTAACACGTCCTCCTTCTTAAGGCCTTGGCTTAGTCTGGGAGATCAGGAAGCCTCTTCTGACTCCTCATCTGTCATAAGTTAGGTGGCCCCTCTACGTGCAGAGCACCCTGTGCTTGCTTACTTTTTTTTTTTTAATATTTATAATTCAACTATTTTCTGTATGTTTGTTAGTCCCTTAAAGGCTGAGGACAGGAACTGTGTCTTGTTTGTTAGCGTGAAAAGGAGAGGAGGCCAGTTCATAAAGGGATTCATATATCCTGCTAAAAAGTTTAGACTTTATCCTGAAGTGTGTAAAAAGAAGCCACTGGGGACACTTGTCATGCTCATACGCACTCTTCAGAAAGATCACTCTGGGAGTGATACCAGAGAATGGACTTCTGGCAAGCAAGGGGCTGCAGCGTGGGGTGGGGGGTCCACATTAGAGGCCACGAGATCGCTTAGGAAGCAGCTGCTGTAGTCCAGGTGAATACTGTGAATGGAAAATCGTGATCGGTTTAGAGAGACCTTTAGGAGGCAAACATCTGCACAATTTGTGACCAACTGCACGTGAAACTGAAAGACTAGGAGAGAGAGAAATCAAGGCTCGGACAACTAAGCCAGTGATGGTGCTAGTCACCTCAGAGGAAACACAGGAGAAGGAACAAGCTAAAGCTGGGGGAAAGGAATGTTTAATTCTATCACAGACATGCCGATTTCAAGGAGACTGCAAAGCCATCTAGGAGATGACCCATAGGCATCTGTATACACGAGGGCTGTCTGGAAAGTGTCCAGCCATGTACTATGAAAAATAGAGGCATTTGTGGCTGGCTTTTTTTCCTGCCCAAATGCCTCTATTTTTCAGATCCAAATGCCTCATATATGGATGTGAAAGTGAAGAAGATAAGTCTAGACCAAAGGTAAAATGTGAGAGTCATCCGATTACAAAGAGTATTATAGATCTCTCAAAGAGAATGGCAAAAAATATAGAAATAAATAAAGAGGAGAGCTTAGCCAGAAGCTTGAACAATACCAAAGGATAAAGGGCAGGTAAAGGAGAGGCTCATGAAAAAAAAAAAACAAACAAACAAAAAAAAAAAACTGAGAAGTGGCCAGAAAGGAGGGTAAAATCAAGAAGTGTAGTCAAAGGAAAGAGAAAGTTCCAGAAGGCAGATGTTATTGATCAGGATTGATCACCTAATAATCACAAAATCTCAGCAGCATACCATGTCCTAGCCTGCTCACAGGTCTACAGTTTAGCCCTGATGGCTCTGTTCAGGCTGTAGATGCACGTCGTGGCTGGGGCTGCTCTGCTCCAGATGTCTCTCATTCTTTGGGGACCAGCAAGCTACCTGGGGCATGTTCTTCTCCCAGCAATGGCAGAGGCCCAAGAGTAGTGTGTGGAAGCTTCCAATGCCTTTTAAGTCCTAGGCTCAGACTGGTGCTCTACCACTTCTGCCCATATTCCATTGGCCAAAGGAGTCACAAGGCTAGGCCCCAGGTTAATGGGTGCAGAAGCAGTCAATCAGGATGTGGATTGTGACTGTGGCTAGAACAATTTCATTATGGGCTTTATATTACTCTCAAGTAAAAAGTAGTGTTACTTTGTCAAATGAAAATATTGTTTTGTGTGTTTTAAAACATACATAGAGCCAGGGACCTGATTGGCCCATTCTTTTGGAATACTCTAGTATACCAAGGTCAACCATCAGAAGTCGCACCCTTACAAGAATCCAAGGGGCTTCCCAGGAGATAGTAATCATATCATGTATGAATGTGGGTGGGTGTTGGGGTCAGGCTTTTTGGTATCAAGGGAAGACTCACTCAAGCAAGCTCATGAAAAGGAGAGTTTAGCGTAAGCATATATGTTGAGTAGAAAGGAGAAGCCAAATACCTTGCCCAGCTTTCACACCAGTCTCATACTCTCTTTCTCATGTTATTTTAGCTTCTTCTCTCTGTACTCCTACACCATTCTCCCCATCTATCAACTGGATGCTTCTGTTTACTCACAGTTTCTGCCCCATCCAAAATTCTACTTGCATGCAACTCTGGTGGGCCATGACTCTAACTGGGGGTATTTTTCTGCCTCTGCTTCTAACTGCCTTGGGCTCTCCAAGTTTCCCAGTTCAAAGTCCTAAGAGTGAGATATGGACTTGTTCAGCTCATTTCTCACACTAAGCTATGCAACCAACAAAGTTATTAACCAGTCACCCTTGAGTCAGATGGTCACCCTTAATCTAACTATTTGGGGCCCAGTGCAGGAAGTTTTCCTTAGGAAGTACTGTGGGTAGGAAGGTACCATCTGAGCTTTCTAATATAGGAAGGTTCCCAGAACATTGGAATTAAGATTCAAATAAGAGCAAGTAGAATGCCTGTGCTTTATTTGAAGAGCATCCAGACAGAAATTTCATCCTGCAGGAAGAAGGACTGGAGATGCAGTGACGAAACCCCAGGTCACTAATCTATTATTGATGTAAAGGGAGCTTTTAGCATGCTACATAATGGAATGTCTCTCGTAGATATCTCAATCCAACCTCATTTACAGGAATTGTCCCAAAACCCTTGAGATAAAAGCTTAAGAAATAAATTGAATTATAATACTGGAAGAGATATAAGAAAACTAAAGTCATGCTGTTTGGAATCCTCATCCAAAGAATGAGATGCTGACAGGGACAGGGTCCTCCCCCACCTCACTGAGAGGAAAGGCACAATAGGAGGGGAGGGGATGGAGGCCACAGCCATGTATGATGGCAGATGAGATACCCAGGTAGCCAGAATGGCCATGGTTGTCCTTCCTACATTATCAAAGAGCAAGTAGCAAGTACTTGGAATAATAGCCAAGAGTTTCTGACTACATCATGGCATTCTTACAGGTCATCTTTTGATGCCCTCCAAATTTCATTTTACAAGATTTGGTTTCCAACCAGGTACACAAAGAATAGATATCTGTAGTGTCTGGGGATGTGGCCATCACTGCTCTTCCCATGGAATTTGTAGAGCATGCATCCTTAGTGGAACATAGGGAAAATGTACCTCTTTCTTCTCTAAGTTATCTGACGGGTACTGAGAGTTTGTGTTCCAAACATGGGCTATGCTCCCCACTCCCAACCAAGGACGTCTCCAAGCACTCAATATCTTTTTCACTGTGCATTACTCTATGCTTAGAACTGGGTCGGATCTGAGGAGAATGCTATCACTGGAGATGCCCAGCACACTAGAAGCAACTAGGGAACAACAGAGAACAGCATATGGTAAAGTATCACACTAGAAAGTACAAATGACACTTCAAAGACAGTAAGGTTAAATTAGCTAAAGTCATGGTAATGGGGTCAGGGATAGAGAAAGGATTAAATCTGAGCTAGCCCCAAAGAATCAGCTATTACGACATTAAAAATTCTCTAAGGTACTTCCCTATTCCTTTACCCTCAAAAATCAAGCTAAATAATAATAAAAATGTATCAATAATGATTTACTTTAATTTTTTAAATAAACATATGACACACCTGTTACTTTTAAGAGGGGGAGGGGGGAGTGTTAGCAAATCAAACCATGAGGTGTGACAAATCCAAGAAGGTTGAAAATCAACACATTCAAGTCTCCCTTGGGTTTGGAGAGATTTATGCTTCTTAAAGGGGTCCAGACATTAGCAGCTCCAACCCCCACACTGTATACTGGCTTCATTTAAAGGACCCATAGGTCAGACCAAAACACAACAGGGCTTTATATGCCAATTTTTTCTTGACTCTCTATAGGTCAGGGGAAGTTAAGCTCATGTAATTAAGGGATAAAGGCGGAGGCTGGGAGTGGGGGATAGAAGCCTGATGAAAGTTCCAGAGTTTAAAGGCTCAGTAGGAAGCCAGAGGAAAAGTCGATAAAGTCATGTCTGTATGAAACATGTGTTTTCCATGGTAGACTAAACCCATGGTAGAGTATTTGCCATTACACCCAGGGAATCTCTCTGTGACTTGGCTCTCTCACCACCTGTGAGGCAAGGACAATTCAAACTCATTAAGATGATTGTGAGCCCACTGTCATTCTGAGTTGACTTTTCAACCATCAAATGCCGACTCAGTCATTGTTCTAATATCACCACTAAATGTATTTAATTGCATTAACTTTGTTTCACAATCCAGGTGACTTTTTATAATTCTCTCTTAAGTAAAATATTTGATTGGTTGAACTATCCATAAACAATGCCAAAGAACAAAGAAGTTCCTATAAATGACATGGTCAGGCTCAAAAGTGCAATCTCAACATGCAATCACCAAAAGAGGTCAGGAAGCAATGACCAGCAACAGAAAAAACAAAGCACGAAAATGAAGAACAGCCATAAATGAGAAAACAATGGAGAAAGGCCCTATAATCCTCATAACAAATACAAAAGCACCTCAGACTGTCCTAGTGACAAACATCAATACTCATATTAATGACTAGGTCCCAGAATCAGTCCCCTAGATTCTAGCTGTGCTGTTAACAAACTAATGAAGCCCATGACTCTGTCAGACTGGAAACCCATGTTAATGGACCCAGTGAGCTTCTGCTGAAAACTGGGTATCACAATGATAACCTCTCAGGTGCTTCCGTGATTCACCAAAACCCATTATCAGTAGTACTCTTACAACAATGTAGCATTTCATGTGATGGTCAAACAGGGTTTATCAATGAGGAATTTTTGTCACCTATCATTACAAAAGCAAGTATATTTTATGTCCATAAGTTTTTTTCAGTCTTTATTCATTATCCATCTTCCTTCCTTCCTTCCTTCCTGTCTTCTAAGGAAAGCCCAGGCAATGGGCTTTAGGAAGACAGTGATGCACAACACCAATAAGGTCCCTTCTCCAGTGTAGTTTACGTTCTAGAGAAGGAAAACAAGAAACAAGTAACAAATACATAAGGAGAGAAAAATGTCAGATAGTGCTCGGAGCTATAGAGGAAAGAAAACAAACCAAGTGATGGGACAGGACGAGGCTGCTTTAGAGAAGGTGGAAGAGCAGGCCCCTGTCTGAGGGAGGTGACATTGGAGCTAACATTTGATTGGGGAGAAAGATCAGCTATAACTCTGGGTTTCTTAGTTTCTCAATCTCAGCACTGTTGACCTTTTGGACTGCATACATCTTTGTTGTGGGGTATCCTGTGCATTGCAGGATGCTCAGCAGTATCCTTGGCCTCTTCCACTAGATACCAGTAGCAAACCCATTTCCAAGGCATGACAATCAAAAATGTTTCCAGACATTGCCATATACCCCTACAGAACAAAATCACTCCTATTAAAGAACTAGTGGGCTATGTGAAGATCTGGGGGTGGGGGGCGGGGATCATCCCAGAGAGCAGAGCCAGCACAGGCAAACCCTACAATGGGAATGAGCTTATGACTTAGAGGGAGAAGGGAAAAGGCTGATGTAGATGGAGTACAGAGAGCAAAGCTTAGAATAAAGCAAGACAAGGTTCGAGGGTGGAGGCAGAAATCAGGAAGGGCCTCACAGGCCATGGCAGGGTTAGCACTTCAGCCATGGAAACACATTCTTGATATAGAAGCTGATAGTCCAATGGAGTAAAGAATAAACATGTGAACCCAAATTATAGAATTGTCTATGCTTTGGCAATTAACCAAGGAGTACTGAGCTAATCCATAGTTTGAGAACTCATCCTGCATCCAAATGCTCCTATCTATAGTAACATTAGAGAAGAATCATCTGGGTATCTATTCTGGTAATCCTCCCCCTGGCAGATTATTGTGTTTCATTAATTCCCCTTCGTAAAAATGCTCCGACTCATTTTTAAAAAGGTTTGCAGTGAACATCACCAGCACTAAATGAGGAAGCACTTAATTTATCATCCTCCGTGGCTTTGGACAGGACCAGGATTGTCAACAGTAAATAAATCATATGTCACATTTGATTTGTGTGCCACTTTCCATGTTATTTTATCAGAGATAAAAAAAAAATACATACGTGTGTGTGTGTGTGTGTGTGTGTGTGTGTGTGTGTGTGTGCCTCAAATTGCCAGCATAGGGACCTCTTTTGAAAAGTTTATGCTGAGACAGGGAAAAAGAGATTCTCCTCTTTGGTTTTTCCAAGAAGAGAGGCATACTTACTGATGATAACTCTCTTGAACACTGAAATGGACACACGGTAACAAGGGAAGTACCACAGAGCCCCCAGCTGGGTTACATCTGGGGGGTGCAGTGTGGAAGGCTGACGCTCCAACACCGTCCAAATTTCAACTACACAAAAGTCGCCTTCAAACTTACTCAAGCATGATTAATTGAGGTGCAAGCTAAGGAATTGACTAGATGTCAGAAATAACAATAAAAATAGAGTTTGGAGCAATTTGTAAATGCTGTGGTAGATACACACTGTAGGTCATATAACTGGTGGGAAAAGGGAGGGGGGGCGACAAGGAGACTTTGCAGAGAAACAGTATTGACAAAGGGAATAGGAACGTAAAACACTGGTGTCCTCCTTCCAGCTCAATAATCACAGAAGCTACACGATCTAATGAAAAGAGTTTGGAGCCAGGAAACTGGGTTTCTAACCCGTGTGCCTCTAAACATTAACAACTGTCTGACTTCCGCAAATCTCCATGCTCTGCCTCGGTTTTCTGACCTACTGAATGGCTGTAATAGGAGCAAGTATATTTAACTCGCAGAGTGCGGTGAATAACGTAACATTCCAATTGTGCAAAAAATTACATAGGAAGTGTGAATTCTTACAAATATGTAAAGAATTAGGGTCAGCAAAACACCACAAGGCTGGGGGCTTTATCCTATGAATGGTATTTTTTAGAGAAAAAGAAGAAATTCCAGTATTAATCCCCACTTCAAATGGTCCACAAAATCCACAGATCCAGAAGGTCTGTGGGGAATTCTCAGTTCATTTCCCCTGCATGGAAACTAAAAGGAGAGTAAGACACAACAGAAAGCGATCTTCTGTAGGCCTCAATAGGCAATTTCATTGATTCACATTAATTCCTTCACCCGAGGAGGATTAAACCCACTCATTTGTTCATTTAGCAAATGAATGAACTCTTACTAGGTGTAGGGACAGTGCTCGGACCTGGGCCATGGAGATTAATAAGATAGGCCCTTAGCCTTGAAGAGTTCGCCCTTTGGTTGACAAACAGAAGGAGAGGGAGCTTCTAACACTTATGGAACACAGGGCCATGCCAGATGCTTTCTATATGATCTTATACATTTTAGGACCAATTTGCAGATCACAAACTGAGAAATGGGATCTTTAAAAAATCTCACGTAAAATTACAAAGCTTTTACCTAGGAAACAGAATCTGAGCTGGTCAGTTCATTCTTCACTTATATTATTTATTGAGCACCTACTATGTGCCCATAAAAATGCTAGGTACTGGGGATACAGCAGAAAATAACACAGGCAAAAATCTCTGCTCTTTTGGTGCAGAAATAACTTGTGAGGGGAGACAGATAAAAAGCAACAAATGCGCATTGGCCTGATGCCAAAATCCAAGCCCCTTCCCTGTACTGCCTTCCCCTGAGTCACCACTCAGCGGGGACAAAAACGAACAAGAGTGAAATGAAAGTACACACACACACACACACACACACACACACACACACACCCCAAACCCAAACCAAGAATCCGCAGTAAACCAGAAATCTAGAAAGAATAAAGCCAGATCAAAGCAGTTGCCAGAATGCTGCAATGTCCCTCTTCCCAAGTCTAAATTGAAAATGTGTGCATTGGGTCGGAGCGCCCGAAACCTAAAGGCAGGCAGCTCACAGACCGGCAACTGCACAAAGACCACCGCTCTAAGGGCACGAACGTGAAAATCGGCTCTCCACCAGAAGGCCTGCGGCTTCCAGAAATGAAAGGGCCTGGGTCCCTGGCTTCTGGAGACGGCGAGACAAGATGAAAGCATATGCCTCCCTGCCTGGCAGCAGCTCTCGCTGGCCGGGAATGAGTGTGTCTACACTGGCCAAGGGAAGCTGGCAGCCAGAGTGGCCTCGGTGGAGGGAAGCCTTGCCAGCCAGCACCAGCACGGGGCTTCCCCGCAGGAGGCTCTTGCTGAAACAAAGAGGGACAGAGGGAAGAACTGTGGATGTCCAGCCTCCAGGCTCATATCTAAAAATCAGGAGTGGTGCTGTGCTAATGGAAGGTCGGATGGGCTCCAAAACCTTCCACACGGAGTCTGGGATGCAATCTGAGTAATTTCCTGATGACTCTTCTCTGCATAATGGATTTGAGTTATAAAGGAATTTATGCCCTCAGGACCAAATTACCCAGATAATTGAAGATACAATGAGGGGGCGGGGAGAGATGGAAGTAGAGAGAATGGGTCTCAATTACACAGATTTCTGCTTAACTCTGAACAAATTCAACATTTGAACTCACCATGGCATTTAATTTTTAAACTCATTTTACATCCACAAACTGCTCTGGTTTGGATGCACAGATTCTGATGTTGTCTCAAGTACAGTGGAGCTGTATCAAGGCCTGATTTAATGTGGGCTTGCAGGCTTTAGAGTCTGGTCCCACAGACACGCCACCACCCCAGTCCTCCAAGACGAGACTCCATGGTCTGGGTCAAGCCTCACAATCACAAACAAATCTGTGACACTGCATTAAGGTTAGAGGGGTTTGTTATGAAAACAGAGGTGACTAAATCCTGTAGGCTACCAGGACCACTTTGGGTAGTCCAACTCATCCCTCCCCTGTAACTAAGAATCTAATGGTGATCTTAAAGACAGGATGGTTTAGTGTGACCAGAGCTCTAAAGAGGGGAGGTGGAGTGGTAAAGGACGGGGTCAAATACATGGCGATAGAAGGAAAACACTCCGGGTGGTGAACAAACAATGCAGTATATAGACAATGTATCATAGAATTTGCACACTTGAAACCTATTTAAGTTTACTAATGAATGTCACCCCAACAAATTTAATAAAGATTTTAAAAATTAAAAAAAAAAAAAAAAAAAAGACAGAATGGTTTGAATTCCTCAGAGCTGCATGCCTATTCTGCTCCTGTTCTTTTTTGCACCCATTTTAATACACAAGAATTACTTGCAGAGTTATAGGCACTAAACACTGTCCTGAAGGCATGCATTAACAGATTTTCAAAGTTAATTTTGTCACCTCTGTGCAAAAGTGACACCCTAAGCTCAAGGAAACTGTGTCCCCACAACACTGCTTGCTTGTAGGCCTACCTTTGTGATTAGTGACTATAAGTCAAGTGCAAAATCTTGCTCCATTCCACACTCGGTGGAAAAACTTCATGAAATGTCAGAGTCAAAAGTATCCCATAAAATACTCCTTATCCACATGTTCTCCAGTGTTGAGGTTCTCTTTGCTCTAAGAGGTGGGAAAAGGGACACAAGGAAGCTTCTTTAGGAGAGTTCTCCATGATTTAGTCCAGATTTATTTAGAGATTACAAAATCATCATGATAGATTTATTCTTTACCTGGACATATTTTATTATATTTATGAATCTCATTTGGTCAGTATTTACAGAGCTGGATGGACGAATGGATAAAATAGAAGGCTCTGAAATGTGACTGAAGTTTGAAGCCCCAGAGCCAGGGCTATAACAGATGGTGGCATACATTAGTAAATTGGGTACATTATGCACAGAATTTGCAAGGCACCCAACACTGGTCAGCTCAAGGAAAGTCCACCATGAGGTAGCAAAGGGCTTGGTGGGTGTGCGTAGGATGGATGGTGGTGAGTAGTCTGTAACCAGGTGTTAAACCACTTATTCCAGTACTCCCAGAAATAGTCTAAAAGATTTTCCCAGCACCCTCTTGTTCTCTATGAGTCACTGTGGGGAATGGCAGTGAGGCTTGGAGTTGAGTTACAACCATTCAGTGAAGCATTTCCCTCCAGACTGTACAAAGGAAAGGGGCTGTGTTAGTAAATTTATTGACTATTTCATTAGATCAATATGGAATATGATTTAAAAGGCTCTGCCCAGGCTCTTTAAATCTATTTAATCAAACCAATTAATAAAAAAAATAGTAAGAAGCTGAAGCATATCCTGTAAGATGCATCATAAATATATTCCCTTACTCGGGCTTTTGATCTCACCCAGGTAATTAACAGCTTTAGTTAAGTTCAGTCATTCCTTCATGCTTGGCTGTGGTCATAAAAACCCCCAAGCTATGTGTAGCTCTTGGATTTATTATGTTTTTCTTGCTGCAAGAGCGTCTCTCACATTCCGCTTTCTCCCCCCCCCCCCCCTTGAGAAAGTTTATGTAGCCATTGCTTTCGCAGCTGTCATGGAGGCTACAAGGGCTGGTGAGTTCTGTGCTGCTCAAGAGGCTGAATACATTCTGCTGTTGGTCTCCAATCTGGTAGCCTTCTCACTCTCATCAAACTATCCTACACCATCTTCTCTCTATGAGTGGAGAGATGAAATTATCCTGAAGGCCTGACTTCCAGGGTTCTTTGCTCTCATTGCCTGTCTATTCTCAGCTATTCTTCATTAAAAAATGGCCTCTCCCCAGCACACAAAATATGATTTTTATTACTGGATTTGGGTCAGTCTCCCTCCTTATAACCAGCGAGAATGAGCCATTCTCATCAGCTGCTCAACACCCCCACTCCCACAAATCAGGTCCTTCTTCTACCAGTTCCTCAGACCCAATCTTCCTACTCATGAAGCTTTAAGATGCCCAGGGAAGCCAATGTATCACCTCAGGTGTCCTTCCAAGGCCAGAGTCAGTGTCAGCCTGTTCTATGAAGCTGAGCTTATAGCTTCATTCTGCTTTACAAGCAGAGGTACCTTCATTTGGAAGAGCGGCAACCATTTCCCCAACGCTGTCCCTATCTCCATTTGAGGAGAGCTTAGCAAGTATAATTATCGAAGTCAATGCTCCAGGGTCCTGCCACAGCTGAACGCAGGGTCTGAGAACACACAGCAGTTAGCTACAAAATCCAAACTGTGTCCACAGACGACATTCTTAAATAAGTCACAATTCTTGGTGCAAAAAGTTGGGAAGATAAAACTCTCTTCTTGAGATCACCAGTTTTCCACAGGCAACCAATTTTTGTTCCCACGCACTAGAAAGCTGGGAAGGCTCACAGAAATTCTGCTAAGGGGCTGAAATCAAAACCATTGCTTTCCCGGTTTACAATCAATAGCAGCCTATTTTACTTTTGCCTCACTTTACTTACTTTGGTCCAATTCAATAAGTATTTACTTCTAGACATTGTCAGAAAAGACACAAAAGAAATACAAGGCACACAGTGAGCCAAAGAATTTTATATTCTCTGTAGAAGGTAAAAATAGGTGGACATAAAATGCTCATGTTTCAAACCATCTTCCCTTTAACCAGCCATACAAATATGAGTTCACACAAACTCTTGGCCATCACT
Source organism: Lyroderma lyra (assembly GCA_004026885.1). Lineage (NCBI taxonomy): Eukaryota > Metazoa > Chordata > Mammalia > Chiroptera > Megadermatidae > Lyroderma > Lyroderma lyra. The sequence continues at coordinate 155,582 of PVJL010000046.1, forward strand.
CACTCAATATTTATTAAGTATCTATCCTACACTATACATCAGGTTGACATTGGTGTGTGTGATTAAAAAGGTAAGTGAGCAATTATTAATCTCTACAAGTTTACTGTAGAATAAAGGAGATATAAGACACAAATAATTTCATAGCTCCTCATATCACAAAATTTGCTTGAGTAATACCCAAAAGCATTTAATTCAAATCCTCTTATCATTTCAATACAGTCTAAGGTACCTATTCTATTGTACACTGAAAGTGCACCAATTTGTTCAAAATATGTAAAGGTCTCTTTGCTTTAAGTAAATACCTGATTTAGAAAACATAGGAGGGTTATCCAGAAAAAAAAAAAATCCAGCCATAAATACCCTATTTTTCATATTACATAGCTAGATACTTTCCAAACAGCCCTCATATCTAATAAAGTGGTATTTGAAAACATAAAGTAACTCAAATTACAGTTAACAGAATATTTGGCAGAGGTTGTAATTGCATAATTAACTAAAAATAAGATGTGCCTTCCATGGCAGTTGCTTCTAAGCAGGGTTTCTAAGACCCTAAGGTAACTTGAAAACTGTTCTGAGCTGTTTGACTACTGTAATCATATTACATCATCTTAAATAGCAAAACTTTTCAAAGAAATCTTCCTTCCTAGACTAATATAAATTTATAAGTAAACATCCTCTTCCAACACTGATACATTTTAGCTCAGCCTCTATTTAAATAATCACTAATACTGAATTGCAAAAATAACCGTCATTATTATATCTAAAACTTTTTGAGCCCTTGCAAACAGATAGCAGGTTGAGTGCTGTAAGTGCATTATCTCATTGATTGTCACAACAACCCTACAGGGAACATCATCTTACTAGTTCTATTTTACAGATGAAAACATGGAAGACAAAGGTCCCAAAGCTGGTGAAGACTGTCTGAATTCACAGCTCTTACTTTTAAATGAATCCAGAATCAATGGAATTGTGTCACATCTATGCAGTTTGGGGTTAAAATAAGTAAGTAGGTTGGCAAAAGTCCCAAAAATATCCATAAGCACAGAGGGAACAAATGTGATTTTTTTTCCTACCAATTTCCTTTCAACCTCCTTATTTCTAGAGGGACCATTTCTGCTCTGTGCCTCCTGTTCTGTTGCCTGCCCTCCAATCAAAGATGCTCAAGTGGCCAAATCCACTTAAAATATAGAAAACGAAAACGTTCCTTCCTCTTGCTTCAGGTGCTTGTCTGTAGGAAGCAACTCTGGGATGCCCGGTGAAAGGGGAGCTCGGAGAGTGGTGTATAATTCCCATCACTAAAATTAAATTATTCATTTTTTATCAATTAATTGGATGAGGATTGGTGGGAATGACAGGCCCTCAGCAGAGCTCTACTGGGTGCTGGATGAAACAAGAAATCTGCTCGGGTGAGATGGTAAAAGGGGAGGAGAAGCCACAGTAGTAATAAATGTGAGAATCCCCAAGCTCCATGAGAGGGAGAGCAAACCAGCTCCCAGGAGGAGAGGCGTGGAATCACTAAGATTTCTCCAGGGGGTCTTGATGGAATCAGCCCTCCAGGCCTTGTAAAGAGAGACTCTGGTACCTGCCCAGGAGTTGCTTTTCTTAATTCTCTCACATACTAAGATCAAATCCCAGAGAAGAGAGGTTTCTAGCCTCCCTTTGAAAGAGTAGAAAGTGTACTTACTCAGAATACTCTTCTTTAAAAAATGAAAATAGCTTGTATTTTCCAGGTATGTAAATAAATCACATTCATTATAAAAAAAGATCAAACTGTTTTGAACACACTTTTTAAAATGCTTTTCTTTAAATTTCAAATCCACTACCCCATGATAAGCACTGTTAACACTTTAAGGAGCCTCATAACACACATCTCTTTTTACTTATAGAGAGGTAGGAACAGCTACAGAACTCCAGTTAATAGTTTAGTGAACAAGTATTTATTAAATACTTACTATATACAAGTGATCAGAATTATACATGTTATTTTTTAAACTTTTTTAAATTTAATAATATGATATGAACTTATTTTCATATCAATAAAAGTCTATGTGATCATTTTGGACCATATCATCATGTTTGACCATAATTCCAATGAAGGATTTTTAAGCTTTTTGAAACTTGTTGCTATCAAAAGCAATGATGCAACAAGAAGCCTTTCAACATTTCTGTGATTATGTCTTCCAGATGACAGTCACTGGAAATTCAAATCACCTTACATTTATGTATTACTTCACTATTCAAGTTGGCATCATATGTATAGCATAGCATCAAAGAGACTGGTTTCTAGAAAACTCACATCAGAAATGTTCCTCACTGCGTTACGGTTAACACTGTGTGCATCTGGATTTTCCTAATAAGTTTTGACAGATGAGGAAACTGAAGTACAAAACACATGTGTGCATGAAAGACAGAAAAAGAGAGCGGTCTAAAGATAATTCTTTAAAACTAGAAACCACGTATCTCAACAACATCAGAGTGAAGTGGCACATGTATGTGTCCACCGGACCAAAAGGAGACCCTAGTAGCCCCACAGATCCTTCTGGATAAAAAGTTCCCTGAGGGTTGAGGCTGTACCTGTCTTATTCACCAATGTATTTTCAGTACCTAGCTTGGGGCTTGGAATATGACAGGTGTTCAATAAACAGTTCTAGATTTAACAAACAAAGCACAAAATAGTTCTTTCTAGACCGTGCTGCAAACCACGGTCAGCTTCCCGCCCTCGTCCCCTCTCAGCAATGGAAACTCTGAAATGAAGCAAGGGCGCCCGTGACTGGTGAATTATATACAGCTCTTAGCCTACAGTGACTTTCTCATTCTGAAGGAGCTGTGTGCAGCTAGTCTCCTCCAAAGCAACATCAGATCCTTGAGATGAAGGACTTAACCCAAGGGAGACTGGTGAAGAGTAAGTGAAGATGAGGGATTCTCCCATTGAGTGCTTCATTTTGCCCTTTCTGAAAATTGCTTCCCAACTCCTATTAGCAAATTCTGTTCATCTCCCCCATCTCAGCCCCTCCCTCTCCTCCTCCTAACCCATAACATTACCTCATCCTCTGCCTCTCTGTCAGAAATCTGTCTTGTGTACTAATTCATATATACATATACTATATATGTAAAGGCGCATTACCAAGTGGGTGGTTCTTGAAAATTAGTCATTCATCATGCATATTGATCACTGGGGTAGTACAGTATGAATCAGAGAGCAGCAGTCATTAAATCAAAGATTTATACTAGTAAAAGAGCACCAAAGCAATTCATCAATTGCATACCACCCTCGGTGATTAATTAGGTTCCAATCTGACAGCTTAGAAGCTGGCTCACAATTAAGGCTATTACAGTGAGAGGTAGGTTGCTTTTTTTTCCCTTCCCTTTAGGAAGAAAAAGGGAGGGGGGACACTCATCTGTTGGGCTTATGAAATCCTGTGTTTTTTCTTCATTGCTCTTATCACAGTTTATAAATTAGAGTTATCAATGGGATTATCTGTTTACATTCTCTCTCCATTAGTCTGAATGGTCCCCAAACACAGTACCTAGCACATAGTAGGTGCTACATCAATATATGTTGAACAAATGAATTTATTAACTAGATGTTCTGATGCTTCAAGCCCAGATGTAACATCGCTTACAATGGGGCTCTCTTGTCACCACGTAGAAAGCTAGCAACATACAGTATAGAAAGATGGAGGTATCTTTCTCCACTAGAATAAACAAACTCTGGAACTGTGCTAACTCTGAAGATCTTGCTATGTGATAACTTATAAAATAAACCTATATTCTTTAAGCTAATTTTAGTTGAATCTCTGAGAAAGTTACAATGCGCGGTTAGATATATACAGTTATCACTACACAAACACAGCTACTTCCAGAGAAAAGAAAAAAAAATAACTTCTCTCTAAGGATTTCTCTTAAAATAGAAGAAAATTTGCCCAGAGCCTCAACCTCTTTCCCTCTTCCCCCTACTTCCTCTCAATTCTAATTGGCCAGTACCAGGTCATACATCCATTGCTGAACCAATCACAGGCTCGAGGAACTGGATTACCCTAAATCCAATTAGGCCCACCTATGGGATCTGGGTCTGGGATCAGTGGTGTCTGAGGTAACTGGCTGCATGGAAGAGGGGTGACTCCTTGAATAAAACTGAGTTCTGTTACGACGAAGGGGTTGGCTATTAGATAGCATCTGCTGCATCCTGCATATTACTATAAACATAACATGTACTGTGCTTGAAACTTCTCAGTGACAGAAAATATTTACAACAGTTCTACTTCAATAATCAAAGCCTGTATCCTTCTTCAGGGCCCTATTTTTGGAATCTCAAAATTTCTTAAATCTAACCCAAGTCATCTGACTTCTAACTCTGCTTGGGCTCAGGTCCAAATGTGGATTTTGCAGAGATCTTACCTAAAGTAAGACCAAAGCAGGTACCTGCCTCCCTCCCATTAATTCTGCAGAGCTGCAGAAACAATTTGTAAGCATATTAGTACATTAGAGAGCACTAACTTGCTTCCAGGCACAATTCTGATGCTCTTATTTTCAATCAGACTTTTCTGAACCTAAGTCATCAAACTTCCTGGAGCCTAGAAAACCATTCCTCAACCTGGAAAGAGCTTTTCTCCTTTAGAGGTGGTATGGTGCAGTGGTTAACACAGGGCTCAAATTCTTGCTTTACCACTAATGAGTGGGTCCTTGGACAAGTAGCTTAACTTCTTGACACCTTAATGTCCTCCACCATAAAATGGGCATGACAATCACAGGGCCCACCTCATACGACTGTACAAGTATTAAAGTAGTCAGTGCATGGAAAGTGCTAAGCACAGTACTTGGAAAATAAAATGTGCTTTTGATAAATATCAGCTTTTCCTAATGTTTCTTCATCTCCATCTTTCTTCTCTCTCTTACACCACCATCATCACAGACCTACATCATCCAATTAACTGATTGCCCTTTCTGGTGGAATGTAGTCAATCAAATAAATAGCTTGAGATGTTTGTTTTTTTTTTGTTTTGTTTTTGTTTTTGTTTTTGTTTTTGTTTTTTTCCATTTGTCTAGACAAATCCACTATTTGGTATAATAGTTAACTTGGCCAAATAAATAGAAAAAAAAAACATGTAATATTTACATGGACATTCTCTCCGTCTTGAGATCTCTCAGAAGTCATAGGGCTGACCTTTCTGGACCAGGCCTCTGGAGTCAAGGTGGCTTTCCTTCTTTGGGCTGCGTTCCTGGCTTTGAGACAGTCCCTCTCCACAGCACCGGAAAGCATGAGCTCCAAGAGTGCCTTGGGGACCCAATTTCATTGACTCACAAAATCAAAATATACAAATTCCCCTTTTAAACCATGATATATAACTGGGAGAATATTGCCTCTCCACTGCATTAGGGCCTGCCCTATTACCTTATGGAATTACCCACAGTGGCAGAAATCCATTCACCTGATCCACTGACACCCTGGGGGCAGCACAGATAGCATAAAGCCAATTGATAGATGTATATCTGATATATATTTTATGCCTAAAATTTATGTTCTCTGCATGTTTCATTTGCCATTCCAACTCACTTTAAGCCACAGGAGAACGAGGGAAATTTTAAGAGGGACTGAGAAAGAAGCAGCATGGAAGAACAGGGTGGAAATCAAAACAGCAATTTTTCTTTCTGACCTGGGACCTTACACTTTAGCATCCTGATCAGCTGTAAAACAAAGGGAATACTTCCTCTCCCCTCCTCCCTCAGGAAGGGGTTATGAGAAGAAGAGGAGTTAAACCTGGAAGAACAGGAAAATGCTTTCCCTGCAGACTAGCCGCTGAGCCAGTTCCCCATTACCAAGTGCGGGGGAAACGCGAAGATACAAACAGTAACAGAACTGAAGGCGTACATTTCATTTCATGCAGTTATCAAGATCCTGCCACATATTTCAGCTCATTTCACTCTCAGCGTGGTCAAGACTGATATGTTCAGTCCCATGTTACTGATGTTCCAAAGGGAAGAAGGGCCTAAGATCATGGCTGGGGGCAATGGGATGCAAATCCAGCTTCTTTCTCTCTTGTGTGTGTACAAATAGCAATGCTTAAAAATACTGTGTCTTCTTCATAAGCTCCTAAATATATAGGGAGAGAATTCATCATAATGCACATCATTCAAAGCCCCACTATGTGTCCTATATTTTCCAATAGCTTAATTAAAACAAAAAAGAATTTGTACCAATTTACAACAGCAGCTTACACACACACACACACACACACACACACACACACACACATTCCATCCTCACAGTAACCCAATGAAAGGAACCGTGCCTTTAACCATTCCACCATACTGCTTTTTTTACCAATTCATGAATGGAGAAATGAAAGTCTACACCTGAAAGATAAGGTGGGCAATAAAAGGTCTCCTGTCAGTTCAATAAGGATAAAGTCCAGGAAGAGACAAAAATCGACTGATCCAGTCCCCTTGATTAATTTCTTCTGCTCCATTGGCTACTAAACTGCTTCACTGGCCTTGGCTACTCAGGATGGCAACCATTCATTCAATTACTGAGAACAAAACTCTGTCTCAGGTTCTGGTAATTCCACGTGAACAAGATAATACATAAGTCCTCATCCTCACAGAGCTTACAGCCTGAAGGGTAAAGCAGACACCAAGGCAGTAACGATAAGAGAATACTGGGTGGTAAACATATAATGCAGTACACAGACAATGCACTGTAGAAATGTACACCAGGAACCTATGTAATTCTTGTTAAACAATGTCACTCCAGTAAGTCGAACAATAAAAAATAATAATAGTAAAAGTAAAAAGAGTGAAGGCAGGGAGTCAGCCAGCCTTTTGGTAGACTCTCTGGTTGGAAGAGATTGAAGAAATCATGTAATCTGGCCCACCCAATGCAGAAATCTCCTCTACAACCTTTCCTACAAATGGTCATGCAGCCTCTGCTAGAATCCTCAAGTCCAGCAAACTTCCTCTTCCCATCGCAACATGTTCCAGTTTAATCATAGTGTTTTCCCAGATATTGAATCTGTATCTTCTGCCCTGTGACATCTGCCGTTGTTCCAAACATGCGTCTGTTTTCTGCAGCCCGCAAAAGAGGACCTATCCTCTTCAACACAGCAGTCCTGCAACATGATTAAGGATAGCTAGCAGGTGGCTCTCAAGTTCGCTCTTTATAAGTCTAAACTTCTCTCATAGCCCTCAAACATTACTCTTAGGTCATAGCTTCCCAAATTCTTCCCTTCTAGGTAGCATGCTGGGTGCTATTGAGTTTGCCAAAGACTAAAATAAGAGACTAGAAAGAATATCTTAAATGTAATCTGACCAATAGGGTCAAGTAGAATTATGATCTACCTTGAACAAGATCCTGTACTCCTATTAGTTACTGCACTCATTGTTTAAGTTTTAATACTGATCACACATAATTGGCTCAGGTTACACTCAGATATTTGCCCACATTTTCAGAGAGAAAGTTATTAAAGTCAGTTCTCTCCCAAACCCCTACTGGGGCAACTAATCTTTTCTTTCTTTCTTTCTTTCTTTCTTTCTTTCTTTCTTTTTTTTTAATTTATATGCAGGGCTTTACATTTGCCTCTGTTAAATTTCATTTTGATGAAACTCAGGTGACAGTGCATCTTTGTACCTGTTGAATAACCAATGTGGTCTCAGCTTCACAAAAATGATTTTCATGAGCTATCTCTTCAAACTAAGCACTTTATGAATTCAGTAATTTTCCTGAAGACTTTGGGGTTACGGTGTAAGCATTAACTCTCTTCTCTGAGGCTCCTTACAGCCCTCACCACCAGCTCCAGGGCCTATGTCTCGGCTTCCCTCTCACAGAGTCCAGCCTTTCTAACTCACTCCTGTCCACCTGCCAGTTCTCTACCATCCCAACTCCAAACAAACTCCTTTCTCCTCTATTACCAAAGCGATACAGCTCACCCCCAGCTCAAACCAACAAATCTGTTATCTCAGTAGACACAATCAGAAAATAAAATTAAATTTAAAATGTCCTTTTATGTAACAGGCCTACCTTCCTTAAAAATAAAGGCATGAACAGAGGTGGTAATCAGTATTCAGAAAATACTTATTGAACATCTACTGTGGGCCAGACACTGAGTTTTTTCCTTGAAGGATGCAGTAATGTGTAGTATCAGACACTATCCCTGACTTCAAGGCACTGACCATGCACTAGAGAAGATAAATGGCAATCAACTAAATGCACAGTCACTGTAAATTACATGTATAACGAGCTCTGTGAAGAACAGACAACTCCATGCAATTGGAGGATGTGGTATAGTAAGGCGGTCAGAGAGAGTCCTCTGAGGAAATGGTCAATAAGCTGAGAGGAAAGAGGAAAAGGGATTAACCAGAGTATTTACTGTTGCTTTAGTTACAATGTTGAAAAAGTAGAACACAATAGCCTACATAAAGGAGCCATTTGAAGTATATCCATCCACATGATGGACTATTAGAACCCCATTAAGAATTAAATTTTTATGCTAAAATATCACAAAGATAAAATATACAGACCAACCTAACTTTAAACATATTAATGTAAAAAATACCCTAACTAAAATGTTAACAATGAGAATCCACAGTATATTATGCAAATTGATTCATTCCAAGAATTGAAAAGTATTTCAATCTTAAAAACCTACTAATGAACTTCATCATATAAATAGGTCAAAGGAGAAAAACATGATTGCCAAGAAAACTGTCAAAAGCATTTAATAAAAATTCAACTCCATCTCTAACTTCAAAAACAAAAAACCTTACTTTTTGAAAAAGAACATATATATCCCCCCAAATTAATGACCATGCTAACCAGTGAAACACTAGAAACATCCCCATTAAAGGTAACAATGACATGGGGGCATCCTTTTACATAAAGTGATCACCTACAAAAGAGACACACAAAAATCAATACTATTCTTAAAAACTAACAAAAACAATTTACGGAATATAGAAGAAAAAAGTCCTATTCAAACAGAAAAAAAAATTAAAAGACTAAAACATGGACTAAATACAGGATCCAGCAGAAGTAAGGCCCAGACTTAAGTTATGATTTTATTACAAAATCATAACCATATATGATTTTGTAATAAAATATTTGGTACAGATTATCAGCTCATAATAAACAAGCAGAAGAGAGGAAAAGATGGGACTGGAGAAGAGGTCCCTAAAGCCTCTCCCAGAAAACACAATTGAACGGCCACCCAGGAGCCAAGAAAGAGGACGCTGGATGACAAAAAATGGCAGCTGAGACATCCACGCATCGCAAGTAAACACCTAAGGTTTGGAGAGAAAAGGGCGAGCGGGAGAGAGGGGAGGGAGGAAAGACGGATCACAACAGGACCCGATCGTGGCTGGCTGCAGTGCATGGGAGGGGAGAAGCCAAGAGGCGACAAGAGGAAAAGCCCTAGCAAAGCAGCAGAACTGTGGGAGACTGTTGGGGAGCTAGGTAGGGGAGCTGGAATTTGGAGCAGCAAGTTGGGGACAGAGCTTGGGAGCCAGCCTCTGGAACTCTTGAGTGGTAGCAGGGCTGAGCGAGGACTCTGAACTGCAGAGACAACTTCTTGGCTCTAGGCTCCCTTGGAACCCACAGCACAGGCCCGCGGCTCCTGCACAGGGCTGCAGTTCCTGGTCCCAGCACACTGCGGGGGTGAGCCAGCTGCCGCGCCAGCAGCGCACAGCTCCTGCGTGGGGTTGCAGCTCCCGTTCCCTGCCCGCTACAGAGGCAGGCTGGCTGCCTTCCTACCGCGGGGTCAGACCCACAGCTTCAGACTTGTGTGCATGCCTGCTCGTGCGCCCCTGGGTCCTAAAAGTAGTGCGAGCCCACAGAATCTGCCCCCAGCATTTGACCACCAAAGCAGGCCCGGGAAGAAAGGCGGATTTGATAGTATTAGCCCCAGCCAGCAGGAGCAGCCTTGGCCCGCATCACCCAGCTTCCCCAGCATAGGGCAGAAGGTAGAACTGCCCCAGTGTGCCTTTTGTTGGCCTCTCCCCTTTCCTGCAACCTCCCCAACCAACTAACTACAGGAAACGAAGGGACCATGATAGATGTGCACCGCCTCCAAACGTAGCAGGAGACCAGAAATAATAAATAAATAACCCATCTCTTCCCCAAAACTTGCCCCCCAAGTACCACCTCATGTCTGCCCTACAGCAAGACACCACAAAAGTACCAATCTGGGCTCCGGGCCACTACTGAACATAATGCCCTTATGTCAAAGAGGAAGAACCCAACAGACAGGATGAATTTCTTAAAAACTAAAACTCCTCAGAAGGAACAGGAAATTTATCAAGACAGCTTCTTAGACCTAGAAGTTTCCGAATTAAGTGACAGAGAATTTAAAGTAGCCATTCTAAAGGCTGTGAGAGAAATGAAAACATACTGGCAGAGCACCACGGCTGAGATAAACAACATAAAAAAAGGACATGAATCACATAAAAAAGGATCTCCATGAACAAAAGGAACAATTTAACAAAGAAATTCAAAACATAAGTAAGATTGAGATGGAAATGCGAGAGATAAATAATACAATAAAAGAAGTGAGAAACAAAATAACTGCCATAGGAAACAGGGCCAACCAGATGAAGGAAAGAATTAGTGATAGCGAAGATCAGAACATGGAAACAGCTAAGAAAGAGGAAGAGAGGGAATATAGAACCAAAAGGATTGAAAGAACTCTACAAGAACTATCTGACTTCATGAGACAAAACATCAGGATAATAGGAATAGAAGAAGGGGTAGAGCATTCTGCAGAGAGTATACTCAAACAAATAGTAGATGAGAACTTTCCAAACCTATGGAAAGATCTGGAACCCCAAGTTCAAGAAGAAAACAGGTCCCCTAGATATCTGGACCCTAAGAGATCTTCTCCAAGACACATGGTACTAAAGATGTCCAAAACTAAAGAAAAAGAGACAATTCTCAAGGCAGCCAGGGAAAAAAGAACTATAACCTTCAGAGGAAAACCCATCAGACTGACATCAGATTTCTCAGCAGAAACTCTGCAAGCCAGGAGGGAGTGGAATCCAATATTCAAAAATTTAAAAGAGAGGAACTTACAGCTAAGAATAAATTATCTAGCAAAATTATCTTTCAGATATGAAGGTGGAATGAAGACCTTCTCAGACACACAGAAGCTGAGGGAATTTGCCAGCACGAGGCCAGCACTCCAAGAAATACTGAAGGAGGCTCTTCAACCTGAAACAAAACACCAGGAAAAATGGAATAAAGTTGGGGCAAGAAAGAAACAAAAATAGAACAAAAACAAAGAAATAAGTAATGGCCACAGGAAATCCTTACATATTGATCATCACTCTAAATGGTAATAGACTGAACTCACCAATAAAAAGACACAGAGTAGCACACTGGATTAAAAAACAGAAACCATCCATATGCTGTCTCCAAGAAACTCACCTCAGCCATAAGGACAAATACAGACTCAGAGTGAAAGGATGGGAAACAATACTTCAAGCAAATGGTAACCAGAGAAAAGCAGGAGTTGCCATACTGATATCTAATGAAATAAACTTCAGGTTAAAAAAGACAGTAAAAGACAAGGATGGACATTACATAATGATAAAAGGCACAATACAACAACAAGAAGACTTGACACTAATTAACATATATGCTCCCAACCAGGATGCACCAAAATATACAAAGAAACTACTAACAGATTTGAAAGGAGAAACTGATGAACACACAATCATTGTGGGAGACTTAAACACCCCGCTAACAGTCATGGACAGATCATCCAAACAGAAAATAAATAAGGAAACATCAGCTCTAAATGACACATTACAGCAATTGGAGATAATTGACATTTATAGGACACTTCATCCAGCAAAAAGAGACTATTCCTTCTTTTCTAGTGCACATGGAACATTCTCAAGGATAGATCACATGCTGGGACACAAAAGTAGCTTCAGCAAATTCAAGAAGATCGAAATCGTACCAAGTGTATTCTCAGACCACAATGCTTTGAAATTGGAGAACAACTGTAAAAGGAAAGCAGGAAAAAACACATATACGTGGAGATTAAACAACAGCTTGTTAAAAAAGGACTGGATAAAAGAATAAAAGATGAGATTAAAAAATATATAGAAACTAATGACAATGAAAATACAACGTATCAGAATTATTGGGACACAGCGAAAGCAGGAATAAGAGGGAAATTTATATCACTACAGGCCTATCTTAAGAAACAAGAAAAATCACAAGTAAACATCTTAACATCCCATCTTAAAAAACTAGAAAAAGAAGAGCAGACAAAACCCAAAGTCAGCAGAAAGAAAGAAATAATAAAAATTAAAGCAGAGCTAAACCAATTAGAGAACAGAAGGACAATAGAAAAAAATTAATATTACGAAGAGCTGGTTCTTTGAGAAAGTCAACAAAATTGACAAACCCCTGGCGAGACTAATCAAAGGACTAAAGGAAAGGACACAAATTAGAAACGAAATTAGAAATGACAGGGGAGAAATTACCACTGATACCACAGAAATACAAAGGATTATAAGAAAATATTATGAAGAACTTTATGCCACTAAATTTAACAACCTAGAAGAAATGGACAAGTTTCTAGAAACTTATAGCCTACCTAGACTGAACCAAGAAGAACTGGATAATCTAAATAGACCAATTGATAGTGAAGAAATTAAAACGACTATCCATAATCTCCCTAAAGGCAAAAGCCCTGGACCAGATGGTTTCACCAATGAGTTCTACCAAGCATTCAAAGAAGAATTAACACCTATCCTCCTCAGACTCTTCCAAAAAATTGAAGAGGAAGCAATAGTTCCTAACTCATTCTACGAGGCCAACATTTCCCTAATACCAAAGCCTGGCAAAGACAACACAAAGAAAGAAAACTATAGACCAATATCTCTGATGGACACAGATGCAAAAATTCTAAACAAAATATTAGCAAACAGAATACAGCAATGCATCAAAAAGATCATACATCAAGATCAAGTGGGATTCATCCCAGGAACACAAGGATGGTTCAACATATGAAAATCAATCAATGTGATACACCACATAAAAAAAATCAAAGATAAAGACCATATGGTCATTTCAATTGATGCAGAAAAAGTTTTCGACAAGATACAGCATCCATTTGTGATCAAAACACTAAATAAAATAGGTATAGAAGGAAAGTATCTCAACATAATACAGGCCACATATGACAAGCCCTCAGCTAACATCATACTGAATGGGGAAAAGCTGAAGCCTATTCCCCTAAAATCAGGAACAAGACAGGGATGCCCCCTGTCACCACTGCTATTTAATATAGTATTGGAAGTTCTAGCCACAGCAATCAGGCAAGAGAAAGAAATAAAAGGTATCCAAATTGGGAAAGAAGAGGTCAAATTGTCACTATTTGCGGATGACATGATCCTTTATATAAAAAATTCCAAAGATTCCACCAGGAAACTATTAGAAACAATAAACAAATATAGTAAAGTCGCAGGATACAAAAATCAATGTAAAAAAATCAACAGCATTCCTATATACAAACAACGAATCCACAGAAAAAGAAATGAGGGAGTCAATTCCCTTTGTTATCACAACAAAAAGAATGAAATACCTGGGAATTAACTTAACAAACAACATGACAGACTTATACACTGAAAACTATAAGACACTTTTGAAAGAAATTGAAACAGACTTTAAGAGGTGGAAAAATATCTCCTGTTCATGGATAGGAAGACTTAACATTGTTAAAATGGCCATTCTGCCCAAAGCAATCTACAGATTTAATGCAATACCCATCAAAATCCCATAATCATACTTTCGGGAAATAGATAAAAGAATTAGTAAATTTATATGGAACCATAAAAGACCTCAAATTGCCAAAGCAATACTACATAAAGAGAGTAAGCCTGGTGGCATTACATTCCCTGACTTCAATTTATATTACAAAGCATCAATAGTCAAAACAGCTTGGTACTGGCAGAAGAACAGAAATATAGAACAATGGAATAGAACTGAAAACCCAGAAATAAACCCACGAATTTATGGACAAATAATTTTCAATAAAGGAGCAAAAAACATACAATGGGGAAAAGACAGCCTCTTTAGTAGGTGGTGCTGGGAAAACTGGAAAAGCATATGCAAAAGAATGAACTTGAGCTGTGAACACATTCCATATACAGAAATTAACTCAAAGTGGATTAAAGACCTTCATATCAGACCTGCAACAATAAACTGTATAGAAGAAGTCATTGGTACTAAACTTATAGATCTAGGACTCAAGGAAGACTTCATGAACCTGACCTCAAAGGCAAGGGAAGTAAAAGCAAAAATAAATGAATGGGATTATATCAAACTAAAAAGCTTCTGCACAGCAAAAGAAACCATCAACAAGGCAAAGAGGCAGCCAACTGAATGGGAGAAAATATTTGCAAATAACGCATCAGATAAGGGTCTAATATCTAAAATATATAAAGAACTAATAAGACTTAACAACAAAAAAACAAACAACCCAATTAAAAAATGGGCAGAAGAACTAAACAGACGCTTCTCCTACGAAGAAATACAAATGGCCAGCAGACATATGAAAAACTGCTCATCCTCATTAGCTATCAGGGAAATGCAAATCAAAACCACAATGAGATCCCACCTCACACCCGTGAGAATGGCTGTTACCAACAAGACAAGGAATAACAAGTGCTGGAGAGGCTGTGGGGAAAAAGGAACTCTGGTACACTGCTGGTGGGAGTGCAAACTGGTACAACCACTGTGGAAGGCAGTGTGGGAGTTCCTCAGAAAATTGGGAATGGAGTTACCATTTGACCCAGCAATCCCCCTTCTGGGGATCTACCCAAAAAGCTTGAAAACCTTCGTCCGCAAAGACTTATGTACCCCAATATTCATCGCGGCGCTGTTCATAGTGGCCAAAACTTGGAAACAACCAAAGTGCCCTGCGACAGATGACTGGATAGAGAAGCTGTGGTACATATACACAATGGAATATTACTCAGCTATAAGAAAAGATGAAATATTGCCATTTGCAACAAAATGGATGGACCTGGAGATCATCATGCTTAGTGAAATAAGCCAGACAGAAAAAACGAAGAACTGTATGACTTCACTCATATGTGGAATATAAAACTGAAAACAACAAAGAGAAAAGAAATGAACAAACAAACAAACAACCCATGGACACAATCAATAGTTCAATGTTTATTTGAGAACGAGTGGGTTAGGGAGGGGAGAAAGGGGAGGGGGTGGGAGAGGAGGGAGGGGAAGCTAAATATAAGGTGATGGAAAGAGAACTCAAAAAAAAAAAAACAAAAAAATACAGGTTAGCTGCAAATATTAAGCATGTGATCCCAAACAAGAAAATAAAAATGTAATAAAATAATTAAAAAATAAAAAAGCAGGATATAAAGTTTAGTAAGATATGAACCCAATTTATTTTTTAAAGTACATATAACAATGTGTGAATGATACACACACACCTGCATACTTGTTAGTGTGAATGTATATGAATATTTATTAAGAAAATATACCAAGTAATATTTTCAAAAAAATAAATAAACAAGCATTATTTGTGCCAGACTCTGTATAAACGAAGTTTAATGTTATGTATATGAAGAATATAAAAATAAAATTACTCATAGGTACAAACAAACAATTAATAAAGAGACATAATTTTTTCTTGGATAAGAAGATTCAGTATTATAAAAATATCCATTCTCCCCAATAAATGTATAAAAATCAATGCAATTCCAATAAAATTTGATGAAGATTATAAAAGTCACTTTTGGAGAGACTATTCACAAACAAGTGAAAATAGCCCAGAAAATCTTAAGAGAAAAACGTAATAAGGAGTGATCTGTCTTATCATGTGTTATATACCAGATGTGTTATAAAGTTATAAATTAACATTTTGATCCTAAAAAAGTACACAGATTAATGATACAAACTAGAACAGAAATAGACTCAAATATGCATAAAAATTTAACATATGACAAAGAAAACATCATTTTTAGAAACTACATACCAGAATCTAAAGGATACAACTAAAGAAGAGATTACATTAATAACCAAATCAAAACTTGAAAAGAACAAAATAAACCAAAATAAAGCAGAAGGGAGGAAATAAATAGCAAAACCTAATGCTTAGGAAAAAAGAAAAAGGTAAAACTAATAAAGAAAAAGCTGGTATTTTATGAAATGAACAAAATAGACAAACCGATGACTCACTTAATCAAAAAAAAAAAAAAATCGGGAGAAAACACAAACACACAAACTAAGAAATGGTAAAAGGAAAAGAGAAAACTAAGAAAGTCATTAGAAAATATTTTGTATAATTCTGTGCAAAAATTTGAAAATCTAAATTAATGTATAATTTTAAGAAAATACATCTCACCAAACCAATTCCAGTAGACAAAGTTTGAACAGACCAATATCCTAGAAGAAAAAAATTATCAAAGACCTACCACCAAACAAAAACAAACAAAACAATAAACAAAGCAGCAGGCCTAAATGATGTCATACAGAAACTGGACTTTCACAAAATGACATAATCCCAATGACACTTAACAGGTTCCAGAGAACAGAAAACAAATAAAAATTCCCCAGTCCCTTTTATAAGGCAAATACAACATTGATACCCAAATTTGGTAAAGATTTCACCCAAAAACCACAGATCAATCTCACTTGTAACTGCGGATGCAAAAATAAATAGAA
Organism: Lyroderma lyra; assembly: GCA_004026885.1. Classification (NCBI taxonomy): domain Eukaryota; kingdom Metazoa; phylum Chordata; class Mammalia; order Chiroptera; family Megadermatidae; genus Lyroderma; species Lyroderma lyra. The sequence goes on from PVJL010000046.1 coordinate 172,275, forward strand.
TATTAGTAAATACAATCTATTAATAACAGTCTATTAAAATAATGTCCCAGCCACATAAGGAGAGTTCAACATGAGAAGACTTATTAATATAATTCATTATGTTAATAAATCAAAGGGGAAAGTCATGAAAACCGTGCAAACTGAGAAGGCATTTGACAAAATTCAAATTTTTGTGAAATTTGCAAGATTGTAAGTTAAGGAAAAAAGACTTTTAAAATACAGGAATCATGTAAACATTGGCATTCCCAGTCTGCTCCTCTTTAGGACAAAGCACATCCCCCCAGGCAAAGACACAAAAGTAGCCACTGCAACAAAGGCAGTGCAGGTGACCTCCCGGATGGACCTGGAGGATTTGAACAGGATAAAGGCAACTGAACAGACTATGGTAGTAGCAAAGTAGTAATTCTCCTCCCACCACCCAAGAAATAGGTAGAATCATTTCTATTTCATAGATTAAAAATTTGAGGAGCAGACATGCCAAGTAGCTTCTCAGAGTGAAGAGGTTGTGATTATATCCAAGCAGTCTAGTTCAGTTCAGAACTGAACTAGTTCTAGTTCTAGTTCAAAGTCACTCTTACCCTCTATCCCACTAATTTCCTTCTTAGGGATCTTCACTGGCCAAACCCACCAGAGGGCAGGGGAGTGGTGGATCTGACCCATACCTGTTAGCCTCCTGGGTACAGAACAGGGTGGAGAAGTGTGAGGTAAATATCTGGAGTTCCTTCCACAGAAGATGTTCAAGCATTGAATAAGATAGTGCATGTAAACATCTCAGCACCTTCTTAGCACTGATCAAACTCTCAACAGATATTAGCCATGTGAAAGACTATCATTTGCTTTCACTGGTTAAATGCCCTGAATCACATAGACTTCATCTGCTACTCAAAAGTTTGGCTTTTATACTTAAACTTTAAGAACAAAAAGCAGCAGAGAAATGACACAGCTGGCCCCATCCATCAATATGTCCTGGGAAACTGGTAAAAATATTACAAACAAACCAACATCTGGGCCCAGGAGGATGCAGGTTAAATAAGCAACACCAACTTCCCCTCAAAACAACACTTTAAATCCATTTTTAAAAGTAGTGCTAATGAGGAACATTTTTACTAAGGGACTGTCTTTTTGAGCTGTGGTCTTATTCTGAGAATAGGCTCTTTACACCATCTTGTAGATGATAAAGTTCACACTTAATAATTTGGGTCATAAATGACCACCTAAATATGTCAGGAATAATTTTGCATCTATGACCCTTAGAGCTGGAAATATATATGAATGTAATTAACCTACTTCCAAAATTGAAAAAAAAAAAAAAAAAAAAAAAAAAAACCTCTGCTCTATTCTCTCCTGACTTGGGAACATATGGTGTCAGATTACATGGTTGGCACCTGGCTGACTGCTGGGTCCATGTGCTGCATTCTAACGCAAACAGGCAGAGGCACAAAGCCTGCCCAGAGAAGTCACCAGCCAAATCCAAAATGGGCAGCTCAAGCCCCAGCCTCGGCCAGAAACTGCTATTAACATCCTGGTGAAGGAAACAGAGCTCTCAGCACCCCCTCTGCGCCCAGTTTTCCCTCCTGCCCCAAGACCTCCTCCATAAACATCTTGAGAAAGACCCATGTGGTTGGTTTCTCCGTTGACGCAATTGTCAACACTCCTGGCTCTATTTATCAGGGAGAAATTGAATTGGCCTCAACTCATCTTTGGCATTGGCTCACGTAAGGCATTTTGAAGCAAGTAAATCCAACCAAATGCTTTCCATCCCAATTAAAGGTGTACTTGTTACTCTCCCCGACCAAACTCCCAAATCCTGATCTGTTTATACGGAGGGAAGGATTTACTTCCTTTTTAGAAATGTACCCTCCCGTTTCAGGTTGAATCATGGATAAAAGTCCCATGTCTGCCCTGGGAATTAAGAAACCCCAAGGAACTAGGTGGAGTTAGGACAGTTACAATGAGAAGCAGCCTAGACCAAGGGTGGTGGATGCATACCTGTTATGGCTGCCCTGGGGCATCCCCTCACACCAAACTGGGAGGTAAAGGAGGAAAGATCACTAAATATATTAAAAAATAAGTCTTTTCAGCCAACAGAAGGATCTCTAAGGAAAAAAAAAAAAAAAAAAAAAAAAAAAGACTAGCTACATCCACTAGCAAGAAATGTACCCTCCTAACCCCTTACCAGTATACATGATCTGGCCAGAACAAGGTAGTGTGTAGAGGACTATTCTCTTTCCATGACCGTCTCAGCGGTTGTGAGAGACATCTGCTGTTTCAGTCTGCCCAGAGTCCCTCTTCTGTTCTGTTAATAACACTCCCATTTCCTCAATGGGAGGTTTCTTTCCTACTCTAAATGATGGTGAGGAGCTGCCAATCCTAACATCTTGCCCTTACCCAAGTAGATGAAACAGTTTCTCGTTTTGCTGGCATACTTGAATTAATCCCAAGAAGTGGCACACAACCCAAGCCAAGTCAATGCAAACCTTCTCTGAGTTTATAAAAAACCGGAGTCTAGGGGAGAACACAGTCTTTTTGCTCTGGAGTCACGAAACTGGGAATAAGTGAAATTGGAGCTGCCTGTGCCATGTTCCATTGATGTACAGGAAGCCACTACACACTCTGTATGAAGAGGTCTGGACGTTGGAAAGGTATGGAGGAGAAAGAGATGGGGCAGAGGGAGAACATGGAGGAGAGAGAAGAGAAGAAATATGGGAAAAGGGGTGGAGAGAAACATGAGAGAGAGGTGGAAAAGTAGAGAGAGAGAGCGGGGAGGGAAATAGGGGAAAGACAAAGAATGAGAGACAGGAAGAAAAGGGAGTAGAAACTGGGTGAAAGGAAGATGAAGAGAAAACGGAGAGTGCAACAAGGGAGAACGAGATGGGAGAGAGAAATGAGATGTAAGGGGAGAGAGAGGAAGATGGGGAGAGAAGGTGGAGAGGAGAGAGAGGTGAGGGAGAGAGGAAAGTAAAAATGGGTGGGCGGGGGGAGAAAGATATGGGGAAAGCAGATGCGAAGAGAGAACTAAGAAGGGATGAGGGAGACATGCGAGACAAAGGAGGGAAGACAGAAAGCCGATGACATGTCTTGAGGTCCTGCTGCCAGGCCATGCTCGAGGCCCTCGCCTCCTCGTGCAGCCTAGTTTATAACCAGGTTTGAGCAGGAGCCTACCACTTGTAGCCACGAGTGATAACCACTCTGATGCCCTTCATCGAATCCAATCCAAATGTTTTGTTCTAGAATCCAAAAATGAACCGGAGGTTTCATCAATCATCTCAAAGCATAATCACCCTTAGAATCTACCCAGCCGATTTCCGTACTTCAAATAAGTGAAGAAAATGTAAGTTCCTCTCCCCTGCCTGCAGAGAGCACCTAAAGATCCTCCTTTCTTCCTTCCTACTTCCCAATCAAGATCTGGCTATCAGAAACCAGTCACACACCAGAAATACAAAAGGAGCTACTCGGAGGTTAAAAGCATCATTTAGGAGAAAATAATGTTGTACATCATACCAAAATTTAATATGGCCTCATGCAAAATAGTAACGTGTCTGGTAATGCAAAGATTCTTCTAAAGTAGGTTAATAACAATCCAATATTATTCTCCTTAAAAAAAAAATGAAAATGTATGTAAAAAAAAAAAAAGGCCTAAAGTAGCTGAATCTTGTACCCATTGATGGAGCTGATTTACATAGATAGCATTTAACATTCCATCATCATTATCCTATCAGTCTCCTGTCTAACATGTAAGACTAAAGACATTCAATGTGCTTAGAGGTTTAAAAAAAAGTCCTATACCCACCGCCAAAATGGTGGTAAATGACAAAAAAAAAAAGGAAAAAAAAATAATTTTAGGCAGACAGATGAATATCAACTGAGATGAGAAAAGAACCGTCTCCCCCTCCTTTCTGTACCAATATAATAACCTAAAAGATTGAATAAAAGAAAACTAAATATTTAAGAGTGAAATGTGGATCGCAAATGGGGAGAAGGGAGAAAAAGGAAGCATTATGATAATAGTTGAGGCTGCCTCTGCTAGAGGAGGCAGCTTTGAGTGTGTCCGCCTGACGCAAATGGAGAACAAATGTAAATGAAACGGTTTGTCCTTTAGAGTCAATTGTGTGACTATTTTCAGACACTTTTTATTTTAAAATGTTAAGTGTGCTTAATTCTGCTGAGCAGAACCAGAGAGAGTGCTCTGGGCAGGCGCGTGTCTGTGCGTACTGCGGGGAGGGAAGCAGAGGTCACAAGTGTGTACACTGTCCTCTCATTGAGAGCCCCTGCTTGGCCTCATGCTTGGCAGGCCTTGAAAATTCTGGTAGCAGCATAGCATGGAGGCCAGAGGAATCAGAGGCGAAATGGGGAGCCTGGGGTGCTGTAAAGCCATTGACTTCCATCACCCCAACTACCAGGTAGTTCTGCACTGCATCGAGACCAGCTGAGAAGAGACACAGTTATGTCACATGGGTGTGGCCAGGGTGGATGTGTGGAGGTACTCTCTAAATTATCTGAAAGTGAGGTGCCCAGAGGCAGAGGGAGAAGGAAAAGAGAAACAACGGAACGTGGGAAGACTAGGACACAGGAGAAGGTAAGAAAGAAGATGAAATAATGAAAAAGGAGAGTGAAACTTTTCTTTTGTCTCCATTCGTCTTATCCCTGAACACTTGGTCTGAGACCCAGTCTTTTTTCTTTTTTTCTTTTTTTTTTTTTTTTTTGCTTTTTGGTATGTGGGTAGCTCTCTGACTGGGAATCGAACCCAGGCCGCAGCGCTGACAGCGCCAACACCAAAGCCTTAAGCCACCACACCATCAGGGAACTCCTGAGACCCAGCCTTTTAACAGTTGCTCCAAAGCCATGTGCTGCAAGTCCCCAGACCCACGCCCCCGGGCAGCCATCACTCATGTAACACGCTGCTCTGCCGCACCAGGCCCAAGTGCACATCAGAACCTGTTCTAACATAGCATTCCAGCCACCGCCAGTAAGTGGGACTCTGCCCTTGATACATAAGTGCCATCCCTGGAGCTTTTCCTCAGCCTTAAATCTAGACTGTGTGCCCTCTAGCAACTGTCCACTCAACAGCAGGCTTTTCCTGGAATTGTTCCTAATGAGGCTGAGTTTTATTTACAAAGAAACGGGACAGAAGTCAGTTAAATGGAGTGTGACACCAAGAGAAATATGCAGAAACTTCTTCAAATTTTTTTTTAAACTAACAACCTTGGGCCATGTCTCTTTTTGTCCTATCCCACAGTGTGACAAGTCTAAACCAGACAACTCAGGTTCTCCCAGCCAGCAGTCTAGTCTACTAAAGAACAAAGATAAAATAAAGTGACAGCTTTTGAATATTAATAGGGCATATCAGCAAGGGTGAGCAGCAAACAGTGGAAGTCATCCACAAGTTCTAAAAGCAGTTCCTAAAAGCCCGAATTCATCGCGTTCCCCACTTAAGAATTCCACCAAGAAAATGAACCTTTATTTCAAAAATAAACTTCTGAGATGACGAGAGATAAAAGCAGAGAAAGAAATACTGAAGCACCACAGGACCACCCTTCACTCATCTTCTGCGCTCGGGGCCCCTCACGATGCCAAGCATATTACAGATGCCCAATAAATGTTTGTGGCAAGAATGATGTGTGAAGAAAAGGAGTGTTTTAAAATTCACTTCAGAATGGGAATGGGTTTTGAAAACAGGCTGGCCCCAGTCAGGATCACAGACACAGAAAACAAAATTCGAGGTCACTGAGATCTACTCTAGGCATTACCTATAGAACCTTTGGAGAGTTTTCAATTCTAAAAAAAAAAAAAAGAGAGAGAAAACAAAAACCGTTTTCTGGGGCACAACATCTCTATCTTTTTTATTCACTCACCCACCTACTCACTTACCCAATCATTCATTCAACAGATGTTCCTGAGTGCCCACCGCATGTCAGGCCCTGGGCAAGGCTCTGAGGCTCTTGTGGTGAAGAGAGACAAGCCAGGACCCAGCCCTCTTGGGCCCTGTACTTCCTTTGTTCCTTCTCCTCACCCTGGACCTAAGACTGGGCCCAGCCACTAAATGCTTAAGCCATTTCCAACAGCCCGAATTCCTTCCCTACCGTAAGTGTCCTCAACCCCCAATTTATCATGCCCACCGCTCCACATTAGTTCTTGTGAAGTATTTCTGTCATCGTGTGGTGCTCATGCTCAAAAACCTCCAATGGCTCCCTATCATCTATAATGTATTTTAGGACCCATTTACCAACCAGGTACCCCATATTAGGCATGGAGCTAGGATTATCAGATAAAGTCTACAGTGTTGTGTTGGTTATTCACGGCTACAAAACATGGCAGCTTCAAACAGTAGTGAGCATTATCCTCTAGCTTCTGTGGGTCAGGAATGCAGGAGAAGCTCAGGAGTTACAATGAGATTGCAGTCAAGTTGTCAGCTAGGGTGACAGTCATCGGAAGGCCTGACCAAGGCTGGAGGGTCCTCTTTCAAGAAGGTTCACACGCATGACTGTTGGCAGGAGGCCTCAGTTCCCCACTATGTGGGTTTCTCCACTGGGTTCTTGAGTGTCCTCACTACCTGGCAGCTGGCTTCCCCCAGAGTGATACCCAAGAGAGACAGAGAAAGAGAAGGAAGCCACAGTGCCTTTGCAGACCTAGTGCTAGAAGTCATCTGCCATCACTTCTGTTACCTTCTATTAGAAGCGAGTCATGAATCCAGTTCACATGTAAGACAAGGGCTATCAAGTCCCATTGGGCAATCAAGCCCCATATCTTGAAGGGGCAAATACAAAGAATTCATAGATTTAACCTAAAACCACCACAAATCTGTCATCAGAGTACTGTACGTTATACATCATCTTATCATATATCATATCACATTATATTATATTATACTGTATCATATCCTACCCTATCATATTATAATCACCACTGTCTATAATCAGACCCTACACCCATTTACCTATTTTCATATCACTGTGCTGATATTCCTACCACTAACATTTATCCTCCAAGCCAGTTGGTTCTCCTGAACATACCGCACTCATTGTAAGTATTAACTCTTTCTTCATATGTTGCTCACACCTTGCCCCTGTCCTCTGTCCTCCAAATTCCACATATCCAAACATGTAGCACAGCATAGTGATTAAGACTCTGGGCACCAGGTTGCCTGGGTTCAAATCCCACCTCTACTTTTGGCTAGTTATTTAAGCTCTGTCTATCTTGATTTCCTCACGTATAAAATGGTGATGTTAGGGAGTTCCCTGGTGGTGTAGTGGCTTAAGGCTTTGGCGCTGGCGCCGTCAGCGCTGCGGCCTGGGTTTGATTCCCAGTCAGGGAGCTACCCACATACCAAAAAGCAAAAATAAATAAATAAATAAATAAATAAATAAATAAATAAATAAATAAAATGGTGATGTTAGTATCTACTTTATAAGTTTGTTATGAGAATTAACATTGTTAATGTTGTTATGAATCAACATTTATACATTACTAAGAATAGAGCTTGTCATATAATAAGTGCTGTTATAGTATTTGTTCAATAATATAATAGGTATCATTCTTCTACACTCAGTTCAAGTTCCACACTATAGCCATAGTGAACTCCTTCACGGAACTCCTCATGCTGTCATTGTGACCCATTTTAACCCTAATCAGATCTACAGATGATCACTTAAATCTCACTTGTAGATAGATGTCAGGCCTCATCTCCCAATTGTTGGTCCCTGGCGGTCTTTAAATTCTATACTTCCTTACAATGCCTAGAGAGAGTAAGCATTGAAGTCAAAAGAAAGAAAGGAAGGAATTTTAATTCACATTAGCCCCAAGAAAAAAATATTCATGCTGCTTTTCTAGTCTCCCCAAACACCAAGAAACCACACTCTTGTTATTTCCATGTGAGACCTGATATCATGGAGCCAACCAAAACTAGACTTTCTCACACAATCAGCCATGTACGTGGGCCCCTGTTCTCACAAACGGGAACTTAAGCAAACACCCAAGAGGGACAGGGTGGAGGTAGAGGAGGGGAGGACAGGTGTGAGGAGGGCCCAAGTTCTACTGTAACCACAGGCAAAGCAAACCTCAATATTATGGGGTTCTTAAATCTTTAGGAGCCTAGTATTTCAAAATCATCACCAACAAATGCTTCTTCTCCATCCCTGACTCAAAAGCTATAAAATTTTAGGACTCCCCACGTAATACTTTTTCTCAAAATGGTGATATTTGTTCCCCAAGAGTTTACAGCTTCTAGTCAAAGCCGAAACCTGTGCTGGGCCACTTCTCATACTTGAAACCTGCTGGGAATTCTAGGCGAACATACAGGCAATGGCAATCAATAGTTACAGGGGCGAAAATGCGCCCCAACCTCCTTCATCACAGGTAGAAGTCGTGATTTGGCCAGTAAGAAACTATATTCACTCATGGAGTCCTTCATTCACTTACTCTTGATTCCTTTTTCAACTAGTCCTCACCAAGCATTTACTTGCCACAGTGCATGATACCAAGAAGTAGAACGCTGAGTGTCTGGACTTCAAGTAAGCTGCCTGGAACAAGTCACTCGCTCTGCTATCAATGTCTTTGTCTATAAAATGCAGAGTTTGGACAAAATCTCTAGGGTTCTTCTCACTTAAGAAAAATTGCTCCTTTTCTGATTCTAATGCCTGATGTGCTTTGCCAGGCAGGGCTGCTATGGAGATGGAGTTAGACAATGTGCATAGAAGTGCCTTGAAAACTATAAAGCACGGCTCAGAGTGTGAGGCATTATCGTCACTGTTGTTGCCATAGCCCCAAAAATTCTTAGAGAAAATGTTTCAAAGACCTGCTTGATAACATCCTAGTGGGGTCCTAAATCGGAAAAGCCCTTCCTCAAGTATCACTGGGATCTCTCCTGCGGCTGGGTGGCTCTGTACATTATTAGCAGCTTCTCACAGCCAGTGCTTTTCAAAGACAATAACTGCCTCCATGAAAAATACAGAGACAGGGATAAAGATATAGATATAGATATAGATATAGATAGACAGATAGATAGATAGTGACCTAGTCCTAAGGTTTAGTCTAAGTCCAGAAAGAGAAATGCTGTGATCAATTAGTGATGTCTGCTATGGGCATGGGACAAAGAAGTGGTCACCAGCTGACTGACATTCCTAAACTAGATAGGTCCCTTAGTAGCTATGATAGCTAAGCCTCAATTCTGTGCCCCTGATTTTACTAAGTGTTACACAAGAATTATCTCATTTTGGGAGCAGATACTAACATTAATCTCATTTTACAAATGAGGAAACTGAGAGCCAGAGAGACTGACTTGCCCAAGATCACACTGCCTATATATGGCAGAGCCAGAATCAGAAACAAGGCTCAGCAATCCTAAGGCCAGTCAAGTGTACTTTATTATGACACTACACTGAACTTTAGCTGGGGTCCTAAGACAACATACGAATAAGTAAACCAAAGGATCCTCCTTAAGTTTTTCCTGAATAATAGATGAAATTATTACTATCAGTTCAAGGTTACTGGCAGCCTCTGGCTCAATACAGGGATTGAAACTCTAAAGCAACATCTGTAAACATTTTTGATTGCATATTTCATTAGTTAAAAGAAGAGTCATCCAATCCAATATATAAATATCTATTGGGTTGGCCAAAAAGTCATTGCATTTTATGCTAGTAGATGGGTGTACATGTCTTAAAATATAACTAACTTCATTCTAACCTGAGAATTCATTATGTTACTTGACAGCTGACAGTTCAAGGTTTAAAAAAAAAAAAAAGTGTACAATTTTGTTAACAGTTGTTTGCTTGGCTTCAATTTCAAAATGGAAAATCAAAAGGAACATTTTCATCATATTTTGCTTTAAAACATAAAAAGCGCTGTGCAAGCTCAGAAAAAGTTACGTGATGAGTATGGCGAAGATGTTTTTAAATTATGGCAGTGTCAGAACTGGTCTCCTAAACTTCTTTCTGGAGATTTTGATGTCAGTGAGGCACCATGCTCAGAAAGGCCAATCGAAGTTGATGATGAGAAAATAAAGGCATCAGTTGAATCCAATCAGCATTTAACAACACAAGAGATTGCTGAAAAATCTTAACATACCAAACTAGAGCACTGAACATCATTTAAAACAATTGATGTTTTAAATGTAAGCTCGATGTGTGGGTACCACATGAACTCAAAGAAAGTCATCTCACTAAGCACATTAACATCTGCAATTCACTCTTGAAACATGAAGAAATTGATCCATATTTTAAACTTAGGATAACAGGCGATGAAAAATTGATTATTTACAACAATGTAGAACAAAAAGGATCATGGAGCACACGTGAGAAACCTGTGCAAAGCACTCCAAAAGCAGATATTTATAAAAGAAAGGTAATGCTATCAATTTGGTGAAATTTCAAAGGTATTGTGTATTTTGAGCTGCTTCCCAAGAACCAAACAATTAATTCAGATGTATAGTGTCATAATTGAATAAATTAAATGATGCCATCAAAAAGAAGCATCTAGAATTGGTGAATCACAAAGGTGTTGACTTCCTTCATGATAATGCTAGACCACATACAAGTTTGGTCACTCCTCTAAAGTTGCTGGACCTTGGATGGACTTTGTTACCACACCCATCATATTCACCAGACATTGCACCATCAGATTACCATTTGTTTTGTTCTGTGAAAAATGCCTTGAATGCTAAAATGTTTATCATTGATGAAGATACCAAATCGTTTTTGCCAAATGGTTTTTTGCTGAAAACAATAGAAATTTTTTTGAGCGTGGAATCATGAAGTTGCCTGAAAGATGGTTAAACATAATTGAACAATATGGACAATACATTGTTGAATAAAATTTTTGTTTTCCATTAAAAAAAAAATCACCTTTCATTCATTCAAGAAAGAAAAACACGATGACTTTTTGGCCAACCCAATATTTATAAATGTATGTATTTATTTTCAAACTATATACATATGTAACAGCACTAATGTATTAGACACATATTAAAACATTACAAAAATTTTTTCAAATTCAATAAGTAATCTATATAAGCACAAATTCTAATATTTTTCTACCCAAACCCCAAAGGGATTGCTGTGCCCAATCAATGGGACACACAGCGACTTTCTACAACACAAAGCAAGCATGAAGTGCTTCCCTTATTCTGTCTGAGTGCTCTCTGGGCTCAGCTTCAAGGCTTGCCCTGCCCAAGATGTCCCTGAACAGTACCTTCCTCTCCTCACCCTCCACCCCATGCTCCATGTCCCTCTTTCCCAGGCTCCCAGGCTCCCAGGTACCTTCGTGCTTGTCATACCCATGGCCCACGATCCCCACTTTGAGTTCTTGTCCAGGGTTGGGATCTCCTGTGACGGCCAACAGCCAAGCATTTATATATTCACTCATTCTCACAACCAGCAAACACTGACTGAATCCTTGTTACAGGCAGGTACTATAGGAACTTGGAGAATCCAAAGATGAACCAGTCCCAGGCATACTCAGACAAGAAGGGGAATTAATGCACACACATAAGTCAATTGGATATTAAGTTGAAAATTCTAAGTTCACCGAAAGAAACATGGGAGAGATCATTTCCAGGTGGAAGGATCAGGGTACTATGCATGAATACGGAGACCATGAGCATGGGCAGGACCCAGAAATGACAGGAAGTGCACTTCAGGCTCAGGGGGAAGGAAAGGTAAAGAGGTAGAACTTTTTAAATAAAACAAGAGGGTGTGGGCAAGGTAATCACCCAACAGGCAGAGTCGGTCCTATATTATATGGACTGTGTAGTCCAGGCAGAGACAACTGTGCACAACGAAGTAAAGAAGGAAAGACAAGAGTGACTGGAGTAGGCAGACTAGGGAGGGCGGAACTTGGTGAGGCCAGAGTGATGCGCAGGGTCGACACCCAAAAGGCTCACACAGTGAGTGAAGTCAATGAAGGGAAAGTGTGCAGAGCACCCATAATCAGATTCACCTTCAAGAAAGACTCTGCTGGCTACAAGGGACAGAGTGATGTAAGGAAGACCGGTGAGCGAGGGTTCACCTGGACTGTTTCCTCTAGGCCTGTGGGTCGCGACTCCTTTGGGGGTCAAATGAACCTTTCACAGGAGTCGCCTAAGACCATCGGAAAACACATATCAGATATTTACGTTACGATTCATAACAGTAGAAACATTACAGTTATGAAGTTGCAACGAAAATAATTTTATGGGGGTCGCCACACCATGAGGAACGGTATTAAAGGGTCGTGGCATTAGGAAGGTTGAGAACCACTGCTCTAGGATATCTTGAGGGGTACAAGACTTCCACTCTGTACAACATGCCTAACCATTCCTCAGCAACTCATGAGCCAGCCCGGCATCAGGGCTAACCACAGAACAGCACAAAAACAGCAGCACCCCTGATCCAGCCCCTGTACCTTGTGTAGACCATCCCATCTCTATAGACCCTGGTGACTTTGGGGGGAGAGTTTCAGTGTTGGAACCCTTATAGCCTGTGTGTGTATGGAGCGGAGGGGTGGAGGGTGCTCCTTTTGGCAGGAGAGATTCTTCTCTTGGTCAATCAGGAGCTTGAGAATCAGATTTCCCATTCTGTTCCCAGGGTGCTCCCCCTGAGCTGACACACTGCCTCTTTAAATGCATTATGAAGATGATCAGCAATGTATCAAGGTGTCTTTGCAGAACGGTATAAACTTCGGCTGCACTACTTATTGCCATAAACCACACTTCCAGGTTTTTATTTATATGCGCATTAGTTCAATATGATTGGATCCGTAGGCAGCAGAAGGGATTGGTGTAATTTATACATATATATCAATAAAGGTCTCTAGCCAGCCACTGGGTGCTCTAAGGGGAGCAGTAGTTCCATTTAAAACATTAGGAACTGGAGAAATTGAAAATAACTCTCTATTTAGAGGCCAAGGATTAAGGCATTTTGCAGAAAAGGTCTCAACCCAGCCAGGATATGCGAAAAGGGCTGTTAAAATGTCATCTGGCTCATAGTTAAGCCATAGAATTTACCTTAACCTCTCATCTCAATTGTATTTTTTTTCTGTGATGCATTGAACCTAATGGGGGCAGCACAGTGGGTGGAAAGGTGGCTGAGTGCACAGGCTGATGGCGTTTTTTGCCTCCTAATGTCCATTTTCACTGGCCACTGGCAGCATCACCTCAGCTCTGTTGCTCTGTTGCACCCACTGGGTGAAATCCTCCTTGAACCTTCCTCGTCAAGGTTCTCCATGGTTCCCAGCCTTGTACAAGCTGAGTCCTTCAGACTTTCTCTCCCAAGATTTGGATTATTGATAAAGTGCCACAAGGACTAAAAATGGTGAAAGCCAACTTGTGCTGGTAGTATTGCCCCAAAGAGACTCTGTTGGTTCCTTCCACCTATTCCAAGGGAACCGCCCAGGCTCCCGGAAACCATTTTCTCTTCCATTTTAGGGACCATGAAGTAACCTTCCAACAAGTTCTGCTTTGTGCTGCTAGCCAGAGTTTCTGCAGCTTCCAACTTAGATGCCTATCTAAGCAAGCCGCTAGGAGCCAGCAGTCCCAGAGGTGAGGCTCAGACCCATCACTAACTGATAAGTAACTTCCCTACTCTGTACACAGTTTCCTCATCTGTAAAATGAGAGCACTGGAAGAGGTCAGTAATTCTCACATTTTAGGAATCTTGCTCAAAATTTAGATTCTGATTCCATCATGGTAGAGTGGGCCCTAGGCATCTGCTTTGTAACTATCACTGACGCTGTGCCTACCAAACATTAAAAGCCCATTTTCAAATTATGCCCCGCCAGGGCCCTGAGTTTTGGGGAGGACTCATAGGGACGGACTCCAGGTGAGGGAAAAGTTGATTAAGATGACCCTCTTTTTTCACCTAGGGCAACTCTCCTTCTATGTTTTCTATATTGATGTTCTACATTAAATTTCTTCTGTAAAAAGGAATCAACCAATGACCAAAAACAAATTAAAAATCAGTGGACTAGAATCTCCAGATAATCTCTGAGGAGGTTTACTGTTCTGATTCCACAAGGCACCTCCTACGTGGCTTCCAAAGGGAAGCAGATGTCAATCCCTTTGGGGAACTGACCACTGCATTTATTTTATTTACACATCGGCTTAGAAAGACAACCAAAACCAAGACCACAGTCCTCAAGTCATCTTCCCAACAAAGCCGCAAGCAGGGCTGTATTACTCCACTGGTAACAATGCAGCAGCCAAGCCCTGAATGACGTGCCCGGTGTGATGCCAGCAGATAACAGCAAGCCCGGTGACCTCTCAGTCACATCGCAGGGCTCCTCCTGCAGTGCCTCTTCCTGCCGTGGTATTTGAAACACCATAAACTGGAGCCAGAGGAGATCCATAAACAGCCCAGTTCTTATTTTTTACTTTAGAGTCCCTGTGTGGCTTCATTTATTTTCCAAAGAGCATGTGACATGTTCGTTGGCACCTTCCCTGCCATAAAATATCTGTTGACATTTGTGGTTTGGGGCGGAGTTGGATTAGTTGCTGTTTCTATTCCATCCACGTACTGCATGCAGCACCAGGAGAAACACCATTCTACCCTGACCCCCTGTCACATCTACTCTCTACCCAGAACAACACATATGTGCCTTCTGCTGAATGAGAAGGTTAAAAAAGAGCTACTCCATCTTTTCTCAGCTATGCAACCTTAGACAAGGCACATAACCTCTGCCTACGTTCATTTTTCCCAGCCCACATGTGGTTGTTGTGATATGATCAAAAAGAGAATGTTGGGGGGTTCCCTGGTGGTGTAGTAGCTAGGCTTTGGGTTCTATTCCCAGCCAGGGAACCACCAAAAAAAAAAAAAGAGAGAGAGAGAGAGAGAGAGAGAAGGTTAACAACAATGGCTAGCATTTATCTACCACTTACAAAGACCCAGCCACTGGACTATACTACTTTACCTGAATTGTCTCAATCAGTCTTCTCACAAGCCAATTATTAGGGAGATATGACTGTCATTACCCACAATTTACAGAAGAAAAACATGGAGGTGCGAAAAAGATAAGTAACTTTCTCAAGGTTACATAGCCAATAAGGGGTGGAATAAGCTTCAGTCTCAAGAAGTTTGACCGCACAGTGTTTCACAACAACACTATAGTCATAGTGCTCCACACAACTTGTGGGAAAGTCTGGAGATGTGTCAAGCAGAGGGCTCCTGGAGTATGTTGGGGGAATCAGGTGTGGCAGGTGATTTAGGATAAAATAATGCAAAACAAAAACATGGAACAATGCAAAGAACACCAACCTAGGTTTGTGCTTACTAGCCATGGGATCTCATGCTACTTATCTTCCTGGAGGCTCAGTCCTGTCATCACCAAAAATGGGAGAAATTACTCCTATCTTGTAGACACAGCATCAAAATAAGGATGTGCACATGCTCACCAATTACGTACTCAGTAAATGGAAGTGACATAATGTGTGTGGCAGCATTCTAAAAAGCAAGCCGAACATAAGACATTATTATTCAAATAAAGTAGTATTATATATTACAATAACATAGAATTTCTTCCAAGATTATAAAATCAACCCAGAGTTTTTTTCTCTTAGTTTAATTCACAGACAGCATGAGTCAAAAGGCCATAGAGCTAAAAAAAAAACAAACAAATAAACTTGCCTCCATCTCCCACCTACATACTTACCTGGGTCAAAAGCCTTGAAATTCCTACAACAGGAAATCTCTATTATACATTGGGGCATGACACCCAAAGGACAACTTAAGCTTTATACCATATGGAAACAAATGTCTTTTTATATTTATCATTCAGATGGAATTTCTATTAATACTTGTATATTGGTATAAATCCTTTTAGATATATTTCTATATATACACACACATGCTCTCAAATAAATATTTATTTTAATGAGATTATACCAAAATTGAAATCCATTTTTTCCTTAAAATATACCATAGACATCATCCTATGCCGATAAGTTCAGATATACGTCATCATTTTAATGCCTTCAGACTACACCACTATATAGATAGACTATGATTAACCAACTGGAGGTTTGAATGGCTTCCAGTTTTTGTTACCACAAACAGCACTGCAACAAATGTCCCTGTACATACATCTTTGTGTACCTATCCTTTACGGTCTTAGGACATATTCCTGGATATGGAACTATAGGGTCAAAGATATGCATACTTAACACCTTGCTAGAAGAGCCATCAGGTTGGTGAATGTATTCACATGCCTGGAGGGTGGTATTATACAACACAAGCTCCTGCTCTAGGGACCCTTCTGAACCTCACTCTATATACTTCCTCCTCTGGCTGTTCATCTATATCCTTTATAATATCCTTTACAATCAGTTGGAAATCATGGGGCTGAGAACACTAAATAATATGAATAAGATCTGCCACCAGTCAAGTGCAGGGCTACCATGGAACCTAAGTCTGCTAGACACCAAAGCACCATTGCTGGGCCTCCTCATGGCTTGCTGGCCCAAGATTCAGGGGCCTGGCATTTGGTACAAAATTGCACAATGAGAAGACTGTGGCCCGTGTGAACAAGTTAAAGATTCTGAGTGGTTATTAACTGACCCAATTCCAGCAACACTGTTAGCAGTGGTGACACCAAACAAGATCCTGCAAGAATGCTAGGTATAGGTTTGGAAAGGGGGGCTTGGCTGCGGGAGGTTGGGGACTTGAAAACGCTTTGGAGGATGGATATCAGACGTGTAGAGAAGGGATGAAAAACAGCATGAGGAACCAGGGCTGGGCAGTAATTCAATAACGACCTTAGGACACATGAAGATTTATTCTGTGGGACTGCAGTTTGAATCATGATGTGTACATGGCTTGATATGTTACTTTTCACATGATTCTCAACATTACCCACGAGAGGATTTATATAAAGAGTTTTACACCAAAAACAAACAAACAAGCAAAAAAAACCAAAAAAAACAAACAAAAAAAACCTTAGCTATATAGTTCCAAACTACTTTTCTCCAGAAAGGTGGTTCCACTTTCTATTCCTACTAACTAGTATGACAATAGAGAGACTTATTATAACTAGTAGGTTGAATCATATGAAATTGTCATCTTTGTAGATGAAAAGTAGTTGAATATTGGTGAAACCATAGAGTTTAAGCTAATAATTCATCCCTAATGTGAATCAGGCATTGCCTTTCCACTTCAGACATGGTATGGACTGTTTAGAAAAGGGGAATTCACACAGTTGCATCATGCACCTTCTTAGGTGGGATGAGAGGAGGAAAGAGGTGACAGTTTTCACTGCCCCTCTGAGAGTGAGCAATTATTTGAAGAACTCGGCTTTCCAACGGAGAAACCATCTTTTTGAATAAGAGAAGGCACTGATTCTGAGTCACTTGATGGCAAAGAATGAGGTGTTCCTCTACCACCCCCTTCTGTGGCAAGGGACAAGTTCAATAAAACTGAAAAGAAATCAGTATGCATTGTCACAAGTCCTGGAGGTCATCTCCCTAAACTCAGGCTAAATCTGGAGGAATTCACAGCTGAAGAATCTCACAGCAACTCAGCTTGTTCCTGGACTGTGTCTGAGGGAGCACCAGTCCGGTGAATGCCCCAACAAGATAAAGCCCCATGGTCGCATAAACTGGGAGAATAGAATGCCCTATTTAGTTTCAAATTTTAAATTTATTTAAATTAAAAAGTTAATCCTCCTGGCAAGTCCGGAGGAGGCCTGCGTGTGGTAAGAAGCCTGCTCCTTTGGTTAAATGCTGTATTTGACCACAGATCCTTTGGATCACACAGCATTTATTACCATCTCGTGGAAAAGATTTTGAAAAATGTCTAAAACTCTCATTTTGTTAGAGAAGTGCCTGGATTATAAAGGTTATACAGTAAATCGATGGCAACGCCAGGACTAGCAGTATTATCTCAAGCCATTCGACGGGTATTTACTGAGTGCCTGCTATGTGCCAAACACTGGCGAGCGGGGTGAGAAGACACAATCCCTGGGAGGAGGAGGGGAAGGAAAAGACAAATCAACAGGCAATTTCAACTGAGTGTAACTTGTAATAATCTAGAACATGTGGCTGGTTATTGGACCCCTAAAATGTGGCTTCTGAATTTTTACATTTAATTTTAATAAATTTAAATTTTAAAACAAAAGCAGGGTAAAATAATTTTCTATTAAATGGAGGTTTGTTGTTTTGGCAGGACTATGTTTCACTTTAACCATTGAAAATTTAGCCTCTAAATTGAGTTGAGCTATAAGTGTAAAATTCAAAGACTTAGTTAAAAAAAAAAAGTAAAGTATCTCACTAATATTTTGGGTTGATTATATACTGAAATGTTAGCATTATGAATATAATTGGGTTAAATTAAGAGATTATTGAAATTAACGCCACCTGCCCCCTATTTAATTTTTTAAACATGGCCAGTAGAAAATTTTAGATTATATACATATATTGTTTATTATACGTCATTTGGACAGAGCTGATCTAAAAGGTTTACAGGGCTCAGGAAGCAGGGATGCCTGACCAAGATCTGGGGAAAGCTTCCCGAGGGATACTTTCATAAGGATACTCGAAAATAAGAGGAGAAATGAGCCACGAGAAGAGAGGGAGGAGGAGTGTTCCTGACAGAGGGAAAGGCTTGTGCCAAGTCTCAGGGGCTGAGCAGAGGAGGTCACCTGGATGTCCACCACCACCTGTTCCAGTGCACTGCACCGCCTCTGCTCCAGGCCCCCAGGTACTCCTCCACAGATCGCTGCCTCTAAAACCACTAGGGGCTCTTCATTGGGTGTGAAATGTCTCTGCAATCACACAGAGATACTAGGTGTTTGGAAAAGAAGTCTGGTATTCACATTTCACCCATGTCAAAGCTAAACGTAATCTCCACTCTTGTATAGGTTAGTGATTCATTCAAAATGTGCAACAAGTTTATATGTGCTCAAAGGAATCTTCTTTACAGGAAATAACTCCCACCAAAGCAAACATCAGATCACTCCCCAGTAAGTGTGACTGCGATTGGCATTGTGAGGGCAGGCAGCTGGCCTGGAGCAGGGCCAGAGAGGTCTCAGTTTCCTCATTTGAGAACAGGAGTAGCATCTACCAATTGACACTTAAACCAGATAATCCTCTGCTGTGAGGGTCTACTCTGTGTACTGCACCGTGTGGAGTGGCATCCCTGGCCTCTACCCACTAGATGCCAGTACCACCCTCACCCCCACTGCGACAACCACATGTCTCCCTCCGGACATTGTCAAATGTCTCCTGAGGGGAAAACCACCGCCCTTGGAGAACTGCTGGTCTACTAGATGCGTTGCTGTGAGGCTTAGATGGAATCCTGCATGAGGAGTGCTGGGACAATGCTGAAACTTGGCAGTTACTCAATAAATGTTTGCTAAATAAACACATGAAACAAAGGGGGGTGAAGCTGCGACAGGGATGACAATGGCACTTAGCAGATGTGCCATTTTGTGAATTTAACCAGACGTCACTTCAGCCCGGGAGCCTCCATCTACTCCCTCTCTGCTCCCACCCCAAGAAGTCAGGCCCTGGGTCTCCCGAGTAACGTGGGCAGAAAGGCCTTGCAAATGGGACACGACCGCCTGGATGGATTTAATGGCACTTTTTAAACATGGATGAGTATAGGGCCTCTTCTGAGCAAGTGCACCAGTGGCAGGAGGCTGCGGGCTCTGGGGCACCAAGGGCCCACATAGCTCAGCTCCATCGAGCTGATGGCAATGTTATTAAATGTACTCTCTCCTTTTATTAGGCATCTTAATAACCTCTAAGTTGCACCCAGGAGAGTTGGTGCAGAAAAGGAATTCTGGCCAACCTAATTTGTATTTGAAAATACCCCATAGGCCAACGGAACAAGATTCAGATGAATTTCACAGGCAGCTGAGGGCTACATAAGGCAAGTGTTTCCAAACTGTGTCCTCGATTCTTGAATGCAAAATGCCAACCTCCCTGCCTTGCCCATTCCCATTCCTTGCCCTCCTTTTCTGTCAATGTCCCTGCAGCCCCACACATGCATATGCAACCCACACTCCAGCCACTGGCTAAGAGAGAGACTTAATGTCAGTACTCCCATGTCTTAAGAGAAATAATGATAGGAGTTCATACTTATCGACCATTTATTACCTGGACTCAGATCCCGGTGCATTCCTTACAATAATTCCAAATCTGAGGGTTAAGCATAACCTCATTTTATAGTTGAAGAAACCGCAGTTTAAAGAGGTTAGTATCTTGCCAGAAAATATTACACAACCAGATCATTACAGAGCACAGGCATAAACCAAACTCCATTTGACTCCCAAATGGTGCTCTTCACATTTGCCTAACATTTTTCAATAATCGGGTGGTGACAAATAGTCCTTTCATCTGTTCCCACGTTTAGATGACTATATGTTCTAGACCTATATGGCATACTGGGAAAAGACACTGTCCCTATCTTCAAGTTTCATAATGGAAATTGTACACAATGGAAAGCACATTGTAAAGGTATCAGGAAAGAGGAGTCACACTCCCATTCATTGTTAGTGAGAAGCTGCTATACACCAGGCTGTGTACTACCTATTGGGGATATTGCCACGGACACAGATAAAGATAATAAATTTGAGAAACATTCAAGGTATAGACTGAAAAATGAACAGAATTTGCCACTCTTGACTGAAAGGGTAAGGTACACAGAAAGCAAAGGAGACTCGGGTTTTCCTAGTGCAAGAGACTGTGAGGATGAGCAAGCCATTAGCTGAGATGGAAGGGCAAGATGTGGGGAAGAACCGGTAAGTTTGTCCTCAGGGATGTTACAGACACTGCAATGGGTTTCCTGTTGCTGCTGTAACAAATTATCACAGACTCTGCAGCTTTAAACAACACCAATTTCTCCCAGTTCTGGAGTTCAGGTCTTTAAAATGAGCCTTAGGGGAATAAAAATCAAGGTGTTTCCAAGACTGGTTCTTTCTGGAGGCTTCAGGGGAGAATTCATTCCTGGCCTCTTCCAGATTCCAGAAGCTGCTGGCATCGCCTGGCTCCTGGCCACATCACTCTAGTCTCTGCTTCTGTCACCAACAGTTATTCTGTGTCCTCCTGTGTCCCTCCTCTAACCACACCTGTGATTATATCAGTTCCATCTCAAGATCATTAACTTAATCAAATTAGCAAAGCATTTTTTGCCATCTAAGGAAACAGCCACAGGTTTCAGGGATTAGGATCTGGATATAATTAGGGAAGCCATTATTCATCATACTGCAGACATTCAAGAAAGGATGTTCTATGGGCAATTGGAAGGGTAAGTTTAGAACAAGGGGAAAATGTATTCATTTACTCATTCAATAATCATTTATTAAGCAGTTCGTATGTGCCCAAAAAATCACACCAAAAGAGTTGATTTGAGATTCTTTCCCATAGCTCATAGGTGATGGGAGTTTATGTAAAGAGAGTGTACAGAGTGAAAAGCAAAGTGAAGACAACATTTGGGGGAAATCTACACATTTCTGGAACAGACAGGAAAAAGAAAAAGAAAACCAATGTGAACTCATCCAGGTGAAGACCCATGAGGTTTGTCTGTATTAGATGTCTGAGTGAATGTAGGGGATTTTAAGTAGAGGCTATGACTTAAAAGTATGTTGTCTGGTGGCAGGAGTGGGGGAGGAGTTCCAGGAGACTCTTCTTGAGCTACAACATCTCTGGAAGGCCTGCTCTCCAGCCTACGCTCACCACTGGTGACTGTGGTTCTGGCCTGTTCTTTCCCCCTCCCTGTGTCAGCCAAGTGCGGCCATTAAAGACGGCACATCCAATCCCCACAGCCCTTGGCTGCCCGAGTAATGGAGGCAGCAAGAATGTAATCCATGGCAGCCTCAGGTGCAGAAAGACGGTACTGAATATTGCATTCCTGAGATGATGGGAACTGGAGGCCCCCGGAAAGGACTGCTGATCTCTGAAGTGAGCCTTTCCAGGAATTCACCGGGTAACCGTGCAATTGGCAGTAATGGCTGCCACTCGGGCCTTAGCATCCCAGTGGGAGGAAAGCAGCGTTAATGTGCACCAGTGCGAAAGGGCTGGCTCCAACTCTGATTCTAGGAAATTAATTTTCTTAAATTCTGCTTTCAGACGTTTCCTGTCACCTCTTTGGATCCAAAAGATATTTGTTGCCCAGTTTTTCCTTTTTTGTGTTTCATAAAGAGCCACATCAAAACAAAATAAAAAAATCTAACAGAGAAAATGTTTAAGGTTCATTTCTTCTCTTCCGAAAATTACCTGCTTTGGCTTAAATCTTTAACTGCTCTCAATGTTTAATAGCTAGCACAAGAAGACAGTAAGTATTAAAGCAGATGAGAGAAAAACAGACCTTTGTGGGAAACTGTAAAGACTGTATGTGTTGGTAAGTAAATACTATTTGTTAAGCACTGAAATTTTAAAATGACTATTTTTTCTTTAAAAATTTGGTTTTGAAAAACTAGACTAGAATTTTTTCAGCACTCTTCACAAAATTGAAAACAGACGGTACACGCCATAAACTTTAAAAAGAAAAGGAAAAAAAGAAAGAACACAGAGAAAGTGGAAAAGGTGAGTTTTGGTGTAACAGGAAGGTGAGACGACCTGAATTCAGATCTGCTTTGTGACTCGGAGCTGCACGGCCCGGAGCTGCACAGAGCGCACAGCTGCGTGATAACCTGACTGAGTGCTGTGCTAGCCGGAAGTTGAAGGACCGGCAAGCAGGCAGCTGGGCTCCTGCAGGCACCTAGATGAGCTCACCTCTCCTGTCCTCCCTAACCCCGCCCCTCCACTAAGAGAAAGCGCCTGCAGGAATGAGCCCTGGAGTAAGAGCAGACCTCTGTTAGCATGTTGGCACTGTTATTTTTCTGGCAGGGGGAGTTCTAAATGTAAATAATTACCTGCTCCGTGCCTCAGTGTTACCATTTGCAAATAATATTGCTATGAGGAGGAAATTAAATAATGCATGCAATGTGCTAGCTTGGTGCCTGGCACATAAAGAACCCAAAATAAAATAGTTACT
Organism: Lyroderma lyra; assembly: GCA_004026885.1. Taxonomy (NCBI): domain Eukaryota; kingdom Metazoa; phylum Chordata; class Mammalia; order Chiroptera; family Megadermatidae; genus Lyroderma; species Lyroderma lyra. The sequence goes on from PVJL010000046.1 coordinate 195,209, forward strand.
ATTATTAACAATAATAGTATCATCAACAATAACAACACAAATTGACATTTGTAATGGAAACTTGTGTCTTTCAAAGGGCTTTTAGCCAACCATTAGCATTTATCTTTTAGGTGCCAAACACTGTGCAAGACTTAGGGATTCAACTGTGGAACAAGAAATGCCTGACTGTGGGGCAGGTAGGTAGAGTAGGGAAAGAGACTACAATCAGCTTGCTTGTACTCAACCCCTTTGCTACTTCTAGTGGTGTGCCCTTGGGCAAGTAATGTATCTTACTGTGCCTCTGTTCTCTCATCTTTAAAAGAGGGATAATAATAATAATAATAACCACTTTGTAGGGTTGTTGAGAGGATTAAATGAGTCCATGGGAGTAAAGCATGTCAACATTATCAAAAAGTTACCTATTTCTAATTTGCTTTAGCTTTTATTCCTGTAGTTCTTGCCCTCCCAAGGCTACCATACAGTCTTCCACATTCCCAAAATGGGCAGCTGCTTTCCATGTTTTGTATTTGTCACAAATGGTACCCATCACTAATTTGGAGGCAAAGGTGCAGCCATATAAGGATGGACGGGGCTTATCTACTGAGAACACTTTATCCCTGAGCCCAATCAATTACTTCATATGCATTCAGATCAAACCAGTTTTATAATCAGATAGAGTAGTTCACCTACATCTACATCATGAATTCTCTCAGTCACTAGAAAAATTTTCATCATCGTCTTCTACACCTGGAAACTAGAGAACACAATCACACACACACACACACACACGCACGCACACACGCGCGCGCACACACACACACACTTTCCCATTGTGTGAAATTTCTTTATTGAAAGTTGCATTATTAATGTAAATATCAAACAGACTAACTGCATGCTTCACACTTGAACCTGAGGCCACTCTGGAACATGCACGGACATAGAGCCTTCTGGAGGACTAACACTGGTTATCTGAACATATCTACACTATCTGTGCAGACCCAGGAAGAGACAGAAAGAACCTGTTTTTATTTTTTTAAGTCCAACCTTTTTTTTCCCCCCTCCTAGGGAATCCAGACAGGTACCTGAATGGTCAGATTCAACATGCAGATAATGAAGCTGCACAGACCCAGGCCAAGATAGTGTCAGAACACCCAGTCTTTTGACAAGTGAAGCCGGCCAAGTCAAGACGTTGCAGCCCTAGACTACAGCTATTCCCCCGATGGAAGTAACTGCTTCAATCCAGTCTGTGCCAAAGCAGCTTCAGACATAGAGGTGATGAAGGGCTGTCTTCAAAGCCCAAAGCCTTGCCTCAGGACCATTTAGAAAACACTGCTGGCTAGGGAGCCATCCTGCACACAAGGCAATGAAATATTACCCCTAATTGAGTGGGCCATATGAGAATGTGACCAAGAGCGTGTCCAAGGAGTCAGCACTCCCCTTTACAACTCCCCAAGCCCCTCCTGGGTTAGAATCCATTTAAAGAGAGAGAGGCAGGAAACAAACCATTTTCATCACTTAAATGTAAATGAATCATAGGGAAATGATTGGCTTCCCCTGGTGATTGATCTGTTGCAGGGAGTGAAGGGTGATTCACACCAAAGGTGGTGCTCCTTTTTTTTTTTTTTTTTTTTTTTTGGTATGTGGGTAGCTCCCCGACTGGGAATCGAACCCAGGCCGCAGCGCTGACAGCGCCAGTGCCGAAGCCCTAAGCCACTACACCACCAGGGAACTCCCCGGAAGTGGTGCTCCTAAAACACACTGCGGGGTCATCAATCCCAGATTCCCCAAACTTTCACAGATACAAAAGGGTATGCAGGAACTCAGCTGGAGTGAAGGATGCAGGAGAACTGGTGACCTTTAAAAATGAGAAGGCTTTGGATGCATCAGATCCGGTCACCAAGGAGAAGTCAACTTGATCCCTAAGTCATTCTTAAAAATTTTATTCAAAAGTATCCTGGAGAAACTAATCCCAACGCCAATTCTAAAAATCCCAATGCCAAAGAGGTATATACTAAAGTAAGCAGTAGCAAACTGGTCCATTTTCTTTGACCCAAAGAGTGCTTTGTTGTTTTCATTTTGATTAGTTGTCGATATTTAAAAATCAGGATATTTCATTGGGGTTTTGCATCTCTTGAAGATCATCTGACCCTCTGTTTCCACATCGAGAGAATCAACTGAATCCGGAGCAGCAGTGACCTCTTCAAACAGCCCTAAGGGTCTCCATCCGCTTCCCTGGCACATTTACGTTAGCTGCTGGCCTCTACAGAACACTGACTTTGCAACTGCTGTCATGGAGTTACTCTGGTGCCTGTATAGACAGAAAACAACCCTGACCCTCTGGCTCTGACCAGGAATCTATGTTGTGGACTGAATGTGAATAAAGTCAAAACTATCTCCACTTGGCTTGATGTGAAACCCCACCCAATAGACATCTCATGCTAGGTGGAGACAACACAGTTTATTTAAATCTTCTCTCATGGAAAGTGTGTCGCATCTGTGAGGCAGCTGGAGCTAGCTGCCGATTTCCTGTGAGGCCTGCCATGTTTCCCAGGATTGAAAATACCAGAATCCGGAATGTCCTGTCCACTGAGGATCACTAAACTTTGCAGTCAACTCCTATTTCTGAAGATAATCTAAGCTTATCTCTCTTTAGAAATATTAAAGACAAAAATGTGTGCCTTCTGTATAGCTCAAAGCTCTGCTCTCTCTACATTCTCACCGTCATGAGATAATCCTGCTTCATGAAAAAGCTTAGCGCCATGGTGATAAGTAGGGCCTTCAGAATCCAGGTGGCTGGATCTGAGTCCCCATTCTCGTCCTTGCTACACGGTCTTAGGTAAGTCTCTTTACCTCACAGGATAAGCCACACCTCTTATCCAAAATGAAATTAGTACCCACATCACAAAGCTATTGTAATAACTGAAGAAATGCATGTTAAAGCACTTAGCACAGTGCTTGTTTTGACAGTATCTATTCCATAAATATTGAGTTTCTCTATGAAGTGTGCTACAAGGTGTGACTTTTCACCTATAACTTGTTTAAGCCTTTCCCTTTAGCTTTCCTGTGTCTCCCTTGGACTGCTCAAATAAACGCTTGGGTATCCACATGTCATAATTTTGTTCCCAGAACTCCTCTCACACTGGAATACTCTTTTCATTCTGTATTTTATTAATGCTAATCTATTAAGGCTTAATTCCAATTCTAACTTGTCCACAGAGCCTTCCTTGATTATGCCCAGCATAGCATCATCTACCATTCTTCTGTAATCCAACCTGTGAACCGGCAGGTGTTCCAAAACTTCCCAGACCACGGAAAGTGCCGTTGTTGCACACTGGCACAGAAAGAAAAATGCCCAGGTTTTTCTCCTGCCATCACCATCAGAGCTGCATCTGTTTATGACAAGGATGTGGCACGTTGTCCAAAGGCTTAGAGGCATTTCACCTCAAAATTCCCTGTGGTAAATTCTTCAGAGTTGACGTCTGCTTCCCAAGTCACCATAGCTACTGCTCCTGACATGACAAACGTAAAGGACATTTTAAAAAGAATTGTTTCTTTTATCTCCAATGGAGGATAAAAACAGTGAGAGTAGAGCCAACAGGATTAGTTACTGGATTGGTTTGGGGGTGTGAAGAGAGGAACAACCAAAAATGATCCCTAGGTTTCGAGATTAAGTGCCTGAGTGAATGGTGTGCTTTTTCCTGAGACGGGGGACCCGGAGGGAGATGCAGGAATTTTCATGGGAGCGAAAGGGAAATTGACAGTTGTGATAAAGCAGGATTAGAGGTGCCCATCGACATCCAGATGGACCAGAGGAGATGGTGATTGTGTGAGTCTGCACTCAGGAGAGATACTGAACTTAGAAATTTAAATCTGTGCAGCACTGACACAGAGATATTTAAAGCCATGGGACTAGGTTGTTACCTAGAGAGTGAGGATGAGGAGAAAAGAGAAGAGAGGCGAAGGAGGAGCCTCGGAGGCAGCTAACCAGACTAAGCACAGGTAGCCAGTGAGAATGAAGGGACATCAAGAGGCCATGGCATAGCACAAGTCACATGAAGGAAGTGTCTCAAGAAAGAAGAGCAGTCCACTTGGACAAATGCTGCTCACAGGATGAGTAAAATGAAAAATGAGGCCTGGTGATCAGTCACTGAACTTACCAAGACGGTGGTCATTGTGTCATTGACAAGAAGATTAAAGCATGATTAGAGAGAAAGGAGAGAAGAGTCAACACAATAAACTACAGTAAACTCTTCTGAGATGTTTAGTGCAAAGAAGAGAAGCCACGTGTGTGGTTAATCGACCGTACAGGACAAGAGCAGCCGCAGGAAGACCAGGTGGAGGCTATTACGATTATCTAAGTCACAAAACAAGCTGACCTCTCGGACGTACGATGGTTATCCAATTCCACCAAAACCTAAAAGAAATAATGATAATAAACTGGTTATGTTGCCAACATTCTGGAATAATAGAAGAGTTGGTGCGTGCTTTTTGCTTGTTTTTAAAAGACAGAATTAGGAGTATTAGACATAAAGAGAACCTCTGATTATCTAATCAACCTCAATTGCTACTCATCTGCCATTTTCCAGATAGACAAACTGAGGCTAAAAAGATAAAATATGGTGTCCAAAAACAAAACCTTCTTTTTGTGGAAACAAAATTAGAAACTGGAATTCCCAATTTAATACGCTCTCCTCATATTACGCATGTTCCTCATGAGGGAAATTATGTGACATCAAAACCTCATTCAACCAGAGTCAGAAGAAAGAAATTTTTGTTTCATGGAGGCAGGCATTTTAAAGTAAAGGTTAAAAAAAATGAGTTTTATGCTCCAGTTCTGACCTGGCCAGTTATTATCTACTTCACCTTGGTCAAATTACTTGCCTTCTCTAAACCTCAGTTTCTTCTTTCATAAAATGAGGATAATTACAGCACCTGCCTCAGTGGGTTTTTATGAGGATAGACTGAGCTGATTTATGTAAAATCATAATGCCAGACATACAGTAAAAAATTAATAAATGATATTGGCATGATACTTTGTCTTTTATCTCTGATAGTTCAGGTATTTATTCAAAAACTAAACTCAAATTTAACAATTAAGAATGACTGGGAAGAGAAATTCCAAGTAGAGGAAAGATCACAACCAGACTTACCGAGGCAGGGATCACAGATCATGTTTGGAGAACAGTACAACACAAAGTAATGATGAAACATCATTTGGGGGATCACATCACAGAGAGTCAAAGGAAATTCAAATTCACAGACATGGAATTTAATTTTTTAATGCCAGTTTATGACATCTGGGGACCCTCTGTGATTTACAAAGCACAGTCATGAGCACTTGACTTCTCCAACCCTTTAGCTAAACCAGGCAATTACTGTTGTTGCTATGCCCATTTTAGAGATAAACAAATGAGGCTAAGAGAGGCCACGGAATCTAACAAGAGTCAGGGTCAGGACTAAAGCTCGGGTCTTCAGAATTTTCCATATAGGCATCTGATTACTTGGGGGAGCCTGAGCACAGCTCAGCTTCTGTAGCATTTGATGATTTTATGATGTGCTTTGGGATTTATGGATGTTATTTTGTTGGTACCTCTCCACCTATTAATCCACAATGGCAATGTCTGCCTTTTGTCTATGAAACCTATAAAAGCACCCAGAGGTTGTTAAGTGGTGGGTGCATCCAATAAATACATAAATCATAAAAATACAAAGAGCATATGACGGCTGGTTTCCTTTCTGACAAATCTGTTTCCTTCCTGACAAGAGATGCTGCCCTGTGGTTCTTCATGTGGGGAAATAAATGTCATAAGTTATCAGCCATTTAGTATTATGACTTGTATGCACCTAGAGTCCTGTGGGGATTTAAATTTCAAATTGAGGCACATCATTTATGAGGTCTGGCCTAGCCCTGTACATGGGCATCAGTGGATCCTTTTAAGAGGTTACTTGAGAGCCCTCAAAAGTGTCTCTACTGGCCCCCAAAATAAGTTCTCTCATTGTCTTAACCTCAGTCTTTAAAATGTCCACCTTTTTGCAGTTCTTTTGGGTTAAGTTATTATAGGTTCTTCCTTTGTTTATTCTATAAATATTCACTGAACTCTGACATTTTAGGCACTATTCTAGGCACTGAAGATGCAGCTTTAAGCAAAATAGACAAAGACCTTATCCTCATGGAGCTTTCACTCCACTGAGGGATAGAAGTTAGGACGGAAGGCAGGATTGGGAGACAAGAAATAAACAAATAAAAATAATATTATTAAAATGCCTTCATTCAATAAATTTAAGTGCCTATTATGTGCAAAGTCAGAATAGGTCCTGAGGTTTATACAGGAGGCTATTTCAAATAATTTAATTTGTCAGATTAACCAGCCAGTTACCTAATAGCCTCAAAGAAATTCAGTGTCTAGTCCCACCTAGTTTCTGGTCTGTCTGTATCTCCCTTTCCTGCACCTGAAATCATTTGTCCAAGCTCCATCTCTAGGATCAGTCTTCACCAAACATGAACCTAAGCAATGCCTTATCTCCAATTCTTTGGAATTCCCTTCCAAATTATCCTGATGACTGAGCTGCCTTCATTTGTTCCAAAAGCATTTCTGAGTGTCCACTATGTATATTAGATGTTAGAGATACAAACATGAATGAGAGAATCCTGGTTCTACAGACCTCAGAACCTCTCGCAAAAAGATAGATAAGTAAAAAATAAATAAATTGAAGTCCAAATGCTTAAGTCCTATTATTACTCACAGACTTCCCTGATATTAATTCTCAATTAATTCAACTTCTAGACTACCATTGGTCTACAGCAACAGTGCCAAATAGAACCTTCTGCAATGATGGAAGTAGATAGATAGATAGATAGATAGATAGGAGTTAAATAAGGTAGTCACTTACCACATATTAAGTTTCTATGTGGCTAGTACAACCAAGAAACTGAATTTTTAATTTTACTTATTTTACTTAATTTAAATTTAAGTCAAAGTAACCACATGTGGCTAGTGGCTACCATATTGGACAGCACAGGTCTAGAATTAGGAATGCTTCAAGAGTGGGCAAGTCTTAATAAGAGATCTTAGAATCCAGGGTCTATGACCATCTAGGGTTCTGATGTTCAGACTCTCCAAAATGCTCCATTCTTCTGGAAGTTTCCTTGAACTGTCCTAATTGGAGGTCATATTTTTTCTCCATGTGGTGATTTAAGACTCGGTCATGTTCCATCCTGTTATTACAGAGCATCCCTTAGGAAGCCTCAGAGACCTCTGTGGTTAAGCAATAAATAGGAAGAGAGAAAGCAGATGTGTCACCTGACTTCTTGGAAAACACAAGAAAGAGACCCTTTCCCATTCTATTAGAAAACTAGTCGTGTGACCACCTGGATGCAATGGGTGCTAGGAAATGTAGTTCCTAGCTAAGCAACAGCCACCCAGTGATAACTGCACACTATGGAAAGAAGATAACAAATTTCTGGTGGACAGCAATCCATCTTTGCCACAACAAACATTAGCCCTCTGCTACGATTCTCAACATGAACTGGGGAAAGCACCTAATACATTGCCCCAAATAAAAGCTACTGCTTTGTCAGTGAAAATAGGAGCAGCATTAATCAAAGTGTCACTGAACTCAATTCTCCAAACAGGAAATCAGAGGGTAAATTCATGGGAAATGCATAAGGATGAAATGCCCTTCATAGCCAAGGAGAGAACGTCTCCTTACAAGTGGATGAGAGAAGGCTGCTCTGTTTGCACTGTTTCTTCTTATACATTCATTAAGTGGCCCTCCCAGTGTCTCCATCTCTCAGAGCGTTTGCTGATTGGTCCACTGCAACCTGTTCCCTATCCTCCTTCTTTCCTCTATGATCAGTTTCAAAATATGCCCAAACATTTGATAGCCCAAGTCCAATTGGAGGGGGAATTTAGGAAGTATAAAAATAAGAGGTTTCTCTCACCTCCTTGGCCCTGAAATACTAAAGTTGTAAATGTCAGAACAGAAGGGAGAATTGGGTTTGAGATTTGTGCCTTTTATTTTTGTTTTGGCAGCTTCAGCTTCAAATTCAGGTTTCCCTGAAGGTGAGACCACACAAAATGCATTGCTCTGTTGTCAGGATCATGAATGATGGTTGTATTGATGACACTGGAACAGTGTTATATGAATATCTTTCCATGAATAAATACAATGTAAGCCCCATATTTCTTGTTTCTTAAAATGGCCTGATTCACTAAAGCAAAAACATTCCTGTGACAAACAATTCTTCCCCCTGGAATTCCGATGTCCCTTTACTGCAGGAGAAATCAGATTATCAGTGGGTACGATCACTACTGCAATCATGCAAGCACTAAACGATACGTAAATTTACATTACAGAAAGTGATCAATGATCCCATTGCTATTACTCTATAGATAACAGAATCTTCTAGGGTTGCTGGGAGGCATAAATAAAATAATAAATAAAAAGTGGTTAGCATTGTCTCTAATAAATAGTAGGCACTTACTAAATATTAGTTTTAGTTATTGTGATTTGGCTATAGTGAACATCTACTGCTCTTTAAATACTAACACTCTGGCCCTACAAGTTTCTTTTGAGGAACATTTCTACACCAGTACCAATCCATATGGTTGGCAATGGAAAGCTGTCACCAACTCCAGTTCCCAAACTTAAACCCATGATCTAAGCCCAATCAGATAATCACACAGTATGTGACCAGTTCCGGGATGAGTAGGTGACCCAAACCAGGCCACAAATGCACTCCCCAGAGATCTGCTGGAACCAATGGTGAAAAAGTAGACTCAGATTTCTGTTACCCTTCCTAGATGGTAGAACATAAGGTTAGAATAGCCAGGAGCACACTGTGAAGAATGTGTAGATGTAGATAAAATCAACAGAAAAGAAGGAAGAGCTGAGAGACGGAAAGGGACAACAAGACCTCATGATAATATTTGGGACCCTGTACGTAAAGAAACCCCTACCCCAACCTCATCTGCACCCCTCCCCCCAAATTTCCCTTTTACATTAGAGCTTATTTGAGTGAGACTGTCATTCGCAACATAAAGAGGTAAAAAATGAGAGTGATTAGGAGGATGTGACAATCACTAGATATCTTTCATCAGTGAGAAAAAATGAGTAATAATTAAAACATAAAAATGTAAGTTGTTTTAAAGTTTACTGAAAACTTTCACAGGTTACCACCTATATTATTAGGTAATTAATACAAGCTGCTACAACAGAAAACCCCTCAAAGCTTAGCACACAAAGGTCTATTTCTCATTAACATCACAATGCATGGGACTTAGGTGGCCCCTCTCCACATTGTTGCTCCATATTCTGGAACATGTGAGCCCCATAGTAGGGAAGGAGAGGGCTAAAAAAATCACACATGAGGGTGTAAAGTCTTGGTCTGGGAAACGCGTATATCACTTTTGCCCATACTTCATTGGCCAGACCCAGTCACACACCCTACCTTAGCTGCAAGGGAGGCTAGGAAATGGAATCCTCCTGCATGCTCACAAAGAGGAAACAGCATAGTGAGTGTGACATTATCTTTGTCACATCTCTTTTTACTTGTTGTATCCAATTCCCCTATCAGACAAGTAGGAGCCCAGTGGTCTGCACCCAAGTTCTGCTGCTGGGTATCAAGAGCTTACTGAAGTCTAAGGTCAGAAGTCAATTACAGAATGTGAAAATGAGGTGGGTGCTATAAAAGGAAACATCCCAGAGTGAAACTAAAACTAGTTCACCAATCTAAAAATGTCGGAGAGGGTAAGAGAAACCAAATACAAGTTCATAGCATGAATCTAAAGAAAGCAAGTCCTGATTAGAAGAGATCAAGTGGAGGTTAGGAGACAGGGCCTGTAGGAATTCCTCAGCTATGAGAAAAAAAGAGCCTCTTCTTGTAGACAGCTAGCAGCCTCCACGTGCGCATAATCTCCCTTTGACAAGGCAAAGCAAATTTATTATCCCCATTTCACAGGTGAGGCTCAGAGTGGTGAGGTGACTTCCCCAAGGTCAAACAGCTAGTAAGAAATAAAAATAAGATATTGTAGAACATAAAACTTCTGACATTCAACTCATGGTATGGGAGTTGGACAATTAAACCTCCCAGCCCTCAACATACTCTCTGTCCTCAGCAAATCCATGTGCTTGTTGATAAGCAAGAAAGTAGACAACTAATCTAGGATGTTCAAATGTCTACAAGTACCAAGCAGGAAATGCATTCAGAGTCTGTACTATAGTTGAAATGTTGTATGAGCCTTCATTGTCCCCAAGTCCTGGGGGGCTCCACTGGGTGTATTACTCCTGTGCACTCACTGCCCTTGCACATCCCTCTCTTAATATTTGTCACCATGTACTGCAATGGCTCGTTCACCTGTCTGTGCTCCCTATTTGACTGTGAATTCAGTAAGGGCAGAGAATGTGGCTGTTTAAAACTCACTGGTGTTCTCAAGACCTAACACAGGGCCTGGCTCAATAAATATTTATGGAATTAATGAATGAATGGATGATCAAGTAGTACTTCTCATATTGTAATAGAATTTCCAGCTACAGTACAATTACTCAGCTCTCTCCTTAGATTTTAATCTCCATGAGGATAGGCATTCTAAGTGCCAGAATCTACATGAGTATTGTCCCCACTGCCCAGTCACTGGCAAGGAACAGATACTCAACATATACATTTATGGTATACATAAATGAGAGAAAAATAGTTATAGTAATTTTTGTAGCAATCCTATAGCTAGATTTATACTTAGAATAACCTTTTAGATAATCAGGCCTATGCATATTGCCTTAGTTTTTAAAATACTTTGATGGCTGCTTATTACTTCTGGTATTCAGACAAAACTCCTTAAAATTAACTAGAGCCCTGCCTGAAAAGCTGAACAAGATAGCCTGCTATTTGGGGGTGACAAATCCTTGAGATTCTGATGAAACCTATGGTTCCCTGTCCCCAGAAAAGAAGTCATATGCTTGTGAGGTGATGCTGTCTCATGCTGTTTTACAAGGTTGATGGAGCCTCTGATGTGCAATTCTGGGCCCTTCTGGGACCCATAACCCCAGGCTGGAGGCATCTCAGTGGCCCATGTAATCTGCCCTCAGAGTGAGGAGAGAGGTCAGCTCGGCCAAGGGCCTCTCTGAAGCTCCTCAAACACAAGGAAATCCAGCCCCACCTGAGTGCCAGCTCTCTGTTAGTTAGCAATTCAGAATGACTTTTCAGAGCAATACCTCAGTCTTCCATGATACTGGTCTGACAAGCCCTTAATCTTGGCGAGAGCCACATTAAACTAACCTGTCATCATTGTCACTGCACACAGTGGCAGTTCAGAGATACATACACTCACTCATAAGCAGGCTCTTCAACCCCTTAGAAGAAATTAGAATCTGGGGGGCCTGTTGCTCCATAACCAGCATTCAGGAGCAGACAGGGCATGCCAAGAGGCACTGGGCCAAAATTCAGGTTTGAGATGAGCTGCTTCCGTGTTAGGGGCTGTCAGGAGTCGTCAAGAGGAATGTTTAAACAATTGCTATCCTCAAAGCCCAGGTCTATGCCCTGCTGGATTAAAATAAAGGAATGGAGCCATGATATGAAAAGGTGTCAGGGGAAATTTGCTGAGAATGGGATTCATTCTGACAAATTCAAAGAACCCTGTGGTTACCAGTTCTGGGGAAAGTGTTTCATCAGTTATGTTTGTGACCTCTGAAATTCTAGCCCTTTTTAAAAGAAAAAGTGAAGCTATATCCAACTGACACCCCCAAAACATTTTGGAAACTTAAAGGAAAGAGAAACAACAACAATAAATAGGTATGACTGGTCAAAAGGCAAGTATGGTCAAATCCCTCTCCTGGATTAACCCTTTCACAAAATCCATACTTTATCAGATAATTATTATTACAGTTGTGAACTACTTTTTCTTGATCCTTTATCATGTGCTAAGCACTTTTAAATCCTTACTTCACTATTTATTGATAGTCAGCTCTGATAGATTGATTATAAAACTGGCCCCAGCTCTTCACCCCTCTCACCTTGGGCACAGGGGGAGATACGTGGAGCAGAACAAAGTTGCCCCAGGCACCCTAGACAATGACCAGCTGACCCTTAGACCCATGAGCAAGTCCAGACAAGACCAGAAGACCTCCAGCTGACTTTTAACATGCACACAAAGAGTTCACATTTTATTGCTTATTACTGATACCATTAAATTTTTGTGGATGATGGCTACATGTCATTATGGCAATAGATAACTGACTAATGCATCAAGTGCGTGTCAAGCGCCGTCCCAAAACATGGTAAATAGCAAGACACAAAATGGGCAAGTCCCTCACTCTTACGTTCCAAATTACTTCACCTAATTCAAACTTTATGACAACTTTATAAAAGTAAGCTCTATTCCCACTTACACGTAAGGAAAGCGAGGTAGAGAATGGTTGCATTACTTGCCGAAGGTGCTGAAGCCAGCAAAGGGAGCTGCGGTTCCACCTCAGTCCCTGTGATGTGGTAAGTCATTCAACTCCAGTCACCCATGGTTTCTGCATCTGAAAAATAGGAAGAATAATAATGCATACCACAAGAGTGATTGTGAGGATTAAATGAAGCCACGCATGTCAAGGCATTTAGCTAAGGTTTTGTACGCCAGGAAACTCAATAATACTATTTCTACTATCATTATTATCACAGCTGCTGTTCTTGTGATACTGCCTGCACCCAGAGCCTGACTGCTTACCCAGTTCTTTATTCTGTGTTGCCTCTGGCCTAGTTTCCTGTCCTTTCTACCTGGTCAATGTGGGGATAGAAGAGATTGGTAAGCCTAGTGAAGGTCACTGCTTCTTTTCCCAAGAAAAAGATCAACTTTAATCACCTTTATGTCTCTGAACCCAAAGACGGTATAAGCCATTTCTGACAGACTCATTACTGAGACGTTATTACACACTTAGGCCAGAAATACACATGTCTAAAGGGAAGAATCAACTACATAGATTGCAGGGCCCAGTGCAAAATCAAAATACAGGCCCCTTATTCAAATAGTATTCAGAATTTACATCAGAGTTATGGTTACATCACAGCATTGGACCAAGCATGGGGCCCTTTTAAGTTAATGCTTTCTTTGTGGAATTACTTGAAGAAAAAAATGAGATCAGCACTTCCAGTCCCTAAAGCAATGTCTGACAAAGAGTAAATAATAGTAGTGGTATAAGAGCTCAGTTATTACTACATATTTGCGGAAGAAATGAAGGGAACTCCAGCCAATGCATAGCCCTTAAACCGTTTCAAAACTGGACAGCCCTTCTCTCAGGCAGTTTTTGGAAAGAGCTCTGAGAAGACGCAAAGAGGAGCCTGCCCTGTCCCACAGCTGAAGAAACGGAAACTCCAAGGTGTTCGGGGCTTGCCAAAGGCTAAACAATGAGACGAGTTGAAGTTCACCTAGAACCTGGGATTCTCCCAACTCTGCCACCTTTGCACCCAGTCCCCCTGGCCCCAGCGTCACCTGGTCCTGATAGACCTGCCATGCTGACAGCATTTATAATACTTATTTGGTACACTCAGGACTCAACTATCAGGATGAGAATGAAGACTTACTGGGCATGGAGATCTGCACCACAGGCTCCTGGTTCATTCCCTGGAGTCGCTTACCATCCTCTGACTCACTTTATAATGTAACTGTGTCCTCTGAGCAAACCACAGGCTACCCAAGAAGGGAAGAATAGGGAGAGTCATCCACACACCAGTCCTAGACTAGGACAAGGGAATCTAAACACTGGCTCTGCCACTTTACAGTTTAGGCAAGGCTTTAACCCTAACTGTCTCACTGTTGTCACCTGAGCTACATAATTCTTTGTTGTGGAAAGATGTCCCACTATGCATTACAAGTTGTTTACAGCAACACTAGCACCTACCCACTAGGTGGCAGAAGAACAATTGGCCCTCCGGTTGTTACAAGCAAAAATGTCTCCAGACTGCCAATTGTCTCCTTGAGGTGGGAGTGATGGGAGCAAAAATCACTCCCAGTTGAGAACCACTGACTTAACCTCTCTGAGCTTCTTCACTGCCCTCAACTGTAATCTAGAGATGGTGATGATAAAAACATCTGCTTCATCAGGTTCTGAGGATTGAATGAGATGATCATGAACTGGTGTGGCATAGAGCCTGGTACACAGTTATATGGCCAATAAATAGTATATGCTATTATTATTGCAATATTGGCCAAGGAATGGGGATGTTACTGAATTTGGAGTTGAAAATTCAATTCAGCAAATAGGTATTGAGGATCCATTTCCACAAGTATTTCCCCAGGTATTAGAATTTGAAGGCGAATAAGATTTATACCCTGCCCTCAAGGGCCAAATCTAAGTTAGCCTGCTGCCTACCTAGTGGGAAGCTCATAGCCCAGAGACAGTTCAAATCCCAGCTCTGCACCTTGCATGTGTGTCTTAGGGCAAGTTTGCTGCACTTTGCTGAATCTCTGTTACCTCATCTCTAAACTGGTGAGGATAATAAAAATCCCTACAGGACTTACCTCTTAATCAGTCGGCTACACTATCTCCCAACAACACCCACCTCCTCCAATTCCCTGTCAGCTTCCTTTCCCCTCACCACACTGCCTGCAGCACAGAGAAGTCCATAGCATTCCCAAAGCTCGATGCTATTTCCTTCCTGTGAACATTTACAATCCTCCAGGAGGTGATCAGGGGTCTGAATGAGTCCTGGGGCCAGATGAACTTGGACTCATGGCCATGGCGAAGTCATCCCTCTCAGGCATCAGTTTATTCACCCATGCCTCCTTCAGAAGGTCCTTGTGAGGATAAAGTGAAACAACCAGAGAGCCCCCAGCACTGAGGAAGCACTGGATACCCTGTCGCCATGGCAATAAAGGTGTTGAGAAGGGGGCGGGAAATGCTGACCAGGAAGGGAAGGAGGAAGATGTGGCTCCACAGCCTGATCCAATAGCCTTTTGAGAGGTGACACAGAAGCCCAGAATTCAATCTCCCTCCCACACTGTGGGGCATAACTTGCAAACCTTTCAACACCAAAATCTCCTCTGTGCCCCAGCCCCTCCAGGGCGAACTGTAGCAGCTTTTTCCCAGGCTCTTGCCAAATGATTCAAGTGGATTAAAATATGTATGTATATATTTATGTGGACAAGAAAGAGGAAAAGCGTAACTTCTAGTCAGAGCCTAAATTTCCTGCCTCCAAAGCCCAGCTGGAGAGCAGGCGTTCTAACAGAAAACAGCCGCACAATTAGCTGGAGCTCTGTAGCTGTCTGCAGCAGCCTGTTACTCCGACGTCTCGATAGGTGGTCTCCCAGTTCATCAGTTCATAAATAAGTAATTTGAAATGTGTTCCTGAGGGAAATTTTCCTCCTGCTCTCCCCAACAGACTGTACTCATCAGTTTTCCCATTCTCCAGGTAGCTGCCGTCCTCATTTATAATGGCCAGAGGAACTACACTGTTCTAATTCCTGCTTCATTACATTGTCTAATGCGAGTTTGCACCAGCCTCACAACTCCACGTTTCTTTATGTTGATAAAAAAAAAAAAATAAGAAAAAAAAAAGCCTTGCATATATTATTTATTTGCACTTTGGTGGTAGCTTTGCTACAGGTTTAAGTGGAATATTTTTACATACAAAGCAAGACGGGCAAGTTGAGCTCTGGACAGAGGCTGGGAAATGTTGATCAGCTCTCAAGGGGCACATCCTCGTAGGTGTGCACTGGGCAGGCACACGCATGCAGCACACAAACCACACACACCACGCAAGCTGCACGCTCCACACACACAGCTAACCTACCACCCCCCAGTCTACTTCATTTACCTCGTTCCCACCCTCGCCACGCATTTGGACTGGCAGATACTCTGTACAGATCTTGATGCATTGTTCCAACAGTCTATTTTTCCACTCGAGAAAATGCACAACCAGATCAAAAGCACCTGGTGACTTAGGAGAACCAGGGTCCCCCACTGGCAAAGCTAATGGAGTCACTAATTTGCCTGGCCAATAAAACCAGTGATTTCTATAGTAAAAGCCTTTGAGGGAAGCCTCCAGGGCTTGCTCCGGGGGTAATGGAGGGGCCTAGTTTCCTCTTAGCCAATAACCTAATTATTTTTTAAAGCACTAACTGTACCTTTCATTATAATAATGCATAGAATTGATTTTACTGATTATCTTTCATGGCATCTATTAGTCACTGGGAACTATATTTACTTCTTCTTGTTATTCTTATGATTGTTTAGCTTTCAGTCTCATAATAGGTAATTAATAAAATATGTTAATCTGAGAGTAATTTAACTAATGAGATCACCAGGAATGCTTTTCTCTCCTGATGAAGGAATTCCTCCAAAGGCTTTTGTGGAAGAAAAAGCTTTTCTGTGAAATCCTGGCACAGTCTGAAACCTAAATTCAGATTGGTTTGTTCGTTTTCCTTAGCCTCTGAACAACCAGAGAATTTCATCGAAAGGATTTAGAAGTGAATGTCAGGGACTGTCCAGTTTCTGAGGAAACTGTCCTCTTCTCGAGCCTGGTGGCAGTAATCACGCCTGCACCCCTGGGATGACCATCCAGTCAGCTGTCAGGGACGCTGGCCTTCCAGCTATTGGAGGGCTCTTTAAGAAAGGGGCTACAGTTTAAAAGGAGAACTAGGTTAATGTGCAAGGAAAGCAGAACCAAAAGGGTAGAATGAAGAAAACAAAAGGGCTAAACAAGGACAAATTTTAGACTAACCAGCTAATTTCGCACAGAAAGTCTCCTTTCCGGTGGGAGGGGACGGCAACATCTAGACTGGGCTCCCCCATGCAGGAACAATCTGCTATACCCTGAGGGGTGCCAGGGTATTGAGTGCAAATAGCTCATTCCCTGGGATGTTAGTCAGACAAGACGAAGGGTGTCTGTCGGCAGCACGAGTGACACTTAAAACTGAGTGTCTGGAAGCAGACAGATCAGGCTCACACACAGTTCTTGGTGACCTTGGTCACATCGTGCTTCTCTATGTGACATATTACCTTTCATCTTTAATATGGGGGTGGACAACGGTACCTACCCTTTGGATCCATGAGAAGATTGATGAAGACATGCCTGTAATGAAGGGACACAGAGCTCGCCATGCACTAGGATTTCCCAAACTCAGTGCAACTGACATTGTGGAGTGATAATTCTTTGTTGGGTGGGGGAGGTGTTTGCATTGTCCTCTGTTCAGCAGCATCTCTCCTTCTAGCCACTGCTGCCAAGAGCACTCCTCCCCTCCCAGGTGTGGCACCCCAAACTGTCTCCAGATATTCCCAAATGTCCTTCGGAAGGGGAAGGTGCATGCGGTAGGCAAAATCGCCACCCCTGAGTACTACTGGTCCACACTGAAGACCGCAAACACTAGCTTAGTATTATGATGACGTTTTCTGAGAATCATCTAGAAGGACAAATGAGAAAACCACTTGGGGAAAAATGTAAGGTATCCTACAGTGAATTCCTCCAGCTCTTGTTATGATCACAGTCTTTAGTTTGAGTGAGTGTCTCCCACTGACATGCAGAAACTTCTTTCTAAAGGAGGCCAAAGTCTCCTGGGCAGGCAGGGAGCATTTGTCTGGAGCTAAACTGACTCCAGGTTACAGATTACCCACCAGGATGTGGGGAAACCATCGCCATCCCACTCCTGGAATGCCAAGTCAAGTCAGAAATCAAAGGCCACCAACATGAAGTAGTGTGTATATGTGTGTGTGTAGGTGTCGGTGTAGATACATCACACGCAGACGGTTCTGAGATATAAGCATGAAAAAAACTATAGTAAACTCTTTGCTGATTAAGGGAAAATTGAAAGTTACTTACCCTTACCCATAAAAGGCAAATTAGGAAAATCAATGAAGACTAAAACTGACCTGCCCATTCTTTGATTCCTATGACACACAACTTTCTCTAAAAATCCAAGTGCCAGATGCTCTTCTAACCCAGACTATCTCAAGTTTAGACTAAAATTCATTTGGAATAGCTCTTTTACCTGGTGAGAAAAGTAAACTATGAATTGAGTACAAGCCGTGTGAAAGGCTCTTTCAACACGTCATCTCATTTAGTAAACTAGAACCTGCCGATTTTAACCATCATTTGGTGGCCTCACTCTTTAGAGGAGAAAACAAAAACCTGCACTTGTATACATACATATTCATCAAAACAAACAAACAAAAAACACAAGTACTTAATTCCATAGAAAACCACATAAACATAAAAGTAATGACAATTGCCCAAATGTGCGTTCACAAGACCTTAGTATTCACTCACTCAAAAATAAGTGCCTGATGACACTCAAAAGTCACACACTAGATTCCAAAATAAGCTGAAAAGTATGTGCCTGAAACACACTGGTAAAACAGAAGCACCCAAAATAAAAACTTTAAATAGAATCTGCTATTTGAAAATCATCAGAGTAGTAAACATGGCACAAATTAATCCTTTCTTCTACTTCCTTATACTTTGTTACAACCTTGCATTGTCTTTATTTCCAGTACCTATGTTGGATGTCCAGGGAGATCACCATAATTTGTTGAGATGTTCAAGTCTTTAAAATCTTAATTGGGCCCTGAAGCACACCCAAACATTTACATCCAAATTATAAAACACAGAAGCCCATGCCTGTTGATACAGGTACCCCTTAGCATGACACTTCAGGGAGCAGAAGGGGCTCTACTCCAGCTGTCAGGGGACCTGTAGTCTAGTCCTTGCCTTCCACTTACTCTGCATTGATACTGTGTTCAGAGCTCAGTTTCCCAATTTTAAAAAACTAAATAAAAACCAAGATGGAAGAATTGGCACAATTTACAACATTCACTTGAGCTTTGACAGCCTGTGAATCCCACCTCGTGCCCAAGGTCATCCACAGCTGGTGGCCACAGAGGGAGAAGTGCAGGTAATTCCACCTCCTAGTTCAAGGCCTTTCCCATGAAGTTGTACCCACACACAGATACCCCTTCCTTGTCAGTCCTCCCCTGGATCCTCATCACTATGCATCTCCCCTCTCATTTCCTGCAGCCAATCCACAGCCCCCTCCCCAGCCCTCACAGCTCGCTCTGCAGGTAGTACAGGAGAAGGTAGCAATGGGGAAACACAGCCAGGCACATTGAAGGGGTTACTTTGCCTGGGGACCCCTTTATCTGAAGTTGTCCTCAAAAGCAGAAATGAGTTGATTTGCATTTTCCCACTGAAGCATGCAGAGTAGCTGAGGAGTGCTGCTCGTTACCAGGGACTGTCTTCTCTGGTTTGCCCTAAGGCCTTCTCTGGGGCTGGAGCAGCTCTGAAAACACCTATATGCTGCCCATTTAAATACATGCTTCAGACAAATCCTTTTGGAGGTTTCAAAAGGGAGAGACTAAGGCTTTCCTTCCCCAGCATACATTATCCTTCCTGTGAATGCTGAAGGCAAAAATTAACACTCTCCAGACTGGTTTTTTTCTAAGCTGTCCATCCATGCAGTACCTGCATTCTGTGTTCAAGGACTGCCAATTCCCAGCTTTCTCACTCAGTCATTCATTCTGCAAGTACTTATGAGTACCTGCTCTGTGCAAAAGCACTGTGCTGGCAGCATGTACCCTAACAGAGACAACTGTGACAAAAGCAGGCTGTCACACCACTCACAACCTACTTGAGGAGATAATGTGCCCGGATGTATCCAGATATACCCAGATGCTACCTGGGAACTTCACTGCAGCTCACAAATTGGCCTGGCCAGTGTGGAACCCACAGTTGGCCCCATGACTTAAGCAAATCCCTGGCCCTCCTCTGCTGTGCTCCTGAGTCTGCTGCCGTGATTGGGCACCAGCACCTCATGACTCTGGTGACTCTGCAGAAGAATTTGAGGCAGGAAGGGTGGCATCACATGCCACATGGTCTTCTACCATCTTGGTGACCCTCAACCTCACTCTCCAGTGGCTCCCAGAGCCTGGGCTCTCCAAGAGGTGGCTCACTGCATTGTGTACTTTACTTACAGTGAAGTGTAAGCCTGTCTTCATTCTCTCACAGTGAGCACATTCCACAGACCAGTCTTCCTTCTCCAGTATCCTGAAAAGTTGGGGAATAAAGTTTTCTCCATCCTTTTATTCAAATAATATTAGTGGGAAAGTGATGGAAGTCATAAGAGTGTGCCTGGTCCCAGGCAGGCGATGAATAAGTATATGGAATGAACACATTTGTTGAAGGAGAAGGTTGGAAAAGAACTATGGGTGTTCGGGGAGGGAAAGATGGCTCTCATAATGAATTCAGGGCAGGACGTCTTTTCTGCAAAGGCGGGCAGTGGCACACGAGCAGGGAATATCTCCTCTTACCTAGTCCTTTCTGACCCACACCTACACAGGCTCTATCTCCCTCTTGTGGGTTTGGGCACCTGCCCTAGCCTTCATGGGATACCAGGAGGTGAAGGGATATTGAAGTCCTTGGCACAGAATGCTGGAGTCATAAAATCCTACAGGGTCCAAGCAAGAAGCAATTTTGGAGCTCATGTACTGTACTTCCTTTGGTTCATAAAAGAGTAAACAGACCTTTCCATGGTAATGGGCTATAATGCACTCACCACTCTTTCTTCTATGGCAGAGAACACCAGACCCCTGATGGGTATGACTTGACCTGTTGAGAGTTTTCCTCCTCCTATTCAGTGATTAACATTTTAAAATCAGAAAACTTCACATAATAATCCATACCAAAAAAAAAAAAAAAATAGATGTTCTTTTAATATTGGGATCACATTCTGATCAGCAGCAAAGGCTGGAGCTAGGTATATACATTGTCCCCTGTCTGCAAAGTCCCCTTCACTCCTAGCTGTCTCACACCCGGCTGGGTTCACTCACCTCCATCACAGTCATGGCCCTCACAGGCCTTTAAAGTGGTAAGCCCTGCTCTCCAGCAAGTGTCCTGCCCTACCCAAGAAAAAAGCACTTAGCATGACTAGCCTTATGTACCTCTGTATGTAATGTAATTCTGGAAGGACCAAGAAATTCAGTCATTAATTCCTCTCCTGAACCACCCCCCCCCCCAAAAAAAATGAATAGTAATATTAATACAAACAAGCAAATAAAAAAGTCTTTCCCATTGTCTGGTACTGCCTGGAATAGCTTGAGTTAAGTATGATGGTCCTAATACCTTGGATTTGGAAGAGAATGAAAAAAGAAGTGGTCCCCCGCACACACCTTCACCTACTGTAAGAACCCTCAGACCCTGTGCACGTATGTGCGCACAAACACACACGCATCACATAGCACAACACACAATCCCATCTCACATTTGTTTTCTTTCTCACTCTGAAAATCAGCCACATACCCAACTTTGTTGAAATCTGATTCGAGCAACAGAAACAAAAATTTCCCCTTAAAAAAGAAATAAAATAATTTTCATAAAATGAAAACACAGCACATATACCTCTTTGAAAATGAGAACGTGATGGTTTCCTCTAGAGAGTCAGAGAGAACATAACCCAAAGGAATAGACTCCCAGAGTGAGGAGTTCCACCTTGTGCTTCCTGCGAGTGTGCGGGCACTGAGAGGCAGAAGGAACACAAGCACAAGGAGGGGGGCAAGGGAAGAAAGCGGTCATTCTCCGTGCCGGTAAGCGTACAGTGGGGTAAGGACCAAAACACTGCATCCAGAGTTTTAACAAGTATTCTTCCATTCTCTCGTTTCCACTGTGAGTTCCGGGAAATGGAGAGAAAGTGTAACAAAGCATACTTGTTTTTAAATGGCACGTAGCTGGCCTCCTTGAGGGTCCTGTTTTCTGGCACCGTTTTAATTAGGAAAGGCGAGAAAGTTTCCAACGTTCCCCCACTGCCCTTCCACGTGTCTCAGTAAGGGTTTCGCAGAGAACTGGCAACCAGCACAATTTTGACAGAGTGAACTTCTTTCTCTCATAAGCATTCCTCCAATCCCCAGATAATACCCCTCATTCCTCCCACATTAACTAACACACACAACTCTCCTCCCCCCCAACCCTCCCTCAGCCCACACTTCTTCTCTCCAAAACGTATAACATAATTGTGAAGGCTAATTATCAAATAATGGTTAAGCCTTGGGGAGCAAGATAGGGGGTTCTAGAAATGTTTTAAAAAGTCCCCAGGCTGCAATAGAAACGTGATTAACTGAAACAAAAATGCCTGGTGAAAAGTTCCAAAACTAAAGTCAGTTAAAATTTTTAAAATATATATATGCAGATATTACACACATATGTATTGTAATATACTATAGTGTGTCTTACCGTGTGAGTGTACGTGTGTGCAATCAGTTTTTCAGTGGGTCACAGAGATTCTCTGACATTTTAGGAGAGGTCCCTTAAAGAGAGAAATAATTTGAGGTCGATCCACCACAGATTTCTGCCCAACCCTCCCTCCCCTGGGAGAAGACCCTCAGCTGGCGCTGGCAGGAGGGACAAGAAATCTGCCTCTATGAACAGGGAAGAGGAGAGTAATTCTGGGCAATATAATTCCCTTCCTGGCCCGAACATGAGCGGATAAGGCCTGGCAGATGTAGTCTTTATCATGGAATAAAGCAGGCTCACAGCGGTGTGTGCACACACAAGAGTGTCACATTTTATGAATTGCTGCACTGCAAACTGCAGTGAACAGAGCTGGGTAGACCAGGAGGCTGAGAGACAACTGTAAGACCTCCCACCCTCATGCCCCCTCCACTCCAGGCACAGGCACTGGTTTTCTGTCTGCATCCTCAGAGAGGAAGAAACAGCGGCTGTGGATGCACCTGTGCACGGGCCACGTCCTCAGCTGCGATGCAGGGGAGAAGCTAAAAATAGCACCCCGGCTGGTCAGATTTCAACTGTCCGGGGACCGTGAGCAGTTACAGAGCAGAAGGGGCTGTGGGCAGAGCGGGGGAGGGATTCAGAGAAAACACGCATAATAACTATGCATGGCCTGTCGTGCAAAGCGCTGTAGGGCAAAAATAAGTCTCCTCACTCCTCCTTCAGGAGAAAGCAAGCCCAGGGTGCTGATTCTGTGCACAGCGAGCCCTCCGACAGGAAAGAGAGCACATCCATGAACCCGGGGTCCATTCTGAGACTCAGTTTACAGATGAGCACCCATGAGGATCAGCTCCTGACTCAACACTGTGGAGGAGGAGGTGTCCTTGCTCTCCAGGGACTCACCTTCAAACTGAAGAAAGCTGGTCCTACTGGCTGCCTTTACCTCACACCCCACTGAGACATCTCACCTCACTCAGGAAACTTGGCTTAAATGGGGGCTCAGAGCAAGAGAGAATCAAAATGTACTGGGACTCTGCTACCCCGTGCAATACTCCAGAGTCCTAACAGCCGTGAGGAAAGCATGGTACACCTTCCCAGACCAGCTTTTCTTAAGCGCAGGAAAGCAGGGTAGGGAGATCATTCTTCTTATCAAGCAAGCATAAATCTAGAGTCAACCTGAAAATTCAAACATTTATAAGGTAAAATGTTAGTCTTCAAAGAAATTGCAGGCTTCCAGGAGATTATTTGGAGCTTCAGGCCTGTCACCAACCTGGAAATGAGTTTACTTCCCTCTGTTATTAAGGATTCTTTGCTGCAAAAACTTATGCATATGGTAGGCTAAGATATCTAAGTCCTAGTCCCCAGAAGCCATGAATCTTATCTTATATGGCAAAAGGGACTTTGCAGGTGTGATTAACTGAAGGACCTTCAGATTGGGAGATTATCCTAAATTATCCAGGCAGGTCCAATGTGTTACCACAAGTGTCCTTATAAGAGAAATGCAGAAAGAGACTTGGCTACAGAGAAGAGAAGGTGATATGGTGATGGAGGCAGAGACTGACTAGTGTGATATGAAGATGGAAGAAAGAGTCACAAGCAAAGAAATACAAAGGGCTCCTAGAAGCTTGAAGAGGGCAGGGAGCAAACTCTGCCCTCCGAGACACAAAAGGAACCCTGCCCATACCTGATTCTTAACTCACTTTGATTTTAACCCATTTTGGACTTCTGACCTCCAGAACTGTAAAAGAATAATCCTGGATTATCTGAAGCCACTAAATGTGCAGTAATTCATTACAGCAGCAAGAGCAAACTGATACATTTTAAAAATAAAAGTCCAGCTCTTGTGGACCAGCAACTTTACATTATTAGAATGAATGGTTTTGCTTTGAACCACACAGAACACAGGATATTAGGAGGTCATTATTTTATCCCTTCCCCACTAAAAATTATTCTATGAAGCCGCAAAATGTGTTCTGCTCAAACCACCATCCATGCATCTGCTCATATCCCTACCCACCTCTACAGCCATCCTCGTCCTTACTACATTAGTTCTCTTGTAAAAAAATAAATAAATAACTGAAGTCCACCTAAGTGACTTTAGCATTTGGAAAATACGAAGAAAGGATTTCCAATCCCATAAAGGGAGAAGGTTCTTAACTCCAGAGCCAGTCTCCAATTTTTAGAGTGTGTTTTCTGAGTGATGGCAGAGTTTTAGCGCACCCAACTGCCTTTCCTACTGGCCCGCTGCTGTCCTGTACATGTACACTACTCCCTGGGGATCGCAGTCCAGCTTCTCCAGTGCCTGCTAGTAAGATGAAAACAATATTTTAAAAAGTGTTGTCAGTCATTACCCCAAATTATAAATCAGCTTTAAAATAGGCACACATTTGCCCAAAACTCTTACAAATTATCATGAAATCCAAATAATTAGAACTTACAATAAAAAGAATTAACTGGAAGACAGGCAAAGAGGATCCAATACACAACCAACAGGAGATCCTGCAGAACAGCAAGGCTACTGGGGCACCTCTAGAGAACAATAAAATGCCAAAACCATACTTAAGCAAGTTCCCTAATGTTAGAAAAGAATTTGAACTATATATTTAAAGAGCATACCATGTGCCTGGAAATATTGACCCAGCTTGACCAAAATCAAGACATAGTCTAGAAAAAGTATTATATTTAAAAGGAAAAAAAAAAATGGATAGCTAGGCAAAAGGAGCATATAACTTACAAGAGAAATCAAATTAAATTATCCTCAGATTATTTTTTCTTGACAGCAAAGCTTTTTGCCAGAAGAAATTAAAGTATTTAAGATATTCAAGGAGAGGAAATGTGAACTAAGGATTTTTTTTTATCCAGGAAATCACAAACTGATAATAACATGCAAAGACTCAGATAATATTATTCCCATGAGCCCTTCCTAAAGAGTCTACTAAAGAACAAGTTTCAGACAGGTATTGCTGGTGAATATTAGATGTATAGTTACTTGTAGATAAAAGACCAAATGAGGGCTAAAAGGTAGAGACTCCAGTATGCAATAGCTATATGATTTAAAATGCAAATATACTACAACTACAAAGAAATGGAGAGATGATTAGCATATGCAAAAAAATTTTATCAGCTTTCAGTAATAATAATGTCAGTGATAGTATAAGTATTATTCTGTGAATGTCATATATGTAAAATAGAAAAAAAGCAAATGCTTATTATGGGATATTCTGGTTCTACCATCCCCCATGCCTTCCAGGATTTTCTGGTGAAAGAATGGAGCTACTGAAGTAATACAGTAGATGTTAAGGAAACTCCCTATGGATATGAATCTGAATCAGAAATATTAGTATGAACTCATGAAATATTTGTTTATGCCAACTATTTCCATTAAAAGGATTTAGAAACAAAAGTCAGCTCAATAGCAGTGTGCATCTCTAGCACTCAGCTTTGATCTTCAAATGACACATCCCATTGAACTCAACCAGGATTTCTTGGAGAAATGGTTAATTCCAGGTCTAGGGCAGAAAATGTCCGTGACGAGTTTGGAATATCTTGACATGCAGTTATAAGGAAGCTCTTAAAGACTACAAGGGCCTTTTCAAAAGAACCTAGGAGGGACCCTGAATAGTTTTCCACTGGTCAGATTTAAGCTTTGCAATAGATTGAAACTCATCATTCATATATATATATATATATATATATATATATATATATATATATACACACACACACACACACACACACACACACACGCACGCACGCACACACACATAAATCTAAGTGTTTGTGATATACGAGGGCTGTCTGGAAAAAAATTCAACCATAAATGCCTCTATTTTTCATATTACATGACTGAATACTTCTCAGATACCCCTCGTGTATTTTTAAAGAGTAGTCACCTTTTGAAGAAACAATAATCCAATTGTTATCTTCAAAACTGGGTAAATAAAAGGAAATAATCAAACTTTACCCTACTTATCCTATATGAACTGTAATAGGTGGAACAAAATAGTAGGTGAGGTGAAGTGTCGCTTTATGAAAGTATCCCAGGTAATAAGTAAAAATAAAATGTAGAAATAAAAATTTACTATTTTTCAACTCCCAGTGAATTAATGGGCATAGACATTGAGCATCTACTGTAACTAATATCAAAAAATAACCTAAACCAGACACAAGACAACACCACCTATAACCTGGGTAAAGGGATCAAGCCTTTTGATCTGGCTCCCAATTTGCAGGAAATACAGAAGACAAAGGAACACACCAAACTACACCATGAGTGAGCAGTTGGCAAATCTGACTGTAGAAAACTGGACAAGTAAAATAGCCCAGATTTATCAACAGATAAACTGTAAGAAAAAGAAAGGGGTAAAGGGGGAAACTGTAGATTAAAAGAGACCTAAAGGGCATATCGAGTTAAAAAATACATGGGCAAGACTGATTTACAGGGTTTAGGGATGCACACTTGAGTGATAAAACCATAAATAAATGCAAGGAAATGATTACTATAAAAGTCAGAATGGTGGTTACTTTTGGATTGAAGAGGTATATGGAGGGGTTCCAGGAGTGACTGACGATTCCATTTGTTGATTTCAGTGGTAGTTCTAAGGGTATTCACTGTATAGTAATTCACTAAGCTACAAATTCATCTGGTTTGGTTTTCTGTATCTGTGTTTAATTTTTACAATAAAAAATATTGTTTAAAGAACAGTTAACTGCAGTCATTATTTGTGTTCTTCATCTCTGGGTTAACTCTTTGGTCTTGATGATAAGAAGTTCTCCCCAAAGCAAGGACTCCTTTGTTTTCTCCTTTGATTTCTGAAGGAACTGGGACATAATGACTAGGGTCCAGCCATGATCACTGAATTAAACACATAGCAGACCTCATTAAACTCTTGTTGCATGAATCTGTTATTCAGGGAGTACATAACTAAATGCAAACATTCTATACTCTAAGTCATTCTGCACACTTCTCCTGGATGCCTCTCCCTGGCTAGAAAAATCTTCAGGAGCTCTCTATGACCTGTCGGAAATGCTCAGTCCCCAGAGCTTTACATTCCAACCTCTTTTCCAGAAACCATCCCCACCAACCTTTCCAGCCTTCCCACAGCCACGTTCTCAAATGCTCTACTCCAGCCAAAGAGATTTGCTTTCAGAATTCTATCTCCTATCTTGTCTCACTCCGCTGCCCCCATGCCTTCTCTGGTAGCTTACCCCTTTCTTTCTACTCAGATACACTCTACTCATCCTTCAAGACCTGGCTCTACTCCCATTTCTTCTCTAAAGTCAGTCCTTATTATGCTGCCCCACTGTGCTTTCTTTTTCCTTTGAACTTCAACAATGCCCATTATCACTAGGCTCTTAATCAATATCGTCAGTTGACTGATTAGTGGGGGTAGATGGATGAAAGGATGGACAGATAGAAGAATAGATCAAAATATCAGATATTTGAGCGCATTCAGTGGGTACCGACAGACCTAGACACAGAAGTTTATCTTCAACGGAGCAGAATTAGGGAATCTATTTGACCCCAGTAAAGTCAGTGCAAAGGGGTTTCTGCTCAACTATGAGCATGTACAGATGTTGAGTATCTGAAGATTGAGATGCTAAAATGAAGAAAGAGGACACTGGGAGTGGATGGAACTCCTTTCACTCACAACTTTGTCCATATCCGGACCTATCTGTGGCAACAAGTCAGACACTTAAATTCTGAAATTCAATAGTCCCACTCTATATTCTTTTTTTAAAAAATTCCTGTATGATACCACTTATGGAAAGTTTAGGGGTGGGCTGGACTATGGATTGGGTTGAGCGAGTGCTCTTTTTGGCCTAAAATCTAGGTCCAAGCAATTACCATGAAAAAGTTGACACCCAGTCCTTCAGTCATTAAGGTGACATCTGCATGAAGAAGAAAACGGTAGGTGCTTTACATGTGTCAGCTGTCCCAGAGAGCTCTGGGCTGAAAGGAATCCTGCCTTGGTCCGAACACCAGGCCAGCCAAGCGGCACGCTGTCCAGGAAAGCCTGCCTCTTCTGCTTCCCTCCTTCCACCAACCACATATCTGCAAGGGGCAGACGGCTCGGAAAGGGCAGATAAATAAGAGTCTGTGAGCTGAGATGTCAGCAAATATAGATAAACAGAAGAATGGCAACCTCCAGTGTCAACAGAGTGCCTCATGCTCAGGCCTTCTCCCTCCAGGAAAGCCAGGAAAGAGAGGACGGTTCCAACATGGATTGAATGTCTCCTGTGTCATGAGAGCTGTTCTAGCTGCTCTCACACATTTTATTTAATCCTTCCCTTCAACTTGAAAGCAAAGGGTTGTCTTTCCTGTTTTACTGATGATGCAAACAAGATTCAAAGTGATGAAGAGATGTGGCTAAGCCACACATTTACTAAATGTCAAACCCAGGATTCAAACCCATGCTTATTTTCCTCCAAAGCTCTGCTCACTACACCAATAGTGAAAAAAGAATCATCGCATGTTTTAGCTGAAAGACAACATCACCATCAGCCTCATTTCACAGGTGAAGAAACTGAGGCCAGAAAGGAGAAGCGACTTGCTCAAGCTCACACAGTCATCCTGTGACAGGTCCTCCTCACTATAGCCCAGGCCTTCTGATCTCCAGATAGGAGCTCTGGTCACTCAGACCCACCAGAGTCCTACAAGAAGGGCACGCTCAAATGCAGGCCCTGGAGGAGAGCTTACTACAGGAACTGTAAAATGCAAAGGCACATTTAAAGGAAACCAACAAAGGATGGTGGAAAACACTCCAGGTGTAGCAGCTGCAGGAAGAGCTGTGGCTACCCCATGCCTGAAGGGACAAGGAAGGCCCTGACCCCAGAGGGAGCTATGGCTGAGGCTGAAGCTACAGGAACTTTGGTAGAGAGGGCCACTGCCAGCCAGCAGCTGGGCAGGGAGGGAACACAGACAATACCCTGCCTTCTCTCTCTGCTCCAGCCTAATGGTCTCCTGCTGGTGCCTCCCATAGCTGGGAGGTGAGAAGTTCCCAGGCTGGAGCTTCAAGGGTCAGAGAAGGACAGAGAAGAGAGGAGAATGGAGCTGGAAGGGGCAAATGCAGACTTCTGAGCACACTGCTACGACACAGGGACGCTTCTCTAAACCTCAGAGTCCTGCCTCAGCAAGTCAAAGACAACAAAAACACAAAAGTCTCCCATCTTAGTTGGTGTGGGGCCGTGAAGGCTTGGCACGGGGAAGTGACGGGCAGCTCACAGCTCAGAGCGGATGTGTCACTGCTGGCCGCAGGGGTGTTGTCCTAGCCAGGCCCACCTGTCTGCAATAAAAGGGAATAGAAGTCCGGTTCCAATCACCTCGGGATCAAAGGCATTGCTTTGGGACTCGGCTGCTTTGGTGCACAGGTCAGTGCTGGTGCTGTTCAGACGAGGCTTTGTGGGTATGGGAGCATTAAGATAGGGGAGGAGGACACGGACTGTGCACGTGCAAGAGCATATTTGCTGTTTACCAGTTCTTGGACGTCAAAGCCACATTTTAAATGAGAGAGTCCCTTAGTGAAAAGCAGCGTAGGCGATCTCTCTCTCTCTCTCTCTCTTTCACACACACACACACACACACACACACACACACACACACACACATACACACGGGCCCCATCAGGTCCCTCAGGCCCCTCCCAGCCTTCTATCCACCCACTCTGGAGTTTCAAGCTCAGCTCCCACTGAGCGCCCCTCCTCTCCCTGATTTGATCATTGTCCCTATTTAGCTTAAATCAACAGTCTGATTTTATCAACAACGTGTTTTACGGAGGTTTATTTCTTCAAACAGACTGTGCTCCTCTTTGCTATAAAGTTAATTTTATTTTCTTTGTTCACTTTCCTAATCTGCAAATTACATCCTCCTGTCCCCTGATTACTTACTATTGGAAACACAGCCCCTCTTTGCTTCCAGTTTGAATATTCTGTGCCTTATCTTGATGACCCTAATCTCTCTCCCCCACTGGCCTCTGAAGGCAGCCTTGAGTAGCAGGTAGGGCGCAGCGTGTCTGCAGGGCAGCTCGGGCCTGCATGCCTTGCTCCTCCACTGCCTTCCTTTCTCTCTCTCTCTCTCTCTCTCTCTCTCTCTCTCTCTCTCTCTCTCTCTCTCTCTCTCTCTTTTCCAATCATTTTCTTGAACAGAGTGTGGGAAGAGGCTCAGTTGCAGCAGGGAGGATTAGAAATTCTGGGATCCACTCCATGCTCTCACAAAGTCCTAGTGGGAAGACAGAGAACTTCCGACGCTCAGAGAAACAAGGACAAATGCTTCGGAGGCTGACATTCGGCTGATACCGCTTGAAAAATGACCTGACTCTTTTGTTGGAAGCGCCTGGAGGGGGAGGGGCTGCAAAAGGAAGAGAGATCACTGGGAATGATGAAGGGAAAAATACAATCGGTGCTTACGGGATCAGGATTTTTAAAGAGGACAGGGAAGAGATGACCCGGCTGTCAGAAATGTCAAAGGGAATTAAGCATATTTGTAACCTCAGAGGAAAGGGAGGAAGGGAAATGAGGAAGGAGGAAGAAAGAGACAAAAAATTGAAAAGACAGAGTTGGAAGGGATCTTAGCAAACCTCATGCATTACAGATGAGAACACTGGGGTCCCAAGATCAGAACCCAAGTTCTCCTAACAGCAGTAGAGTGATAATGTTGATGATGATAATAATGGCAAGTGATATTTGCTTACTGTCACTTAAAAAACCAGTCCACCCTCTCGTTGCCATTTGGTTCATATTTATGCCATGTTCATTTCCATCTCTGGGCTTCTAGGTTCTCAATAACAATAAAAGCTAATATTTATTGTGTGTCATGCACCAGGCACTGTTTAAATGCTTTACACGTCACGTCGCATTTAATCCTCCAAAAAAGGAATTCCTAAGTACAGTTATCATCTCCGTTTTACAAGTGGAGAAACTGAAACACAATAAGGTTGATAATCTGGTGAGGGTCACAGGTAGGAAGACGGGGCCAGGATTCAACCCGTCTGTCTGTCCCCTGAGTCTACAACCAAAAAATGCATGGAATGAATGTGACTCTTAAATTGGTATAGTGTTCATACTAACTTCACTCCAGCTTTAGGCCCAGTGCTCTAATTTTTCTGGGGGAGATTGCACTCTGTCCAAAACCTCTCCAGGCTTCCCAATTTCAGGGGGATGGGGGAGGCTCCTTCTGACACCCTGGGCCAGGCCAAAGGTAAAGGGCTAGGCAGACAATAAGTATTTTAGGCTTTGCAGACCACATGCAGTCTCAGTCACATGTTCTTCTTTGCTTTTGTTTTCTTACAATCCTTTAAACATGTAAAAAAAAAATCATTCTTAGCTTGAGAGCTCCCTCTGACCCCTTTCCTAGACCCCCAAATCTTGGACTCAGGCTTAAAATGTCCCTCTCCCACCACTTGTCCATCCCATTATAACATTCTGTGGGTTTGAGCTCCTTCTCAAAATACCCTTTACCACCCCCACTCCTAGTTTAGACACACACTGTCTCATGCATGCTCTGGTCACTGGAATGGTCTCCCCTGCTCCCCAAAGCAGGTCATATGTCACTGCTGGACCTGTTTCCCCAAACAATTATTTGCACAGATTATTCCCTTCAAACCTAAGCCCCTTACTGTGCATTTTAGGACTAAACCCTCAACACAGACACACACACACAGACACACATACACACACACACACACACACACGGAATTGTCTCATCTTTAATAATAATACAAACATTGAGCATTAATTTGAGCTGATCACTCTTCTAGCCACATGGATCATCTCATTTAAGCCTCATCAGAACCCGAGCAGATAGATGCAATTATGAGCCCAGCTTTACAGGTATTTGAGTGGCTGAGGCTCAGAGAGACTAAGGAGCATATGTTAGTTTATACAGTGCAACGGTATAACTAGGAACTGAATTGTGGCCATCATACTCAAGGGGCCCTTCCCTTAACCTCCATCCTACGTTGCCTTTAACGTGTCTCCCCCTCTGCCTTCCCAGAGCCTCCGCACCAGTCCCACCAAGAAACATCCTCAGAGGGACCACCGATTCAAGAGACCTGCAAAGGGAAGTAATTGCCCTGGAAGAGAAGCTAGTGCTTCTGAACTGAGAGCACCATAAACTGAGCAGGGATGACCCTCAGCAGGGACAGCACATTCCATCTGATGTCCCCAATAGCAGGTTACCTGCCAACACATGGGCAGCTAAGAGCAGCCGCATTTCAAAGCAGCAGATCAGGGCAAGCTACTGACATGTGGGCCTAACCACTCCACAATGTGCTTAAAAGCTACACTGTGTTTCCTGGACAATGGCCGCAGGCCAAAACACACACATTCCAGTTTTTACGACTATAAGGTAAGCATTCTTTCAACAATTCTCTCCCTGCTTGTGTTGTGTTTTGCTTGTGCCATCTCCTGCCTTTGCCCGCTTCCTTAGCCCAGCTCTCCTGCTTCCAAGCCTCCTTGCACTAGCTCCTGCCGTGCTTTTCTTTAGCTTCCCCATCGCAGGGGTTGATGCCCTCCTTGGTCAGGGTGTCTCTAATTACTAGACCTCCCCTCCCTCTGTCTTCCTGTTTGCCTGGCAGAGCCTCCTTCCCCTGCCTTTGAAGTTTCTCAGCGTTAGCACAGCCTTGCAAGCTTCACTCCAGCTTCGTCGTCTTCCCCCGTCCTCCACTGGTCCATCCTCTCTCCTCCACTGTGCTCCTCTCAAGGGCCCTTCCCTTTCTTTAGGGACACCTGGTCCCACATGTCCCACTAGCCCTCCCCGACCCCCTTCACCTTTCACCTCTGTGCTTTGTTCCCTTGTCTCCTGTATTTCCTCAGCCCTCCCCTCCCTCCCTAAGGTCCCCTCCTGGTTTCCATCTCCCCCTCCCCCACCCCCCGCCCTTATCTTTGTTTTCCTTCCTTCTGGCTGCTGATAGTGGAGTAGGAGAGGTTGCAGGCTGCCTCCCTGATTTCACATGCAGACCTGGAGCCAGCATGTCAGTCTAACACCAAGATGACCCAGGGAAAGGGAGTCCTAGTCCTTGCATGCAATTTGTCCCTGCAGTTTGGAGCTGAACAAGAAGGCTTCAGAGTAAAGCTAGCAGGAGACCAAGGTGTCCAGCTTGGTAAGCAGTATGAAGAAAGGACTGACTCTTTTTCCCACTGATCTCTTGTAAGTCAAAGCCAAAGTCCATGGCAGGGACGTGTCATCTGTAAGTTGCAGCTTTGGGGCAAGACTTCAGTGACCATCCCTGGCCCCTCCTCACAACACGCGTGCACGCACACACGCGCACACGCACACACACACTCAACTTCTTAATCACTTCTGTTCAGAACTAAAGGCCCTGTGACTTTCAGGTATGATGTAAGACACATTCAACACTGCAAAGTAAGTACTATAAAAGGAACCAGAACCACCACAAAGGGAGATGTGGCTTCTGGGTAAAGGGCTGTTTTCCATCCACACCCTCTACATCTTGCCCCTCAGTTCTTTTCAACTTCAGCCATTCCTACTTCCTTCACTGAGTTGAGCCCCGTTGGAGCAGAGCTGACCTCTTTCCTTGGAGGACAGCGCCATCTAGTCGGTGAAATGCAAAATCCTTAGCTAAGAGCCCAGGAAAAAAAATCCCCCCAGCTCCTGGGCTCCCAATTGCCTGTTTTTAACTAACTCTAAGATGGTCCGACAACAACTGGATTGAAATAGCAATTTAACACCTTGGCCTTGTTGGAGATTTAAGTTCATTTCCAGTCACCTCCATTTCTCCAGTGCCTGATTTAGTTTTAGTTTACAGCCTTAGTTTCTAGAAAAGGCAAGAAAGTTCTAGGTGAACTAACAGACTCTGCCTAGTGCTAAGGAGCTCCAGGTGACTTTTCCAAAGGAAAATGAAGTAGAACGTCTGCAAGATACCTGAATGGCCCAGTCCGCCTCTTGAATTCTGTAGCTATTTGCTACACTTTCCTTTTTCCAGTGTTTCTTCCTTCTTCCTTCCCTCCACATCTATTTATGTACACACTACCTCCTGTGTACTTGGCATTATGCTAAATTACTTAAGAGACAGGTCCTGTCTCCAGGGTCCCACCATCCAATGGACTTAGATTTGCAGGACATTTGACCTTGCATGGGGCCTTTGCAATTCTAGCTATGTTAAGGGTCCAGGGAATGAAGGACAGAAGACAGACCCAAGACCCTCAACTTCTATCTCAATCAGAACAACTTCATGTTTATCTAAGTTTTACTTGTTAAATTTCTGCCTAGGGTTCTGTTTGAATAAAGAATTCTGAAGCATTAGAAGAAGTTTGAAAACATCCGCTCCAATCTAAAATGTCTCACTCTACAGATGAGGACACAGGGTCTGGTGAAGTTCAAGGACTTACTCAAGGCCAGAGCATTAAGGGACTAGCTTTCCAGGTTCTACTTTCCTGGCTCCTTGACAATAAAACCCCAACTTCACTAGGTCTTCAAGGCCAGACTTCTGCAGTAAGAATGAATGCAAAGTCAACTCCTCTGGTTGTTTTGTATTGTGTTGTTGTTGTTTGTTTGCCTCTGTCCCACGAGATTCCGCGTAGGAAAGGGAGAAGCGTATGAGTCTACTAGGGCTGCCATAACCAAATACCTGAGACCAGGTGACTTCAACAACAGAAATCTAATTTCTCATAGCACTAGAGGCTAAGCGTCTAAGATCAAAGTGTTGCCAAGGTGAGATGTTTTTTGAAGGCAGTGCATGAGGGTCTGTTCCAAGCCTCTCACCTCAGCTTATAAATGACCATCTTCACTCTGTGTCTTTATATCATCTTCCCTCTGTACGTGTTTCTGTCAGAGTTTCCTCTTCTTAGGAGGACACCAGTCTTATTGGATTAGGGCTCACCCTAATGACTTCATTTTAACTTAACTACATCTGTAAAGACCTTATATCCAAAAGCAGTCAGATTTTGAGGTGCTAGTGGGTTGGCACTTCATGAGTTCTTTGGAGGGACACAATTCAGCTCATAACAGATAGCAAATAGTTTTTACTTCCCTGGCAAGCCTTGACTATATTGGTAGTGGCTGCCGCGACCCCCAGCCAAAAATGGTGAGAAGGATCCTAAGACAGAGTCCATGTGGATTCATCATTGCCAAGGTCTGCTATAGGCATGGGTTGTGGGTTGCAGTGTGATTGTCACGTGTCTGCTCTCAGTGATGTAGGGCATATAGATACTGCTTCCTAGGAGCAAGAAACATATTGCCATGACATATCTCAATACTCCAAAACAGTCCAAAGCCACACATTCAAAAGGTCTGCGGCAATCATGTAGTCCTCTCAAGCCCTTCATTTTACAGATGAGGCAAACTGAGATCCTGGGAGTCCATGCCTTGCTGAAGCTCACTCACTTCCCTTATGACAACAGGAAGACTAGATCCTGACTTCACATCTTCAATCTGGTCTCCTTTCCAAGACCTCCAGTTTCCCCTAGTAACATCTACACAAAGACAGAAGCTCTCATATTTCCAGGGCAGGGTCCCCCAACTCCTGCATCCCCACAGACACAGGAAAGAACCACATGAAGAGAACTAAGCTCTCGTTGATGGTCCTGCGTGGAGTCTGTAGTGATCCATGACTACTTGGATCACTGGGCATTAAAGGATTCTGAGAACACTATCATCAATCAGTGATATTGGCCATTACTATGGGCACACTGTTGGGGAGTGGAAAGATGAATATTACATATTTTCTGGGTCAGATAATCTCTAAAGTCCCTTCCAGTCCTAAGACTTTGCAATGAGAGCCTTGGGCAGGAGCCACGCATTTCTTCCTTGAATTTAACTGGAAAGCTGGGTTACGAGACATGCCATGAGGATCCTGAGGGCAGTTCTGTGACCTGCTCTTAGGGCTTTCAGAACAGGCCGCTTGTTTGAGCTTCCTGATACAGAAGTTCCAGCTGTCCATGACATATGCATCTGTAGCTCCAGGCCCACTGCAGTTATCACTGGTGTTTCTCCACGTAGAAGTTTCCCTCCGGAGTCAGCTGGTGAGAGGCAACTCTGGGTCCTGGCTGAACACTAGCAACTTCCATTTAAATGAGGCATGTGACAGGCAGGGAGTATTTGCTATAGACTTACCCCCTGGCTACTGCAGGTGAGAGGGCATGCAAAGGTCAGGTGGCTTATGGGCCCTGGAAAAGGGAATGCAACTACATGTCAACTACAAGAGAATAAACACCATTTCTCAAACCTTGTATGTGGCTGATCTGTGAGGCTGCACAGGGACAGGCACATGGGAGGAGTTGATGACACTGGCCTCTTAATTTCATACAGAGGCAACAAGCCTTGTTCATGTTCGTCCCTTCCAACTCAGCTCACAGCTCCTGTGTTCCCTCTTACTTCTCCCTCCTTGCAGGTGGGCCTGGAGTAGCTTCTGTATCACCTGGAGGAAACAGCTCCACATGCATGGACATAAGAACCCAGCACTTGTTGAGAGCTCAGGTCTGGAGAAGATGCTTTAATGATACCCAGTTTCAAATCACAATCCTGCCACTTTCTAGCTGTGTGACCTCAGACAGTTTACTTAAACTCCTCTAAACCTCAGTATTCCCATCCAAAAAAATGGGGAGAAAATAGTACCTTGCTCGTAGGGTTGTTATAAGGCATTTTATCAGTACCTGTCCTATTATTAGTATTATTAACTCAACAGATATTTAGGAAGCATGTATGCTGAACTATTTGAGATACAAAGAGGCATAAGACATTGCTTTTTACTTCACAAAGTTCCTGGCCAATTACAATTCAGTTACTATATGCTATCAAGTGCCAAATTAGATATCTGTCCAAACAATGAGGCAAAAAGGATTAATTCAGCCTGGGAAGCTGGAGAGTTTCCTTTACACAGTCAATGACATTTGAGCAGGACCTGGAGCAAGGAATAAGATTCTACTGCAAGTCCTCACTGAGGAATCAACATATGCCAAGAAAGACAAAGCCTACTGTGGGCAGCACATGAGTATGGGATGTGCCTGGAGTCGGTCAAATCCCTGGGTTTATTCTCTGGGTTCCAGAAGGGGGCTATCCTGTATGCCAGGAAATTTGACCTGACCCTAGTTGACAATGTCAACTTAGTCAAGTCACCCTACCTCTCTGTGCCTCGGTTTCTTCAACTGTCAAGTGGAACTGATTTCCCACAGAAAGGTTCTATACAGCTTGAAATTTTAAGTCAGAGGTGAGTGAAAGCTGTGCAAAAGCGAAAGAGCTATTCGAGTAAATAATAACAGTAACACATGTTTACTGAGTTCTTACTACCAGCTAGGCATAGTATCCGGCAGGGGCTTACAAGCTGTATGCTATCACAACGACTGTTACTACTGCCACTTTATAGATGATGAAGCCTATTGAAGAGAGGTCACTTGCTCCAGATAACATCTTGTTAGGTGGCAGATCGAATGTGTACCTGAGGGAAAGAGATAGTGCTTCTCCTCCCCAGCCCCAGATATGCTGGAACTACTTTCTAACTATCACAGGGTCTTGCTAAACAGCATGAGCAACGGAGGCACATTGCCATGCCCAGAAACGGATTCAGGGTGTGAGACTGTGCCCTGCTTGAGTCCAGCTTGCCAGCCCCTGGCGAAGCACAGAGCATTCTAGTTCCCGCTGTCTGTTTGGGGAGATCATAGCCATAGAACATCACTCTTTCTTTGCCCAGTGGATGCCAAGAGAGCTCAACAGGCAAGTATCAACTTTCACTGAAGCACGCCCCAGCTCACTGCCTGGATTAGAAGCAACCACAACACAGGACAGAGCGTGCCTGACTCCCGTTGCTAGGGCCATCCCTTGGCCAGAAGCTCCAGTTCCACAGGACACCCCACTGGAAAATCCAAGGCTTCTGGAAAGAGCTCCCTCTCCCCCTGCAATGAGACCTGGCAGAACAGGGATAAGGGAAAATGAGCCCTGGGTCACCACTTCCTCCAAAGCAAAGGTAGGAAGGACTAACTGTGAGAAGCTGCGTAAGAGGCTGGCTGGGGCTTCCCGGGGAAACCTAGCAGGGAGAGTACAGGGATGCATTGGGCTGCCTGGAGGCTGGGGATACCTGAGGCCTCACCGCTAGATAAGGTTAGCTCGGGATGACTATCCTGAGAAAACTGGGAAATAAAAGCTCCCAGTGGCTCCTGTGCTGCCTGGAGCTGGGGGAAAGCCCTGGTTACAATTTCTTCTGCTTTGGAGGAAAAGAAGGAGTGAGGGGAATGGCTCCGGGGGCATAAAGCAGGAGTACAGTGGGGCAACCTTGCATGCTGGCTGGCTGTCTACGACAGCTCCCTCATCCTAGCCACCTGTCCAATTTTCTTCCCTTTCTTCCTTCTCTCTTTCCTCATTTTCCTCTTCTCTTATCACTACTTCTAGATAAAGTTTATTAAGTACTACCTCTATACCAGGCACAACACTAAGACCTTTATATGCATTATTTTATTCAGTCTACGTAACAACCCTTTCAGGTAGGCAAAATATAAACATTTCAGAGAAGAGGGGTTTAAACAAACTGCCCAAGGCCACAGTCCTACTGAAGCATCCAAATCCAAATTCTAATTCTAAGTCATGATCTGCCCATTGCACTACCCTGCCCACAAAGCCCGCGGGCAGACAGGGAGCCATCTGAGGACTGCCTACCAGACACGACACTTGGACGACATTTCTTTTTCTTTAGCGAAAGCAGTCACCAGCTGCGTCACAGTATAAATCCCTAAAGGGAACTTTCTTCCAAAGGGAGATGTGAGAGTACTCCACGGTTTCAGACTGAGATGTAATAAAACCTTCTGCCTCCTGAGGGTTTGAGGAAGAAGCAGCCCTACTCCAGGGGAGGGGGTCAGAGAGAAAAAAGTAGGACCAGTGTTCTAGGCTGGTGAATGTGTGGGCTTTGAAGCCATCCCTTCATCAATGATGCTATTGACAACTTCATCCCTGGAAGACATTTAAGCAAGTGAGGGTGAGCCAAGAGAGACTGAGATGCTGGTACAACAATAACTGAACTTGAGCTGAAGCCTCATCCAAGAATGGCACATACTGTGCCCTCCCAGTCACACCATAGGCCAGTGACAAACCACATCACTAGAAGACTGACCATACTCCCGTTTGCTCCTCAGCAAGCAGCCAATAAAGACAGACCACCCTTTGGGATAAGTAAGCAAGCCCTGGGGTTTGGAAAAATTTAAGGGGGGCGGGGGGGGGCGTGGTGAGAGACTCTGAGTTTCCTATAGTAAGGCATCTGAGGATTTCAAGCAATGAAATGGAAAAATAAGAAAATGGATGCTATTTGCACATGAAGGCTGCTCCAGAAGCAGTGATATTATTGAGTTTTCCTTTGGTATTTCTCCTATTGGTCTTTCTATTCCACTGGCATTATATGACAAAAGAGAGGTTGGAATACTTGCTTGAAAGAGTCGTAACTCAGCAACTTAAGGATGGCTTCTCTCCCACAACCAAGTCAGAGTCGCCATGTATGTCTGCACAGCTATGGTTCCACTCCAAGGGACACGAGTCACACAGGCTGTGATGTGAATGGTTTCTCCGGGAGTTACAAGGAGGCACTGAATGGCACGCTCCCATCTTTTAAGCATCAGGTCAAATACATCCTTCTCCACTCAGTCTTCCCTGAACAGTGCCGCTGACATGAGTCACTCCTTCCGTGTATACCCACAGCGTGCGCGCTTCAACAAGACACTTCCTGCCTTGTGGTCGCTGTTTCATGTGAACAGCTTATCTTTCCCACCAGACTATCATCCTTAACCTTTTTTAAGGAGTCCTGGGCCCCTTTGAAAATTCCATCACAGATACAAACATTGGAATTTCATGTCCAATTTCAGGAAATTCATGGATTCCCTAAAGTCTATTCATAGCCATTTAGAGTGTAGTTTCACGAGAGCAAAGACAATATCTATCTTGTTTACTATGGGATCATGAAAACCAGCACAGAGCCTGACACGTGGTAGCACAATAAATGCCCACTGAATAAAGAAAGGTTTACACCCGGTAGGTTCTTGAGTGCAGGGTCACCATCAGGTCCACATCTGGAGCCTCAGAGAGTTTTCAAGACAAAGAAACCTCAAGCACTCAAAACTGTAGTTGATAAATCATTGTTCCCCTCTGGCCCTGGGCACCTCAACCAGGCTGACCTTACAGGCCTGGCCAGACAAGGTAAATTCGCCAAGCTCCAGGGTCTCCGCCACGGAAAGGCAATGTCCTGGCTCGGTGGGAGTTTCCCGTGCTCAGTGGGAAATCTGACACAGTGATTTCTTGGCCACTTAAAGTTCCGAGAATTTATGCTTCTTTCTGTTCCTATGCAAGGAGATAGAGAAATCTGTTCAGTGAGGTAAGTGATAATATTAGTAAAATCATCATCATCATCATCATCATCCTTTATATAACTTGCAGATTAAACTGTCTGCCCTCCACATTTTCACATACATGAGCTCTTGTAGTTTTGGCATGCCATCCAGTGATACAGATATTGTCCGCATGTTACAAATCAGGAAGGTGAGGCCAAATAATTGACCCAAGTCACACTGATTATCAAAGGCTAGAACTAGCACTCGAGAATTCTGTTTCTCTACCATTTATTTGCTGGCCTCAGGCTGTCATCTGAGCAATTACTGAATCATATTAAATGTCCTCCAACCACAGACATCAGAACACTCTGAGTTTAACCTATCTGGGCCATGCCCCAAAGTCTATCTGCATCAGGCTGGAAAAGTGAAACTCATCTGCCACAGGCTCCCAGCTGCTCAAGGCCAGGCTAAATCTAGCCAGCGACCACCACTAGAACTCTCTTAGGTCAACAATCAGCACACAGCATCCCCAAATGCCCGATCGCTCCTCATCACCAACTGCTGGCCACAGGAACTGCTCCACCAACTCCTCTCCCCCAAGAGTGGGCTAGGTGCGTCCCTACTCCTGGGCCACAAGGCATGACAGAAGTTGAGAGGTTGGATCCTCAACTTCCACAAAGAAGAGTACAAATGATTGAAGGCAAGAAAATGAAATTGGGAAGTGAGTTAAAAGGGACTGAGACCAGGGAATCCTCCTCAAAGGAAGAGAAGTCAGTGGGAGGCACTCTCAGTGGTCTTTAAGACATAAAGGGACACGCTACTGCAGGTGATTGAGACTTGCTTTTTTTCCATCTGTATCAGAAGTAAAGAAATGTAAGCACTCCTTCTACAACAGGCATATTTTATGTTGAGTGTGAATAAGGACTTCCCAACTGCAAGTGAATGAGGCTACCAAGTGCCCACCTGGGAGAGCTTCAGAGTAGGGTTACAACCACTAGTACCAAATTGCTTAGGCATAAATCACTTCACATGCCAGCCACGGGGTAGACCAGCTGACCTCTACATAGACCTCCCTCCCAAAATGAAACTATGTTGCCACCTTAAATCACTGTAAGACATTAGTCCTTGAGAGTAGAAGACTGTCTAGGGCAAGGGACTTTTCCCAGCATCTGTCATCCTGCGAGTGGCTACTTTGCCCTGTGGTGAGAAGTGAGGACTAGCATGCTTCAGGAAGAGGAGTGTAATGTCTAATGCCTGTATCAACTTTACAGCATTCAAAGCACTTTGATGGAGATTGGACACTTTTAACAATGCTAGAAGGTAGTCTGGGGTGGGGTGAGGGGGGAATTATC
Source organism: Lyroderma lyra (assembly GCA_004026885.1). Taxonomy (NCBI): domain Eukaryota; kingdom Metazoa; phylum Chordata; class Mammalia; order Chiroptera; family Megadermatidae; genus Lyroderma; species Lyroderma lyra. The sequence continues at coordinate 236,984 of PVJL010000046.1, forward strand.
ATCTCTAGTTTACAGATAAAGAATGAGATCTAAGGACACTCACAGAGCAATGCTTTTCCCCTCAAGCTACGGGGAACCATGCATCTTACTCACCAGAATCTCAACTCCCAGCAGCTCAGTTTCCCTGCACCCACCATTTGGATTTCTGAGAAAGCCCAGGGCAGCCCATACACAGACACTCTGGGCTGGGGGTTGGACAGCTGCACAACCATAGCAGCCAAGAGTGAGAAATCTCAGTGACACCCTTATCTGGCCGGAGCTGCCTGCAGATAAGGTAGAAAATAGTGCACGTCACAGCTACTTCCTGGGTTTGTGTTCAACCATTCCCCCTCAGTCCCATTAAAAAAGACGCCAGTCGTGAAATACTCCTCTCTTCCTGTCTTTCTGTCTTCTCTCTATTCCTTGCTCTCTCTCCCAAGCTTCCTGCCTTATCTTCCTGCTCTCTCTCCTGGAAGCATGTCCGTCCTCACCGCCTCACTTCTCACTGTAGGGAAAAGAAGTGACTCGGCACAGTGATAGGTGCTGGGAAAAGTCCCTTGTCCCAAAAGATCTCCCACTCTCAAGAGTGAATGTTCCCAAAATGCAGGACAGTCTCACCTGTGTATATTGGCTAGTTAAATCTCTAATGACTTGATGGCAATTATTGCATCACAATGTCTTCCTTTGCAGGGGATCTAGTGATGTATCCAGTCAACCACTGTGCTGGGCATTGAAACACATGGCCCCGGGCCTCATGGCTCTCTGGTACCAAACCTCTCCCTCCTCTGTTACAGGCGAGCATGACCCTAAGTCCCCCCAGCCCCCTGGGCAGCTGGACAGCAGACACAGGGCAGTTTGACCCCCACTCCCATATGAAGTTTTCATTTGTCATTTTGTATGTGTGCTGCACCGTGAGGAAGTGTGAGCACTGTTCTGGTGGACCTATAGCAGTCAGACCAAGGCTCCTGGAGAGACGAAGGAAGGCACTGAAGGGGAGCTAAAACCCCAGACCACAAAATTGCAAGGGGGCGAGGGGGGGTCCCAAAGACAAATGTTACTTCACAATATGTTTGGCATGTACTGCACTCCCTGTCCCCACTGCCACACACATGCCACAATCCAACCAAAGAATGCCTGTCTTTCAACAGTGACTGAGGTGGGACCCTGAGAGTCTGACACTCTGCAAGCTTCAGTTTTCACTCTTGTCCTAGTTCTCCTGAGATCTGTGAAGTGAAGTGGCCCAAGACCCCACAGTTTGTGAAAACAGAGCAGAAGAGCTGGGTCAGGCACAAGCATGCCTAGATTAAACCCTGGCCATCAATTACTCAACTGTGACCACAGGCTCGTTACATCACTTGCCTACCCTTCTCCTGTGTGCACAGTAGGTATTTTAATAGTACCTACACTGTTGCCATCTACTGTAGAGTAAATGAGATAACAGAAGGAGATGCTTAATGCTTGGCACATAATAAGCACACAATAAATTTTAACAATATTAGTAGACCGGTCTGGAGCCATTGCCTTTGGATTTATGGTACTGTTTTTTCATTATTGTTGTTTTTGTTTTTCTCTACCAAATTACCCCTTGTGTCATAGAGACAAGGTTGAGATGTTTATGACTCAGCTCCTCATTCAGGGGAAAGAATGAACCTTTGATACATCATCAAAATTGTGCTTTATCCTTGGTGTGGATTTGACAGCTTTGTCACCTCCCCACTCCAAGGCTCTGCTCTGTTAGAAAGAAGCAGACCCAAAACCTGAGGCCTCCCCACCATCTCTCAAGACCAGCCTCCTGAATCAAATTACAGAAGAAGCTTCTTTTCAAATGCAACTTTGATATCAGACTAGCCAGAAAGATACAGTGCTCTGGTCTTAGTGACACAATTCTTATCTCACTAGTGACTCTTGGCAAAGAAAGATATGAAAGTCTCATTCTTCCATAGAAGGGCTTGAGCAGAATTGAAGATTGTGCCGTTCAAGGGAGAGTTGCTATATAATATCTGAAATCACTAGACATTTGAAAGCAGAAATGTCTTTCTCCTTTGAGTATTGCATCCTCACTGCCATCCAGAGATGATTTATATGTGCTCATCCTTATTACAGACTACACATAATAAAGGCATGATAGAAATCATATCTGCATAGATTCAGGCAGCTCTGGGAGAGAGGCTGCCAGTTTTGTTTGACAAGACACTCAATCAAGCAAAAAGGTTTAAAATATTCCAGGAGGATCTCGCTGCCTGCTTAAGACTGTATATTTTTATCCAGATAACAGAAATCCTAATTGAGCACAACATTAGCACTCATTTTTCCTAACTCCTTCTTGCAATCAGAAGCATTGAAGGAAAATTATGGAAACACTTAGCTGTTTGGGGCTGGGTTATAAAAGGGGAAGAGTTTGCTGTTTGGTTGTTCCCATAAAGGCAGGCATCGTCTCTTGTTCGGGTGCTTCTCAGTAGAAAGTGGGGTCTTCTATGCACACTGCACTCAGAAAGAAACACACGGAGGGTTGAGTTTCCCCTACATTTTTGGGTCACTGGATGAAAACTTTCCTTCAGGACCTATTTGTATGTTTAAACGCCATTTAAAGTCTTCCTCATGCTTAGATTTATAGCAGGATCTGGACAGGGGGAAGTGAATGAGACACCCAGGTGCAAATTTCAGGGGGCACCAAAACTTCAGGAATCAAAATAAACAATATTTCAATGCAATATTTATTTTGAAATAGAAAGGAATGCCAAAAATCCATGGTGAAGAAAATGTCCAAATTTTAAATAAAAACAGGAACCAAGTCTGTACTTTTCTAACATGGCCTCACCTGCCTCACCCTAACCCTAGCCCTGGCTCCAAAAAGATTTACTTACAGAAACAGGCAGCTGGTCTACAAGTCGTATTTTACTGATTTTATTTTTGTTTAATATTGCATTGAAATATTATGTACCTTTATCCCTGCATGGGTTTGGGGGGGTGCCCCCTTAAATTTTGCACAGGAAAAAAATACCTCACTTGCCTCACCCTAGTCCCAGCCCCAAAATATAGACAAAAGATGCTCCAAAACCCACTTAAAACCCCCAAATTTGCTCATTCAAATATCCGCTAATCACCATGGCATTCAAAGGCACCAAACACCTTTGCTTTAGACCAAAGGTGTCCAACCTTTTGGCTTCCCTGGGCCACCTTGGAAGAAGCATTGTCTTGGGCCACACCTAAAATACACTAATGCTAGCTGGTGAGCAACAGCAACAACAATAAAAGAAAAAGTCGCAAAAGCATCTCACGTTTTAAGAATTTGTCTTGGGCCTCGTTGAAAGCTGTCCTGGGCCACAGGTTGGACATGCCTGCTCTAGGCTAAAGGTAAGCAAAGAGGGTGGGGGAACCATCATTCCAGCTCCTAAAAAGAATGTCTTTTCCAGACGTTACAAGAGCTGACAGGTTGATAAAACATTTAAAGGCGTAATATTCAAACAGAGAAAAAAATTAAAATGTAATAATAAAGTTAAATGTAACTGTTTTAAAGTATAATTCTTTTGAGAGACGAGTTTTATGTTGGACCGGCATTTGAAGTAGCAGTAGTCATTATTAACGGGAACCTCTGAGAGAGAAGATTTAAATCACCAAAGTAATAAAAGCTGAACAAGGACTAGCACCTTGAAAGGCACTTGGAGAGAAGATTGCATACAAATGCAATTAAAACGATGCTTATAAAATACTAAGATGTTAATTGGGTTCAGTCCCAGAAGCCCCAGCAGTACAGTATGTCAGAAGTTAGCTGGTTTGAAGTTTAAAAAGAGTAGTTTAATTTGTACACCTTGTCCTAATTACAGAGCTTTCTGCAGCCCGCATATCTGTATGGTTTATTGTAGCTTGGAGCTTTGTAAAACAAACACACACACCAGTTAATTGGGTTATTGCGATGGAAAATTGGGCTACAGAACAGCAACCTCTCGTGCTGGCGTGCCTTTACAGCTGGTAATGAACGCTGCCGCCACGTCAGGGAGCCCTGATTTGTAAGGTGTGCCGTTTACAGCTTGTGGGTGCTGTTGGTCTGAGGAATAGGAGGTGATGCCGTGAAAACAATCACACCAGATAATGTTGCCTCCCGACCACGCTCCCACCCCAGCTGGCGTGTTTGGAACCCTCGGCACTGCCACCCGGCTCCCTAGTCCCTGCCCTCTCTAGCCTCCCCGCCCGCCTGCTGAAGGCCACATTCTCACATTAAAGCCCTAAGCCCCTGGAATGGAGCAAGGAAGAGTGGCTGCTCCAGTAGCCCTGCGTTTAGAGCACCTGCAGGGAGACCTTGTGAGGTGGTGGTTTTCCTCTGCACCAGCAAATAAATGCGTAATGCTATCAAAATAAGATCATTAAATCGGATTAGGGGTGAATGTGGCTGAATCATTTTCCAGGGGCCCTACTGCAATGTGCTTCCCGTGGTTGAGGTTTGGGCCACTTAAAGCCTGGGACTGGCAAGCTTCCTTCACGAGGAAGGCCATAAAGCTGAGACAGGTCATGGGTTTAGTCTCTCTCAGTCACTCTTCCTGCCCCTTTCTAGCTCAAGTTGCTAAATGTGAATCTTAAATGAAGTGAGATGAGAGTGTTGGGACTTTTATTCCTACACCAATTAAATTATTCATCTCTGGGAAACCCAGAACTGAGCAATGGGGTAGCAGAGAGTGTGGGAAACAGCAAATGCAAGATGCCCAGTCCTGATCCCAGAGTGCAGAAAACACAGTAGGGCCCCCTCAGTCTATGACCATGAGTGAAAAAAGCAACTTCACCTCCTATCGGAACCTGGAGCAGTGTTCCCCATGGAGTCCAGGGCCCAGGCCAGCCCAGGGTAAGCAGCCTGGAGCAAACTGGGATGGTCAACGCTTAATTCCAACCTCCCCTCCACCCGAGAGCAGGGAGCATGGCTCCTCACGTGGAGAGGAAACTCATCTGATAAATGGAGGCACCCTAATAAGGAGTTGCTGTCTCAACATTTTCTCCAACCAGGAGAATCTGCCGTTTAAAAGGCAATTGCTGTGGATAAGCTGTGCGTTACACAGTTCACAGAAAGAAGGGACTGGGAGCCAGGCCTCTCACACAAGAGCCCATTCATCATGCTGAGCAACTTTAAAAGTCCCTCGACATTGAAGACAGGCTTTCCAAAATGCCTGGAGCTGTAAAGAATCTCAAAGTGCAAGGTCTCTCTTGTCAATGAGCAGACATTTGGGAGAGGCAAAGCCCACACCTGGCTTCCGGGTATAGGGCTAGTCTGGAGGGTGAGTAGGGATAACACCAGGCATGTCCAACCTGTGCCCCAGGATGGCTTTGAATGTGGCCCGACACAAATTCTTAAAACACTATGAGATTGTTTTCGTGACCTTTTTCTCCCTTCAGCTCATCAGCTATCATTAGTTATTTTATGCGTGGCCCAAGACAATTCTTCTTCCAAGGTGGCCGAGGGAAGCCAGAAGGTTGGACACCACTGATGTACACTAACAACCTCCCTGAACCTGAAATTTTGTAATTAAAAGTATTTACTTTGGGCTAATCAAAACCCTAAAGGGACACTTCCCTGTCCTGCAGCCTGAATTTTAAGTAAGCTTGGCCATGCTTACTGCTGCTCAGCATGTGGGGGATGTGGAGCAGAGACTCAGCCCCGTGAGTAACACCAGCCCTGCACTTAGCACCTGAGAGGCTTCCAGTGCTCTCTGCCTCAGTATCCCCATCTGCAAGCCAAAGACAATTAAATTACCTCCCTCTTGGGGTTCAAGGAGTTGGTTCAAGTGAAGCACCTGCAGCACTGCCTGGAACATCACAAGCATGAAATAAACATTACCTAGTATAATTACTATTATTAATATCACCTTGCTTTATGGATGAAGAGTTAAGGCTCAGGAAAGTTGAATGATATGCTCAACACTCATGTGGAAGAGCAGAAATTTGCAAACAAAGCCAGGAATTCCTATTCCAAAGCCCAAGATGCTGATTGCTCTGGAGAGCAAGCCTGCCCTAGGGGATAATCCCTCACACCACAGGGCTCAGTGACTCCATCTGGGTCTTTTCCAACCCATAACCGGGAAGAAAAGAGGAAGGTGGGGAGAATACCGTGGAGTGTGAGGCAAGTCGCATCTGAGGAGAGAAAAAAATTGCAGATCTGAGAATCCCATGTCACTACAGACACACCACCCATTTCACAATGTCACCCAGATGGGTCCCCACCCTGGGAACCAGATGTAAGGACAGTGGCAAAGAGGAATTCTTACAGTGCAAAGCTGCAACGGTTGCTGCTTAAAACTAACTCTGAGGTCATATTAAGAAGCAAGAAGGCATCAGCAGACCCAGCCTCCCTGGCTCTGGCGAGCCCGAGGCAGGCAGGTTATTATTATTATTTATTATTTGTTGGTGGATATTTAAAGCCATCCGTCAGGCCTTCCCCGGGGCCAGGGAGCCGAGGAGCAGTACACTGGAAAGCTCAAGCTCACTTCCCAGAGCCGCTCGGAAAGTAAGAGTTATTAAAGTACACTTTGCTATTGCCGTGCGCTCTGCGGGCGCTCGACCCTACATCTGACCCCAGGCTTCTCCTGTCCCTGCAGCACAAGCACCAGAACGTGGTGCAAAGTGCAAAGAGGGACTCCAGGGGTGGGTGCGGAGGGGCTGGCGGGAAGGAGGAAGACGCAGGGGCTTGTCTGCCCTGCTTCGTCCCCTCTCCGCCTTACCCTTCCATGACTCCATAACCACTGGATTTTGCAAGACCTGAAGGTGATGAAATTTCCCAAGGCAAAATGGATGGAGCTGTCAATGGCATAAAAGTCCACGTAATAAAAGAAGAAAGAGTCCCTCGACACATCACGTCACAAGGGTGAATACTGACCATACCCCTCAGCAGGGGCTTGCAAAGTTGTTTGATCTGGACTGTGACCCCCCAGTTAGCACATTTTACAACACGCCCCCATTCTCCCAAGCACGCACTCGAAGTGAAACAAAACTTTCACTGAAACAATGCTTACTTTTACTACGTGGGGTGCCCTCTGGTACTTTCTATAGTCTTCCAATTCTGGTTTTATTTTTAAATCTCGGGTATGACATACAAAAGTAACCTCAAACCCACCTTAGGCCGTGGGGGTAAGGGTCCTCTGAAGTCAGGGCACCAGCTGTTTTTATCAGAAGCACCCAAATGACTGTCTTTCACACCAGACTACGCCTCGGAGCCCCAGTGCCTCAACCTGCCTTCTGAAGGGATCCTCAGTGTCCATAATGCCTGGTCTCAGTCTGTGATGGTGAATTTTAGGTGTCCCCTTGGCTAGGCTATGTGCCCAGTTGTTTGGTCACACACTAGTCTAGATGTTGCTATGAAGGCGTTTTGTAGATGTGATTAACTTACAATCAGTTGGCTTTAAGTAAAGCAGATTATAGTTCATAATTTGGGTGGGCCTCATCTAATCAGCTGAGAGCTTTAAAAGCAACCTGCCCCACATATTACAGACTCGCCAGCCCTCACAATCGTACAAGTCAATTCCTTAAAACAAATTCTTTTTGTATATTGTATATAAATGAGGGCTGTCTGGAAAAAAATGCAGCCATAAATGTCTCTATTTTTCATATCACGTGGCTGGATGCTTTCTGACAACCTTCATATATACACATACATATATAAGGTATATATACAAATATATGTGCGCACACGTGCACACACACACACACACACACACACACACACAAAACTTCTATTGGTTCCTCCTAGTAGTTCTTTTTCTCTGGAGAATCCTAGTTGATACAAGGTGTCTAAAGTCATATTAACTACTAAATAAACTTCTTAGTATAAAAAACAGAATGCTTACTCTGGCCACACAGTGGAAACAAAACCAGAGGGGAGGTAGAGTGGATTCAGAGACACAGGAAGAGATTGAACGTGAGTAGTTGGAACAGAGAGAAGAGGGTGTTTTCCCAGACATTTGCACCATATTCCCTGAGAACTAAGGGTTAGTTTGTTAAGGGGCATGAAAGAGAGGAAGGAGTACAAAATAACACTCAGGGTTTGGGCTTAGTTCTAGAAAACAGGGTGAGCAGCCTGGGGAGGAAAGAGGATGAATTGAAATGTATGCCTATTACTTTTGTGATGTTTGCAAAAACCCGAAGGTGAAGATGCCTAAGAGGGAGCTGCATATATGTATCAGGAGTTTAAAATCAGAGAGAGAGATTCTGGAGTCATTCACATGTAAGTAGTATTTGAAGATATGGGGGTAGATCCGTACATTAGTAAGACATTCATTAAGAAACAAACTGGACTAATGAGAGAGAGAGAGAGGTGTACCTACCTACTGGTTCATATGACTAAAATGTATAAGAATATACTGGTATTAAGTAAGAATATCCAAATGTCCAAATGTCACCAATGGATGTCAGTCTCTGTCCACCTCTTATCTCAGTGTTTCTCTCCCTTCAAGGTGGGGATGTGGATACCAGCATCTCCAGGCTGACATGTTGAGTAACCTCCATGAAAAAAGACCACCCTTCTCCAAAAAGACCCAGCAAAAGTCCTGGGGCTGCAAGTTTGGACTATCCTCCCAGGTCTTATGTGTTTCACTTCCCCTCATTCGGGTCTCTGCTCAGATGTCAGTTTCTAGTGAAGACTTCCCTGACCACACTGTCCAATATAGCTCCCTATCTCAGTCACTCATTTCAGCTTGATTTTACCTTATTTTGTAGCCCTGTACTACCCGGTAGTATCTTGTTGATTAATTTGTGCACTTCACTATTTGTTTACTATCTATTTTCACAAGAATACAAACTCCATGAGCACAGAGACTATTTTGGTCCTATTCACCTTTAGATTCCCAGTCTCTAAAACGGCACCTCTTGGCACATACTGGATGTTGAGTAAATATGTGTTGAATTAATAGGCTCTGACCACAGTGGGAGTATTTACACCAATGAAATGCTAAAAATTTTGGCTTTTGCTCCCTGAATGCTGATTGTTAAACATTAACCAGCACACCAGAATCACATTTGCTGAGAATAGTACAGGTTTGGTTGGTTTCACCAAAACAAATCAATTCATTTTTGCTAAAGGAAAGGATGGGATGGATACTGAGAGGGTGAAAACAGCAGATGGCCACTCTAATAAAGCTGACCAGGAAGAGTTCACAAACCCAGAAGAGAGATATATCAAAGATAAAGACTTGTGAGACACCAACATTTAAAGGAAACATGGATGAAGAATAACCCACAGAGCATACTCACATATTGAGAAGGAGCAACCAGAAATAAGAAAATCAAAATATTATAGTGTCACAAAAGTCAAGGAAAAATTGAATGTCAAGGAAGTAAAAATGGTCCATTCTTTCTTGTGCTACAGAGATCAAGGTAGCCTAAGATAGTAATTAAAAACTAAAGTCTTTATTTGACTGATGAAATACCAAGATTCTGAAATCCATTGGTCCACATTTCTCTACTTGGAAGAATTCATGCATCTAAAGTCACTGACTACATAGCAGCCTATCTCTATTTCTCAACAATTGGGGCTCTCTGTGCCTATAGAGTAAAAACAAGGCTCTATACTTAATGTAGCTCATTGGAGTACCACTGGCACAACAGATCCTACTTTCCCTTTGGGTGATAACAACCTTCAAAATCCCAATTTGGGAATGAAAGAGGTAGGTAACTAGTGATACTATAGAAGGACTTCCAAACTAAGTTTCCAGCTTAGGCTGGAGACCACTGTTAATTTTGTGTTTTGGGTTATTTGGTTTCTGCAGAACTACTCTAAGAAGGGCTACTTGAAGCAGGGCTAAGTTTGACAATTGCTTCCTGTTTGCATGCGCCACTTCTCCATCTAGATTCCAAGAGTCTTATCAGGAACCATAACTATCACTGACCTAGGAAGCAAGATTTAGGTCACAGGTCCCAAAACACAAATTTACCATGGTGTTCTGTGATCCTAGTCAAGTTACTGAACTGCTCTGAGCCTCTGTTTTCTTTCCTATAAGTATAAGAAAGTTTAGTACACCATTTTACATGTATCTCCCAGCTCTAAATTTGTTTCTGTATTTTTGAACTACTTTGTATTCCTATTATCTACCATTATGTGGAATGCTCAAGGAAATATCTGCTGAAGGATTAAAGGGTTAAGAAGCAATATATTACCTAGCTATCATATTAGTACTAGAAAGAAAGGGGTGGGAAAAACATAAGGCAAGCTACAACCACAAAATTAACATCAGACCATGACTTCGTAATTCATGCATTCAGAATAGGGCACTCTGTCTTGGCCCCCATCTGTAAATGGTTTATTACTGTAAATTCTAGAAGGCCCTCATATATCAATCTCATTTACATCGTGACCCTACCCCATGGACAGAGTTATAACAAAGCAACAAAATGCTCCTTCCTTGCCTTCGGCATTTGACTGGCCACAATTCTCTCTGAAATGGACCCCATCACTGGTACTGGCGAAACTAAAGAGATGATTTATATCAATTAGGGCTCTTTGGTGGCAAGCAACAGAAATTAACTTAAGGGGATAAAAAAGCAGTTATTGTAAGTCCACTGTGCAGTTCGCAGGATAAAAGGAAGAGCTGGTTAACCAAGCACAAGAAGGACAGGAACCAGGCAGCTCAGGGATAGCAGTCACCCACCGTGTTTTCTCAAGAGCGCGACTATCAGATGACTCAGCTTCCTTCTGTCTCTATGTGTCTCCGCTCAAGATTCAAAGGCTGGGAGGAAAAGCTGATTGGCCTGTTCCGGGTCATGCACTTACCCTGGGATCAAAGAGCAGTGACTCTTCCCAGACAAATGATGTGGAAGGTGCGTGCATACATGTGAATATATGTATGTGGTACAGCTGTTCCTGAGTATGTGTGTATGGCATGTGCATACATGTATGTATATGTGTAGCTACATCTGTACATGATATGTGGGTATGAAGCTATATGTGTGTGATTGTATGTGTGTGTGTGTATATTGTGTGCTAACATGTACACTGTCTGTGCACATGTGCAAGGGAGGAACATGCTGGGAAGGTAAAGTCCATAATATCAGATATTATTTGGCAAAGTCTCTTAAGATGTTTTAGAATTCCAGTAACATCCTCTACCAGCTATGTAACTAGCTATTTAACCTATCATCTCTTCAGTTTTAGTTACTCTCCTTTGTAAAATGGAAATACTAATACTTACCTTTCAGAGTTGCTCTGAGAATAAAATAAAGACAATGGACATATATGCAGTAGCAGTAAGACTGGCACAATAACCTCAATAAATAGGAGTTAATATTCTTACCATCTTATTATCTCTCAGATAAGCTATGATGTTCATAAATAGGTCAAAATCTAGTCAATCTTATTCTTTCTGCCCCAAGAGCATCCAAACCCGGAAAGTCACTCTTGTCCCCATCCCCAGGAGGCTACTCCCTCATCTCAACTCAGGGCCTTTACTAATGTGCTTCTTTCTACCTAAAATATTTCCCTTTCTTGCAACCCCGCTCCCCAAATCTCCCCCACTTCCAGGGGGGCTTCAGCCCACCACTCCCATTAAGCCCTCACAGACCCATCCAGATTTTCCCATCTCCTCTTTCTCTGAATGACAGCCCTTACAAGAGAGATAGTGACTACATCCAATGGTTGTGGCCACTGGGGGTGCTCCAGTGAGAAGGATTCTGAGACTGAGACCAAATCCAGAGTCAGCAGGAAAGAGTGCCATAAAGAATTAGTGTCTGGCATGGGGTGCAAGAAGTAGGTGCTGTGGGCTTCCGGACACGTGTGGTGCTGGTCGTGTTAGTTTTAATTATGTAGTGTGTCATCCTGTGCACCTAATGCTTCTCATGTGCCCCTTCTGTGCAACCAGAGACCCCCATCTCATATATTTTATTATGCTCACTCTGAGCACAAGACAGGGGATCAATCAAGGCTGGTAAGTGGATTAATTCATGCCTTGACTGGTAGCCAAAAAGCATGAGGTCATGTGCTACAAACTCAGAGCATCTGGGGAAAATAAGCAAACACAATCCCACAACTTTCCCAGCAGGGAACGTGGGGACAGTGGCGAGATCATGGCTTGTTTGGTCAAACAAAACTAAGTTAGACTCCAGTCCACCTATTAACTGGATGGCCTAATGGCCAAGTCACAGAATCACGCCAAATCTCGGTTTCCCTGTCCAAAAAGAAAAGGGCTAACCATATCCACATTACAGGGTCACTGAAATGATCAGAAAAGATCACACATATAAAAAAGGCTTGGCTCAGTTCTGGGCAGAAAAAAAAAGCATTCAGTATGTCTGAGTTTCATTTTAAGACATGAATAATGAATTTGAAAAGAATTCAGAAAGTTCTAATAACATCATCATTGTCATTGTCATCATTATATGACAATCTGGTTTCCCAGGGAGCTATTCCACACCAACACCTCCTTTGGGTGCCATTTGTAAGTAATCCACTCTTCTCTACCCACTGTGCCTCTAGCATGCTCCACTTGAATATGTTCTGTGCTCTAGCTACCCGCTTATCCAGTGACTTGGAGGTCTTCCCATTAGCACAATAGGCTCTCTTTGTAAAGAAGGAGTGGAGGCTGAGGAGTTCAGATACGCTTTCCTCTGAATCAGGCCTGTACTTCCCAGGCAGGAGCAAAGCATACTTAGACGTGTGGGACATCAGCCAGGATCAACAGAGACCCTGGATTACCCTTGCTTATGCAATTTTCTGGGGAAATCCAGGGCATTAAAATCATTAACCACTCAGCATTAGTAAAAATAGTGCTTCTTTTTAGAGCCAAAAGTCAGTCTAGAATAACCCAAATATTCCAACCCATAGATGGAGTATTTATTAAAAAAAAAAAAAAAAAAAAAAAAAAGCTACCATTTATTGAGTGCTTACTATATGCTAGGCACTATGCTAAGAACTTACTAGACACAGTCATACTTTATCCTCCTAAAAACCTCAAGAGGTATCAAACTATGCTTCTCCTCAAATCTATATAAAACTCAGTCATTATCTGCAGCACTGTGTTTCAGTGGTAATTAAAATGTACAGGGACATTATTACCCACCAAGCTTAGTCTCTGCCCTGCCAAACACTCAGCACGATCACCAGGAATCCAGTGGGGCGGGATGCCCTGGAGCAAAACTCCCATTCTTGTTTCTGAGCCCCAGAGTTTTCCTCCTACAATGTCCATGAGCCCTGGCAGACATCGGTGGTACAAATCACCACCTGGCACTCAATGAGAATATAGTTATTACAACAATTGCCACATTGCATGGTGCTCATGCCATTTGCAAATGCAGGTCTAATTAGCTCTAAGCTGTAGAAGATTTGAGTATGGTAGTTTCATTTTGGCTTAATGCTCAGTGCTTGGTGTAAAATCTGAATTTATTACTCTTTTTTTTTAATCATTTCTGCATGGCTCAGCCAGTTGTATCAAAACTACTGCATGTTATAGACTATAAAAAGTGACTCCTTGTAGGCATTTTAAGGTGTAGGATCTATTATGGAGAGATGCATGTTTGACAGCATTCCGTTTACTACTCAGTTCCGCTACATCATTCAAGAACCCAGTGAGAGATGCTCATTTCACAGTGGCAAGGAACACTTTATTCCAGGGCAAGGAAACACAGGGTGACTTCCTTCAGGAGGTACTAGAATCGGGTGGTGATGCAGTTACAGAACCAATGGAAGAATGCTTTACATCTCCCTCAAGACCCTCAAAAACAAAGGACGACTTTCAGGCTATTTATCCACCTAGATTTTATCCAAAACTATTTCTTTCATTAAAACCAGTGTACCTCAACAGTAAATCACCTGTTACATTTGCAACATTCTAAAAGACAAAACCCAGGACACATCATCCTTCCTACTGCAGCCCCTGAGGACAGTTATTTGGAGATGGGGAAGTGGTTGGTTGGTAGGGAGCAGGGATCACTGGGTGCACTGAGTTCTCAGGGTCAAAAACAGAGGCACTGTAGAGAGGAAAACCTCAGACCAAGGAGCAAGGTCAGGGCCAACATGGTATCGAGGCTTTCACTACGCAGGAACTCCTATTTTGGAACATTAACCCTGTGTCAAGTACTTAGAGAGGGCTCCATGGAAGGGATGCCGCCCCTACTCCTTCCGGACTGGCACATGCATTCCCGTGGTCATCGGGAATACTGGCTGCCAGAGGCCAGAAGCTGAGGCCCTCTCTGAGAATGGCTCTCAGCAGACAAAGGCTGCCTTGACCAAGATTGTGCTCCTTCTCTGGTAGCAGTCCATGTCCAGTAACTGTCCATTTCCATGGTACGAAGGCCTGCCTCACTCCCCTCAGTCTGGAGCAGCCCAGGGACGTTCCAGCCTACCCGTGAGGCTGCAGCATGCTGCAGTCACCTGCCGTTCAGCTTTCCCCGTCCCCCGCCCAGGCTGACCTGCGCACCCCCTCACGGGAGCTGCTCCTGAGAACGTGCCCCTGCAAACCTGCTGCCCACTCATTGCAGAGTCCACTTCCAGGAAACCTGGCCTAAGACAGAATCATTGCAGGTGCCAGAGACACAGAATTTTCATGGAACTTAGACTCTAAGGGTGGGGGTGGGATTGGGAAGAGGAACCGAAATGAAAATATCATCTGTCAAGTAGAGATAAATCTAGGAAGACAACGAAACACAGTAAGGAGACTAGAAAATTAAGGGGGTGCTGTCTTCAACAGTCTCGTCAGGGTAGGCTCCTTGAATAAGGCGCATTTGAGCACAGACCTGGATGAAGTGAGGGAAGCATATCAATATCTGAGAGGAGAGTAACCCAGGCCGAGGGGAGAGCAAGTGCAAAGGCCCTGACATATACAAACAGCTTAGTGTATTTGCAGGGTGATGAGAAAGCCTGAATGGCCAGAGTAAGAGGTGGGAAGAGTAAGCTATTTCATATGTTTTTAAATGATTACTCTGGCTATTCCAGGAAAAACAGATTGGGGCAGGGGACAAAAGTGGAAGGAGAAAGACCAGTTACAAGGTTTAGACTTGGCAATACGAAACTTGAGTCGCTGGCAACTTGGGTAAGAGTTGTTTTTGTCAGTGATGAGAATGAAATTCTGCATGGAAGAGCTCATGAAGGAATAGCAGGAAAGGAACTCCAGTCAAATGATAGGATTGCCTGGAGTTCTATACTGAGACTCTGAGGTCAAGCCCAAGTTCAAGAGTGCTATGCTCTGTGATGTCTGCTGTGAGTGTGGGATATAGAAATGGTGGCACGTATAACCCAGATTTACTATTCTTGTTCCAGGCTCAATCCATATTCTCTATACACCTTTTTATGCCATCACCTTTTGGGGGTATTTGATAGCAGTTAATTTAATACTATTTCAATAAATCCCTGGTTTTTCAACATCTAGATATTCTTGAATAGAACAAATTTTTTATTAAATTCCATATCGTAGTTGAATAAATTTAAATCAGTTTCCAATGTGCCGTATAACGCAATTTGTAAGATACTGCAGTGTTCTAAAAGAACACTAGATGTCTTAAAAATATATCACAGCTCTCTGAATAACTCACTAAGCAAAGGGCATTAAAAGGGGTAGGGAAATCAACATTTGGCCATGCAATGCATACTTGCATTTCCTGTCTCCCTTTTCCCTGGGAATCAGGACTAGATAATACAGATTTCCACATATGTATCAATTTTGTATAATCACTCTGTTTTCATTGAAAGTCAAATGAGGCTGCTTTGTTAAATGGCCACAATGTGCAGTAGGAGAAAGTGGTAGGAACAGGAGGTGCAGAGAAATACTAAAATTTGATTCAATGGCCAACTGATTTCCATTTGCTTCAAGTCTTACGCTTTAGTCCAGTCTCCAATGGCAGTTTTTTGGTACTCACTGCATTAGGAAAATATGCCCTAGAAGGGTGTTTGCTATGGTTTTCAAAAATTAATTTCCCTTTAAATTGATAGGTTTGCATTCTGCCACATAATGTAAGAGTTGGAAAGTGCCTTGAGTTATCTTGTTCAAACATCTACCCTCTGAGAATGAATCCTAGGTGCACTGTCCCTGACAGATGGCCCTCAAATCTCTGGTTAAACACCTCCAGTGATGGGCAGCTCCCTTTCTCTGGAGAAAGCAGTTTCTTCCAGCTGTCAGTCTTCTGAATCAAGAGTTGAAGGGAGACCTGGACATTCAAATAACGGGGGGCGGGGGGGGGGGGGGTATACACATAGGCAGATGAATTTTCTTGCATGATTTACAGGTTTGCATAACAAGACGCTCAGATCTTTGGTTACCTGGGCTGACTTATTTTGATGCTTCTCTGATTTCTGAGGCTCCAAGACAGAACAAACATTCTTCTTTTGTCAACTAAATGCCCTCCAACTATGCCCAGACTTAAGAGAGCTCCCATTAAAATGAACTCAGGGCTGTCTGATTTTTAAATCTCTTTTGTCCTAGGCTAGCAGAGAGGCATGTGGTTGGGAGGGTGGAGGCACAACTGGGAATAACAACCTCCTAGTTCTCTAATTATGGCACCAATAATCCCCTTTATATCCTAGTGTTCTGTAGCATGTTTATGGTTTTGTCTCATTTCATCTTAAAGGCTGAACAAAAGCTGATTCCAATTGCTACAAACTCCTGAAGCCCAGGCCCCAGGCCTCATACAAGGAAACAGACAAATAGAATGCATGGGAACCGAATTTCTTAGATTAAATATGACAATGGTGTAGAGTCCATATGTCTCAGGAAAAAAGGAGACGTTTTAAAAGTCTCCAGGGTACGCTGTCAAATCAGGATCATCCAAGACCCATGCAATTGTTCCTTTTTCATCCTCAGTGGAATGTCATATGGATTCTGTCTTTCACTTATGCTTAAAGATGGATGGTCAATTGTTTAAGCCTGGTGTTTTTCATTAATTAGGTCTCTGCCACCAAAGCTTTAAGTGAAGTCATTTAATTTAGACTTTGCTTAGTGGGCTATAGAAAATCAGTATTTATTACTATTTTTTCATTAATTTTTATTTTCCATATGACTCAGCCAGTCAAAAAGAGTAAGTCTTTGAAATTTTACAAACCGATTCCCCATAGATAACAGAACACATTATTAGATTTATTGTCAGGGGTGAGCAGTTTTATAACTTGGGCCTAAGTATGTCCAGAACAAAAAAGTGAAACACAAATTTTGGCTTTTTCCACCTGTGGAGAGATGGGGTAAGAATGTTTTAGTTCATCTGTGAATTCTAAGTGCTTATTTACAGACTCAAGTATCAAAACGATATTCTCTTTCATTATGAAATTTAAAAAAAATTTTTAAGTTTGGTAAGGAATGACTTTGTTTTAAAGGACCAGCAAGGCAATCTGGTACTATCCATCATTACCTTCAGTTAATGACTTATTCGTTCGTTAGCAGCTGCTGTTGCCAAGACAAGGTACCTGGTTTCTAACAGTAGTACCTCATTGCCAGTGGAGGGAGAGAATGAGAGGAATCAGTGGCCTGCCTCAGGGCCATGTGGGTGAGTGGCCCCAGCTTGAAAAGAATGTGCTTCTCTTCAGTTACCTAGAATGACTGTAAGTCTCCCCTTTGGAAGAAACATTAAAAAAAAAAAAAAAAAAAAAAAGGAGCATTCCAGTACAGGGTTACCCTAAAACTGGCCAGAGCCAACCTGAAAGAAGCAGGGTAATAAGGAAAACATTTCCAGGGCTCACATTTCCTTGGAAAAGAACATAAAATAGAATTTTGACAACAAAATGCCAATTTATTCATTTCTAGTGAAAAGCCTAACCACTGAGCAAAAAGAAAGTATTTGTGCTGGTATGATTGGGCCATTCTCTTCCTGGGGTCACACCACATGGAAAATCAAGCATGGGGATCAGAAGGGGGCTCATAGCTCATGGAATCAGGAGAGAAAAGGCTGGATAAATGGGATCTTTAATGGCATCCATCTGCAAGTGACAAAGATCTTACCAACTGAACCATAAGTTTTCAAAGTCCTTCAGGCAGAAGTTCTCACATTAATCACCACACTAGCCCTAACCCTCCACCAGAATAAAAAATAAAGAGATACAAAACTAAAATCAAGCTGCTGGTCTTTGAGAATGGAAAGTTTGGCTGCTTCCTTCCCAAGTGATTTGGAGCCACAGAGATAACCAAGTTCACAAGCATGAGCACTGACTCATGTATTCAGAACATTAAAAACACCAGAGATACAGATTATAAGCGCAATCTAGGAACCCACCAATTTATCCTCAAGTCCTTGAATTTATAATGATATTTAAAGAAAGAAAAACCTTAGTTGGTTACCTTCAGAGGATGATGATAGGAATCAATTCATTATCTTCATGGTAAACAAAGAGAAATTATCAAGCACCTCCTATATGAATGGTACCACTGGGTAATCAAAGAGTAGGTGAAGGGAAGCACCGGTGTACAAGTTTTCCAGCTAATAGAGGAAAGAGAAATGATAGAATTAGACATTACCATCCAGCAATTCCCAGTGAACCAATGGATCCAGGCAATGAGCACTGGCTGATACTAACACCAAAAAAAGAGCAAAAATCAGACATGATGTGCCTCCTGATGAAAGAACACAGTGCCACCTACCGAATGTATTAAACGAGTATAATCCATTCTCTGAATGCACTTCCCATCTTGCAGAAACTACAGAGGCCAGAGGAACATACTGACTATACAACAGGTATATAATCAGCAACATCCATATTGTAGAAAAACTCCACAGGTCAGAAGGTAAATTGTAAGAAAAAGAAAGGACTGTGTGAGAAACCTATAGATTAAAGGGGACTTGAAACACACGTCAATTTTTTTAATGGGCAAGACTAAAATAGAGTGTCCAGGGATGCTCACTTGGGTGATAAAACTGAAGGACACAAGGAAGTGATTGCTATGAAAATCAGGATAATGGTTTACTTTGGGGGAAGTGGATGGGTGAGATTGGATGGGGCACATCGAGAACCTTCTGGGGTGATGGACAATGTTTTATCTCTTGACCTCAATGGTGGTCAGAAGGGTGTTGCCTTGTAATTCAAACTATATACAAATATTTTGTGTGAGTTTTTGTTTTTGTGTTTGATTAGCAATAAAATATTTAAAGAATGAGTAACCTACTCTCCCTCTTTCTCTTTGGTTTTGCTTTATGGGTACCTGGGCCTAGACTTCTTACCCCCCAAAAGAGACTCAATCATTCAATCACCACCCAATGTCAAAATGATTTTGAAACAACCATGCAATGGGCTATGTCCATTTTAATCTGATGATCTGGATCTACCCTCAACTGACACCTCACAGGGCTATTCTGGCCCAAAAGCAACATTTTTAAGAGGCTTTCCAGAAATACAAATGCAATCCAGGAGCCCTAGCAGGTTTTATATCCTAGTGGTGACAAATAGGACTGAGAGTTTGATATGGCTGAAATCATTTTCTCTAACAGTCATAACTCAAATGAACCAGAGTGTGGTGGCAGTGTGTCTATTGGGAAAAAGAGGGTGTCTCCAGCATCCCAGCACATTATCAAGATGAAAAAATGATCTCATCAAAGGCAGCTAAGAAATTACACACTGTTTGAAACTCTTGCTGTCACTTAAAACCAAGTGGCAAAACTACAAACAGTTCATAAAAGCCTTCCAGGGCATGTAGTAGGGTTGGGGAGGTTGTTGCTAAAAGTATCCCAAAGGACAGGGGAATCAGGATGACTTCAACTGTATCAATTTTTACAGATCCCTCCCCAGCCCCCTTCCACTGCCCCAACAGGCCTTGGCTGCATATGTGTCTACCTGGCCCAATAAAATAAGAGCTCTGGCATTTCCCTCACGTGAGCCCATCTCCTTCCCAGGCAGTCTGCAGCCAAGGCCAAATAACAAAAGAACTGGTGCACTGAAAGGAAAACTGAAGACCTCAGCTGCAATCCCACAAGGTCTACCCACTTGGCTTTGTAGCTCCCACCCCAAAACCATTTCTATTATTTTTAATAATGATGATGATAAATTATTTTTGAAGTTCATGGCTCAAGAGCTTTTGGGACTGGCTTAAATTAAATTGGCCAATAAAGTGCCTTGAGTCAAGGCAAATTGTGAGGGGATGCAGAGATTTGGGAGCACAGAGCATAGGAGAAGAGGGAGCTATTGGAAATAAAAATCTCCATGCACAAAGCACTTTATAAGTCTTCAAAGCACTTTTAAAGTCAATGTGATATGTAACTAAAAGCTAAGGAAACTGCACATACATATTCCTCACCTACACTGCATTCACACTGGGCATGTAAAATCCAAGATGCAAGGTTTTATGGGAGTTGGAACCCATAATGTGACTGCCTGTTAGGAAGCTGATGAAATAAGACTTTTGATGACCTAAGCCAGTGGCACCCTAGGGCTTTGCCCCACCCAAGGCTCTGGAAGGAGGGTTGGACTCCATCACTTCAAGGGACAAGGTTCATGGACTGTGTGATAATAATCCCTGCATGAGAAGCCAGTTTGTCCGGTATCCTCAGTGTATCGATAGGAGAACTAAGGTCCTAAAAGGCATGTGCCTGTGTCTAAGGTCATTGAAATAAACACTAATTCCATGGATGATAAAGCCCCAATTTTGTTTAGGTAATCACTTGCCATACACCCACGTGTTCAGAAAAGGAGTTCACTGCCACCCCCAAAGGGGATGAACCATGGCTGGTCAAAGCCACTCATAGCTGTCTCATTACCCTTACCAATGATTGATTAGGCAAAGACATGTGACCAATCCTGGCCAATGGGATCTGGGTATAGTCTGCTGAGTGATTTCCAGGAAATACTTTTCTCAAATAGAAAAAAGAAAGAAAAACACACAGGAAGACACTCCTCTTGTTCTTCATGGGACACTACAATGTCTGCATATCACATCTGAAACTCTATAGCCCCTATAACGCCAAGACAGGAAGTCCAAGCAGAAAGATGGCAGACCCCTAGTCCTTAATGATGTCATGAAGCTGCAATTCTAGACTCCTGTTATGCACAATAGTAAATATTCTTGTTGTTTAAGTTGTTTTTGCTGTACTTTCAATTTCTTGCAATCTATAGCATCCTAGCTAATATAATCACACTGAAAGTTTGTGGTAGAGGATTCAAACCAGATGTCATGATTTCCAGGCTACTGAGGGCCTCTATTTAAGGGACTAGTGAAGTCTGTGAGCAGCTGTGTCAGTGTGAGTTATGCTGCAGTAAGAAACAACCCTCAAGTCTCAGTGGCTTCTATTATTGTTTGTGTAACATGTCCATCATAATTGGCCGAAGTTCTTCTCCAGGAACCCAGGCTAATGGAGAAACTCTTTTCTGAAATACTGTTGTTTATCTGACAAAGAGAAAAAGAGAGCATGGCAAACCATTAACTGGCTCTTAAAACTTCATATTATGTTCACTTACATTTCATTAACCAGAGCAAGTCACATAGACTAGCTTGATCTCAATGAGGAAGGGAAAAAGAAAAACAATTTCCTTAGTAAACATTATACTTAGTCTGTATTTAATTTGGCTAAGAAATAGCTAAGTACCCTAGGGGTAACTAAAATGGTTATGGAATTGTTTTGAAAACATTTCTCAACTTTTGAGTATTTTAGTAAACTCAACTGCCATGGCATTTTGATAATAAAGCCTTCATAAAAGATCTTTTCATCTTAGAATGATTACATGTCCATTAAAATATTTTTCCATATACTGTATTACATACAGTTGAATGTTGCTAAGAATGTAGATCTTAAATGTTCTCATCCTCAAAAAAATGGTAATTTTGTGATATAATGGAGGTGTTAGCAAAAGCTATGGTAGTAACCATTTCGCTATATATTAATATAATTATATCAAATTGTAATACACCTTAAACTTATACATGTTATTTGTCAATTATACCTCAAAGCGGTGGGGGTAATAAATAAAAATAATTTCCACATCAGTAAAAGGTTGAAAAAAATAAAACAACTTGCTTTCCCAGTCTTACCCACCATAGATAAATCACTACTACTAATTTGGTATACGCCCTCTGGTCTTTCTCCATGTATATTCACATGTCTATATACATCTGTATATATGTAGTTGTATATATTTTTATATAAAAATGTACACAGATGTCTAAATATGTATATTTATATATGTGACTTATTGCAAAAAATATCATTTTACGCAATTATACATAATATTGTGGACACTTGTACATATAAATATATAACAAATTACTTTTCTTTTTAATGATTACATAATATTCCACTGTGTGCATGTACCATAATTTATATCACAATTTCTCTGTGATATAAATTATGGACATTTAGGTTACTCTCATTTTCACCAGCATAACTAATTCTGTACTGATAACCCATATATATATATATATATATATATATATATATATATATATAGAAAAATATTTGCAAACTCATATGAGTATTTCTGTAGGATGAATTCCAAGAAATAGAATTGCTGGGGGAAAAGGCATATACTTTCAAAAATGTGATAGATATTGCCAAATGTCCCCTGGAAAAAGACTGTACCAATTATACTTTTGGACTACTAGTGGACACATTCAATCCAGCCAATAGTGTATTAGACAGTGATCTTTTAGGTAAAAATATGTTTTGAGATCCTTATATGTAATCAGTAAAAAAGATACTAAATGTATTTATAATGGTCTTCTCCTCAATGAGCTTAAATCTAGTGAAGGAGAGAAAACAGACATATGAAAATACTAAAAATACATAAATACTTAGTGTAAGAAACTGTAGCAGGCACATGCTGAAACAGCTGTTAGTGAGCAGATATGCTAAGGGAATGTCAGTAAAGCCTGTCAGGATAGGGACAGGAGAGCCTTTCCCAAAAGAAGCAATGTCATCATTAATCACAATTGGTAGAAGGGGGGCTGAACCTTGGAAGGGGCTGTTGCAGCTCAAGTTGGTGGCTAGGAGGAAAGGAACAACTTTTATGGGCTAGTGAGCTCACAGGTTCGTGTACTGAGCTAATCACATTAGGGTCAGAGTCTTAGGCCAAGATTTGACATAACTGTCTACCTTGGGTCATTTTCTGCAGACTGTCTTAGCAACACAGGGTTGGTCTGAATGGCTGGTCTAAAGAAATGAGACTAGAAGAGTTCTGTTCTCTTTATTAGAGTCCCTAAGCTATAAACCACCAATATAGCTCACCCATTTCATCCCCTGAAGAAGAAAGAAATCGATCAACCCAAAAGCTATGTCCAAATTCCTAAAGAGTATAAATTCTTAGGCCCATCCTGAACACCCTAATCTTTAGCTTTCACAAGAATCTTAAAACAAACAGACTAATGGGGCAACATCAGTTCCTCTGTAAGCCTGGATTTCCATAGAAAAGACCAGAACTGACTCAAGCTTAGGGATCAGGATGCAAATGTGGGATACAAAGCTGTTACAATCCCATTCCAAGCCCAAGGCATCTGTGAACACAATTTTTTGCCCATTAGACCTAGAGACAGCCTCAGAATCCTTTTCAACACAGCCTTCCAAGCAACCACTACCAACCAAATTGAATTGGCATTGGCATTGAAGCCCATTTGTCCCTCTCCAAGCATTCCGTCCCACCTGTTACTTTACCAACCACAAGCCTCTCTCAGAAGAAGCCATAGGCACTGGGCCTCAGCCAGAACTGAATGGCCCACACTGGAAAGTGGGAGAAGGCTAATCTACTTTCTCCAGTGTTCCCTACCACCCATACCCTACTCCTCTGAACCCCCATATTCTCATAAAATGGTTTCCCATGAAGACAATAGCTCTTCATGTGTTTTTACCTCACATGGAGGTGGTCACTTCCATTCATTATTTCAACAAACATTTACTGAGTGCAACACAGACAAATCCCTGAAGGAAAGGGGTAGATGTGGGGGTAGGGTGACATTACAGATCATGAAAGGTCTCACAGTGTGGGTAAAAGGAAGAATTGCTCACATAGATGGTCTCTGCCTCCACTGAGGTTCTACTGATCATAGAAGACAAATAGTACATTATTGCAAGTAATTTACACTAAGTTATAACAAATACAGTGCATTTATAAAAGGAGGGGGGGTGGTACAAGATGCCATGGGAGGTGTAACAGGACAACTTGATGGCATCTGGTGATCACAGAAGGCTCTCTAGAAGAGCAGACATCTAATGTAAACCCTGCAGGATGAGAGGAGTTTGCCCAGCAGAGAGGGGTGGGTGGGGGTGGGTAAGAAAGTGCCAGGTAGAGCAAACAGAGAGTGTTCAAGGAGCCTAGGGGAGCTGAGAACTACTCCTCCTAGCACAGAGATCGGGGAGCAGAGGAGAGACAGATGCACTGGGAAAAGCCAATAGCAACCAGAATCCTCAGTGCTTGCTAAAGGTCTAAAGCATCATCCCAAGCAGAGGAGGAACTGTTTGAAATGTTTTAAGCATAAAAGTAATTTTTTTTTCATAACAAGAGTGCCATGTCACCATCCATGATAACTTCTTAGATCCTTGAAATAATACAATAATTTTTTTTAAATGGCTCTACTTCTTCTCTAATTAGGCACCTTGAAAGCCTACCTTTCACTTCTGAACTCCCTTCCTGGTCAATGGAGCTACTGCTACCCAATTCATTCTTGCGAAACAAAGCCTTGCCCACCTCTCACCTGGTCAGTACCCAGGGATGTCCCCTAAAGCAAGGCAGGACACATGTGTATGAGAACATTTCCCAGAGAGTGAGGGAAAGAAAAATCTGGTTTCCACTGTTTGCCTCCGGCCTTTTCTGTACAGATACCCAACAGCTCAAAACCATGCCGAACTGGGATGGAACCGTATGGCTTCCAGAATCACACGTTGTTTTACAAGGTTCAACGGCTGAGACCACCTTTCTCCCTCTTGGAAGAAATGAATCAGACTTCTGCCACTTGCTATTTGGGGGTCATTACATGGAGGTTAATTTATTCATTTGTTACGAGGGCAGACAACAGGAAAGGTGTCACAGGTGATCTGGAACATACACAGAGCTTCAAAGACAGACATTCCTTTCTTTGGCCTGAAATTATCTTGAGTCTTGTTTTTCTCAAAAACCAGGGTTTACAAATCTGCAGGCAGTGGGAACATGTTGTTTGGTTGTGTCTTTTGCATTCTAAACTTCTCGGCATATTCCATGCTCTAAATTAGGCCTCAAAAATATTTCTGATTAAAAATTTATACAGCTCACGACAGCCTCTTTCTAGAACATAACCCCTAACTAATTCATGTTCACTTACCCTGCAGTTTTCTATTTATAATATTATACAATTTCTGTGTATTTGTATTATAAATTATTAAATGACATCAAGGTTTTTATTTTGATGAGAGAATTTCTGATGAATTTGACATTGTAATTACTTCAGATCCTGCTCCCGATTGCTGGGAAAATATTTAATTTTATTTACCTCAATGAATAATTAAAGCATGCAAGTGGTGGGCTCTCTAGCTGTGCCTTCTAGCTTCACTTCTGTTTGCTTCTAACTAATTAAAATAGTGATGCTTGTATGTGTAGTGGCTTGAAAGGAATAAATTACCAATTGGGTAGGGAAGGAGGGAGTGGGCATGGGATATGACAGGAGAAACCTAAACTGAAGAAGAGAGGAAGGAGGGAGAAATGAAAACTTGGCTGTGTTTCATTTCATGTTTTCTTGCAAAAGCAAGGACAGGGAAGCGCAATTTTCTTGTTTACTTAGTGAACTACCCTCCCAAACCTAGGAACTTATTATCTGTGGGCCTGCCTCCTCGACAGAAACAGCAGAAATGGTAATTGCAGCAGAGGCTAGGAAAAACACCACAGCTCCACACGGCCCCGAAGACAATTGATTATCATATATGCTATCATATTAGGCTCATGGATTCCATCCTTACATGATCTCCATTTGGTTATCACAAAACCCCTGTAAGGTAGGCACAAAGCCCACCTTAACATTCCTACTTGAGGATAAGAAAGTTGAGGCTCAGTTTGAGGAACAGGCTAGTTCCTCACATCACTTACAAGTATAAGGTCTCACTTTTTCCTGACTCTTATCCCATTGGAACTAAGGAATCAAGGGATATATAGATAGATAGATAGATAGATATAGATATAGATATAAATATATATAGATCTATATATAGATATATATAGATCTATATATATTTTTACCACCTGATCATAAGCAATGGAAGATTATTGTTATAAAAAGACAAAAGACCCAAAACAGAGTCAGTTATGCTAATCCACATATCACTAAACCAAGACTTAATCATAGTTTTGGCTCTCCCAGAAATGGAATCTTAAACCAGTCCATCGGGAATCACCCGACCCACACAGGCTGGGCTGTCCATCGGACAGACCTCTGCCATCCCCTATAGGAAAGTTACTTTGCAATCACCAATCCACTTTCCTGCTTCAGCTTCTCTGAGATCCTTTTATCTGCGAGATTGGAGGCAAGCCAATTCATGAATCTTTGAAAAAAGCCAATAAGATCTTTAACATTTGCTCAATTGTATTTTGTTTCATAACATGGTTTTAGGCAGTTGGTCGAGCTTACCAAAAGACAACTCACACAGACAGACAGACGCACATTCCTCCGTAGATGAATTTCAAATGCTGAAACACTGGAGACATTAGTAGAAAAAGTAGTGAACTGTAAATCAGTACAAGTCACTGCTGTACTCCAGGCCTCAGTGTCCTCATCCGAAATGGAGACAATGCTAATATCCACCTCTTAAAGGTATACCCATTTAATGAGGTAATGAATGCAGTGAAAGAACTCAGTAAGTCCTAACTCTTCTTATTGTTCCGTATCATATAGAGTCAAATAGGGTCCTGGGGACAACCAACCACACCTTATCCATCCTTGTAGTCCCAACCCCTAACACAGTGCAAGCTATCTGATAAATAAGGTGAATGGATGACTAGGTGGCCTTTGGCTATCCCACGACCAGGCTGAAAGGCTGAAAGCCTCTAGTGATATGCTAAGGTCCTTGAGGGCAGGACCTTACCTTGTTCCCCCCCCCCCCCACTCACTATATTGCTTGAATGCAGACGATGTTTAAAAATGCCTGTGAGTTTTACTGGAACAGAACACTCAGTATCATTCAGACAAAGCTGCCTTGGCAGCAGCCTTTCCCAGGAGCGTTGCCTGAGGCAGGCGCTGTAAAAGTCCTGGAAGTGCTGAGGGCACCTTCGTAAAGAACGGGGCATTGTTTGGAGCAAGAACCCTAGTGAGCTGAGGTCTTTCCCAATCAAAGGCCCAGTCACTGGCGTGTGTTCCACAAGCCCTTGGGACCCAGCTCTCATTGTGTGGCAGGGCCACTGGAGGGGACCCCCACCTCCCAGACTGTATCGATTAGCTGCTCCATCTGCCACTCTGCAAACAAGCAGCACGCTCCCCCATTGGATGAAAATGTCACCCATGGTAACAGATCCTCACAGCTGGTGTCTGACCACAGGACCCTGGGGAGGGAATAATCAGATCCTGAAAAGCAGTCATCCCACACCAAGCTAAATGAAAAATGAAAAATAAATAAATGTCTATTTTAATCTCCTCCCTCCCTTCTCAACCCTGAGCACCAGCCGTTATCTGCATGTTGAACTGTCACAGCAGGGGACAGGTGGCCCCAAGGCAGCTTGCTTGAGGGTCCTAAGTGTAAGTCTGGGAACTGTAACACAGAGACCCCTCCAGCTGTGTCTGAAGCAGCAGAGAATGCACTGAGCCCAGCTCCAGCCACTCCAGATAGAGTTCAAGTCTGCTTAGAGATTGCCCTCTCGCCCTCCGGTTCCCTCTCTGCGTCCCTCCCTCCTGCTCCTCTTCACCTCTCCCTCTCTCCTGTCTCCCTGTTCTCTCCCCACTCTCTCCTCACAGTCTTGTTCTCCCTGCACAGGACACTTCCTCATCCTCTTGCCTGGATGACTCCTACTCCTCTTTCAGGCTCAGTTTGCACATCTTTTCCTCTGGGGATTCTGACCAGAACAGTCCCCCAAACTAGGTAAAGTGGCCCTGACACAGCCCTCTTGTACTCTTTGCTCCCCCTCTCACATGTGGCTGTCGGTCCTGCCAGGATGAAAGCACCAGGAGAAAGCACTTAACCTTGCTTGTAAGCTATTATATTCCCAGCACCCAGCACAGGGCCTGGCACATAATGCATGCTTAATAATTATTCATTACATGACTAAACAAACATTGCCAGATGCATAACATATGCACGTAACAAAATTCTTATAGGGCTTATAAATATTATCAGACTCTGAAGATGTCCACGCCATGAGATTCTTTGTCAGTTTCCAGTTACTAAACTAGTCTAATTCCAAAATAAAGGAATTTTTCAGAAGGGCACTGGAGTAGCTCACAAGTCTAAAGGCACTGTTGACATTTTACACCAGAACTCATTGTAGCGAGCTGTCCTGTGCATTGCAGGATGTGTAGCAGCATCCCTGGCTTCAACCCACTGGATGCCAGTATCACCTCCCTGTCCCAAGTGTGCAACCAGAAACATCTCATAAGGTGGGGATTCCAAAATAACAGAAGTGTTCAGCTGCTACCAGCCAAAAAGAGTGACAGAAGTCCACTACATCTTTTCTGTTAGACCAGCAGTTCCCTGAGAATGATTCTGCCTGTCCCTGCTCAGGAACACTGACATCTGGAGACACTTCTGGTTATCACAAATGTGGGCAGGGGGTGCACAGGACAGCTCTCTGCAACAAAGAATGCTCTAATCCAAAACGTCAGCAGTGCTGCCATTGAGGAACCCTTATCTACATGAATGAGGTAAACCTAAAGTCAGAACTAGACACTGTAATTGTTCACTATAAAGCCTGACCTATACATCTTAATCCTGGAGTTCAAAACTACGTCAGGCCTCTCATCTTGCTTTTAAGCCAGCAGGCATTCCTTCGTTCTGCGGAGAGTTCCTGGCATGAACGCGGCAGGCTGCCAAGAGACCAGTGAGCTCTCCCCGGTAGACAGCATGGTATGACGTGACTAAGAGTATTAATGTCTAGATTTCCTGGTTTCAAATCCCCAGTCTGCCACTTTCTAGCCATGTCCTTGGACAAGTTACTTCAAGTTCTGAATCTCAGCTTCCTTATCTATAATATGGGAATAATAACATGCCTACAAATGATAATCCAAGGAAAGCACATGACATGTTAGTTAGCACTGGGGGAACATGTACTACAACTTTATTTATGTCACAATAAGCAAATGAGACTTCATAACACAGAGTTTTCACTGATTCATAGTTATTTTCCATTTTAGACAAATATGCTCGCTGTTATTATTTGAACTATGACTAATCCACAGCTATAACAAACCTTCTTGTGCACATAAGCATTGCCCCTGGATGCCACACTGCAGAGGTACAAAAGGGCATGTTGTAGCCAAAATGAGATTCTTGGGAAAGGACAATCTTGAAGTGCATGGATGTGGGGAATAAGGATCAGTGGAGCTCAGCCATATATTGAGGACAAATTAAAAAAGGCCCCGCTAAGGAGTAGGAACTTGATTCCTCAGCCATCAGAAGTAAACAGGGACTTCAAGTTGACAAAGTATCATATCAGGCCTGTCTTTTATGAAGAACCCGATGATTGCACATTGGTGGTTGCTAACTTCCCTCGCTATAAACTATTATGCTCTCCCAACCTTGGTTTTTCAAGTTTAAGTGGAATAACTTTGGAATGAGGGGGCTGGGGAAAGAGCCATCTCACCTACCACCTGCAATACTAGGAATGAATGGCACCTTTCTGAAAGGCAGTGTGGCAGGCAATGTGCCTCAGTTGCCTTAAATATGCATGCCCTTTTGCCCTGGAAATTCTACTTCAAGGAATCTATCCTGAGGAAATTAAGAAAAATGTGTACAAACATTTACCTATAAGAAAACTCATTTTTGGCTTTTCACTTATAGAAGTGAAAAGTTGGATACCCTAAATGTTCAATAATAATTAACTGGTTAATAAATTAAGGTACGATGACTTACAATGCCACCACTAAAGCCACATTATTAACATGTGGAAAAGCAGGTTACAAAAGCAAGTATAGTATGTGATACTTTTTGAAAGTACCTACACATGCACGCGCACGTGCACATACTTGTCTTTATATGTTATACATGTCCCTTTGTCTCAGCAAATTCTCACTGGTAATTTATCCTAAGGAATTAATGAAGTTAGCAATAGTAACATATGTAAAAGTGTGTGTATACATACATAAACCTGCACACATGCACACAAAACGGCAAAGAAATTTCATCAACAATAATTATTATGTCCAACACAATTTTATAGAATTTCCAATCATACCGCAATTTTTTAAATCATTATAGGGAGACGGGCTAAGCCATACTTTGAAAATTATTCTCGATCCTCTTTAGATTTTAGCATAATTAAATTTTGTGCGTACTAAATTTAGTGTACACTGAGCTGCCAATATCTGTTCAGCTACATCCTAAGCAATTTGGGGCTGCAATCAAAATGTAAACTTATAGGAGTCCTTTCCTCAAATTACTCTTAGTCATTCCAGGATAAATGATGTATGTAAAAGAGAAACTCAGACTCATTCAAGGCCACTCACGGTAAAGTGCTAAATTACAAGACAGAGCTGCTGAGTTGTATAGAGATTCAGAGAAGGAGAAGATAATTATGTATCAGAGGGGCCGGGAAAATCTTCACACGCAAGAAGGATGGGACAGAAAACCAAACAAGAGCGGCAGCTCCAAAGGCATAAAGGTAGGAACGGTGGGGTGAGTTTCAGAGACAAGAGGAGACCAGCTCAGCTTGAGCACTGAGTTCTCACTGAGGAGCCAACCATAGTGAGGACAATGTGGGGAGATGCCTAAGCGCTGGGGTGGGAAATTTGGACAATAAGGTCCATGTGATAAAGCTCTGGGTCTACACATAACAAAGGGATGAGTGATTTTTAAATATCAAATAAGAACAAGATGTTGATAACACAAAAGCATTAATCATCCAGACACTGCTTAAAAAACAAAACAAAACAAAAAAACAACCAGGGAACACAGGAAGGAGGGACGCTAGGATCTCTTCTAAACAAACCCCAACATACACCCTGAACATGCCCGACCTTGTCTGATCTCAGAAGAAAATATGTGTTAGGAAAAGAGCTAATGGTGCTTCCTTCAGCAGGAAGCGGGCTTTCTGATTCCCACAGAAGTATCAGAACGGGCTGTGGAGAGGGACACCCACACTGACAAATGGTGGTCAAGAAATCTGAATGAGATCCGAAGTAGGGAAAATTGCTGCGGTCTTAAAGTGGACATTCTGTAATGAGTGAAACTCATTATCTTAAATTTTTGGCTCTGATGTGTAATTGCTAACCTCTGCTGCTTTGGTTCAAGGCTCCCTTCAGTAAAATATATTGTTTGCCATCAAAGCTGATGTGGATTAGGATCCGAGCATGTGCCCTCTCTTTTAGGTTATATTAATATGCCAAAATCGATAACATGCCATAGCTTTCAGAAGTAGTAATAAAATATTCTAAAATATTCCCAGAATATGTCTATAAATTATTTGTTCAATGTACTTATGTTAAAAAGGTTGTCAGTTACAATGCTCTGGAAGACTCTCAAATTACAAGCCATCAGATTTGTATTTGATAAAGCTCTTGCTGTTTTGGGTCAGAGGGGGTTATGCTGTGTGTGTGTGGGGGGGAATCATTATTTTCCCTAATAAATAAATTACTCACCTATATTTCATGTATCACTCAGGCCAGCCAGTATTGAAGGTTTAAATAATAAATAACAAATAGCTCCATTCATTTATTAATAATGATGCATCACTTGTATATGTGTGTATGTGTGTGTGCATGCACACGTGTGTGCCTTAAGTACATGAGTTTTCCTTTAGACTCTTGGGGTGCAGATTGAACAGTAGTCATCTGAAAGAACAAGAAGTCACGCCTCTGGGATCGTTAACATTTTTGCAGGTTAAGGAAATCATCTAGTGCTGACAGACCTTTACACCTGGCCAGTGCAGAGGCCTATGCTGGGGTCAAGTTCTTGAAAGGTATTGAGCCTCCCAGTGCTTTTGGCCTGAGAGTCACTAAAGGCCCCTCATTACTATAATAGCTCTTCTCAATGGAACACCACAACAGAGTTCTAGGGGGAAAACAGAGGAAAAAGAAGACAACAAAACTCTCTCCAAGACACTCCTTTGTTTAGTCCACAGAGGAGGTTAGCCATGCCTCCTTTGGGCAGTTTACATCACCTTTAGTCCCAGTTCATAAACTAACCCCACAGATTATACCTCCCTGTCTGCCATGCTGTCACAAAGCAACACTCACCTATGGTGCCTCTCCTTTCATCTGAAGCAGACAGAGGCAGGTGGACAGACAGTCCCCATTCCATCCCCATGAAAGGCCAGCTAAGAAACCTACTGCACCACAGGTCATCCCCAAAGGAATACCTGGGCCCAGGAAACAGCTAGAAACAGCTGCAACTGACTGTGGGCACTAGGCCAGCACAAAAGCCATCAGCATGGCAGTGAACTCTAAAACAGATGGGTCCTGCCTGTCTTCCTCCCCCTCTTCACACACCTAGGCACACGCACGGCCTGGCAGGAGCTCTGGGGACACGCACGTGCATTAAAGAGAACGTAAGTCTCAGAACTCTTTTATCATAAGTTTCATACGTTTTTTTCTACAGGATTTAGCTCTCGCTCCAAAGCTCCTTCACCTCTGCAAACACACATGAAAACTCTGGCCTGCTGAAGTGATCTCGTTAACGGGGCCCTAGAATGTTGGATGGGAGAGTCCAGTTCTGCCTACTGTCTGGGGCCTGCTGCTGACTCCTTCTGCCCTAGGTAAACCGCTTCTCATTCTGTGGTCTCTTCTTTATGTGACCCTCACCACCAGACAGCAACACAGCGCAGGGCACAGCAGGCTGCCACACCCTCATCCTTGTTTAAAGAGCAGGGTCAGCCCCTCGCTGTGAACAGATTTTCCTCTGTGCAAACAGGTTCATGTTTATCTTTCAAGTTCCAGCGACGCACTCAGGGTTGCCAACATGTGCTGCACAGCTGCGGCAGGGCCTGATTTATGAACAAATCTGCATATAATTGTGTTGATTCTTTTTTTTCCCCTGGTCAAATTTTTTTTCTTGAAATAAAATGGCTCAAGTCCAGGCTGCATAAAGCCCCAATTCTAAAGCCATATAATTTTATGGACAAGGGTTGGGGGGAAGGAGCAGGAGTAGTTCTTTTGTATGGCACCTGAACTCATTAAAATCCTAAATTCCATAATTTTACACTACCATGTGCCACAACTGAACAGCCTAATTGCTTACCGTCTTTATGAGAACCACAAATGGGGCAGGAAAACCAGGGAACAGGTGGGAAGGCCACACTTGAGTGTGGGTCCAAGCACCATCAAGAGTGGGGACCAGACTAGAACTGGATGACTGTATGAGACCTTTATCTCTCCAGAGGCCTTAAGGTTGCCAAGAGTCAGTGGTGATGCAAGGTATGTGTCAAAGTAAAATTAGATAATCTCCTCATGGTGGTCACACAGTATAGATTTTTAAAGAGAGGGCCCTAGGGGATAAGGCAGAAATCAATGGCTAACAATCTTATCTCTACCTATGTATTAACAGGTTACAGGAGAGAAAGTTTCAATCTTACAATTTACAAAAAAATAAAAATAAGTGCTTTGAATGCCAAGAAATCAACTTTCTTCCCTGTCCCTCAGGATAGGACCTGATGATTTGGGTCCTGGATATGCAGTTCTTTAGCACCCACTCTATAGAGAGTAAAAACAACTGGTAAACCAGAATGACAGGTGTTTTTCAGCATCTTAGTCAATCACTTTGCTTAACTCACAAAGAACACTGGCTCCTTTGAAGAGAGTGGTACAGTATGGTAATTGTAGGAAGGGCTCAGAAATGTGCAATTAGGAAGCTGTTTTCTGAATATTTTTTTTCTCACCTGCCTATTGATAACAAAGACCAGGCCAACCAAGTCCCAGTTGTCAGACCCCATTCTCAAGACTGGACAATCAAGCTGCTTGTTTCTCTCAATTTATTTCCAAAATTCAACATATCAATCAAGCCTTAAAAAGTCTTACTCCTGAAAATTAAGGGCATTGGTATTAGACTATCAACCTAGATAACCATGAGACATGAGAACACCAAGTTGATGAGATACAGAAATCTCAGTTGAAACAGATTAGAAGATACCAAAGGATCAGAGATGGTGGCAAGTCCACATAGGCTACCATTGGAAGCCACAAGTAGGAGTTTGTTAGAACCATACACGAAGTCTAATATGAAGTAAGTATTAATGTTAAATGAAGAGGTCAATGGATGGATAGATGGATGGAAGTAAAGTCAGTGAGTTAAGAAGATAACAGATAAGATCTGATCACAAGGTAGAGAGTCTTAGATATAGGAGTAGTGTACCTGGGTACCCTGATGATGATCACACTCAGAAGTTTCTGAGCACACTGCTAATGAATGCTGTCCCTAACTAAGGAACAAAGATATCTTACCACAGGTCTAGTAAGGCCTAGAATCATGAACAAGCTCTTATTCCCCAAAGGAACTTTCAGAGAGAGTTACTAGTCCTGGCCAAAGCTTTGGCCACTCAGCAATATTTCCAACAAACACTGCCAACTTCTTTAGAAATGTGAAGAAAAATCTCCTCCTCTCTGAACCAAACGGACAGGATGTTTCCGTTTAATCCTCTGCAGAGTCCTGAGATCTCACACCAAGAACATGGTGTCTTGCATTAGGAATTCACTGAGACAAAGCAAGGCCAGATGGATGTCTGATGTGCCAGGCACAGTCTTAGAGGAACAGAGGTACCTTACTTGTATTTAGCCCAGTAATTAGAGAGTGAGTCTGATAGAGGAGAAAGAACCCCGGACAGGGAGACCTACTTCTAGCTTTGCAGATTCCAAAATTGACCAAAAATGCCATGTAGAACAATGCTTTTTTCACCTTCCTTCTCCGTGTTCTGTCTTCCTTGTTCTCAGAATCTGGCATCTTTCCTTGCTAAACATCCCAAGCATTCTTACCATTGACCAGCTCACAGCTATGTAAGCAATCACTTAGAATTAAGCATTTTGCACTGATTGTTTCATCTAACCCGAATGACTACCTGGTAAGGTATGCACCATAATTACTCCCATTTAACAGATAAGGAAACTGAGGCTCAGCAAAACTCTGTAATTTGATTAAAGGTAACCTTGTTGATGCTCACGTTTCACATCTGCCCCGCTACCTTCCATACTTGCCCTTTGTTCTAACAGAGCTCCTAGCTCCTAAAAACCATGGCTTTCTCTTCAGTCTGCCAGGTTTCTTTTCACCCAGCTAATGACTCATGGCTTGTCATGCTCCACAGAATGGTAATGAATCTGAAAGTATTTTAGAAACCATAATGAACCATATAAATCTGGAGTCTTAATTTAGTGTGTCAGGGCACATGCATATGTGTGTATTGATTTCATTTCGGCTTCTACCTGTTTTCTGACTTGTTACTTTACCTTACTCCTAGATGTGTTCACCTGAAATCCAGACTCCCTAACGAGAGTAATCCCACCACCTAGCCTAGTCCCCATGCATCTACAGTATGCCTAGGTGCTCTCAGTCCTACCTCCTTTCAAATTTGAAAATGACCTGAAACCTTGCAAACAGAAATTCTTTATGAAGCATCCTCTCTCCTGGCATCCTATGGCTCCCTCATTTGTCCCTGTGTCCCTCCCATTGATTCCCACTGCCCTTCAAATTGGTCCCATATGTACTCCTTTAAAGCTTGAAATAGCCTTTTGTATCATGGCCTTACATCACCACCAAAAAATTTCTATTGTGTCCCAGGGAAACAGCCACATAATCATAGCTAATACTATCTGAGTATTTACTATATTCCTAGCACTGGGCTAAGTAAGCATCTTATGTACATTATCTCATTTAACCCTCACAATATCTCTGTGATTTATATAAAATTGTTATCTCCACATAATGGATGGCAGGACCAAAGTCAAGAATGTGCCCCAGATCACACATGCTAAGAGGCCGTGCCAAGGTTTAAGTCAGATCTTACACGTGTCTCCAAAGCCTTATGCACTTAATTAGTATGCTATGCTGCACTCCACAATACAAGAGATAAGCTTTTCTTTCTCATTCTCTGAAATGAACGAAGGCTTTCCAACTTTTGCAGTTTCACCGAGAGTCTCCTGTAATCTCCGACAGTGTCCTGACTCCTAGGTCAAGCAAGTTCCTAGTGGGGAACTACACACGGAACAGCCTGCGCCCACTCTTTGTGTCAACTGCCAGCTTGGTTCAAGGGCCTTCGAATTGACTGTTCCCTGACCACCAACCCAGCCCCAGTCAGAGGACGGGGTGGGTCAGTGTAAGTCTGTGGTGGGTGGGCAAAGCATCTGATGTGCTTTCAATAGAAAGCAAGGATTTGACCCTCCACACCTTGAATTTGAGTGAGGACAATCACATTACATGGAACAAACAAGGGGAACAAACAAATGCAGAGCTGTGAAACATCCTCCACAGAGTCTGGGAACATCCCCCACCACCAGTTCATCAGCAGCAGAACCTTAGCATTGCACCATCTGAGGGCCCATGAACCCTCAGAGTGGGGAATGACTTGTTTCCTGGCTCTCTCTTCATTACAGTTCCTTCTAATTTAAAATTTATAATGAATGCGAACAATAATCAGTTTGTAAATACTGTTTTTAAGTTCACTAGAGCTTTGCAGAGATATTCCTTCTAGGTAACAAGTATGTGGCTCATTACTCTCTCATTAGCAAGATAGAAGTAAAGATGCAAAAAAAAAAAAAAAAAGAAGAAGAAGAAGAAGAAAGAAAAGGAAAAAAACAACCTCTCCAAAGATATTGTTGGAGTCTAATTGCCTGCAAGGAATTCTTAATAATGTTTACTAATGCCTTTGCAGCCTTGCCAATTTTATAATGCTCATTCCAGATTCCAGGTGTGACGTCTGAGGTCCCTGCTGTGATCTTAGCTCGTGAATTTAGACATCTAGCGCAGCAGCTTTGGAGAGTTTTTAGCCCCATCTTATGTCCCAAGAATGCAATCACACCCACTTGGGCTTTAAAAAGCAACTCTGAAGCTCTAGCATTTTTATTTGAAATGAAATCTCTAATTGGACAAGGCCTGCCCTTTTTTTACCTAGATAAGAAGGACCGCACCTCAACCTGGATCATTGAGGGCAATGCTCCGAGAGTGAACCTTTTGCTGCAAATTCTGGTTAGGGCTAATTATTCTCTTGTTAGACATGCAAATCCTTCGTTGGTAATCCCATTTGGCATTCTGGAAATCCAAAAACAATTGAAAAATATTTTACAGAGATGAAGCTTCTACCCGAAACACTAGCTTCTTGAAACTCACCACTGTTAAAGCAAAGATGGCAAGAGGACTCGGTAAAAAACTATAGGACTTTTCCTCATCCGTGGTTTCACTTTCCACGGCTTCAGTTACCCATGAAACAATCAAGGCCCAAAAACATTGCATGGAAAATTCCAGAAATAAACACATCCTAAGTTCTACATTGCGTCCAGTTCTAAGTAGTGTGATGAAGTCTCACACCATCCCGCTCCATCCCACCCTGGCCATGAACCGTCCCTAGGTCCAGCGTCTCCACACTGTGTACACCACCCACCTGTTAGCGACTTAGTAGCCATCTTGGCTTTCAGATCAGTTATCAGATAGTTGGAGAGAGAGAGAGTCCACATCCACATAACTTTTACTACAGTATATTGTTACAATTGTTCTATTTTGTTATGCATTACTGTTGTTAAACTCTTACTGTGCCTAACTTATAAACGAAACTTGTTCATAGGAATGTATGTATAGGAGAAAACGTAAGATGCTCGTATATAGGGTTCAGTACTACCTATGGTTTCAGGCATCCACTGGGGGTCTTGGAATGTATTCCGCACGGATAAGGGGGGAGCTACTGTCACCTGGGATGGTGCTGGGAGAAAAACGTGTTTGTTTTTCTCCTAAACAACGAATGAGTTATTCAGAAATTATGTTTATGAAATAGCTTACTGGCTCTTACAAGAAGATCTCTGCGTGAAGAAACTAAGGCAGGGAATTTGTAAATTTAGTGCGGGATAGAGACCACATCCATCAGGGTTCGACCGGCCTGTTCCATCTCAGGCCAGGCCTTTTCTTCCTGAGACACCTTCCTGCCTCTTGCTCTGAAATGGTCTTCCTAAGTTCATAGGGTCAAGGCTGAATTGTGAGGCTTTCATTTTTGGAATTCACTGTGAGAAGCAAATGCGAGATGGACTTACCTGTTTACTTTATGCTGGAAATTTCCTTCTCTTACAGTGTTCAGATGAAAAGGAAGAAAGGGGGAGGCGAGTCCTAGTTCCGACCCAAATTCCCTACAATTCTAGGATTGAAAGGAGAACTTCTGGAACTGACTTATTTGCAGGAGTCTGCTGTTGATTACATAGAGAAACCAAGCAAAGAACTGTGAACAAGTTTCCCCAACAGGGTTCATAAAACAGGATTGAAAAAGATATAAGAAGCCATCATTTCAAAACCATGCCCTGTCTGGGATCCATTCCCAGATGGACCAAGGAGCCGAATCCTCCAACAGGCAAGCAAAAGCTCCTTTCAGCCTGGGAGAGAAGAGACTTGGGCTAGGGTTCATGGTTCGAGGTTCTGCCATCAACTAACTAGCTGTGTGATCTTGGGCAAGGTGCTTGACATCTCTGAGCTTCAGTTTTAAGTATCTATAAAATGAACAAATTGAACTTGAAAGGGGGAGAATTCTGATGCTTGGTCTTGAACTCTAGCTCTACCACTTATCAGCTGTGTAACTACTTAGACAACCTATTTAATCAGAGAGTATCTCAGTTCCTGACTTGTGAACAAGGAGTAACTATATCAGTCCCTTCCCAGGGTTGTAGTGAGGAGTAAAATGAAAATAATACAGGAACAGGGCCTACAATGGTGCCTTGAATGCAACAACCAATTGACTTCGGGCACTGCTGCTATTAAATGCTGTTAAATGATGGTAACTCAGGAAATTAACAGGCACAGGGAGGATCAAGCAGTTATCTGAGGTGACTATGAGAGAAAGGCTGATTTCCTGGTCTATCACTAATTCACTCGTTCAGGGACACAGCAATCCTGACCCCTGCCTCCAAGAAGAGACATTTTTTTCTGCTCCTCTTTCAAAAAGACCACACTTGGCAAACACTAAACCCTGTCCCTGGTCTAGATGCCCTCAAAGGCTCTCTGCATGTTCCTCTCATGGAGAAATCTCTATAGTTTTATGCTGGCTTTCCCTATTCATTAGCTGTATTATTGCCTTGACCAAGTCATTCAAGTTCTTGACCAATTTCCTTTTCTGGTAAAAATAATATCATACCATCAGCATCATCCATGGCTCTAGCGATGAGTAAATAAGAAGATGGTAATAAAATACAACTAAAATTTATTGAGCAACTACTATGTATCAGGCCCTTTTACTTGCAACATTTC
This sequence comes from Lyroderma lyra, assembly GCA_004026885.1. Lineage (NCBI taxonomy): Eukaryota > Metazoa > Chordata > Mammalia > Chiroptera > Megadermatidae > Lyroderma > Lyroderma lyra. Next base: position 276,338 of record PVJL010000046.1, read on the forward strand.
AGTTAAATAATCCTCACAACAGTCTTAAAACATGAAGTTAATGGCACCATCACTTGTCAGTTGCTCAGGTCAAAAACCTTGGAGTCATTTTTGAGTCTTCTCACCCTTGCACTCTACACCAATTCATAAGCAAACTCTCTTGGCTCTACCTTCAAAAAACAGATCCAGACTGGTTCTCACCATTTCTACCTTCACCACCCTAATCTCACCAACTTGCCTAGACCACTGCCAAGAAACAGCCGGCTGACCGGTGTCCTTGACCCCCAGTCTCATCAGCTCTCCAGTAGCAGCCAGAGCATCAGTCAGGTCAGAGCCCCTCCCTGCTCAAAACTCTCCAACAACTGTCCACCACACTCAGAACACAGCCCAGTTCACAGGCCAGCCTCTGCCGACATTTGCAAGGTCCAGGGCAAGAATTTAGATGAAAGTCCACCCACTGTGTTCCGAATTCTTTTAAGTTTCAAATCAAGATTACAAACTGTTTAAAAACTATTTTCTGTTTATGTACCTGATAAATATATGAAATGGCGAAATCTAAAAACAAATGTAAATCTTTGATTTTTTAAATGACTAAAAGTATAAATCTGTGGTTTTAAAAGTTGGCAAAATATCAAAGACTATTTAAATTCATTATTGTTATGCATATTTGAATGTTTGTTGATAGATTGTTTGAATGAATAACATAAATATGTAAATAATACATAAATTGTTATACATTCATTCCATAAATTTTTTTCTCACCTCAATTTCAGTAAAATTAATAATATATTATTATCAAGATTTTCCCAAAATTTATATTTTATTAACAGTAATGGTTTAAAGTTTAAAAAGGTAATTTAATTCAAAATATACAATATTTGAATAAATTTTTATCAAAAGTTTTAATTAATATAAAAATCAAAATAAAATTTTTCATGTTTGCAAAAGGCTATTTTTATTCTAAAATATTCAAAATTACCTACTAAATTTTCAAGGCAAAAGTTTAGCTATATTAATAAATGTCAATATTTTAAATCAAATTTAAATAAAATGGAAATATATTTACTTTTCAGAAAAATGTAACAAAATCTTATTAAATACTTTCATTAAAAAACAAGGAGTTCCCTGGTGGTGTGGTGGCTAAGGCTTCGGCACTGTCAATGCTGTGGCCTGGGTTCGATTCTCAGCCAGGGAACTACCCACATTAAAAAAAAGAAAAAAAAAAAAAACTATTTGTAATCCTAGCTTGAAAGTTCATCTACTTGCTAATGTAAAAGACTCAATATCATACCACTCTCTTTATGTAAATATATATAAAAACATGTAGACAAACTTAAGGGTAATATGAATTTTTGTCCTATCGCAAAACATTCCTCAGCCACCATATGCCCCTGTGTTTATGAATACTTTCAGAAGCACATTTTGGAATATGCATGTCAGGAAACGGATGCCTCGCACCATTAGGAAATAATTTTGTACTCCATTAATGCAACAATTTTTTTTACACCTGAAAGGAAGAATGGAACAAATGTGCTTGTCTTTTCTTTTACCTAAATACTTCATCCACTCAAATCCTTCCCCTGCTCCAAATCAGCAGGAGCATTCAAACTCAGCAGCAGCAGGAGCTTCAATGAAGCAGTATTTGGATGCAGTGACCTTTTGTTTTGAGGACACAGGGGAAGAGAGGTGGACGTGTCCCTCTGGGGCCTGAACAGTGGTTACTTGCAAGAGTGGATGTTTAAGGCTTGGGTTGCTCTGTGTTAGCACTGAGCACTGAACCGCCAGGAATAGAGACCTATGTGTTTGTTAATAAATTGTGCTTTCTGTGATTGTGACATACAGGACCCTCTAATGTTCTTGTCTGAGGGTAAGGACAACACTTCCTACAAGGTACTGTATGACCTGGCTCCTGGGTCCGTCTCCATCCCATCTCTGGTCACTGTCTTCTTCAGTCATGCTGACTCAATGTGAGGTTTGCTTCTCGCAGTGCCTTCATCACAAAAGCCATGGTTTTGCTATCTCCAACTGGGATGTCCTTCCTCTAGATATTGGCACAACTCACTCCCTCAGGACTAAGTCTGTGCTCAAATGTCTCCTCAAGGAAGACACCTCCCCTGAGGCATTATCTGTAGTACTTCCATCACTTGCTCAGGCATATCACTGTTGGATCGAGTTAAGGAAGTCCTAGCACCCACCTCTCTCTAGCCACACTCTTTCTGTTGCACAAAAATTGAGGTCAACTCCCTTGCTCCCTACATTCCCCTTTTTTTTCCTGCCATTTATTGGAGCATCAAGCACTGAGCTTAGAACTTGCTGTGCTCTACCTCTTTTAACCTTTACACCAACCTCTAAGCAGCTGCCAAGGTTGTCTGCATTTTACAGAAGAGGAAGATGACCTTCAGAGAGAGAATAACGTTTTTCAAAGCTAGCAAGTAGTAGAGCCAGGTTTCTAATACAGTTGTTTCTCTCTGAAGCCCAATCTCTTAACCACTATGCCCTCTACATCCTTGAATTCATTAAACTCTTCAATTCAACCAACATTTGTTGGGCCACTTCTAATGGTAGGTACTAGGGGAGACACAAGAATAATAAGACACAGTCCATATCCTTAAGTTTCTTTATTCTCAAAAGAGAAGCAAGATTCTCCAATACCAAAACAAGAACAGAAACTATAGTACATGAGTTCTTAGCAACATGAGGTAAGTGCTCTGGGAAGACGGGAAAAATACTGTGGATTTTGGTAAGATGGAGAAATAAAGAGGAGTGAACATCTGAGCCTGTCCCTAAAGGATATGGCAATACAACAGAATACTGCTCTCTATGTGTAGAAATACACATGTGGATGATGCTTCGATTCATTTGTATATGTCCTGTGATTTTATTTATTGATGTCATATCATGTACCTGGAAAATCTGTTGAATGCTTGGCAAACTAAAATAAGTACTTTGCAGAGAAAAATTAAATGACCAGGGAAGAGGACAGATCTGGCTCTATCAGGAACAGGAGGCTGCCTTCCTGGCTCCAAAGATTCCATTAGAAAAACATGTGTCCAGCATTTTTTCTTCACTGCCCAGAGTACAAGAACATTATGTAATCAGGAATCACTAAGTGGACCCTGGAGAGCATCTACCCAGTACCAGGTCAGATCTCAGGGGAAGCACTTCCTTGTAACTCTCCTGGTGAGACAACCTACAGCGGTCAGAAGAGCTGGTCTGAATCCTGGCTTCCACACCTGAGTTCTGTGTTCCGGAACAAACGACTAAACTTCTCTGAGCCTCATTTTCCTCAGTTAGAGAACACAGAGGATAATCCATACTTATCGAGGGTTTCGATAAGGATTAAACGAGATAAGATCTATAAAAATGCTAGCACATGGTTGGAGTCCCTAAATTAATAGCTCCTTTCCCATCTCCATTTTCCTTAGAAAAAAATAGTTTTTTGCTTTCTAAGCAAATAAGTGCAAGGAATTGTGGTCTGTTTTTTTTGTTTGTTTGCTTTGTTTTGTTTTTTCTGAAACTACAAAACTACTGAATTCACTCAGTCCTGCTAGGTGACTCCTACCATCTAACTTCCTTTGCAAAGTCTGGCCTTCCCTGAGCTCTCTCCAAACACATCTCCTAGCCCCCAGCCCTCCCCGACTTGCCTTCACCTTTCTCCTGGATTCAAAGCTTCAGCTTACCTATTCAGGGTAAGAATCCACATTAAGTGTCTTAGGGTCTACTTAAGCTCACGTAGCAAAATCATTATAACAGGTTGATCCTCTGCTTTCCCCTGCAATAATCAGCTCCCTCATTGGGATAAATGACTTGGCCATCAGGTTTATAGTTTACCCATTTGGGAACTGGATTATTGCTTCATAAAACTGTGCTACATGGTACTATTGTCATTTAATTATGTTGCCTACAGAAAAAAAATAATAATAATAAAGATTGCCTTTTCAAGCACTACTCTCCAGCACCCTGCTAAGCTTTTTGGGTATCTGGGCTCATCAGGAAACTGACTCCTCCAGCACATTTCCTGGCCTCAAATATCTTTGAGGGTGGTAGGTCATTCTGCTGGGCACGCTCCCCTTTGCCAGGCACCTCTCCTCAGAAGGGTAGTTGGATCTTTTTTTAACATGCTATTTCAAATCCCCCAGAAAACTGTGTAACATTTTATTTCCCTAAAGCATTATGTACCTTGTGTTCCTTTATCTATATATCCTATACATTCAGTGCAAGAACTGAATTTCCTTATATGCTATGTGGTTGTTCAAAAGAGCACCTATGGAAAGTGTTCTTCCCCAGCTGTCTGGTAAAATGCCAGTAGCTCCCTCTTAAAAATGCATTCTTTGGCATTAATTTATTTTGTCTATTAAATGCAATTGCCCATGTAAGATGTCTGAGGCAGGATGGAGGGTGTGAGAGTGCAAAGGAAACCAGATTTGCCTCGGTGGCGGCTGGTGGGACTCCGAAGCTCAGTGTACTATATACTGTTCTCTCCACCTTCGTATAGGTTTGAAGTCTTTAAGAAGCTATTGCCCTGAGAGGGATAGTAGGGTCAGGTTTCATTTACACTGTAGTGTTAATTGCTCTATCAGGTCTGGTAAGAGCCCTTAAAGAGACAATGCAAGTAACAATGATGGAGAAGCGAAATGAAAAGCTTTATTATGCTCAGCGCCACAAGACTGCCCTGGTTCCTGATGAATTCAACACAAAATGGCTCCTGCACCGCCATTTTAATCAGTTGACTTCTCCCTCCCTTCCCTCGTATGGTGATGACTCAGCTTAGCTCTGGAAACCGAAACCCACCCTAGCCAGGGAAATTGAAACCTATCCTTGACCAATCAGAAGGAGCCACGTATCCTTCCCTCTGCATTTTGCCCGCCAAGCCCTCCTACCTATATAAACGCCCTCCCAACGGTGGGAGCTGCTGTTCTCCCATTGCGAGACAGCCCGGCAGGTCACTTAACAAAGCTTGTAACTACCGCCTGGTGTTTCGTGGCCCCAGGAACTAAGTAACACTTTGGGGTGAGGGTAGTCAAGAAGAGTTTGAATAGCAGGGCACTCCAAGTTGTTTGAAGAAGGGGTAGAGTTTGGATGGACCTAGGAAGAAAGGAGATCATTCCGGAAGAGGGAAATGACGTCAGGTGAGGTATTGAGAAGTAACACAAACTGTTTCCTGCAGGGCTGCCTACCTGGTCCTGTTGCCTTCAGTTGGGGCCCCAGGCTACAGTCATAGTAATCTTTCTAAAACATAGATGATATTCTCTTGACCCTGCTAAACCCCTCCTCATCTTCCTGTTACACTCAGAACCAAGTCTCAAATCCCTAGCGCCATCTAATGTGATATGGTCAGGAAAATTAAAAATCAGAGGCTTAAATTCTAATCCTAGTTCTGTCCCCTAACTAAGTCGAGATGGAAAGCAAGTCACAGCTTCCTGAGAAGCTAGTCTGCATAGGAATTTAGCCTCAGGGAACATTAGCTGCAATCGTTATTACTACCTTTCCTGTCCCAAAGCAGAGGGAATTCTAGCACATACTTGAAGGAGGGCCCGGACCTGTCTCACAAAGGGAACTGTGTGTATGCCCTTCAGGTGCTTTCTCAAAGGCCTACCGTTCTTCCCCACAGGAGCCAAAACACTCTGCACTCCCAAATTCTGCCTTCCCTTAGCATCCATTTATTCCCCACCCTCCCTCCCAAGCAGCCTCTAAGATCTTCCAGTCACCCTAGGGGTCAGGAACGGGTAAAGGAAGGCATGTGATGCCTGATGACATCCATAGAACATCAAGATGACCTCTCCTACCTTTAAAAGAACTGGTTTGCATGTATGGCCCAAGATAATGGGAGCACTGTTGACTTTTATTTGTTAGAGACTATCTCAGATCCCCTGAGTTCGTTTGATGAATTATTTTGGATAGATAAAATAGCCCTGTCCCCACTGTCCCCGAATCTGCCACTGAGAGCAGATTAACAAAAAATGTGCTCTTCACATCGGAAAATGCAACCCTACAAAAACAGTTCTGAAGGGAGAAACTATTTTTTTGTTTCTGCTGATAATTTTCCCATGTTTTGTGGACAGCCTGTGCTGGCTTGAACTTGGAGTCACCTTCTCTCATTTGGAAGCATCAGGAGGACTTAGGGTTGAAGACCCTAAGCACAAGTTTGCAACTAAAGTTGGCACAGATAGAAGACCAGCCTAGGAGCTCTTGAGGAATGCAGAAGACTGACTCCCACCCTCTGTGACCCATGAGCTTGCAAAAGAAGAAGAGGGACAAGAGTGACCTTTAACTATAGAATATAGAGCTCAAAGAGAGCACAAATAATAGTCATACCAGGCTGTACAGCCCAGGGGTTAAATGCATGATGGACTTTGCGCTCAGAGAGGCCTCAGTCCCCACCCTGGCATGGCCCCTCACCCAGGCAGGTAACCTTGCTGAACCTCAGTCACACAGGGCAGAGGACGACTGACCTCATGAGAGATGCTGTGGGGCCTGGCAGGTAAAAGTGGTGGCTTTATTAAGAATATGTACATCCTCGAATATGGGCTCCCCTCTAAAGTAGGAAGCAAGTTACCATAATAGCAGTTCCTTAAAGACAACCTTGTTTTCTTTAAACAAGGCCATGGAGAACTGATGCAACACTTGCACATGGTCTGGACTCTGTAATTGTAGCTGATATCACATTAAATTATAAAGGCTAATGGTTACTGAGCAGTACTATGGACCAGGCACTATTCTGGGTGTTTTGTCATGTATCCAATTATTTGACCCTTAAAGAAACCCTTATAATAATTATTATTATCAGCATCCCCATTTTATGAAAAACTGAGACTTAGAAACTTGTCCAAGGTCACTCAGACAGTAGGTGGCAGAGCCAGAATTTACCTATGCACATAGTTGAACATATGAGGGTTATGACACCTTACCAAGTTGTTTGTACAGTGCTGCCAATGTAAGCGCATGGTGGCAAGTTCGCATACTTAACTATCAGGTTTGGGGCACTATGACAGCTTGATGGCCATTCCAGAAAAAGAGTTCCAGAACTGCTTTGAAGGGTGGACTAGGCACTGGCGTTGTTGCATAGCTTCCCAAGGGGAGTACTTCAAAGGTCAATGTAGCGATATTCAGCTATGAGGTACGTAGTATTTTTTCTAGGATGAGTTCACAAAATTAGTTGTCCAACATCGTACATGATGTATTTCATGCACCTTATTGGTTAAAGACACTGAAATCTTGACCTCTTTTCTAAGAAGAGATATTGGGATGTTTTATCACATCACATTAGCTCTTTATCCATGACCAGACTTACACCCCACATGTATGCCATGCCTTAAGTTGGGGCCCTGCAGACAATGGCTGGAAATCATACTAGAGTGTTTATCCAGCCAAGCCCTAAAATCCCCTATATTGTACAATCATTCAATAGTATTCTCCAAGGACCCTCAGAGACAAGAATCAGAGAAGGGAAATGTGTACAACAAAGACACACAGTCAGCTCCTAACCCAATCAGATCTTGGAAGAATTCAGCTTTCCAAATTCTTTGCTACCGTGTCATGCTTTGTCACCTCTAATGTCAACAGTCTGCCTTGCAAATGAAACGTGGGCTTTCACCAGAGTTGATGATAACAACTGGCAGTCTACCTTCCAACCCCCATTCCCAATGCATGCATGTGCCCATGTGGAAATGGGAGTCTTCGCCATAAATCCCATAAACTGACACCTATCACCATGCCAATGAGAATGCCCACTTGCCAGCACCACATAGCTGACCTAAGTATAAGGCACCCTGCTGTTCCTCACACTAGTTGCCTGTAGCCTATCCTCGCCCTTTTTCTACCCTATTGGGACCATGCCTAGCCATCACGCTAAAGCCTAAGTCCATTGTGGATGTACTCCTCTTATCTGCAAAGACTTTTATTACAGGGTCATGAAGAAGATGAGTGTCCATTCATTCATTTAGTGACTCAACAGATATTTATTGAGCACCTACTATGCAACAGGCACTGGGCTGTGTGCAAGAGTAGATTGAACCACGAGACGTGGTTCCACATCAGAACCAATAGCCCAGAAGGAGATACAAATATTAAACTGGCAAACACACCAACAAATAAAATGATGGTGAAAATGCAATGAAGGAAGCCAAAAAGGGTACTCTGGAGAGATCCTAGGGGGAAGCTCCCCTCATACCAGTACTCAAGCCGAGGCCCAAGGGGTAACTGAGTTTTCCATAAGGACAGCAGAAAGACTTCTCTTACAATTGGTCCTTGATCTCCATTCCAGGTTTTCCGCTTCTCCCAAATCATGTTTAATATTTTTTAATTATAAAAGTAAGATATACTCATTGTAGAACTTTAGAAACTCAGAAAAGATAAAAGAAGAAAAATCAAACTGCCCACAAACTCATACTTTCATTATTGCTAACTGGTACATTTATATGTATATACCATTATGAAAAGAAAATTTTTATTATTGAAAAGAAAGAAAATGTACGAACATAGTAGAAAAAACTCAAAGCCTAAAAAGTATATAATAAAAATTGTTATTCTCCCACTCTAGCCATTACCACCCCCAATTTTATTCCCCAGAGTAAGTTTTTATGTGGACTTCAAGATATATATATACACACACACACACACACACACACACACACTTTTTTACATAAAATCATATTATAGATTCTATTCTGCTTCTTGCTTTATCATTTAACAATATATCCTAAAGAAAAAAGTAGATAATCTTTATTCTTTCTGTATGACTATTAATGCCTCTTTTTATGTAACTGAGACCACACTGTATAATAATCTTGCATCCTGCTTTTTCACTTAATATTACCTCATTTAAAAATTACTTCATTTAAATTTGTTTGTAAAAATTAAAAAAAAAAACACTTTAATGACTGCAAAACATTCCACTCTATGAGTAAACTGTAATTTATGTAAATATTACTGAGTATGAATACTTGGGCTATTTTAGAAAAATTGTAATGGCTTCAATGAACTTTATACATAAAACCTTTGCTTTGTTCTGCTACTTGAAGAATCCTGAACTCATTTCAATAAGTATTTATTGAAAGTCAGAAAAGGACCAGAATCCTATGATTCTGCTTACATGTATGAAACAAAAAGCAACAAATGCAAAACAAACATAAAAGCAAACACACACACACACACATGCAAAGGACTCATAGACACAGACAATAAAATGGTGGTGACCAGAGGGGACAGGGAGTGGAGGGAGGGTGAAGAGGGTAGAGGGGATCAAACACAAAGTAAAAGAAGGAGACGAGACTTCAGGTGGTGAGCACACAGTATACAGATGTCATATTATAAAGTCGTACACCTGAAATCTATATAATGTTATTAACCAATGTTACTGCAATAATTTACTTTGAAAATAAATAAAGATATTTTTAAAAATAATTTATTGAGACCTCTCATGAACCCAACATTGTTCTCTAGTCTACCGTCTACTGCAATACCAGAAATGGATTCAATGAGCACATTAGTATTTTTAAGAATAAGAATACACACTGTGCTCGATGCAAATGCTCCCTGGATGCCCATCTCCAGGTGGCCTAAATCAGCTCTGGTCTAGGCAGCAAGACTAATGCCTATTCTTGCTGTTTTTGCTGTCTGACTTATTCCTCCCACAATTGGCCTTTGCTCACTGATAGAGTGATAATACAAAGAGAGTCAAGTGTTCAGAAAAAGAGACAAAAGAAACCACTTGGCCAGATTAAATTTCAGGCCTCCATGTCTTATGTTTAGGTGAAGGACGTCTTCCATGTGACCCAGAGGGTTCTACATTAAGGTAGCAGGCTAAGCCCAAGTTGGTTATACAAATGTCCCTTTATCTGGCCCTGCTGTGAGCACACATCTTTTGGGAACCTTGCTGGAATTGGAGAGGAGTAGCTGAGATCAGACAGAATTTAGATGCATACCTAACACCTTCATTAGATAGTTCTCCATGCACTAGCACGTAATTACTGGCCCAATATATATGAGGCTCAATTCTGGAGCCAGAGGGTCACTACTTCCAGACGAGTTATTATACTTGTACCTCTTTGTGGCTCCAAAGTCCTTCTCTTTAAAATAGTGATTATAATAGATCCTACCTCAGAGGACTAATATGAGAATTTCATGAGTTGGTTACATGTAAGTAATGTAGAATGATGGCGCAGATATTATAAGTACTCAATATATATTTATAACTTGTAACAGATGAAAAGTAAAGTTGAGGACTTAAATTTTAAAAAATGCATTAAATTCCAACAGCATGATAGAAGCCCAAAATGAATCAAATACTTTACAAAATCAATTGGAAATACTATTCAAAATTCTTCAACATATTATTTGAGCAGGGGAATGGAGGAACATGGTTAGAATGAAGTGGTGAAATATTGCTTGATTATTGAATTGTTAGGGTCATGTGGACTTCCCTTCATCTATCACATGGACTCACAATAGAGGAGATAGTAATTATTTTAATCATCCAATCTTATTTCTAAGTCTTCTAGGAAGAGGTTGAGGTATAAATTTCTCTGAGAGGCATTCCAGGCAGAGGGAATCATGTCAGCCAAGAGGAAAACACACAAGTATGCTGAGTGCTCAGAGGATGACAAATGGCTCGCTGAAGATGGTACGGGAGCCTTTCACATGGCTGGAGCCAGAACCTAACAGAAGCAGATGATCCTAGAAAAACTGAAATTGGGTCAAAATATGCAGGGCTTCTGAGGATACACAAAAGTGACTGCATTTCTTACATCCAACAAATGTAAGAAAAGGTGTAACTCTTCATATTTCTATGTTAAATAATATTACAACTGGCCATGTAGAGAATGTACCAATTGGCAGAAAAATTAAAGGGTGGGGGGCTACATTAAAGTTGCTATTAAAAATCTAAGTGAGCGATGACGAGAATCTAATGTAGAGTGATGGGAAATTCACAAGGAAGAAAGAAAGGCATCATGAGACATTTCAGAGACAAAAGCAATGGGTTTTGTGACTGTTTAATGTCACAGGCCAAAGAGAGAAAGAGAAAAGTTAAAGTTGTTCCAAAGCATCATGTTGGAAAGACGAGAGGTTAGAGCACAGTGACGTGGTGGTCATTAGGAAATGTTCACTGCAGATGGAGGTGTTGAGGTGGGCATGTCCCAGTGCTGTGAGTTGTGGAGTATCGAAGTCACCAGGTATCTAAGTTACCAGGTCCCCTGGGGTCAGGGGAAACCTGCAGGGGAGACAAAATTGTTCAAACTGAAGATGAAAGATGTGCCAGAGACACTCTTTACTCATTTGACAGTTGTGCCAGGGGTTGTTCCTGACACTAAGAATTTCCCTTCACTGCCTTCTGATGCTTCCCAAACCCCGCTCAGTGCCTCTCTCTGCCTCCCACCATCAGTGATGTGTCCTTCCTCTGTACCTCCATGGGACCCATATGTATGACCACATAATGTCATAATTATCTGTTCCTCTACCTATTTTCCTCTAAACTATGCACTTCTTATTTGCAAGGAATGTATCTGATTTATCTCCATAATATCAGCATCTAGCACAATGTCCAGCACACAAGCTGCAATCAGAATTCTGTGATGCGGGATTCCTTTATTGCTTAATATACAGAGATAATCACATGCACTTGCATTAGCCCCTCACAGATAGTTGCAGTGTTAATGTTCCTTGACCTGTTGAAATTGATAGGAGGAGACGTATAGTCTGACAAATTTTAATCAAGACACTCAGATGTTGTCTGCTGCACTCTAAATGCACTATAGACCCATCTGCCTTTTCTCATATTCCTGCCACAACCATTTCGTTATCTCTATTTCTGGAGGTCCACAATTAAATTTTTTTTAAACCTCTACCCTACCAATACCCAGAAAAATAGTAATAAAGCAAAGTGAAAACCAAACTCAAAACGAGAGCTGATGACAAGCAATGTATTTTTCTATTTTAATTATTTTATTTAAAAACCTGTTAGAGACCTGAATGGATTGTAGAGTATGCCAGGATTTCGAGATCTAATTTGGGTTTTACAAGCAGTGAAAGCAAATGAGGCATTCATCTCAAAGTAATTTCTCAACTGTTATTATCGTCCTCGGTACATTGACAAGGAAACCAAGACACAGAATAGAGAAGTAAGCAGTCCAAAGTCACATGCAGAATCTGAGGAGACTAGGAAATGCAACAGAATTCCTGATTCTGAGCATAGGCCGGAGGCACACACATTTTAAATGCAGATCCCTAGGCCCCAGCCCAGACCTGGTGAACAAGACTCAGGAGGCTGGTTTTGTCCAGGCTTCCCAGGTGAGTCTTCTGAACACCTACACTTGAGTGCCACTGATCCAGTGGTCAGGGATCAGGAGCCACACCATGAGAAGTGCTATGCTAGACTCTTCAAATGGTTCAGCGCTACTTGGCATAATCAAGATGCCACTTTGTGAAGCGTCTAAAGGAAGGAGCAAGCAGGGATTATGGGAGGCTCCTCCAGGAAGCCCTTTGGCTCTCCACCACATCCCACCTTAACCAAGCCAGGCCTGGCAAAGAGGAACCAGCTCCACACACACACACCCCTACTTCTCCAAGGCCACTGTGCAGACAGGAGACTTCCCCTGCCGCCCTGCTTCTCAAGGGCTGCTGCTGAGATGGGACAGCTCCCCACTCCGAACCCTTCCTAAAAGGTTGGTTTTGTTGTGTTATTTTTGTTGTTGTTGTTCTCTATACAATTAATTAGCTAATAATTTTTGCTTCTGATCCATTCCTCATTAAAAAGCTGAATCCCCAAGTTGGCGCTGTCGGAACAAAGGTAGGAGAATTTATGTCTTAATTTTGGTTGATTATGGCAGGAAGCCTCTTGTTCCCATCACTCTCTCTCCTCAGCCCCTCCCCTCCAAGCGCTGATGGCTCTGTGACCCTAAATGCCTCTCGCATGGCAGCCGCCACACAGGCTCTGTCTCTGCCCTTTATCTTCCACCGCCTCATTAAGAGAAATGAACCTGAGTCTGAGAAAGACGACACAGGGGAAATAAAAATGTAATCCCTCGGTGCCACCTATAATGAATTGTTATGAAAACCATGAAAATATCTGTCTGCGGATATTGTTCTTTGATTTGAAGTCAGTGTTGTAAGCGGTAATTTTTGTCATTAAAGCTGTTAATCTGCTTGGAGCTCCTCATAAGTTTTTATGAAGAAAAACAGCCCTGCTGCCTCCCCACTCATTGCAGGGTACTTTGGAGGCCAACACACAGGCAGAGCACTGCGGAATAATTAGCTTTAATTATGGCTGAGGCTGCTCTCCGTTGAAAGAGGAGGGACTCCGCGCGGCTGGGGTTGGGGGCCGCTTAGCCTTCACAAGGCCAGAGAAGAGGGGCCTACAGCTTTGAGCCTGGGCTCCCAACCACAGCCAGCCGCAAATGCCATGCAGCACACGCCAGCCAGGGCAGGTGCACTCTGGCCACCACACACTCATACTCAAGCATGAGCATGCACACTCAAATGCATGCACACACACCCCTCACAGCACAAAATTTCACCTCCCTCATCCCCAGACCATCACACCCAAGTTCAACCACCACAAGCACCCATATCACCCATGATCCACATACACGTCTCATCACAACATATGTATACCAAGTCATGATAAGACATGCACCAACTGAGACAAGCACCCCCAAAACTCAGCATACAAAACCATCTCCAGCAACACAAACATTCAGCCATGTCACATGCATATCTTCATTCCCTCAACCACACCCCACACCAACTGCAACACACATACACTCACTGGGACATATGTGTCTTGACAGACAATCATGTGTCACACAATGGTATTTCAGTCAATGATTGGACCACATATGTGAGTGCTATCTGGAAAAAGTCCAGCCATAAATGCCTCTATGCTTCCTATTATATGGCTGGATACTTTCTGGACAGTCATTGTATTATGGTGGTATACCATATAGTCTAGGTGTGTAGTAGGCTAAGCCATCAGGTTTGTGTAAGTGTACTCTGTGGTGCTTGCGCAACGATAAAATTGCCTAACGATGCATTTCTCAAGATTGTATCCTCATTGTTAAATAGCACATAACTGTACCGCCAAGCCCAAAACAGATGCATACCCAACTATAAAGCACATATAGTGCATTCGCTTTAAGAGGCAGGCAGATCAATCACCCCAATTATATGAAAAAGCTAGTACATAATAAGTTATTGAAAAGCAAATATTCTTGACCTCAGAGAACTCATTAAATGGTCAGAAATAAGCATCTAGATGGAAAAGAACTGGCAATTCCTTTAGCATCTATTGATGCACTGAGCATTGATTATGTATCAAGCACAGGGCTGGGCAGTAGGGGGCCTTCACAGATAAATAAGATGTGGTCTGTGCCTCAAGAAGCTTGTGGTGGACATAAATTGCCTCCCAGAAAGAATGTGTCCCACTTGCTGGGAATGCCCTCTGCAGAGAGACTTCAGCGATCTGCCACCCAAGGGATAACCTCAACTGCAGAGACCTGCCTTGCCCAAGGTCACTCCCTGCCCAGGCAGCCACATTCAATGACTGGTCACTGTATGAGTTAAAAGCCCAGCCATGTCAGTCACTGCCAAACAACTCTGCCCAGCCACAGCTCCACTAGACACCAGGTCAATTTCTCCCCTTACGCGCACCTTCATTTTTCTGTCTTCCACAGAGGTTGGTCCAAAAAACACTCCATAATACACATTCTATCCCACTCAACTCCGTCTCAGAGTGTGCTTCTCAGAGACAGAAACCTGTCACAAAGTTCATTTCGACACTACGAATGCCATCTGCCAAGTGAGAATATCAGGAAGTAGCTACTAAGGGGGCTCTTCGGAAGGAGAGGGGAATTCAGTAGTAAGAGGATTCCTGAAGGAGTTGATACTGAAACTGGGTCTGGAATGGTGCTGAGTGTTGCAGAGCTGAGGAAGCACAGAGCTTTGGGGAGCAAAATGACTTGGGCAAAGGCCAAGGAGCAGGAAGTACAAAGCGTGTTCTTACCTCAGGGAAACAGTGAGATGTGAGAGTGAAGCCAGTCTGTGGATGGAGCTTGAAATGAAATTTTTAAAAAGGGTTGCACTTCGTCTGTTAGGCCAATAGACCTCGACAATTTGGCATTCCAAATTAATTACATGAGGCATATAACCCAAAAGTGCATATAGCATGGTTACAATTACAGTTAAGAGGAAGACATCATAAATTCAGGAATATTAAAAAAGAAAGACAGCAGGTTATGGCCAAATTCAAAAGGGCTGGCCACCACTGCTAGAGCAAAGGCAATATTAGAGTTCTCCCACGGTGGTCCTCCAGGCCATCCATCCAACCACCCATCCATTCATTCAGTATTTATTGGGCCATCCCAACCCCAACTCCAGCCCCAAGCATCATGCTCCTATTACCAGGGACTTTACATAGATGAAGCATTTGTCCCCAGCAGATTGAATTTAGAGACATTTGAAGTTCTCCTTTTGTTTCATTTCAATAGTATTCAAAAATACATAGCATTGGTGCTGCTTTGAACTAATTTCCTAGGGAGTTTTAAGAAGAGAAAAAAAGGTCTTTGATTTGTCACTCAATTAAAAAAAAAATGGGGTTTGGTTTTAGAGTTCAATAAATTAGTACTCACGTTTTCAGTGATTTATTTAATCAGCTCAGTTCAAGTTCCTGTAGTTGGCCTAACCCAAAAGAATTTGTACAACAAGGCTCCACGGTTCCTTAGGATTCACCCAAACCCCCCAGCTACTCTCTCTCAGGCCCGGGTCTGTGAGCCCAGGGATAGGCAGTGGGAAGACGGCCCCAGTCTGAACAAATGAGGACAGTGAATTCCACAAAAGGGAACAAACAAATCAAACTGTGAAATCTCCCTGGGCTAGAAATCAAAGCAAACCACCCATAATGGTGAAACACTAAAGATACCTCCATTAAAGTGAGGAACAAGCAAAATGCCACTTTCCCTACTATTGCTGAGATTTATTCTGGAGGTCTTAGCCAATACAGTAGAATAAGAAAAAGAAATTCTGAATCCTACTGCAAATTACACTACTGTGCCAAAAGTTGACATGGATCATTCTGTGTCTCCATTTATGAGAAAGGGTATTGCAGGAGACTGGAAAAATCAGTTCACTGTAGCCCAGTATGAGAGATTTGAAGAAGATTATGAAAAGAAAATGAGAGGGTCTACACTGCAGTTTTGTTCAGAGATCTAAGAAATAACTGCTCTTTGTCCAACTTATTTAGCTGGCACTTAAAATAGAAGAAAGAAATCTCTTCAAACATATGGTGCAAGAAAACTGTATAAGTGATATTTCCTTATTTACTGTTAGTGGCTTGTAATAGAATATTCAAAGAATTTTGAAGTCTACATATGAAAAATCAATACTGTCTTTATGATTTTAACTATCCTCCACAATGTTTTCACTCTTCTTAAAAACTAAATAGTAAAATCAAGTTTAAAATCTAAAAAAAAAAAAAAAAAAAAAAAAAAAAAAAAAAAAAAAAAAAAAAAAAAAAAAAAAAAAAAAAAAAAAAAAAAAAAAAAAAATATTGAAAAAGAAAAGGGAAAAGTCATTATTTGTGATTATAATTACCTTCCTAAAACATCCAAGAAAACAACTAAAAACTATTTAAACTAATAAAGGAGTTCAATGTGAGGTAAGATACAAGTTAAATAAAAATTAATAGCTTTTTTATATGCCAGCTAAAATCTATTGGAAATTTTCACATTGAAGATCCCACTTACAAAGAAAAAAATATAAAATTTCTAAGAATAACTTTAAAAATAATCAAGACTTATAATTTTTGGTATCTTTTAAATCAACCCAGGCATGATTGAAAAGTATCAAATATTAATAATTTAAAGCTTAAATGCATGATGCTATAAAAAGCTTGTGGATCGGAACTCCTTCTGTCATTAATTTTCATATTTGGTGCATTTGCTACCTAGAAATAATGAGCTTGCTTCATTAACAACCACCCCTTTCCAGTGTTGGGTCATGGAGAGCAATAGAAGGCAGTTTTCACTTTTGGCCACTAGAAGCCAATCAAAGGATATGGTTCTGAGACTACTGTCTCTCTGATCGACCACACGGTCACCTAACCATTCAAAAACACTTGGACTCAGCTGAGAAGCTTAAAGATAAATGCCACAGGAAGAAAGTTAATAAATAAAAGTTCATTACATATGATATAAACACATTAAGTATTTGTTAAATGAAGAATGCTTACAACGTGTCCAAAATCATCATGTCTTATAACAATAAAACTACTTAATGGTACATAGCACCTTCACATGCAATGTCTTACTTCCATCCTCACAAAAACTCTATGAAGTAAGAAATGCAAGTGTGATTTTCAAATACTTGTATGTATGAAGCATATATCCTGCACCGTGCATACACAAGCAGCATGCTAAACCTTTTACACACAGTAACTCATTCAATGATGTCTCATGTCATCACACTGAGGCCAGTGTTATTATGATGATGCTTATTTCATGGATAAGGAAACTGAGACTCAGGTTAAAAACCTAATGACACCGCCAATAAGTGGCAGAGCTCTTAGGAGCTCAGCAAAGTCTGACTTCAGAAGCTTCACTCTTACCCCTTACATTATGCTTCCTCTGACAGTGGCAGTATTATTATGACTCATCACAATCAGCAGCATTATTATTGCCTATTGCATTAGTTTGGTCAGGCTTTCATGACAGAATAAAATAGATTTGGTGGCTTAAATAACAGCAACTATTTTTTGACAGTTTTGGAGGCTTGAAGTTCAAGATCAAGGTGCCATCAGGGTTGGTTTCTGATAAGGTCTCTCTCCTTGGCTTGCAGACAACTGCCTTCTGCAATTTTACACGAAACGTGTTAAATTCCTCACATGGCCTTTCCTTTGTGCATGCACACCTCAGTAGCTCCTCCTCTTATAAAAACACCCGTCCGATGGGGTGAGTATCCTTATGAGAAGGTTAGGTCTCATTTACCCTTAATTATCTCCATAAAGGACCTATCTTGAAATATAGTCATATTAAGGGTTAAAGTTTCAACCTACGAATATCAGTCCATAACACCTATACTTAAAGATAAGGAAACTGAGGTACAGGGAAGTTAATGAACTTGCTAAGAGCACACAGCTATAAAGTAGAGGAATTTAGGCTCAAACCTAGATGCACCTTAAGTCCTCCATCCATGTTCTTTCCACTTCCCCACAGTAATTATTCACATGGTGGGAATGGCAGTGGTAAGAAAACAAGGTAAAAAGAACACATAACAGAAAACTCATTTTCATTCTGCTTTCGAACACTGAGTATACATTTTCAAACCCTGTTTTATCTTCATCTTTTATTTCTAAACCGCTACTAAAATGAGTTTGCATTGCTTACTGTACCTTTCACCCCTACCCCCAACCTGAGAACCAAGAGGGGTAGCCCAAAACCAAATTGACATGGACTGCAAAGACAGCAGGACAAAAAAAAAAAAAAGACAGCAGGACATCAAAAATCTACCATAGCTAACCACACACATGTAAACCAGAACCAACTATTAAAATATGTCCTTTGAAGTACTTAGAGAGAAAGGGCTATATAAATTCAAATTGCTCTCCTACCTAGATAACTAATTCAGCTTCATAGAGTCCTGGGCTTCTGGTACAGAATTATTTTCCAGATAGATTCATTCACTTATTCATTCTAGTAGCATTTACTGAGCAGTGTCCACCAATTAGTCAATCCCAAATTAACTCACTTAATCAATAGATGGCAGTTACTCTCCTTACTTTGCCACAAACACAGACTCTTCCGGTGAGGAATGGGACCTTTCTTGGGGTCTTTCCTCAATGTCTTCACCCATATCCTTCCACTCCCAATGTCTCCACACCCCAAAATAAGGTGTTCTATCTTAGGCAATAGGTATAGTTACTGTGCTTACTTTACAGATAGGAAAACTGAGACAGACAGGGTGAAGTCCAATGTCATACAACTTACAAGTGGTAGTGCCAGGATCAGAGCCCAAGAAGGCCAATACCAGAGCCTACACTTGTATCCACTATGCTACATGTATTTCTTGATATGTTGTATTTTCTTTAATTGGACTAACAACATCAGAACTGAAGGAAAGTTTAGGTTGGCAGAGTTAGGAGGCTTACCTAAAGAAGGGAATTTTTAAGCTGGAAAAATAAGACCTGAGAAGTCAAGAGATAGGTCCCAAGGCCACTCAGTGAAGGAGGAGATAAATAGTGCTCAGAACACAGATTCCTCAGAACAAAGCTTGGTTGGAATTTAAGAAAAAAGGGAGGGAAGAAACGGAAGACAGCATACGGGAGCAAAGAAACGGAGTCACAATTAGCATAAAAGGTCAAATCAAGAGTTTTTTGTTTTTTTTTTTTTGAGATGTGAAAAACAACAGCATGTTTAAATTCTGATGGGAACGATCCAGCAAAGAGGAAAAAATGACGGGAGGATTGCTGAAGTCCTATCCCTGAGTAGGTAAGAGGGGATAGGGTCCAGGGCACAAGTGACGCATTTAACTTTAGATAAAAGCGTGAGTAATTCATTTATTAGAACAGGCCCAAGACAGAGTATAAGAGTACATGCTGGTGGACTGGGTATGATGCTTGGGAGAGAGGTCGTCAGTAAATAATACAATAAATAAAGACTAGCCAATGAAGCAGGCCCATGAAGGACCATATAACTTCCATAGATGGTCCAGATTTCATTCCAAGTGCAATATTGAGCAACATTAAACTTTTAGGCAGATTTGCACTTTATAAAACTTATTCACAAGCATATGTATAATAGATTTAAGATAGAAAGGGAACCTAGAGCTAGAGAGATCCATTAGGAAGGTGCTGAAGATACTGAGATGAGAGAAGACAACTTAATAAAAATAATGGCAATAGGAATGAGAAGTGGTAAATTTGAATTTTTTCAGCAATGTACTCCAACAGACCTAACGTCAATTCAACATGATGGAAGGAGGCTGGGAGTCTGTTTCCTTGCTCAGGGAACCAGAAGGGCAGGCATACCATTCACTGAGCTAAGAACTTAAGAGTAAGAAACCAATTGGGATAAAGTCAATTTCTGGATCTCTTGGGTTTTAGAGATCTGTGGGCTACCCACAAGGAGGATGTCTCCAAGGTTATGGACTGTGCAGGGCAGGAGCTGAGGAGAGAGCACTTAACTGGAGCTAAAGATCTGGAAGTCATTCTCGACAGTGACTGCAGTAGCACTGCCTGATTCTAAGGGAGTAACTGATGTGTGTAGTGTTGTCTACTCCTACACTCAGTGGTCCAGACCACTCTGCTTGTACAGGACTCTTCCCTTCGACTTTAGTTGTCACCCTGATATCAATGGAACCTGCATTTAATCTGCCTTTATTTTACATTTGCTGTAAAGTCATAAAAGTAGCTAGTCCTGAAGAATAAAATATCAGACCTTTGTCATAGCAATTCATAGACCTTTTCCATTTTCAATTTTATGGATATAGTTTTGCTAGTTAAGGTTTTAGATGAAAGAATGCTACTATAAAATGCATTCTAGTTCTTAACTATACACAACTTTTTTTCATGTGGGTGATTCAACCACGTTTCATGTGGGTGATTCAACCATAGTAGTGGGTGATTCAACCACGTTTGTCTTCATCGATGAGATTAGCAAAAATCTAATTATCTAAAGCAGTGATTCCTAAAATGTGAACACATACCCTCTCCCTGTGTACTCAGGATGCGTTTAAGACAATATGGGAGATGATTTTAGATGGTACATGAACATGGCATGAAATAACATTGACTCACACTGTAAGAAAGTTTATTTCATTTTCCATTTTCTTTCAATCTTTCTCACTAGGCCAAGGCAAGGAGAAAGGGCAACTTTGATGCTAGTGTGTGTCCTTAATTCCCCCTAATATCCCTGTATAACACAAATAAAGCAGGCCTTGGGTTCAGAGTCTTCCATAAACCACAGTTTCTAATTAGAATTTACAACATTGTTTTATTTTCATTATATTTATTTTTATACGTAACTTCTACTTATGGCAAATGGTTTCCATTCATAGCATGGATACTAAATGTCCTTCTAAAATAGAGTATTTTTAAAGTGAACGAACAAGCAAGGTATTAAGTAAAAGATGGTTCTTTAATATGTCCAAAAACATGAACATGGTAGTATTAACATGTAATTTCCACCCCAAAAAGTAAAATCATGACTCATACACATATAAAACAACACGTTAAAGATTTTTATCATTTAACTCATTAATTAAATGAGCGAACCAGGTAGATGATATAATGAGTTCAAAGAAGTTGAAGAAGCCCAAATTTATATTCTTTCAAAGAATGTTAAAATGAATGTAGAAATGGACATAAAACTGACTTGGCAGGGGGGTAGGAGTGGGGAGTGGGGGGGCATTCCTCCACTGGACAGATTTCATTTGCATATCAAGAAACAAGAACTATTTTGCTTTGCAATCTCTTATCTGTAATTTACAGAAGAATAAAACAGTTCAAACGCATGGAAAGATAGTTAGAAGCTATGCGTGGTATTCCTTAGAAGCACTGGCTCATGGCAATTTATAGCCAAAAGCCCAGGAGATGGCATTGAAGAGATGGAGGGAAGGAACTCGGCAACTGTGTGAGCTTGGTCAAGTAACATCTCATCTCTAGCCTCAGAGTGTTTATCTGTAAGTGAAGGACTTGGACAAGCTACTTCCCAAGTGTCCTGCATATTATGAAATCATCACATTCATCATACTTAACCCCTCAGGACTTTCACTGGCATTTTGGAACAGCACCCCTAGTTTGTAAGGTTCACAAGCTGGAGCTGGCCTGCTCAGTGGCCTTCCCAGAGAAGCTGCCTCCGTGTACTCAGACCAGAAGTGTGCTCAGGGACCAATGCCTGTTCACACACCAATGACTGTTAGAAAGAGGGTGTCTTCTGTTGTGTTCATCTGGTAATTAAGACTTTGCTGAAATCCAACAAGCATGCTCCATTTATCATCATCACTGCGGCATTAATAATGAGAGGAGAAGTCCCAGCTTCCACTGGCGACCAGCTCACATCATTAACTTTCTTTTTCCTGCACCAGCGGCGGGTCCCACTGCTGCTTACAGAGTTTCTGTGCCGTGGGAGGCATTCACACAGTTATTATAAAAGTAATTTGATAGGAGAATTTCGGTGATGCACAGTGCAGTTTTTGTACCCTCTTCCAAGTCTGTCTGGACCACTCTTCTGAAGCAGCTGGATTAACATAATTTACATGGAGTCCAATGTATTCCTTCTTCCTCAAGTGACAGGGAATGGGGACAAGGCGTAGGTTAAGACGACTATACTCCATGACCTGACACCGAGGAAGAGCCCAGGGAGCCAAGAAAGAGCTCAGGGAGGGACACAGGCTCTCCTCTCCTCAGTCTCTCTGCCTGCGTCGTTTTGGTACCCTCCCAGAGCTGCAGTGAGAAGCCAAGAGGGTGGGCTTTGCGGCCAGCAAGTCGTGGATTGGCCATTCATTGCTCTGTACATTGGTTTCCTGACCTGTTAAAAACTATAATAGAATCAAGGGTTCTTGTGAAGCTTAAAATTAGGTGTGTAAAAAAAACAAAAACACACTTAGCACAACGCTAAGTAAATACTTTATAAATGTTACCTGTCATTGTCGTTGCCTTGTCCCTACCTGCCTGCACTTGGAATTGAAAAACAGAAGTAACCACAGAAATAAACATTCGTTCATTCGGTCATTTAACAGACATTTTGTCCCTTACTCATTTTAATTATTTTGCATTATTAAAATTGTGAGAAATAACAGTTTATTAATATTTACAGTCAGTGCTGGAAAGTATATACACCAAAGTATTAGGAGTAATTTCTGAAGCATGGGCTTAGGAGAATTTCACTTTATACTTGCAACACTACAAGGTTTTATTTAATAACAAATATATATCATTATTATAACTTTTTTTAAAGATTTCTATTTTGAAAAAACTGAAATGCAAGTACCATGAGTACATGATAAACAACTTGCATAAGCAGAAAAAGAGAGAGAGGGAAAGACTCATCCTCCTACCACCCCAGCTATCTCTATTCCCACTCCTCTAAAAACCCAGGGAGGTTCGACTCCTGCTGAGTGTTAATAAAAAATCATGGATACAAGATAACAGCTCTGGAAAGCTGGAGTTCTTAAAATGTGGAAGGTTATGGATCCCACCAAGTATGTGCTGAAAGGTGTGGTCCTTCCTCTGAGAGCACACATGAAATAGCTACATACAGTTGCAGGGTGGCCCTACCTCTCCAGAGACTTGTTGAGGTATAATATTGATGTCCATGGCATACCACCAAGAACGTTCTTCACCTATCTACCTATTTGAGAAAAGGCAAGAAGGTATTTGATTAAATGCCACAAAGGTCCCATGACCAAAAAGTACCTTCCCCACCACAGGCCTGATACTGGAGCCTAATATTTCACTCTTAGGAATACCTTTGAATCAAGGCATTATTACCTATAAAACTGCAAGCAGCCCCAAGAAATTTGACACAGTAAGATAGTATCATTCATTTTTCCAACAAATATTTCTTGAGCACATACTGTATCCCAGGTGATAAGGTAAACAAGAAAGTTCTCTTCAAACTCGAGTCTAGTATGTAGAGGAGGATGGGCAGAGAGGTAAACTAGAAATGTGTCAACTAATTACTACTGTATTTGGTTAATGAGTGTGAAGAAGAAAAGAAAACAAAGTAATGGAATAGAATGACCTAGGGGAGAAGAGCTTTACAAAGAGTGCTCAAGGAGGCTTTCTGTGGGCCTCCCTAGCTAGAATAAGCCAGCCACTTTGAGATTCGTAAGGGAAGATATTTCATATCAAGGCATGAAAATGTTCACTGAAATCTGCACATCAGTTTTTTTCTCAGATGAAGCCAGCTTCTAAAAATAGGAAGAAAGCAAGTTCAGAAAAGAAGATACTGCAGTGAGAGAAAGAAGGGGACAATCACAGGGGAGTTACAAACAGGGAGAGAGGTTGAGACAGATGGGTAGGGAAGAGAGATAAAAGGCCAAACTGACATTTGATTATACCATGGAACAGTTAGAATCTTTCCAGCTGTAAGTAACACACATCCGACTCCAAATGGCTTCAACAGTAAGGAATTTTGCTGGCTTCCACAGGCCGAAATTCTGAAGTAACACAGGGTCTGAGCATGACCAAGTCAGGGCTCTTGCTCCATTTACTTTTCCTTCTCAGCTGTGTCTTCTGTAGCAGAGACGAAGATAAAGATCAATAAAGATACAGATGGTAGGATAGGGGGTGTGTGTGTGTGTGTGTGTGTGTGTGTGTGTGTGTGTGTGGTTTTTCCAGGCTTTTCTATTCTTCTTCCTCCCCAAAGTCTCTGGCTTTGCTCACTGCTGCTTCTACTCCTGATCTGTGAGACAGGTTCTGCTATCATCAGAGTAGTTCCTCACATTTGGTGATAGAAGCTGGGAAGGGTAGATGGACCAAGGGCACCAATGCTAGACCTGAAGGAGGAGCTTTTCTGGGAATTTTATAAAACTGTAGCACAGGAGAAGCCACAAGATAGGAGAGAATTAGATAATTAGATAAGAGGGGCAGCTATATCCCATTCTTAATGTTTGAGCAATTTAAGTAGAAAGCTTGACTCGTTTGGGGTTGACATTATTGTTTTTTTCTAAGGTATTATTTTTAGTTTTTGGTTTTGTTTTTTTTGTTTTTGTTTTTTATTTTTCATTGCAACACAATTCTGAGACTGGACTATATGGGTCCTGGCTTCAATAGAATTACACACCTACAAACGCGCTCTCTCTCTCTCTCTCTCTCTCTCTCTCTCTCTCTCGCACACACACACACACACACACACACAATTGGCAAAAGCTCAACAACCCTGTTTCTCACACCCCTTGGGAACAACATTGTCATGACCTGCTCCAATGCTCCTAGACCTAGTCTAGGCATGTCAGAAGGAAAGACACTGGAACTTTGGCAAGCCACTTTTTAAAGGTCATTGACCTCTGGTTCATACTACAGGTCACACTATGAACTCTGCACTACAAATCATTATTATTAAGGGCATCTTGGGTGCCTTAGAAAAGCCTTGGATTTATGAGCAGGGGACATGGGCTATAAAATACTGTTAGGTCACTAGCTGAGTGATCTTTAGTACATTCCATAATATTCCTTTAACATCTGTAAAGGGGACATAATAATACCTACCTTACTAGGTTAGTACAAGACTGAGTACTTTGAATATATATATAGGCTTCATGTATGGAATATCCCTTATTCATTCGTGTATCCTTAAGACATAGCTCATTGATGGCAAATACATAGCCCTAATGCTGCAACTCCCTACCTGTGGAAAACAAAGTTACTAAATAATGGTAGTTTATGCTACTAAACCTAGCACATAGGGGTGCTAGTAATAAATATTTGTCGGGTGAATAAATGAATGAACAGAGTGCTCTAGGCACTCACTACCAACTGATCAGAACTGGCTCTTGAGATGAAGCGCGACTGCTACTCCTGGCCTTAGGCTTATTTCAGAATTTTCACAATGTATATAATTGATTGTTCACCATGCTCTCTAGACCAGGGATCTACCACCTATTTTTATAAATAAAATCACACTGAAACACAAGCACACTCATTTGTATTGTCTGTATCTACGTTCACACTACAATCGCAGAGTTTAGTAGTCATAACAGAGAACATGTGGCACGCAAAGCCTAAAATATTTACTATTATTTGGGTATTTGTAGAAAAAACACCTGCCAACTCCTGCTCTAGACCATGACCTCCTTGAAGGTAGAAGCTATGTCCTTCATCTTCTTATCCCCAGCACCTTCCAAAGAGCAGGCATTTGATAAATGTTAACTGAATGAATACATGTTGGGGATTCTAAGAAAAATGTTGGTTGAACTGAAATTGAGTTCCCTAGAATTAGGCATTCTGTTTCCCATCAGGCCTCTTGGGTGATGGGAAATAACACTGTCTACTTCCATAGGAAAAGGGCCATGGCACATAGTCAAGACCCCACAATAAACTGCCAAACAGTGGCCTAGAGCATGCAGGGACGGGTGGGATGTGGAACTGGAGTGGAGTGGGACAGGAGAGTGGAGACCAAGAGGAGAAGAGCACAGACAGAACACAAAGGAGGACAGCCAACAGCCAGCCTGGTCTCCCACCTACTTTGCTGAAAACCAACACTGCCTAACAACTGTCTTTTAGTTAAGAATCTCAGTGTTGTTCGTAGGCAACTAACATGAGAACCACCTGAGGAAATTCATGAACCCTATGTGTGGGGTGCAGGAATCTGCATGGTTAACAAGTTCCCTGGGGGCTTTTTATGCCCACTAAGTTTTAGAACCACTGACAGAGAGAATATGCTCTTTTCCCTAGTGAGAATTCCTAATAAATATTTATCTCAGATGGCTCCCTTGTCACACATATTTCCATGTAAAGGTGTTAAGATCAACACATTCTCACTGAAGATTTGAGAACTATCTGCTGAGAGGTACTTTTACTGGGTCCACACAATGTCAAAGGCCTGGTCAACCCAACCAAAAACACCAGATAAAGCTTTGCTTCAATGAACTGGCCAGTCAAAAGTTGATTGATGATCCAAGAGTCTCATGGAGACGTAGGCTGAGAGGGAGACAAGGACAGTTGGCAAAGAAATATGCGATGGAATTACTACATCTTATTGGAAAGTATCTTTATCCCAAAATAACCAAGATAAATGACTTGTGACTGTGACATAGGACAAAGAATTTCAGTATAACAGAGTTGACTATGGAAAAAAAAAAAAAAATGCAGCCAGTATAGTAAATCACTCTATGGGGAAAAACCAAAAAGGAAACAGTTCAGAATGAGTGCCTGTAGAGATAAACATCATCTCCCTGAGATATTTTGGGGGGAAATTTTTCTTAGAATTATTGGGAAATAATTTATAGTAGGGAAAAAAGCCATTACCAAATGACCTTTATACATGACAGCAAAGTATATGTTTAATATGGGCTCATTGTACCTTATTTTTTATCAGTTCTAACTAGGTTTTCATTTGCTGCCAAGGTTGGGC
The DNA here is from genome assembly GCA_004026885.1 of Lyroderma lyra. Lineage (NCBI taxonomy): Eukaryota > Metazoa > Chordata > Mammalia > Chiroptera > Megadermatidae > Lyroderma > Lyroderma lyra. The sequence goes on from PVJL010000046.1 coordinate 303,376, forward strand.
CCCAAGAGTGTTAAGTCTAAAATCAACCTTTCTTCTCAAGTCTGTGCATGTTCATGAAAGGGGTTAAGACATGAAGATAGACTCCTCCCTCACCGCTGCCTGTGGGACTCATTTCCTGACTTCTCAAGGGCAGCCATTCATTACTTGTGTACCTGGGATATCCAAGCTACCTGCCAACTATTAATATTCTCATTCAGATTCTTGGAAGCAGAATTTAGAAACAGCATACATTCAAAATAATTATTTTTTAAAAAACTGTAAAATTAGAAAAATGGTATTGGAAAAACTGAATGATCATTTGGGAAATTAAATGATGTTTGATTCCTAAATCACTCCCTACACCACCAAAAATATTCCAGATGAACCAAGGATTAAAGTGCAAAATATGGAACCAAAAAGATTCTAGAAGAAGACATTGGGGGAAGTGTTATAATCTTACAATGAAATATTTCTGTGTGTAATGCCAAATTCAAATGCCAAAGTATAAATGAATTTCACTTCACAAAATTCTTCATGAAACTAAATACCAGGGGGAAAAAGTCAAAGATAAAAAGCAAACTACAGGAAAACTAGGTTGTAGTGCATATCATAGACCAAAGGCTATTTTTTTCATTAATATACAAAGAGTCCTTGGAAATCAATAAGAAAAATCCATCTACTAAAGGAAAAATAGGCAAGGACATAGAAACTTCACAGAAAATGAACTAAAATGACAACATAAACATATTAATTGTATTCAATTTTCTCTTAATGAGAGACATGAACATTAAGAGATTCCATTTTCCACCTACCAGATTGATAAAGATAAAAAATACATAGCAACTTGTATTGAAGGTGAGAAAACAGACACATTTTTTTGCTATTGTTTGTTTGTTTGTTTGTTGTGACAGTGGTTAATAAAAATTACATACATAGGTTCCAGGTGAACGATTCTATAATACATCATCCATGTGTTTCTGTATGTGTTCACTACCTAGAGTCAGTTCTCTTCCCATCACCATATATTTGAGAACCCCTCCTCCTCCCCCACCCATCCCCCCTTACCCTCAGGTAACAACTGTGTCCATGAGTTTTTGTTTCTTTGTTGCTTTCAGTTTTAATATCTTATTGATGGGGATGTAAATGGATTTAACCTCTGAGAAATCAATTTGGTGATATTTATCAAAATTTTAAATGTGCATATAGTTTAACTCAGCAATTGAAGTTCTGGTGATTCATCCTAAAATTTACCTAAACATGTGTCCAGTAACCATGATTGTTATTGTATCCATGTGTATATTAGCAAAAGATTGAAACATCCTGAATGTCCATCAATAGAGAGTCAGTAAAAGGAATTATGGAAAATACATAAAATAGAATATAATATGAAGTTACTAAAATTAAAGAGGTAATTTTGTATAATTATGTGAATAAAATCAAAGATATATGAGGGCTGTCTGGAAAGTATCCAGCCATGTAATATGAAAAATAGAGGCATTTATGGCTGGTTTTTTTCTGGACAGCCCTCATATATTAAGCAGTATATTATATATTAACTCATATATTAACAGAGTAACACACTGTAATCATTTATGATGCATATATGCACAGAATAATTCTAGCAGGAACACAATGAACAGTGGTTGCCGCTGGGGAGAAATGGGAGGTTGAGGAATAGGGTGGGAGAGGAACCTTTCACTATACTGCATATCTTTCTGTAGCTTTTGAATTTTGAACCATGGGAAAATACTACCTATTCAAAATATATTTTCAAAGCAATGCAAGACAATTAGACAAATATTCAAACTCTCTCATCACATTCTAAAAAAGTCCTGAAGTCAGGTTTTTACCTGCATAATCATCAGTCAGGAAATTATTTTTATGATATTAATTCATATTCTGCTTTATCTTTCCCTCCTCCTCCTTCCCAAGCATTTATTCAGACCCTTAGTAATTCCTTGCCTTAGGGAGCTCCGCAGGGTAGAAAGCAGAAGCTGCCTAGGTCAGTGATTCTTTCCATCTTTTGTAAAAGCCCCAGCACTTTGAAGAGATTACAGCAGCAGACCCAAAGGGGAGGGAAGAGGTGGGCTTTTGAAGATAAGAAGTTTCTATAATCAGAAAGAGGTGAATTTCAGCAGCTCCAACCTTTAAGCTCCTAGGGATGGTTATTTGGTGGGCTGAGGGGGTCTCTACCCAGGACACAGGAGCTTTCAGACTCTTCGAAGAGTCCTAAACCCCAAGAGCCAACAACTAAAGGTCCCATGGACACAGTGAGAGCTCACCTGTGTAGACCAGTGGGACCACCTCTATCTGGCATTAGGGAAAGCCTGGGACCATAGCAAATGCCAGTGTGAGAGTAGGGAGCAGCAGCAAAGGTTTAGGGGAACTCCCACAGTGATTGAAGTTGGATTTCCCTCCAGCCCTCACAAGGCACGGCCTACAGTTGGTTTTAGGTTGATGTATGATACAGCTGATTTTGCGGGTGAGATTCCTCCCTAGTTTACAGCAGGGAGGAGTCAGCGGGTGTCTGGTAGACACTCAATACATTAGTCCCACAGCTCAATGTCTTTTTTGATGTCAACGTATGAAAACATCTTTCTTTTCCCTTTTCTACCAAGTTTTATCCCTCAAATATGCCTTTGTTTTCTATATTTTACCTTTGCCTTTGTCTTTCTCTTTTTCCTTTCCTGCTGCCCAAGACGTAGACATACCAAAGGCACTAGCAAGGACAATCTGGCACAACCAGAATCACTCAAAAATGAAGATGCTCTCTTGAACTTACAAAATCGAGGCCCAAAATCTAAGAAACTGTAATTTTCTCAAAATGGCTGTCTTTTCTGGCCAGAGTTTTCCATAAGTCTGGAGAAGATGTTAATGCTGAGCCACACAATGAAGCTGGCCCTCTGAGATTTCACAGGAGCCTTCTAGATAGGGTGAGTTCTCTGTCTGCAAAGTATACAACTGGCCTATGGAACTGGCACTGAATACAACAGTGCATTTGAACAGGAGTTCAGGGAACTGGTCCTTCTTGGGAACTCAGAGGAGATATTAAGGGAACTAGTGAGAAACCCCAGCATCATTAATCATCAAAGAAATTCCACTTGGCTGTCTGAAGAAATATAATTTTTAAAAATGGGGAGAATGAATGGGGACCTAAGACCCTGGGAGTGTAGGGAGGCCCCTGAGTGCTTAATTTAATGGGCAATGAAAGGCCCATTTTCTCAAGGGCCTAAGAGTTTCAAAAGCATTTTTAATTGTGTTTTTTCATTTCAATGATAATTTCAGAAGAGAAAAAAAAAAAAAAACGTTTTAGCAACTATAAAACTAAAACTTCCCTTCAGCAGTGGCAGTTTGCAATTGAAAGTTTAAGCCAGTATTTTCCAAGTGGGCATTGTCTACTCTGAAGTTGAATTTTTTCCCTTTAAAAGAGGCAACACATCGCATCAGTTTAAGAAACACTGGTTTTCAACACTGTGTTTTCAGGAAAGTGGGATAAAATGTGAGTGTCCCCGTGACCTCCCATCAATGTCTTAGCACTGATTACATAACTACCCACCACGACTTCGGAAAGTAGCCATGACATAAGAAAGCTCCTTGAGGAGCAAAGAAGGCTTGGAGGCATGGTGGAGAGTATAGGGTAGCCAGGTGAGACATGAGAAGCAAGAAGACACTGGGAAAGAGAAGGGTGGGCACCAATCAGCCACGGAAGGCCTTGCAAAAGGCCACAGAAGTATACCATCCAGCAAAAATGTCAGATGTCAACCTAACAGACAGGTCTACCAAGGAACCTATGGCACCACCAACTTGAGCTGGATCCACTGAGTCCATCATTCCTCCCCCAATGTGCTGCATCTGCTAGTGTGTACACCAGCATCACCACCAGCTCCAAATATAGACTTACCTGGGACTCCTGCTCTTCTCTCTCTACACACCATCCAATCTGAAAGGCCTACTTTCTCCCTGACCTCATCAAACATATTATATGATCTGTGCCACATATGTTATCATTTATCCATAAACTGTTTGAATTGCTAACTGTTGATCAACCTATATTCCTCTTATCTACCCAAGAATTCTGTTAGATCCTTGTGGAGAGGCCTTAAGAAAGCACTAGCCTATAATAATAATCCCTATTATTTTCATGAACTACAGAGCACTTTTATGTATGTTCTCTCCTTTTACTCAAACATCCACCCTATTAGGCAAATTGGATAGAAAACACTATAGACTTCTATCAAGAAAGACAAACTAAGTCACAGAAAAGTTTGCTGACTGGATCTGATCCCATTAAATGGGATTACAAGCATGCCAACAAATTCTGTAATAGGACAATCACCATACTGACCTGGGAGTCTTTGGATACTACATGCTTTGTCTTCAAACTGCTCTTTAAAGGAATGGCATATATCCTGGTCTAGTAACCTCACTACCTTGCCTTCATATTACTCATCCAGGTTGCAATTCTGCAGTCATTTTGTAATTTATGGGTCTGATCCAAAATAAGTGTGCATGAAATATTTGCTAATGAATGAATTCTACCCCCTCCACTCAACTGTAGGTGTCTTGAGAGCGATGACACACCTGTTTTGCTCGTTAGCCTATCCTCAGCTCCCAAATGGTGCTAAATGCACAATATACACTCATTAAATATTTATTGATAAACGAACAAATCAATTAATCAATGACTAAATGTCTTCCTGTGAAAAGCACTGTGATGTCCACAAACACATTTATTTTTAAAATCTAGTTTATATCAACCCCTGTAACCAGGGCAGTGAACCCAAAACCGAATAAAAATTACTTCCAAGAAAATGAACTGTTCCCCAGTTGCAAATTGGCTATGGAGGCTGCTGCTTCTCTCCCATTTACACTCTTCTCAGGCAGCTATTTCAGGTGATGGCATTATCGTCAATGGAATTCAATATAGGAACCAGCCCCCCCCCCACGTTTATTTTCTATAATCCGTCTTACAGCAGGAGACCAGTCAAACAACGTTCAAGTTCATCGACATTACCGCTTCAAGGAAACAGGCAGAGGGTGTGCACAAATGGGTGTGTGTTAAATTTAGTCTTTTAATAGGTTCATTCTTTATTAGGTATTTATTTCGGGAGGCGAAGTCCTAATTAGATTTAGTGGAGAAGCTATAATGAAAAGCTATGGAAACACACAGAGAGAGTCCAGAATTAGATGGATTTGGTTTAGGTTTCCAGTTTTCCTTTTATTTTATTTTCCTCAGATGGCTGGAGAAATCCACACTGCAATCTCCAGCACCTCAGATGAGGGTTTGTGAAATGAAACCTTGCCAAGGTTTTGTGTGAGGAAGTCACATTTGTCTTTCTTCTACACGAAGTTATTGTGGGGCCAGAATCTAGGAATAAGCAGCTCCCGGAGCCAATGGTGAACCCAATTTACTGTGGCAGATGAATATAACAAAGGTGGTGGTCTAGATGTTTGGCCTCAAGGCACAATTCAATTTTCAGCTGTTTCAAAGCTATTATGTCAAAGACTGTTTGCATAAACATAATGTTGCCGAGGTAATCCTGGCTAGGCAGGACTGGAGACGTCTGCCCTCTACTGCCCCAAATGGAAATAACAGCTGGACTTCCCTTCAACCCGAATTTACAGCTACAAAAAAAAGTATACTGTACCCCAAATAACCAGCAGTCTCCAGAACTTTCTAAGACATTTTTTCTCAAGCTTTAAAACCAGAAGTGATTGTTCAGTTTTGCTTCCAAGGAGAAAATACAGTAGACTGATGATGTGATGAGTTGATTGATGATGTAGGAACCGATGAGAAAGCTATTTCCCTTAGAATTTAAAAGAAAATTCCCTTCACTCTCCCATCCATCCACACATATATATTTATATAATCATGTTGGTATTTAATGTGTGTTTTTAACACAGAAAGAAGAAACAGAATGACTCACAGGAAACAAATCAATACTTTTAAGAACGGGCTAAAAATGTCACCATAAAAAAAATGTTTCATGTGTATGAGGGCAAGAGTGGGAGGGGATATGTTTTCATGTTTCATGTAAAAGCCTAGCTCTTTCTTCAAGTTTCTTCTTTCTTTTTTGGTTTTTTTCTCTTTTATAAAAACAGCCATAAAAACAGAATATTTTAGGTAGGGTGCTACAGTGGAGGGTCTCCAAACTAAGAGAAAGGTCACATGCAAATAGATAGAATATGTGCTCCAGTGGATGCTGACCTAAACCCAAACCTGCATAGAATCAGTCTTGAACCAAACTTGAAACAGAAACTGCCTATCAGATGATGTGGGTCTCAAATGGCACAGAATTAATCCTTGACTGGGTTTTACGAATTAATGTCCCTATATCCAGAATTGTCCTTTAAATGCTTTATAGTCTAACCTGCCCAAACCTTGCTCAAGTCAATGGACACAGATATTCCTTCTGTGCACTCAGGTCCCAAATAAGGTCAAGACTGGACAACAGAGGCACACACATGAAGTTCACGGGCTATGGGAGATTACAATCCAGAAGAGTTTATAGTTCAATGAAAGAGACTTGCACTTATCAAATAACACATTCAAGTGACTATTCGCAAAATGAAGATCTTTTAAAATCATGTTCACATTTAATAGGGTACCTACACTAAGATAATCTCTATAGTGGCAAAATATTTGTTGATGATAATGAAAATACCTACCACTTATTGGAGTCTTTCCTCATTCCAGGGACTACATGAGGTCTTATGTGATTCACTCATTGAATCTTCACTACATATGCCTCATGAGGTAGGCATATTATTACTCCATTTTATTGAAGAATAAACTGAGGTTCAAAGAAGTAAAGTAACTTGTCCAAGGTCACAGAGTCAAGTGCAATGTCAATACCCTTCATTGCTTCCTACTTTTCTAATTATCTAAGCTAAGTAATCTCAGTCAAGAGTTTAAGTTGATGAGTTCCCTGGTGGTGTAGTGGCTTAAGGCTTCATCACTGGTGCTGTCAGCGCTGCAGCCTAGGTTCGATTCCCAGCCAGGGAACTACCCACATAAAATAAGAGTTTAAGTTGAGGATCAACAACGTTCAGATTAGGCAGAGCTACTGTATTTATTTTCTTAAAGTTTCAGTGGCACAAAAAGAGTTAACCACTTTTAAGCAATAGGGGAATAGGAGATGACTGCCCAGGGTAGTTAGTAGGTAAGAGTGCTTTCTGAGGCCAGTCTGCTTGGATTCAAATTTCAGAGCCATCAATTACTGACTATGTGACCTTGAGCAAATTTTTTCATCTTCTCATACTTGAGTCTCCTTATCTATAAAATAAGAATGATAATAATAATGCCTACCTCATAGGCTTGTTTGTGAGTATTAAATAAGGTAAACCAGGATATTTGAAGCATTTAGAACAGCGCCCACACAGAATAAGCACTCTGTAAGTGTCTATGGATTCTGGGTTCAGAATGAAAGCACAAGGGGTTCTTGAGAAAATTAAATGAGATACTATTTGTAAAGTACTTGGAACAGTGCCCAGAACTGAGTAAGGACTACATAACCATTCAGTGACATCTTCTGCTGTCTGCCCATGACTGAGAGAAAGGGAGCTAGACAGCCAATGTCATCCAGCATCAACAATCACAGCTTTGAGATAATCATGTGTGTCTCCATCTAGATGTTTGAGGCCAGAGTGTGTTATTAAAGACTGGTCTAACTGAAGAACAGTCTTATGTTGCACACCCGTCTGCATTTGTTAGGGAAGCCTTGGTGTTGGGACTCTGCAGAACAGCTCTTCATGGGGAAAAAAAATTGATTTACTAAGGCAAGAGGTTTTTTTAGTTTCTTTCCACATTACCAGTGGTTTGCCTCACTTTCCCACAGTCAGGAATTCAGAGATTGAGTGAATTTATGTCTTCTCAGTATATTAAAGAATAGAAAAGCAAATACAAAAACAAAAACAAACAAAAACCCAAAACCAAAAAAAAAAAAAAAAAAAAAAAAAAAAAAAAAAAAAAAAAAAAAAAAAAAAAAAAAAAAAAAAAAAAAAAAAAGAATAGAATAGAACAGAATTTGGAATCAGGCAAAACTGGATTCAAATTCCAGCTCAACCCCTTACTTACACGTGACCCTTAAGCTTTCTGAGCCTGTTTCATGGGCAAAATGGAGAACAAATAGTCTTTTCCTTATAAGTTTGTTGGGAGAATAAAATATGATCATATAAAAAGTGTTAATCATAAAAAGATCATATAAAAGTAACAATAGCCAGTATTTCCAAAGCATACTGGAGAGAAACAATTTTTTCACTCTTCCATAGAGATCCTTTCTCTGCTTAGCCCAGATTGAATTGGGTGTTTGTCACTTTCAGCCAGATTAATCTAGACTGATAGACTTATTAACCTGGACTTATATTTGTATTCATAAATGTAAATTCACTCACTAATAGTAGAAGTAGGAATTGACTATTCCAGGTTTCTCATTCTTTGACTCATTGGCACATCCCTGTAAAATGTCTCTCCAGAGTTAGGAATGCTTTCTAAAAATAGAATGAGCAAAATTTGCATCAAAACCTAAGAATAAAAGAAATTAACTCCACTAAACCTTGACTCCAACAATGCAAAACATAAGGTTTACTTTAGCATCCAATAGTTATAAACTCTGCACTGGCGATGGCAACCTGACTGCCGGTGGACATCTTCCTTTGGCCCATGCAGAGTAATTTTAAATGATTGAGCCAACCTTTAACACAATAGAGATTGCTCAGAATAACCTGGATTTCTAGCTTTCCTTGAAAACTTGGAAGACCCAGCAACACAGGGCAACATAAGTAATGACAGCAGCCAGAATGAAGGAGCAGCCCCTTTAGATAGACCATGTTTGCCAAGCCCCTGCCCAGATGCTTTCCTCATTGCCATCCCTACCTGGCCTCTGTGAGCATTTGGGTTTGCAATTTTAGGCCTAAACCTACTGCGGAGAGCATGCCAGGTGTTCTGAGAGGACAAGAGAATAGGGTTGGAGCTCAGAGGGAACTCCTCCGATAGAAGCAGGAACAGAAATGACTGATCTTAAGATTAAAGAGATATCCAAAGCTGAAGAAGAAGAGAGGGCAATGACCTGGGCCCTCCACAATCCCTTCACTCTTCTGTCGACCCCCTTCGCACTTCTGGGGATGGGGGAAGACAAGGTCCCAGGACTTCCCAAGGTTGACTTTCTAGCCCACCAGTGACATGGGCACTTGGGTGGTTTTAAAGGGAAGAGAGGTACAATATGTCTTGAGCACACAAGATTGAGAACTGCTACAATTTCCATGTGCTCCAGTAAGTCACAAGGATACCCCCAACCCCTGCCCACCCAAAAAAAAATTCTTCCTCCCTCAATTTTGCTCTGGATGTTTTCATACAACTAGGTGGCTTCTCTCAGATGGTCATTCCTGTTTGCACTGCTCTTATGGCTGCTGTGGCCTTGGCCTACAGAGGCCTGGGTTTTATAGTGTCCTTAGTCCAAGGATGTTTGGAAGTTTCTCTTTGTGGCTCTGGTCTGGACACTGTGATCCTGACAATCAGCAGCAATCACTACATTCCTCACATACTGGAAGAAGCCCAGCGGATAGCTTCTTAATGGACAATAGAGTTCAGTTCAGGCAAGTCTGCAAAGTGAGGAGACAAGACACTCCCTGTGGTCTCCTAGAACTGAGGGGGAGAGTAGAGCCTTCTCTGGTTTCTCAGGAGGCAGTATTATTACCACATGGTCCTAAGAACTCCAGCTTTAAAACCAGACAAACCAAGTTCAAGTCTTGGCTCTGCCACTTAGCAGCTTTTTTTTTTTTTTTAACCTTAGGCAACCTCTGCTTCCGCAAAATAATAGCATCATCTCAGTTTCATTGGGAAGATTCCAGGACATAATGCAGAGAAAGTGTCTAATTCAATGACTGTTCAATATAGGGTTAGCTATTAAAATAAGAACTAATATTATTAATGGAAAACATCCCAGGCCTCCTAGGAATTCTCAACCTGGACAATAAAACCAGCTAAAGCAACATCTGCCCAGTGATTTCATCCATGGAACATGCATTAAAGAAAATGCAGGACACGGTGCCAGCACGTGGCCATTCCAGCCTCTGTTAAATTCATTATAAATACTTATATTTGTCCCTTACTCTCACCTGGGGAGAACAGAGCTTCCCTGGCTGAAGGAAAATAGAAGCCTAACATGTAAGGCATATAAGAAGGAATTTCATGAGTCCAGTTGTCAGCTGTTCAGTGAACAAGAAAGAGTCAAGGTCAGCCAGTAGAGCCAAACGGTCAAGGCCAGAGCCATATGACAACACTGGAAAGAAGACCAAGGTTTTGTCCAGCTCTTTCTTATACTTTTTTTTTCAACTATTAGGACGTATTCTCCCAAATAGGCACCCAATGCCCAGGGTCTCAGTTAGCTAACGCTTTCTCTCTCTAAACACTCTCACAGATTCTGCACCTTCAGAACCCCCTGGTCAAAACCTGCCCGGTGTTCCCTTCCCATCCTGCTCAGGACTCTGATCTCTTCTCATCGATCTGAAAATTTAATTCAATCTAAAGTATTATGGGGAGATGGAGGTCTCGTCCATTACCGCGCTATCAAACCTGCATTTTTACCAGGCCTTTACAACCCCAAAAGCGAGCATTACGCCTAGCTCAGGAGGGGCTAAAACTTGGTGTGGAGTCAACAGGACTGAAATTTTTTTAGTTACAAACTGTGAGGTGCTCCATAAATATGACAAGGGTTGAGCTTTACTGAGAGAGGCCAGGATGGAGATGTCCCTGGGCTCTGTGCAAGCAAAACCTTTCACTTCTTTCCTCCCACCCCAATCCCTTTAGGGAGGCTGAGCCCCAGGCACACAAAGACTGAAAAGAAGGCAAAGGTAGCCTAACAGATAGGTCAGCCTGTGGAGAACATTCGTGGACCACAGAAAATGCCACTTGTAAAATCACCTCTCTCTGATACTTTCATAGCCTACAAACATCTACGAAAAGACATAGAAGAATTTCCTTTTGAAATAACATCTAAGCTCCTTGAATGCATTTATGTCTTTACTATGTCATCTGGGATTTCTCGGGCCCTTGAAATCTAAATAATAGGATTGTCTCAAAATCCCAATTCTGTAGCGTGGGGGGAAGCCCTACATCTCCCCAAAATTCCCATAATTTCCTCAAACTCAATTGCTCCTTTCTCCCTGATTCCCATGTCCAGGGGACAATCTCTGCTTTCCTTGAAGGAACCCAGATGTGAAATTCAATGTCTCCTCAGGTTGTGCCCCAAAGAATGTACTCACAGAGAACTAAAAGTGAATAGTGAGGATTTTTCTAAAGATTTCAAAAAAAAAGACAGTATGTGGTCTCCAGTGAGCTACATTAGAAGCTACATTAAATGACCTCTGTTTGACTGCCCTCTGGATAGATCCAAGATTCCCACGACCTTCATACAGCTCACAACTGATGCCCAAACACTGCTATCTCCAACCTTGTTTGTGTCAGTTGTGCTGCTATTTTAATTACATAATTTAATTCAATATACGCAAACAGACAAAATACCAGTATAAAAATACAGCTCTTGTTTTTATGAAAGCTATGTTTAATGCTTTGTATAGACTTGATAAAGGTGCACTTACAGAGAAATTACTGTCAGGTTCAATCTTTGAAGGGAAAAAAAAAGATCACCATAAAAGATGAAGGATAATAGTAAACCTCTGAAAAGACTCTATACTGAAATTACTCCCCAAGTGTCCTTTTAAGTTAATGATCCAACTTTAAAAAATAAAAACTGGAATTCATAGACGATGCATTTGGAGTGCCTGGTACAAAAAAAGCAAGAAACACCAATAGCAGACACTTGGCCAGAAAACAAAGACCTTGGCCAGACATCAAATGATGAGTAAATGATCACATATTTTGTGTCTTAAAATGAAACATATCAATGTGTTTCTTGATATCCTGATTTAACCTTTCTTTTTCATTAACTGTGCAACTGCTCTGTAATATCAGATTAAATGGCTTCTGCTAGTCAATCAATCAACATGAATCAGCAAAACATACCACTGTGATCTCAAAGTTGACTTAAGTTAATTAAGTACATGAATGTCAACACAGCGACCACCTCATTTTAAGCTACACAGACATGCACACTTGTGTTCACTCTTCTGATCGGTATACTTAACCAACTGAAAACTCATTTGGGGAGTGATTACAGGGCCACATCTCCCTCAACAACCATTTCCTGAGTGTCTTAGAAGGAAGATGTTCATAAGTTTTACCAAAAGAAGAATAAAGAAAGTAGCTTGGGTATGCCTGAAACCTATGTAATCCTTGCTAACAGATGTCACCCCAATAAGTCTAACAATAAGAATGAATTTAAAAAAAAAAAGTAGCTTGGCATCTGGTGGATTTTTTTATTTTTTTAGAGCCTGTATTCTTAACCAAGAATTCATGGATAGGCTTCAAAAGGTCCAAGAAATTCCTAAAAATGTATGCAAAGCATTGCATTCATGTAGGTGTGTGTTTTTAGGGGAAAAGTACCTGAAATCATCATTTGAGTTTTAAATCTGATCTTCTAAAATGCAGCTACCTTAATGAGGTGACCAATTGTGCTCATGTGACTGACTGTCCCAGTTGTACATTGAAAGTCCTGTGTCCAAGGAGGTCCCTCAGACCAGAGAAAATCAGGATGGTTGGTCGCACTAGTATAGTATTGGCAGACAAAATGCAGAATGCCTTGTTAAACTTGAATTTCAGATAAACAATGTATAATTTTTAGTATAAGCATGTTGTGAGAAACATTTATTGTTTATCAGAAATTTAGACTTAGCTGGACAGCCTGTATTTTTATTTGCAAAATCTAGCAACCCTACCCTAATATAATAGTTAATAATATAAGAATAGTAGTAGCAAGAGCAGTAACTAACAATTATTCCTTCAACAGGCACAATTTCTTATTCAATCCTGACCATATCACAGAAAATTAGGAATGACTATAATCTTTCCCATTTTATGGATGCAGTAATTAAAGACTAAAGAGGTGAAATAGCTTGCTTAATATCTTGAAAGGCAAAGTCAGACTCAAACCCACTAAGATCCATAAAACAGGAAAGGGAGGAAGCTGTATCCGGAGATGCCAAAAGTGGCTGAGTTTGCAGCCTGGACTTCCCCATACCGTGTAATCAGCAACTTATCCCCAGGCTCTGAACACCCCTGACAGCCTGTGCATTGGCTTGCATATTTGAAGACTTAGCACCCTGGCTTGGCAAGCACCCTGCTTCCCAAACTCAGCTCTAATGCCCCCACTTTTCTCATGGGTTTTATCGGGGACACTTTCACTGAAGTCTCAGCCCACAAGAGTTGATCGGGGCTTAGAACATCAGCTGAAATTCATTTGCATCCTTGAGCTGCTTTCTGTTCTCCAAAATCTATTAGTTCTTTGCCCAAATATTTTGCAGTTTGGAATGGGACTTGCACAGAGGTGACCAACTGCCCCTGGTTCCCTAAAACTGAGAGGCTTCCAAGGATGCAGAACTTTCAGTGCTAAAAAATGGGAAAAGTCCCAAGAAAACCAGGACATCTGGTCACCACCCCCACCACCCCCCGACAGATAAACCATACACTTTCATTAATATTATTTCATTTGATCCTCAGCGCAACCCGGGGACAGAACCCATTTAACAGACAAGGGAACTGAATTACAAAGTGTGCAGGGTTGTAAATGACAGAGCAGACCCTGCCAGGTAGGCCCCGCTATAAAGCTGGGTCAAGAATGGTTTAATGCCCTAAGCTCCAGAATGAACTACCTCAACCTGCACCCTGAGTCTGCCCTTGGGTCACTCTATCAACCTCTCTTAGCATCCCAGGTCCCTTAGGTATAAAAATGGGGATGATAATAAAATCTATCACCCCATTCTGTGAAAGATTAAGTAAGATAATGCATTTAAAGTACCCAGCACAATGCCTAGTACTTAATAAAATGCTCACTGATGGAAGAATGAGGTCTGGAAATAGTTATGCCTTCTTTGCATCAATTCCGAAGGTTGGAAATATCTCTGAAATGTCCTTCTTTCCCCTCATAACCAGTCTTCCATCTTTCATCAAATTTTTTCCTAAATATTTTCAAAAGCTACAACTTCTACTTTTCCTATCTCTTTTTGAGTCCCATAATCTGATCCACAGCTGTGTGTACTAGGGCTGCCTTTTTTATTCAACCTATAGTTAGTTGTATCTTTCACAAGCTCAAAGACAGTCAAAGACCGAATCCTTGACCCCACCCTAAGTGGCTTGGAGCACACAGGAACTGCCATTGCTTCTTACTGCAAGTGCTCAATAAATATTTATTGAATTCATTAATTAATCAACCAATCAATATCGATTTCCCCATTAACAACCATTCTTGCTACTCTGTATCTGGAATAAATCATTCCATTCTGTGGGTCCTGTTTTGCAGTAATTTTTTATTCCTATCTTACAGTTGCTAATTTTCCAAAATTTATGGTCAGACAAAGCTATTCACCATCCCAGTCATAAGAAGAAAATTGTTCAGACTAAATAAGAGTCAAGGAATGAATAAAGTTGGGGTAGGAGGCACAGCAAACAGAAGTCAGAGGAACTGGAGACCAGATTTGCCATTAATCAGCTGTGGGTCTTTGAGGGACAAGAAAGGCAATGAGAACATTTGTGTAGCCCTAGCTATGGGCCAACTCTGTGCTAAACACTGTCTACAGATTTTTTTTATTTAATTCCCCAGGCAAGAAGCTATTTCTATCCCAGTTTTAAGAGTAAAGAAACTAAAGCTCAGAGAGTTTGTGTATTTCACCCATTATACCTAGTGGTAAAATCAAGATTTAAACCCAAGTCTAGTGACTAGAAAGCACAAATTCTTTTCATTTTTCTCACCACAACCAAGTGGCCTCCTTAAAATAAGAGATTATAATAGAAAATTGTTTCATTCAACCAGTCTCTGCCCAACAAGTTTCCCTTTAATCAGATGATGTCATCTATCTAAGCCCTAGGTTCCCTTCAGGTAAAATCAGGAGGCTGAACTAGACGATGCCTTGCACATTTTCAGTCCTGCGGCTTGGTGTCAGTGTGCTGCGGCTCCCTTTGACAAAAGCAGCTGCCAGCTGGTGCACTCAGAGGCAGCCTGTGTGTTCAAGCATCCATCCTTCTAGCATTATCAGCCTGCCACATTAATATTCTAATTGTGAGGGAAGAAATGTGGAACTAATTCCATGTACCATTCAAGTAAGGGCATCCAGGTAACACAAGAAGGACATTTGAGAACTGGAATCAGCATGACGGCATTGACTTTGAGTGTGCCGGGGCAGGAGAACAGGAAATGGGTCCTTCCATTACAGCTCCTAACACGTTGCTCATTCTAAATGGTCCAAAAGAAAGGAAGTTCTTCTCTCTGTGTTCTTTTGGTGTTGACATTGTCCAACCTGTAAACTGCACTGGCAGCCTCCCTCATCCCTCCAGGAGCCCTTCAAAAAGTAAGAACCCTGATGCCTTGGGGCTGAGTAAATCTGTTGCCCTGAGAATCCCCACCCAGCTTTGAAGGGCTGGCTGACTTAAATAGATGGGGTAAAAGAAGGTTGCAGTTGGCTTTTTCAGAATCTTGACTAATTGAACCATCTGGTGAAGGACAAAAAAACAAAAACAAAAAAAAAAAAAACAAGACATGTCATAATGATTTTAAGTAAGCTGCCAGCACGCACAAGATTAAATGGATTGGTGGCATGCTGGTGATGGCTACAGGGGACCTTAGCACATCTGTCAGAATGGACCTTGAAACAGAGCTTCCTAAATGAAAAATCATCCCTTTTCCTTTAATGACAACTGTTCTGGTCCATAAAAGCATATATGTTTGCTTTTTTATTTTATTTTATTTTATTTTATTTTTTTGCATCTAAGTAAGGGCATTGCTAGCTTCCTCTTTTCCTCCCTTTCCTAAGAACAAACCTAACACGTCAAAATGGAAGTCACCTACTTGACTCAATCCATCTTGTCCCCCATACCACCAACCCACCCAACAAATGCACTAAACTTCAGCTTTGCCACAGTGACTGATATTGCCTTTGTATCTTGACTCAGAAGCAAAAGAAAGGAGGATCCTTGGGCAAGTGATTTGTGAAAGAAATGTTCCCAGGACAAATCAGTAGGGGAGAAGCAGACCTGGGAAGAGGGAGAAGCTAAGGCTTGATATATGGAAAGTCCCCATGGAGAATATACTCACTCTGATCCCACCTGGAACCCTGACTGACATGTAAATCATACACCTCAGCCTGTATCAGTTTGAGACAAGGAGCTGGAGACGATAAGGAGCAGAAGACATAAGGAGGCAGTGGAGAGGGAAGAAAAGGATGTCCCCTAGTATGCCACGTGGGAGGTGCATCTGGGGAGAGGATTATGGGATCCAGAAACTACTCTAGGGTATCCTTGTCCTCTTCCCTTAACCTGTCCATTTCAGGAAATCATCAGCATCAAAAGTCAATATCCAAATGTACCAGATTCTGTGAAGGAACTTGAATCTCTCTAGTCCCAGGGCTATATTTTACTGAGCTCAAATCCAAATTCCTCTAGGACAGGAGTCAGCAGAATTTTCCTCTAAACAGCCAGATAGTATTTTCAGCTTTGTAGCCATGTGGTTTCTGCAGCAACCACCGAGTTTGTAGAAAGCAGCCATGGCTGATGCGTAAACAAATGGGTGTGACTGTATCCCAACAAAAAGAATTTACAGACAATGCGATGTTCATTTAATGGAATTTTCCCATGCCACAAGATATTATCATTCTTCTTAAGATTTTTTTCAATCATTTACAAATGTAAAAACCATTCTCAGCTCATAGGATGTACAAAAACAGGCAGTGTTCGGCCTGAAGGCCACAGTGTGCAGACCCCTTCCTAAGAGGGTGCTGGCTAGAAGAGCGGGGTCTCTAACAGCCCCTCCCTGTTCAGTTCCTTAGGCAGCATCACTCCTACGGGCACAATATCACACTGTGTATCTTACACATAAACGTAAGCCAGATATTTTATCCCCCTCCATGAAGTTCCCCTAGGGACTCAAGGGTCTAATAGCCAGAGTGAACACATTTGGCCAACGATCCCCACTTTCCATAATGGAATTTAATTATTTGGCCTGGAAAGCATTTAAGCTTCACGATACAGAAAGAGTCAAATAAATAAATAATAAAGGGGCACATTTTGACAGCACCTGCCTCAAAGATCTTAAAGGCACTGTCATGCCTGCTTTAATATTTTATGGTGTAGAAATATGACTGTTACCAGGTCATAAAAATATACTGTTTTTTATACCAGGTCAAAATCTAGGGCCAGGAGTCCTGTTTTGTGGGCAGGATGCAGAGAGTCAGCTAGGAAAGAGGACAGAGTTACCTTTTTTAAAATTTGAAGAAAGCTATTTAATGATAGACCAGATAAATGCATATTGGGTTGTTTTTTGTTTTGTTTTTTTTCTCTCCCCTGCATCTCAAAACAGAAGGTTTCAGAGTCTGGCAGCAGCTGGTGCAACATTCATTATTTACCACTGAAAAGCCAAAACGGCTGGCCTCTGACCCTCTGTTGTTGCTTAGGCATATTCTGGGAAGAGCTGAGAAGCAGGCAGGTGTTTCCTAGAGCCAGGACTGTGTGGGTTCTATGCAAACACTCCAAGTCTTCAAGTCGGAAGTGACACTAGTGACAATGCACCCTGCCACCTTATATCCCAGAAGAAAGACTCCTGCAGTGTCACTGACAGGGGCAGGGAGTTGTCCCCTCCTTGGGCGGCTGGTTGTGGTTTAATTTTCACAACAATCCTGGGAACCAGAATTGAGCTCCATTTTGAGCTCCATTTTACAGAAGAGGAAAGTGAGGTTATTCAACCTGCTAGAAGTAACACAGCTCACCGGAGGCAGAACAGGAAAGCTCAAATCCAAGTTTTTCCAGAGCTCTGCAAGGAGACTGCAACCAACCCTCCCTTCAGCCTCACCTCCCACCCGTCGAAATATTTTAATGTAGCAAAGTCCTTCTTAATATGTGAGCTAACCCAGTTCCCACCCGAGAAAAATAACTATTTCCAAGATGGAGATGAAAAAAAAAGAAGTGTGAGAGGAGTAACAGTCCCACAGCTAGAGTTAGGTACTAACCAGGCTAATAGCTGATGTACAAGGAAACAAATGCAGAAAAAGGTTTCTGGCGCCATAAAACAGAGATTAATTAATGCTAGATTACAATGGAATTCCTAGAGAATTACACTTGATCCAGACCCCAGAATAGCAAAGGAATTTGACATGATTAATGCTTTGAACAGCAAGAAACATCAGAATGATTTACCTCTTATTACTAAAAAGGCTGCCAGATTGCTTAAGCAAGCTTGGCCTGACCCAGGACATGGCTCTCTCTAGTGCAGTCAGCCATCTGAGTTTCCTCATTTGACAGGAGCACCAATTCTTTGCCAACTCGGCTTGACAGTACACATCTCCTTCCCCACCTTGTCCCCCTCGCCCCACCCTCTCTCCACGGTCTGGAGGAGTTCTAAAACCCCCCAATAAGCTCTGTTGGGTAACCTGGGTGTTCCAAAGAACCAGTTACAGGCAGGGGGCAGCACACAAAAACCAGCCTGGATACGAGTGCCAGCTGCCCCACCAGCTCTGAAGGGGCTCCTTTAGTTTATCTTCTCATTTTTCCTGTTCAGAGAAATCTCTGCCGGTGAGTCATGTGTGGCTATAGGTGTTTAAAGCATTTATATGAGGAGGAAGACAGATTGATGCCTTTAGCACAGCCTGCCTGCTCTGGTCTAAGGAGAGGTCAGGAGGATGACAGGAATACTAAAGCTGAAGACGACAGAGTTGGCGCCAACATGCATTTAAGCAGAGACTAAGAGTCCAGCATTCCTGGACATCATAAAGAATCTATTATCATTGTGGTCACTTTCAGCAAGACTGATTTCATTACCATCTGTCTTCATCTACCGCTGCTTGGTGAATAAACATTAAATATGGGACTTTTCCTGGACTCAAGTCACTGAGGCCAAGAGAGAAGCCGTTATGTAACCAGATGATCTCGGCACAGCTCACAGCCAGGAGAAGGGCAGCGATAAGGGGGTGGAGTGGGGGGCACAGAGGAGGGAGGCACTGTGGAGCGAGGTGAGATCGTTAGCTCTACTGAGTTGAAAATAAGGGTTCTGTCCTCCACTGAATAGTAATTCTCTTCTCAAGGTGGGCAATATTTAAGCAATCATCTCTCAAAAATTGGTCATTACCACCAGCTAATAACTGATTTGTTAGTTAATGGCCCAAGGTGAAGCCAAGGGCAGCAAATGCTCTGGCATACTGTTCTCTGATGACAGGATTAACAGACTTCAAGGGCACTATTACTATTATGAACCATGTTCATTGATTTATAACACTATGTTTTATAAAAAACTGGGTGCAATGTCCTGGAAAAATTCATCACTGTCTGGTGCTCTGAAGTTGAACAGGCACTATACCATGTCCAAGAGAGACACCCTCTGGTCCAGTGCTTGGCATTGCCAAGGTCTGCACCTGGCCCTGGGTGGCTTGCAGAGTCGGGGATTAGAGAATCCACAGAAGCATCACTCAGAAGGATCCAGGCTGCAGCTGTAATTACAAAGATGTCAGTTCTTCCCTTAAACGTGTCCTGATTGTGTATTTTTTTAACCTGCCAATATAAAGTCCAGAAGGATACATAGTAAGATTTTATCAGTGCACCTCCTAGGAGTGGGATTAATGCACAGAAATAACAAGACTCTTTTGTTCCCTATTTAATATTTCTGGGGTTTTTTTTAATATTTAATAAAGTTTTGGTAAAAAAAAAATCTTATAACTCCTCCCCACTAGAGAACTGTGAGGCCCAGGGTGAGAACTAATGTCCACTGGTGGGACAAGTCATTCCCCAAACTACAGGTGTGTGCGATGTCACTGGGCCCAACGGTGAGAAGCTGCAATGGTGGGATAGGCCTGGGGGTCCTACTTGGGGGCTTCCCAAATAACTCTCTGGCTATATGATCACCACTTCCATTCCTGGAGTCAAAGCTTTCCTAGGGAGCCTGGAATCATATCCCCTTTGCTTCTTGTGACAGTCCTTTTCCCCCTTCTTCCTTAAGAACATAACTTTATTTTGGGGGTGGGGGGTAGTTCCCTGGTTGGAAATCGAACCCAGGCCGTGGCACTGAGAGCGCCAGAGCCTAGCCACTTATGCCACCAGAGAACCCCTCCTTAAGAGCATAACTTTAATTGTGTTCTTCAAAGAAGGGAAGGACCCTCCCCATTCTCAAGGATAAGTCTTCAGTAATCTAAACTAGTCAGTAATTCCAGTAATTGGTGTAAGAGCAGGCATGTGGCCCAGTTGAAGCCAATAAGATTAAGGAGAGAACTATAGAGGGATTTCTGAGAAAGGTTTTCTTGCTCCTAAAATCAAATGAGCAAGAAGACAGAAGCCCAACAGCAGCCCATTTTTCCCCTCTCGGGATGGTTGGTGAGAAGGTGGTGCCTGGCACTGCTGCTGCCTAATTGCAATCATGCGACGACGTCAGCCCGAGGACAGGAGCAAACATGCCAAGGGTGGCAGAGCAGAAAGAAGGAAATTACCTACAGCTTTCACTTGGTTGCACCTGCAAATGAACCAACCTTGAAACTGCCCTGTCTTCAAACTTATTCTGATATCATAAAAATATCCAGATCGTTTACGCCACTTCTCATTGGATCTCTTCTTACGTACAGCCGACAGCATTCGACCTGGCACACTCCTCTAGCCTGCCTCAAGGAACATGAATGAGGAAAGTCTACAGTGACGGAAGTGCGGGCAGAATCCTGACAAAAGTTGAGGACACAGGATTCAAAAATCCAGACAACGTTTAAGTGAGTTCTACACAACTGAATGATTCGTTGTACCCCAAATATTAGGAGTCTTTTCACGCAAACACGAAAGAAATAGTACATTAGCAAAAAAAAACAAACACACACCTATGCCAGCCCTCCAAAAAAAATCACAGTACAGCTAGTGAAAATCAATTGGCATGCCCCCTGAAAATCCAGTTGGTAGGAACACGTGGTAATCAATCTCAACTCTCAGCTTCGTTGAATTTGTCCTTCCGAGAAATCTTTTGTGGGGAAATAGCATTTGGTGAAGATGGTTGCTTGGCCCCCTTGAGGTGAAGAAGAAAAGTAAAAGGTGAGGAGGATGCTTAACTGACTGGCTCACTAAGTAAGCCTTTCCTGCCTGCCGCCACCATGTGTAAGCACTGCGTGTCAGGACGACAGCACAGTGGGAGACACCTCTGTTTTCAAGGAGCTCATGTTCTGTCCATACCTAACAGAAGGTGATTTGCATCTCTTGTAGAGGCTACTGTAAGGCTACATTAGGTAAGTGAGACAGACGAATCCACATTGTCACAAAACCCAAACCCACGAAACACATGGCTGCCTGGGTCACAACCAATTGAAATCAGCGGTTCTACGTTAGGGGGACAGGTGGCTACTTTTTCTCTTTCTTTGCACTTTCTTTCATCTTTAGCTGAGGCAGAGGTTTTCCAGCAGCTGAACCTTGATTTGAATTTCTAAAGCTGCCCAAGTTGGAGGTGTCAAATGAAGAGGAGAATGGTGAGGAAGAATATCCGGCTACAACATAGATATTTTGGGAAAACTGTTTATGTGGTTGTTTTTTTTCCTGATCCATTTTTTGATTGAGCTGAGATTACCCAACCAATGTCATCATTAGTTCTAGGCTTTCCCCAAAACAGAATTTTAAATATCTCTCAACTGCATTAGGAAAAGGTATGATAACCTTAAGAGAAAGATATACCTTATTTATGCCATCTATAAAGGAAGAGAACTCTTGCTTGCTGGTCGTGAGGAATAGGAAATAAGTAGAAAGTAACAGAGGGTATTTCCACCACTGCTCTGGAATGAAGCCCACAGATCTTTCATAAAACGTGTACTGAAATTTTTTTTTTAATTTTAATTTTTTTTACTAAGCCAAACTTCATGATGGAGGCAAAGTTTGCTTGCCTACCTCCTTCCTCCTCTCACTACCTACCATCCTATTTACTGAACCCTCCTTCCTCTTTTATTGCAACCCTCCCAGATGCTCAGGGGTCCCTGAATGGTAGTTCTTCCTTACCCAGGGTAGGAACCCTCCGTTTCTAAACACTATCCACCCCCACCCACTGTGCCCCCATCAAAAATTCATCTGACCAGTGCCCCATCCTATTACCATCAGGTGCTCTGCTCAGACTCTGAGAAGCTACATGCTCTAGGTGGATGCAAATTGGTTAATCTGGCACCTCTTCCAGGTAACCTCGATGTTTTATGGGAAACCTCCTGAGAGAGTATGCTAACCTTTTGGTTAAGGATTCTAATGACAGGGTTTGAAAGTACCTGGGAAACTTGTGAAGGAAGCTGAGGAAACAGTCCAGAAAGCACACCTGGCAAGCCAGGAACTCACTCACTTGTAGGGCTGGACACCTTCTGAGTTCATCCAAATAGGTCTGCGGGTTTACATGAAACGCTTCTCCTGTAAAACGACTCCCATGTTAACAATTTGCTCCAGAAGACTCCAGTGCTCACCTGACATTTGCTACAAGTCAATGACTGTGTCACCTCCAGAATGTACTTCTTGGTTAAGTCCAGAGACATTCGTTTCCCTTCAGGAAGGACAAAGATGCTCTGCTTAATGATGGCAGCCTATCCTGCATGTCCAAAGCAGGGCTAAGCATAGCAACAAACACCACCAAGATCTTGGAACCCAAAAACAGAAAAGATTTGTTTCGCATTGTAGGTCAAGCAGCACTCCTCCAACCAGGCTCCTTCTATTTGGGGCTCTGCCATCTGTAATGCACAGCTGACAAAGTTCCCTGGGCTTCACCTCTAAGCCAGGGGCACAGAGAATAAGGAACATGGAGTCAAAGGGAGGTCTTGGAGATCGGCCTGGAAGTGGCAACAATACTGCTAGTGGCCAGCATACATAACTACAGAGGAGGCTGGGAAATGTAGTTTAGTTACATGCATGGTGACAAAGTTAGAATATATGGGCAGTATCTGCCACACCTCAAAACCCAGAGTGTAATTATGTGCTTACTCCATGTGGGCTCATTATTGACCCACAGCCTCAGGAGGCTGCATCTGACCAGACTTGAATGTTTCCTAACAGTTTCTTCTATGGGTTTTAGTTTATGAGATTTGACAAAGATTCTTTGCTTGACCAAACTTTAACCAGGCTCCTGAATCTTCTTCTAGGCCCATCTGTGTACTTCCTTGTAAAATCTAGTTTTAGCAAAAACCCTCCTATGTCAGGTAACCAGAACTCCCACCTGTGATATATGATCACCCTCATTATCTGCTTAGGTTCCTCATCCTCCACCAACCCCAAGGTGATGTCTGACCACCCTGGCCTGTCTTCAGCAAGGATCCTGCCAGGTTAGTTGAGTCAGAACCCCGCTTATCCCTGATGTTTCCATTGCCACTTGCTCATGCTGTATTCAGAGTTGAGCCCAATCTCTCTAACCCACTATAAAAAATCCTATACCTATTGTGATAGTCCTGAATAAAGACTGCCTTACTATCTTTAACAACTGTCATCAAATATTTTTTTTCTTTAACAGACTAAAAACATGACCTTTGGGTAGATAAAAGCTATAGAGCAGGATACTCTCAGTTTTGGTGGATTCTTCTGAAAAAGTTATCTTCACTTTGGAAAAAAAAAATTATATACCTTCCAGGATCTTTCACCTTTCCAGAAAAACTGATTTTTTTTTCCCTTTAGGTATTTTCTTCTCCACTCCCTTAAAAATATATCTATGGATACGTAGGGTGTGAAAATAATATGTAAGTAAAAGATATGTAGACTTCTGGAAACCCTGCTGCATACTGTTCGAAGTTGAGTAGCTTTTTCTGATGTGGACCCACAGCATTTCTTTTTGGTTGGCCACTTCACAGCAAACCACATTCAAAGGAGGACTAATCCAAGGATTGCAAAGACTCTTTGATGCAGGCAACACTTTATCAAGGCATTCACCACTGATGACCCAAGTCTACCCACTTCATCCTCAGAAAACCTTCCCAAAGAGCCTGGGGGGAAATTCAATGCCTTCAATGAGACACCAATGAGGTGATGTCTGGTTTGTGTTCAATAGGACAATTATTAATTCAATATCAAATTATTAATTTATGCCAGAAACTAAAGTATGAATGCCGTCATATTACAGCATAAATAATAGAGGAGACCAGACCTCGGACCACACTTTGAGAATCTCTAATATAATTGATTCCCACTCCCAACTGGCCCCATCCAGGCAAAACCACATGACCAGTTACAAATGTTGACAAATGTGTTCACTAGTCAACAAATGTTGAGTATGAAAATAATACAAGCAAAAACTTTCTTTTTGGCTTTGAGATGAAAGAGTCTTTTTATCTCATAAGTTATTTATCCTTTAATCTCTAGATTTATTGTGTACTTACCAATAAACATTCTAGAAGGCTTTCCATGTTTTATTCCATTTATTCATCAGATTAATTCAATGAAGTAGATACAATGCCTGTCTCTAAAAGATGAGGACAATGGTGTGTTTGTTTAAGGTTATATAAATAATATCTCATATTTGCATCAAGTACTATAGGTTATAAAAATATTTTTACTTTTATTGTCTCATTTAATCCTTAAAACAACATTGGAGGTAGGCGGAGTATGTCATACGTTCACATTTTAGAGATGAGAAAACTGATGCTGAGAGAAATTAGGTTATTTGATCAACACCTCTAGGAAATGCTAGGACCAGGACTGGCATCTAGACCTCCTGACTTCCAATCACATTGCTCTAGTATATTACACTACTCTATTTTTTAAAAACACCAATAGAACACCCTTTTATTCCAAGAAAGTGGATTGAACCAAAAACTTAAATTTAAAGTATGTCTTCATACTCTTTAGAGTCCATTCAAAAGTAACATTAAAAAAAAAAAAGATAGATGATACAAAGTGCTGTCTAAACAGTCATGTTGAAGAAGCAGGGTGGGGATCATTGGAGAGAAAATTACTAAAGTCCTTCCTTTGGTGGAAAAAAGGGAATGTTCATAGGGGAATCAACTCCATGTGTCCGCCTATGAGAAGATATAAATTGGACTGGAGAATGCACAGGCACTGAGCAAACACTAAACTCAGCAGGAAGTTTCAAGGCCCAGCTGTATGAACTACTGAACCGTCTCCCTCTTTTCCTCCAGGAAGTCCTCTCTAACTTTCTCTTTCCACACTGGTTGTTCCTTCTCAAGAACCTATATTTCTTTTATATATCACACAATTTAGTATCTGACAATATATGGGATTTACTATCTTCTACATATCACAAATACATGTCTAACCATTTGATTTCTAGAAAGTAGAGACCGTGTCTCTCCTTTACTTTTCTATCTACCAGACAGTAAGCACAGTTATGGATCCAGATGAATGATTAATAAAACTTGAAATTTCTAATGGTAATAGCCATTCCACTAAAATACTAATATTGTAAGATAAAACTAACCATTTATGAGCTTATCACATTCTATTGAGATTTTAGTCTATGAAGTTATATTTCAGTGTACATAATTTGACACGTGTCAAATATTATGTAGCCAGAGCTACATAATAAAGAGACATGTTTAAAACAGTTTCCCTCCATTAGTGTAGGTAATATAATTTAAAATCTACTACTAAATTTTGAAATCCCAGTAATGAGAGATAGGTATAGCTTGTTAAATATTTGATATTTATACACAGTGAATGTAAATCAATCATAATAAAAATACATTGCAGACACTTCCATCCAACAATTTTAATAAAAACAAATCTCTAACTCTATATTACTGCTTGAATAAAAATGGAACTATTTTCGCAATTCCATTACTTAATAAACTGTACATATTTTTGCTTTGTCTTGGAGGATGAGCAGAAATGGATAGGAGAGGCTATGCTTGACATGATACAACTGATTATTGAAAGATCTTTTACTACTGCCTTTACCTACAGACCTCAACTTTGTAAGCATCAATATATAAGAATATATAAAGTAGTTGACAGCATAAAAGGGTTGATGGTCAGAGACAGCCAACAGAAAACCTCATTTATTGCCATTTATAACCCTAGGAAAAAAGGATCAGAACAAATAATAACACCCTGTTCTTTATCTGCTGCAAAAAAAATACCTCCCTGTTATCTCTCTAAGTCTGAGAACCAAGACCATATCCCTGGAAACAAAACTCAAAGTTCTACTTCCTTGGGCAAAACATCCTGAGTAATCAGAAAGTAGCATGCCAAGCCTTTTTGTAGGTATATGCCTATTGTGTGCACATTTGCCAAGACCTTGAGAATCCCTACAACTGCATAATAAATAGGGCTACATATTAAAACTACTGTTTTTCAATCATGCTCAATAGCATAAGGAATCATCCACAAACTGATCCATGACTGTAATTCTTGACCTAACTAGTCTCTCTGACTCAGTTGTACCCATGACCTTGGGTGCATTTATGACCAGAGCTGGAAAGGCAAGTGGGAAGGAACAGGCATCTTGACAACCACAGAACACATTCCAAGTCTCAAGGCAATGAAGGCTGCCTGCCAGCCAACCTCAAGGGAAATGGTACACAGTGCCCAAGACCTTTATTTGCAAAACTGACTTGAAAAACAAGCCCCAGATTCTGCTACCTATTAAAGAAAGTACTTGTAGACAAAGAAAAGTGATTGGATAAGATTGGCGGCACATCTGGGCAATTATAGGACAGAATGTGGTCCAACATAGCCTTGACTTTAACTTAAAGTGTTTAATCCACAGAGAGAAAAAACCCTGAGTTTAAACTCTAGTCCTGACTCTAGTTCACAGCCTTAAGCAAGTGCCTGAAACTCTCCGGGTTTTTGTTGAGACTATGGAATCACCTACAGTAGTCATTTGCTAAATTTTAAAATAAAACAATTACACTTGTTGGCTGTCTTAGGGCTGCTATAAGAAACATGCCAGAGACTGGGGATAAGCAGGTGTGGGGTGGGGGGGGCGGCAAGGGGGAGCACTTTACAAACAACGAAAATTTCTTTCTCATGGTTCTGCAGGCTGAGAAGACCAAGGTCAAGGCTCAGGCAGACCCAGAGTGTGGGGAGAACTGGCTCCCTGGCTTATAGATGGCTGTCTTTTGGTTGTGTCCTCACATGGCAGAGAGCAGAGAGTGGAAGGGGCAGGTGCTCTCATGTCTCTGCTTAGAAGGACACCAGTTCCATTCTTGAAGACTCCACTGTTATGACCTAATCACCTCCTCAAGTCCCCATCTCCTCTTACAATCACATTGTAGGTTAGGATTTTAATATCTGAATTTGAAGGATACATACCCATTCAGTCTGTAACACTGGTCACAAAGGTTTGACAATTTTACTCACTGATTCCTTCAGATTTGTGAGGTGGATGTTAGTGAGTCCTTTGAGTTTTTATAGGTAGGTTATGTCTTAAATCTAGGATATTCCGAGACAACATTTCCCAAAGCACATGCTGTAGACTGCAAGTTCCAAAGACAATCCACAAAGGGAAGGTTCTATGGTAAAATATGAAAAACATGACATACCATAATCTCACTTTTGCATATTCAGTATCTATATTAGCATATTAAAGATGCTAAGAAGTCCTGGAGTAAAACAAACAAAATAAAAACAAAAAACTTTGCTTTGAGTCCTGCAGACTTCCAACTATCAGTATCTGCATCTCTGTCTGATTCACATTCATATTCATAATCTTTTTCTCTCTCCGCCCAACCCCCTTCTTCAAAGGACTGCTCTGCCTACTTGCAAAGCAGGCCTAAAAGTACCAGGAAAATAGCACACACTCCAAGAGCAGCCCTCATCCAATAATGGCATTTGAGGGGTAACTGTCCCAGCTCCCTTGCTACTTGGTTGGAATAACTCTGAGGCATGATCTCTGTACTGACCCCCATGGGATTAGATTCTAGTCATCCATAGTGGTTGCTGCCATGATAAGGTACCATTTATGAGATGCCTTCACGTCACTGTCTTACTTACCTACTCCCCATCTCCCAAACTACTTGCACACAAATTGTGGGGTCTACTTCTGGAAAGACCCAAACTAATACCCCCAGAGTTTCCCCAAATACGTGTGATAACAGATCAGTCTTCACAGAACACTTTTTCGATTAGCCAAAACTCTTTTTGTGACAAGCAAAAGAAGCCCAACACAAACTGGCAAAAACAGAAACATTTATTTAAGTCCAGGGATAGGCTGGCTTTCAGCCTGGCAGGACTTGGGGTCTTGTCATAGTGACTCACTCTACCTCCATTTCTGGGCTCGTTTTGTTGGCTTCATTCAAATGGGCTCTTTCCATAAGGCAGAAATCTGACCATCAGCACTGAGCTTACATCCTCTCTTTTCAGCAACCCAATTAAAAAGGGACTTTTGGCCAGTAGTTCCAAAAAGGGCCCAGGATGAATTTCACTGAACTGCTTTTGGTCATATGGTCACCCCAACATCAATCCCTGAGGCAGGTAAGATGAAATGTGCTAATTGAACAGTCCTGGGCCATGTGCCCACCTTTGGACTCAGTGACACTCAAACCACATGGACCAATAGTGGGGAGAGGTGGCTCCTCGAAGGCCAATCAGGATGTTGCTACCAGCAGAAAGAAATGGCTTCCAAGCAGGCACAAGTAGCAAATGTTCGCTCCACTTCTTAAGTTCTGTAGAGCTCACTTGGGGGAGATGCTGTTCTATAGTATTCACAACTACTTCCTCCAAAATTCCTGACAGTCTTTCTTGGAAAAGGCTGAAATTGCACTTATAAAATATGAGTTGAGTCTCTCTAACAACTTCATCTCATCCCAATACATCCTTTAATATATGGCTATTTCAGTGGTGTCATCAGTTCCCCACCTGTCTTCCTGGCTTAGATAGATTTAAAGAAGTATCGATTATCAGCTTTGGCATTTCTTGTCAAGAGAAAAAGATAGTCCATCACTTCCTTTCCATCAGCCTACACCCTCATGATTAACTTCCCTATTATTCCTATCAAGGAAGGTGATCAAATAGCCTTAAGCAAATTGGAGAACAAATTCCCCTCAGTGAAAAGACTAAAGAATAATGGAGATTAGAAATGTGCTCTATAAACCACCCATTCACTCCTGGAAACATTTTCTTTTTTACTTTCTTGTCTTTCCCACAGGAAAGAAGAATTAAAACCCCAAAACAAAAAAACAAATAGAGAAGAAAAAAAAAAAAAACAGAAGGATTTAACTGCACACTTGTGGTTTTATTGGTTTTCCTAGAATTTACTACAATGCCAGAGAGTGATTTATAAATAATGGCAAGCATGAGATCACAACCACTATCACGTGAAGAAAAGGAAAACACCTCAAGAATGTTCTAATTGGCAAGGAAATACTCATCTGTGGCTGGAAGAACCAGAAGAGAAGGGCAAGTTTCACATGCCAGCCTTGGAAAGCATTATTGGCTTTCATATTCTAAAATGATATAGTATTGTCTTTCTAATTTTTTTTCTCTATTTCTTTTCTCTGCTCCTAAGCCCACACTCCCGGAAGAATCTCACTGAAGTAGGAACACTCATCTACGTTACTAGGGGAGCTGTTATGCCACTTTCTTCCATCTTGCTTTGATCATTCTCTACTTTTTGAAAAAGGGTCCTGTGTCATTTCTATTGAATGGTCTACCCTGACAAATATCTGATGTTTTTTATAAAAAGATATTGTATAAAATCATATCATTTCAAAGTTCCTTGGTCTATCAATGATAAGCAGCTTTTCAGAGGTGGTGTGTACTGTGTTCACATGTGTGCATGCTTGGGGAAGGGCATTAAGTGCTACTATTCATGCCCCAAGTGGCTGCACCTCTCTCACCCAAGTGCATTCCATATGGGCACATGCCCATTTCCATGGGACTCCACGACAGTATATTTTGTAGGTATCCTAGAACAGCCTCAATACCAAGCATAGGTAGCCCAAGCAAGGAGGAACTTAGCTATGAAAACAGAAAAAAGTCAGTATTAGGGGGCCGGTATATAAATGGTGAGACATCAGCTCCACTCAGCTATTCTTCCACATAATATTAATAATGTGGGAAAATAACAACAATGAAACATTTTCTTGAAGAATGAGAAGAAATACACTCAAACGTTATTGGCAACATTCTATCCATTCTATCTCTGAATGATAAGACTATGAGTAGTTTAGTTTTCTTCATGTTTTTCTTTTTATTCCCATGTTTTCTACAATGAATATGTTACCTTATAACCAGGAAAAAAAATTAAACAAGGCTAAATATTGAAAAGTACAAAAAAGCCTCTGAGAACAATCTAAAACGCTGGAGCAGAGCTGGTAGGACCGTGTTGAAGGTCATTCCTAAAAAATTCAGAGCCTTAGAGCCCCTCCACATCAGTAAACCATCACCTCATTATATACACTCACACTGCTTCCCCCAACAACACTGGAACCTCCTGGACTATCAGTACCACATCACAACTTCTTTACTGTCCCAAAAATGCCTAGTACAATGCATTGCACAAAACAGGTGTTAAAGAAACATAGTGTGAATTGATTTTTGAGAGCACACCAGTCACAGGACAGGTGTGATTAGACAGGGACCATCAGGGGACAGGAAGAACTAAGGGTCCAGGTGCTCTAGAGCCTTGAAACTTCAGGTAAGTATCTGAAATTAGAGAAGCTGATGGAAGAGTCAACGACCCAGGGAGTGAGACAGGATTTATGCAGTTAGGAGATGAGACGGTTAAAACAGGCATTGTGGAGGGGGTGGGAGAGGAGGGAGGGGGAGCCAAATAGATGGTGATGGAAAGAGAACTCATTCTGGGTGGTGAACATATAATGCAACAAGTTGACAATGCACTGTAGAATTGTACACCTGGAAGCTATGTAATTCTTGCTAACCAATGTTACCCCAATAAGTCTAACAATAAAAATTAAACTAACAAACAAGCAGGCATCTTGGAAGTCTGTTAAGTCAGTGGCCCTGAAAGGCAAAGACAGCAAAGCAATGCTGAGCCTGCTTTGTTCATTTGCTTCTCAACAAGGTGGTCCCAGGAGCAAGTGTGATGGGCAATTACCTAGAGTGGCCCCCTACATGCACCAGGTCCCAACGGTTTGACTAAAAATAATTTGGCCACAAAAACTTAGTCAGCAGTTTAGGCCAACAATGCAGGATTCATCGGAACAACCGCGTGTCATAACAGAATGCCTTTTAAATTGTCATTTATTGTTTTTGCCAAATTTCAAAAACAATGCATTCTCATTAGAGAAACATCTTAGATGGCTAATAAGCACATCAAACTGAAGATGCCCAAAACTGAGCTCTGATCTTGCCTCCCCAAATCTACCTCCCTGCACCCTGCCCTTCTCAACTCACGCAGTTCCATCCTCCCACTCACCCAGGCCAAAAAAATGTGCATTCATTCCTGACGGCTCTATATCTCCTACCCCATAGCCTGTATATACAAGCGAATCCTATAGACTCTAATTTCAAAACATATCAATAATTCCACCCATTTTCACCACTTCCACGGCAATCACCTTGGTCCAAGCCACCATCACCTCTTGTCAATGGTCTCCTGTTTCCACCATGGTCCCTGCTCTGGGTGATTCTGCAGAGAGAAGTCACAGAGATGCATGTTCCAGCTCACTCAGAGTGAAAGCCTAAGTCTTCACAAAGGCCTGCAAGACTCTGCAGGAGCTGGCTCTCCTACTACCTCTTGGACGCCCCCACTCCTATGCTTCCCCACAGCTGACTGTGCACCAGGCATTCTGGTCTCCCTGCCTCACTCCCCCGCCCCCACACACACAGCATGCTCCCCTGGCAGGCCTTTCGCACCTGCTACTCCCTCTGCTAGCGTGCATTTATCCTATATATCCACCTGGTTCACACCTTCATCTCCTTCAGAGTTTTACTCAAGTTACCTTGACGTGAGATCTCCTTGATGATCTTATTTAAACCTGGAACCCCTTCCAACACTCCATCCCACTTCCCTGGCTTTATTTTTCTCTGTACTACTTGTCACTGTCTAAACTGTATTTTCCCTGATTATTTCATCTACTCCCTCTGCCCACTAGTACAAATACATGGTTGAACACCTAATTTTGTAAACCCGTCCTAGAAAAAGTGTTACATATGTCATTGCTGAATATCACTACGGTCACCTTCAAAGTACTCCCCTTGGGAAGCTGTGCACCAATGCCAGTGCCTAGTCCACCCTTCAAAGCAATTTTGGAGCTCTTTTTCTAGAATGGCCATCAGAGCTGTCGTCACCCCCAAAATCTGACAATTAAGTTGACAAACTTGCCACTGTGCACTTATGTTGGGAGCACTGCACAAACAACTCAGTAAAATACCATAACCTTGGCAAGGTGGCAAATTCAAGAACTTAATTGTCAGATTTTGGGGTATGAGAGCTCTGATGGCCACTCCAGAAACAGAGATCCCAAATTGCTTTGAAGGGTGGACCAGGCATTGGCATCAGTGCATAGCTTCCCAAGGGGAGTGTTCCAAAGGTGTTCATAGTGACATTCAGCAATGAGGTGTGTAGCACTTTTCTAGGGTGAGTTTGCAAAATTAATTGTCCAGCCTTGTACATACCTTCATGAGGGCAAGTTTTTCTTGTCTTTTTTTG
The DNA here is from genome assembly GCA_004026885.1 of Lyroderma lyra. Classification (NCBI taxonomy): domain Eukaryota; kingdom Metazoa; phylum Chordata; class Mammalia; order Chiroptera; family Megadermatidae; genus Lyroderma; species Lyroderma lyra. The sequence goes on from PVJL010000046.1 coordinate 335,991, forward strand.
TTATTGCTATATCCCCAACATAGAGAATATGGCTGACATTTACCTCAATACAATTTTGTTGAATGGATTAATAAAATACAAATAAGCAAAATAATTCTATCTGCCCAAGCAAACACTATTCAGACCTTGATGTATTGTTGCCCAAATATTTTTCTATTCATTATTGTTATTCTATAATAAATTCAGGATTACACCACATACAAGGGCTATCCAGAAAAAATCCAGCCATAAATGCCTCTATTTTTATATTACATGGCTGGATACTTTCCAGACAGGCCTTGTATACTGTTTGAACCTGTGTGTTTATTTCATCTCACCATGAATTGTTGGATATTTTGGATGTTTCAACTAAATTCTATTGTTCCAACTTTCCACTTTAACAAATATGAAAGAATAGAAACAAAAAATCCTTAAGGATAAATAAAGGGTGCAAAGCAATCACAATCATGGACCAAAAATATCAAGCCTTTGGAATTAGGGTCTGAAGAACATTTATTTTATGTTTTGTATTTGCTCTTTTACTAAATAGTTATGTTGACCAATTTATTTTTGACTAAATTGTTTTCAGTTGAATAACCTGGAGCTGGTATTGGCAGAAGTGAACAGAGACACGGAGAGCCAAAAGCTCCCAAAGGCATCCTGATTGTGGCAGAAGTACGAGCAGAGGGTTTAGAATCCTAAGAGGATCACCGTAAAAGTTCTCCATGGAAGACTTCAGGGCCTGAGATCCACCTCAATTTCACCGTCTGTCACATTAGGACAGAAACACCCCTCACCTCCATACTCATCAAGGATGGCACAGCACAGTGGGATTTTCTGGAGCCAAAAGTCCATGGGGTTGGTTTTAGGAGTCCAGTTACGCCCTCTCTCCTGCTTTGCCTTGTACCTCATGGCAGTTCACATGAGGGCAATGGGAGGGTCATAGTTTTTGTTCCACACTCATCACACTTGCTGACTGACCAGTTTGGTTCCTTGGACTCTGTGTCCCTCTGAAAACCAGTGAGTTGGTAGAAATTTTGAAGTAGATAACTTCCCATTATCTGAATAAAGTGGATGATGTGGCTTTTATTTTCTTTTCCAAGAAAATGGAAATTAGACCCTCTGTGTCATATCAACAGTTCAACTACGGAGTTCAGGTGTCACCAGCAATGGTATTAAACTTTAACCATTTCCAAAAGGTGATTTCTGGAAGGGAACACAAGGTTGGCACCTCCAAAGGACTCAGTCTTCACTTAAAGGGAGGGAGGAGACCAGTCATGCTTCAGCAATCCAACTCAGGGTTCCATCCTAAAGACAGATGAAAGCATGAGGAAAATAGCATTCTAAAACCTACTGGGTGGCATGCCTTGTGCTGATGCTTTCATATATGTTGTCTCAGTTAATTCTCACAACCACCACATTAAAAACAATTATCTGTGATGTGGCTGTCATCCTACCAATTTTATAGATGAAGAAAATGTGGCTCAAAGAAATTAAATAATTCCTAAGAAACAATGCCAAAAATTCATATCCTCTTGAAACTTCTAACTCCTAGTTCATTGCTCTCATATAGCTCCTCCACCATGCTATATTTTTTGGTCTTCAAATTGAAATGAAATAGTAGTCTCTAGATTTGGAAGAGATGGGAGGTATAAGATGTAACTGCTAAAAAAAATATAGAATTTCTTTGTGAGAGGATGAAAATTGTCTGAAGTTGATCATGGTGATGTTTGCTCAACTCTCTGAATATACTAAAATCTGTTTACTTATATACATTAAATGGGCAATTGTAAATTATATGAATTATATCATAACAAAGCTGTTACCAAAAAATAATATTTACTGGAAGGCTTTTCCCACCCTGCTATACCAATGAAGTCACAAAAACCTCTCAATTTCCAATAACCAACATATCCTAAGGTTCAAAGGCTGTGCTTTATATCTCTTTATAATTTGATATAGCAGGCAATAAACAAATGGCTCTTCATAGTAATGATGAAACAGATCCAAATTTTTCCACTGCAGTTGTTGAGGAAAATATTCAGGTAAAAGGAGCTGAATGGAGGTCAAAAACTTAATCCTAGGTAAGAATAAGACAGCAAAATTTCCTCTAGCATAGTCCCTCTCTCCCATTCTACATTCTGTGCCCACTCTCATCACATTTCCTCCTCCTCCATCACCATCACCATAATCTCGTGGTTACACAATTTCATTCGGAGTCAAAATTGAACATTAGCTAAGGAGGCTATGGTAGTCTCCTGACTCTGTGATGTCGGCCCTTTAAAATGAATCACCAGTGTAATAACAACTTTCCAAAAAATAAAAGTGAAACTCACATTAGGCACATACATTACACACTAATTGAGCATTTCAGAAGTATTAAAATGTGGGCAAAAATGCATCTTAGAATCAAAGAAATGAAGTAACTCCTGTAAAGGTGGCAATCCAATTAAAGTATGATTTCTCCATATTTGAAGAAAAACAAAATGCTTTTTTAGAATCACAGGAGTGATGGATCTTTAATGAAGGAAATATAGTCCGGAGAAAAAGAAGAAAAAGTGCTTGCTAGGGTGAAGGAGCCAGCTTCCCAGGACCCATCAAATGGCCGAGGCCATGCTCTATCCGTTTATTTTATTTTGCTGGAATGAACCTTCACCATCATTTTGCAAGGGTAACAGAGGAAGTGGGAAAGGGGGTGTTGTGGCTGCAGGCACGAGCTCTGAAATCTACACGTTCTCAAAGGCCTGCAGATGTGTCCATGGTTCCTGGGGCTTCATGGCTGTTGCCAGGTCCTGCAGAACTTTCATAAATATTGGTAACTGGATTACCCACACTCTGAAGAATTATAAAGCCTAGTTTCTCATTGTTCATGAGAGAGAGAGACAGAAAGAAGGGAGAGAGAACACAAAGGGAACCAAATCTGGATGACTTGGGTTGTAGGTAGTGAGAACATCCTAACATCTCTGCCTCTGGCTTAATCATGGGAAGGATTTTTCCCAGACTTGTACCCCTTGATTCCCCTCTGTCTAAAGAAATAAGATCTAAGACCCCACTACCACCTCAGTCAAAGGGATTAAACAGGACAGAGTATAAATCTCTGTTGTGCTATTCTTCCCATAAACTTGATTTCCTGAGTTCCAGAGTATCTATACTTCCTGAATACATCACTCCATCTCAGCTGATCAAACCCCACTGGATTTCAGCCTGTCCAAACCTCAGGTATCTACTTGGGTGAAAAACCCAGGACAACTCCAAAAACATCCACATGATGAATGTTCCTCATGACAAAAGAAATGCAAAATTCCAACCAAATGGTGATACTGTAAGACAAGATTTCTGATAGTGAGTTCCATCAAGGCAGAAACTGCCATATTTTCTGGAAGAGAAGTTACAGAGATTCTGACATAGAGATTTCCTAAGGGAAAAATTTTTAATTATATTTATCACATATGAATTCAAAGTATCTCTAAATTGGAATCACAGAGAATAATATTTGTTTTATAAACCCAACATATTATACACTGAAATTCAGTAGGAAAGTATATATATTCTGGATTTGCAGTAATATGCCATTAACTTCAAGAAAATTATAAATCAAATATCTAGAAAGTTTATATTGGTGTCAGTAAATATGGGTACATAGCAGAATTATGATAAAGAAGAAACCTCACATTCATATGATTGAGACTGATAGTTGACCAATTTTTTAAGTCAGTTATTAATAATTACAAATAATAGTACTTACATAACTTAACAATTTTAACTTAAAACATATAAATGTGTTTTTGTTCATTCATTGAGAATAGGTCTATTGGTTGAAACTGGTCTTTTCTTTTTTTTTTTTTTTTTTTTTTTTTTTTGCATAAACTAGCTTATAATGCAATGTCTATAATTTCCAGTTTAGGTTTCTTTAGCGTGATGAGAGCTAAAGACACTTATGAAGAAATCCAAGTGGATGCAGAATCCTTCTTGGTTTTTACAACATTGGTATATGAACCTTTCACAGTTATATTTCTCACACTTCTAGTTTGACAACTATTACATACTTTTAATGATCACCTTAATGAACCTTCACAAAGTACTCACCTTATCCTTACCCATACACTAAGACTCTTTCTACACATATATCTCAGTGGATTTCTCACTAGCAAGCAGGTCATTTCTGTGCATTCCATGCAACAGTAGTGCTTATGGTAGGAAAAGAAAGGGCAGTTTATATGTCAATTATTATCTCAATAAAACTAGAAAAAAATAGACAAACAGGCAAGCATACAAACAGCACCTTCGTAGTTCTCCCATAGAATTGGAAGAAAATAAAACTAAGCTGCTATACATGTTCCCTAAAAAACTAATAGGAAGGCAAGTGTGGACTTATTTGTTAAAATATGCATCACAGTGTAAAATAAAAGAATGTATAATAAATTTAGCCCGTTAAAAAAAAGAGTAGAGGACTGAGAAACATAACATCTAGTTCAAGTGCCTGCTTTACCTCTTCCTAGCGCTATGACCTTGAACAACTTAATTCAGCTTTCTGGAACTTGGGTTCACCCTCAAAAAAATGAGAGGGTGCTCTAAGATCTGGAACTTTCAAGCTATACTCCTAACAGTTTTGTGTACTCACTCCTAGAAGGCAGATGTTCAGAGGAATGTGAGGCATACAGGCACCCGCATGTGCCCGCACTCCTTCATACAGGAACCTACACGTGTGCATGCGCTCCTTCATACAGGCACCCACATGTGCCCGCGACCCTTCATGCAGGCACCCACACCTGTGCACACACTCCATATGTAGTGCTCGAGGCTATGTGCTTTGCATATCAGACTTCTGGGTACGATTTTTTTGGTTTTTGACTTAAAAAAAAAGAAAGTTGGCAACCGCTGGGGTCAATAACATCAGAGTTCAGGCCAGCTACGATTTTTGCAGAAGACATTCAAAAAATATGAGTTGTTGATAGTGCCCATTGTGCACATTGCAAAACTAACACTCAGCTATCAAGAGCTGCTGAAATTAAGCCTCTCTCTACACACAAGGTCCCTCTGCACATGTTTAAGATTTAAAACATGCAGCCTAATTGGCAGAGAAAAATAAAAATTAAAAATAAAAAAACCTGCCTGCTTAACTTTGGCACTGCCTTGAAACTGTAGTCCCATTTGAAAAATTTACCACTGGATTTTTTTCAGATGCATTTGACATTTTTATTTCCTAAGCTCAGAGAGAGAGAGAGAGCGAGCGCACAAGCAGAAAAAACCAAACAGGCAGCCATGTAGGAAGACAGAGAACAGCTTGATAAAGATCACCGGAAGATTGCTGCCTCTAGAAAGTTCAGGAGCCTTGTAATAAATAACACTGTATAAATCTAAAGAGGTTTGAAATGTTTAACTAGTTTTTAAATGTGAGCAAATGCACATACACACTAATATCCTTTAGCTTCATATCCTGAGCACTATAAAAATGTCCCATTATTGGTGTTCACAAAATTTAACAGCTTGGATAGATTATATTTCTTAGGGGCAGAAGGCAGCTAAAATGCAAGGTTCAAGTTCCGGAAGTTCAGATAGTTTTAGGATAACAAATAAGTTTCCCATAAGGAGAATTAATTTCTTTCAAGCAAAAAACAAGGAGTGCGAATTTCTTCGATTAATTTCATGTTTTGGACAGAGACCATAGAAATTCTCAGTTTCATCAGTGACTTTTGCAGCAAGACTTAAACCAGCATTTTCCCAGGAGATCATATACAGGTCTGTTAGAAGTATATAAGCATGAAAATATGTAGAAATTTGCATAGTCATTGTACAAAGTTTATATAAACTAACAAGGTTAATACAGTTGATTCTCAAGTTTACATTTTATTGCTACTACCTTTAAGTTAGTCATTTTGAAAATTCACTCATTCCTTCTCACTCAGCTAATAGTATTACTGTCTCAGGGCCCTGAGGGGAGGCACATTACTTAATTCATAGAATCGGAAACAGGAGTATGAGATGTGAGAGTTGAAAGAGTTTTGTTTTCTACCTCTCTAACACAAAGAATTAGGGACATAATGGCAAAGTCATCTGAAATTTTCCTATGACCCCTCAGTGCTGATGAACTACAGTTTGGAAAACAAAAGAGGGAAAATGCAAAACAAAACAAAACAAAACAAAAAAAAACCACCTAGGAGTCAGTTTAGACCAGAGCAGACTAGAGCACAGGCTTTGGAGTCAAACAACGGTGGGTCCTTGTCCCACCTCGGCTTCTTACTACCTGAAACTTGGCAAGTTATTGAACTTTTCAGAGGCTTTATTTTCTCTTCTGTAAAATGGGGGTTATATTACAGGGTTGCATAAGGAAAGGAGATACCTGTAAAGTGTTTACTATAATGCCTAGACTTAGTTCATTATTGTTTTAGAATCATTAACTCATGGGGAGTTCCCTGGTGGTGTAGTGGCTTAAGGCCTCAGTGCTGTCAGTGCTGCAGCCTGGGTTCGATTCCCAGCCAGGGAACTACCCACATATAAAAATAAAAAAAAATAAAAATAAAAAAATTTTAAAAAGCATCATTAACTTGTAATGAAATAAGTCTTTTGCAGAATTTCTAACTGAGCAAACTTCCATAACCAAACTTTTCATGTTCTTCATCAGCATAAGAACTAAGATTATTCAGGGAATAAAATTCATAGATCCTAAAAAAATTTTTTTTGTTAACCAAGGTTGTAGGTTATTAAATCAGTAACCAAATCACCAGCCCTCTCTCCAACAACCTTCCACAGTGAACTAAGGTCACTCTGTCCTACTGTACCACCTCAGAGGCCCCCCAATACCTTTGTTCATACCTACTTTTTTAAAAGAATCACATGAGTCTGAGTCATTTTAGGAACAAGAGTACAATTAGGCATTGATTATTTTCCCCCTTTCAGCTCTTCCATGTTATATAGAGGGAATAAGAAAAAAAAACTCAGCAGCTCAGAGGAGGAGGATGTTTGATCCAGACTTTGGCTGATTTTAATTTGAGGTATTTCAGTACGGTTATTTCTCAGAGTCACTGAAGGCTAATGGTGCAATACGATTTTGCCTAGATGAATTTCCCATGACAAACAGTATTGGCTCATCATTTGTGGTCATGACTGAGTGCCAGTATTTTTCTTCCTCCAAAGCTTGGGTAGGACAGCATGGAGCTCTTATGTTCCTTGGGACATTTGTTTCCAATTTTGCAAACACTGTGAATGTGGTTATTTTTGTAGCTCTGTTAGGAAAGTGCATGGCATTTGGTTTTCCTTGTTGGAGTTAATTATAAATCATTAGGGTTCCAGTGCCCACAACAAAGTCTTTGGACCTTGAAGCTCAATCACTGGTGATTACAATAGTCCTAGCCACAGCACCCCCACCACCACCACCACCTCTTGCTAAATCCTCCATTTCTCATTATGGAGAAAGAGGGAGGAGGGGGTGTTATTTTAAGATGTTTTTATTGGCTTCTAAATGTGAAGCTTTGGTTCCAAGGTCTTCTTTTTTCCCAGAGCAAGATAAACTTTTGGAGGTTGTAAATCATGGGACTTTTGCATCACTTGACAGGGTCCATGTTTAAAAGTCATTCCAATCACCTCCCTGATGACTTAGGAAGCTGAGAGAGTTGCCCATGTAGCATGAAAAGGACCCCCTCAGTAGCACTGGGCCTACACCCAGATATGTTGTCTTAGGACGATAAATCATTTCTATTTTCATCCTCTCGCCACCTTCATTCTGTTTATAGAAAATAGCATTGTGACCTGACTGATACCTTTAAGGACAAGCCACTGCAAGACTGGGAAGCCCAAGATGTAAAGGCCTAAGATGGGGACCCCTCTTCCACCTCTGAACTGAGCCCTCTTCCTGCCCATACCCAGGCACCCACATCCCTGGGCTGCCCCTGCCATAATTACCCAATCCATCTCACTCCCCAGAGCAGCACCCACAGTCCCAAGTTTTTCCATTAAAATATCCCTGTCCTGAATGTCACTTTCCCATAGGGCTCTGCTTCCTGCAACAGAGCAAACAGGTCATCTAATTTAAATAAATAAATATTTGCACTTATGGATCGATAGGTGCCAACTGGATAATGAAGTGAGGAGGAGACCTGTTCTGTTAACCTCCAAACCGTCTCTTCATTCAAGGCCTTCCTTGGTTGAATCCCAGTGGGCAGCTGACCACTCTCTTGTTCACCTCTATCCCCAATGCCTGGAACAGCATTCAGCACCCAGAAGGCTTTTCCTTCTCACCCCTGCCCCCCAGTACCAGCAGATGGGGGGGGGGGGGCGGCCCTTGGAGCAGAGCATGGAGTTAATGAAATGTACTCAGTGAGTGCTAGAATATTGACCCTGAAAACCACTTAGTCCCACCTCACCGCTTTACAGATGAGGAAACTGAGGCCAGGAGAGGAAAGGGTTCCTGCCCAAGGTCACACAGTGTGGGAGTCTATAACAGAATCCAATTCGGGTCCCTTGATTCCTAGGTCAGGGGTCATCCCCCCATGGCTTGCTGCCTTGTTCCTTCCTTTTTAACTAAACCTTTTGGAGAATAACTTCAGACAGATGTCCTCAATGGTTTCCTAATGAGGATTTACTTTTAATCTCCTCTCTCTCTCTCTCTCTCTCTCTCTCTCTCTCTCTCTCTCTCACACACACACACACACACACACACACACACACAAAGCCTTCTGAGTGTGGAAGGAGCAGGAGCTTCTGGTGGTGAATGTCCCTCCCCTCCCTTCTTACCCCCAGAATCCCCACGAGCTGGAGACACAGTCATGACAACCAGGTTGAAAGCAAACATGTTCTGCTCAGTGACACATGTTCTTAGCGTGGCTTCCTTCAACAGCAGATCCTGAAATAAGGATTTCAGGACCCATTCATGGAGGTGATCTCAGGAAGCACTGTGAGGACATGAGGGAAGAAAGCCAGGTAAGGACTGCTTGACACGCAGGTTCCCACTAAAGGCTAGTGGGGCCTCTCTCCCATCCAGGATCCTCTAAGGAGCTGAGGTCAACACACCTCAGAATGGCCCCATTGAAGGGTTAGGAAGCTGGGGCATCTGTCCTCCATCTGCTGTCCCATAGCAGTAGAAAACTGGTAAGAGATGTTAACTCTCCCACACTCCTGGCCTGCCCTGCAAGCCCCCCCACCCCCACCCATAGTCTCTGCAGCCAGACACCTGCAGGGAGGGACAGAACCCTCAGCCTGTAACACAGCCTCTACAGATGTCCCCCACTGCAGGCACCAACAGCATTTGCTGCAGAGAACAAACAGGTGACCAAAAACTACCACTAATCCATAAAAAGAGTGACCCACTCTTGAGGCCTTCTCTGCCCTGTTGTCGTGCCCTTCCCTTTGGTAACAGCCTTACCTATAAGCATGCACTCAGTATCCACCTTCCCCCACAGACTGTGTCCTAAGTGCAGGAACATGTCCATCCTGCTCACTTCCACGTCAGCACCGACCGCAAAGCCTGAACAGAGGTGTTTACAAATACCTGTTATATGTGTCATTGCACCTTTTACTTAATGTAGCTTGGTTGTGGGTCATATTTGTTCAGCATGAATGAAGACTTCTGGCTTGTTTTTGCCTGTCTTTTGTTTACACTTGGTCAACTGAACTGCTTCTGTTGGATGGTAGATGACACTGTTTCTCAAAGAAGCTGAAGTCAGTTAAAAACTCAGGTGAGAGGCTCTCATCTAGTTTCATTTAAAGAAATTTGCTAAAAGTTCCTCCCTTTAACCTTCTTACTGTCAAGACCCACTTATAAAGCACAGGGTTAGAATTATAAAAGATTTAATCAGGTTTCCTCTTTCTTTCAGAGGATGAAAATTTAGCTTCCTCACACAGTAAGCTGTATGATGTTATCACTGCCTGTTCTGGGAAGGACAAGCCTATTCCACTTAATGACTAGCATGTTCTCTGGATTTTATTTTCTTGGAGCCTTTCACAGCAGCAGGCAACAGCCATGGGGAGGGGACTGGCAGATTAGCTGCCCCCAGATGCAGTGGAGGGAGAAAGGATGGCAGAAATGGAGAACAGCATGAGTCACTCTTAGGGGATAATGCTCCAATTTTCTGCCAATGTGTTTTGATCAAGACAAATAACAGTAACTCACTCATATTAACTCAAGGAAAGGGTGGAGGTGGTTAATGTAAAGATAAAGAAACACCTCATGAGAAGGCTAGAAAATGTGAACAACCAGGACTCAGGAAAGACAAGAAACAAAGGATTGCTGGGGTTTGGCCTCCTGTATCTCCCTCCCTCCTGCCCTCCCTCCTTCTCTCTCTCTCTCTCTCTCTCTCTCTCTCTCTCTCTCTCTCTCTCTCTGTGTGTGTGTGTGTGTGTCACCCCTCTACCCATCTTCATTCTCATTTCCTTCCTCTAACAACCAATTTCTTGTTCATGATTTCTGCCGCACACAGCCACCATACATTCTTCTCCTCACACATGAACATTTCAATTCTAGCTCCTACCTCTAAGAGCTAACTGGCTCTTTGTTTCTCAATTCCACATCTCCAGCAGAGGAATCTGACCTGCCCTGCTTGTTTGAACTCGGACAAACTCCAATAACAAGCACAGATTACTGAGGAGCCTAAAGGCAATGCTAACTTTGACACAAGTTTGGACTCTGGTCCAATCAGTGTGGTAGGAATGAGAATGGGAGGAAAGAGTTCCAGGGCCCAGGACACAGACATGCCCACTCAGGTCGGGGTGAAGGCAGAATTCCCTAAGAAAGGACTGTAGATGGTACAAATGACCCAAAATACTATCTGCCCTTCGCCTTCCCAAAAGGGGTGGGTAGCTGGTGCAGATATTTAAATATTCTGGGGACAGCCATATCAGAGCCACTCTTCCACTCCTCCCATACACCTGACCACTTCCAACTACATGCATTTGTGACTCTCTGCCCGGAGCGTTTGCTACTCACAGGTGCATGACCAAGGCAAGCCAGAGGTGCCTAGAGTTGATGGCACCAGAAGCAGCATTCAAACAGTGACAAATGCAAGTTGGTAAATACCCACATATTTGGCCCTTAGGTGGGACAACTCTGAGGTATGTTCTGCACCAGCAGTGTCCAACCTTATGGTTTCCCTGGGCCACACTGGAAGAAGAAGAACTGTCTGGGACCACACATAAAATACATTAACGATAGCTGATAGGCTAAAAAAAAAAAAAAAAAAAAAAAAAAAAAAAAAAAAAAAAAAAAAAAAAAAAAAAAAAAAAAAAAAAAGAGGTCACAAAAAACTCTCACAATCTTTTAAGAATTTGTGTTGAGCCACATTCAAAGCCGTCCTGGTCATGCCCAACCTACACTTTCTCCGAGAGGTCCAGACTACGACTGAGCCACAGGCGCCCGCAGAGCTGCGTAGTAACATAGAATTTTCCAAATTAAGAGTTTGAATCAACACTGTCTCCAGATCTACACTCCAGATCTTGTCTCCTCCCTCTGTATCACAGTTCCCTTGCTCCTATTCTAGGAAGCCATTATCACAAAACACTTAGAGACAGCAATGCCATGACAAAATCTACAAATGTATCGTTTCCTACAGTGAAGTGTGTTCGCTCTCTGGATATCATTACAAGTAAGTGGTTAGCTCCTAGGTCCTCTGAACTTGTGGAACAGGCTGTCTCAACAATAAAAGCACCAATTTATAATAGCCTAAGAAATGAACCAAGTAGTCCAATCTTAGAAATCTGTCCTAATCAAAAAAATGCAGTCAATAGCCAAAATAATAATTTAAAAACGACACAAAGTTCTTCAAATGGAAAGGTATACTATGTCCATGCTTAAAAATTCAACATCATAAAGATGTCAATTCTGCCAAGTAAACATATAAATTTAATGCAATCCAAATAAAAATTATCAGTAGTATTTTTGAACTATTTTCATGTGGAAAAACAAACAAGTAAAACTAGCCAGAAAAATCCTATTTTAAAAAAAAATGTAATGAGGGCAAATTAGCCCTGCCAGATATTAAAATATGATATAAAGCTACATTAATTAAAGTGACATCATACTGGCCTATAAATAGACATGTGAATGGAATATTACAGTAATAGACCTAAAAGCATGCAGGAAATTAATATATGATAAAAATGTATTATTAAAGGAAGGGTGTTAACACAGTGGATGGCCATTTAGGGAAAAAAAAAAAATTGACTCCACTCCTGTAATAAGTTTAAAACTAAATAAATTACAGACAAAGCAAACACTTAAATGTAAAAACTGAAAAACACAAAGTTACTAGGGAAAAAAAAAATATGGAAGAAAATTTTATGCATTCTCAAAATAAGGAAGGCCTTCTGAGCAAGACATATAAATCAAAAGTTATAAAAGAGAAGATTATTCAATATGACTCCACAAAAAATAAAATTTAAAAAAAATTCCACAGCAAAAGCCTCCATAGGCAAAGTCAAAGAATACATTAAAAACAAGGCAGGTTTGTCCAATTAATATCATAAATGGGTCAGTTCCCTGGCATATAAAAAGTTCCTCAAAATTACACAAAATCAATAACCCAATAGTTTTTAATAGGTGTGCAAAGGATAAAAATTATCCATAGAAAATTACAAATACTCTTAAAATATGATTCATTTCAATCATATTACTTCCTAATACTAAATCTTACTAATTAAGATAACTGCAATTACAACTATAGTGAAATACTACTTTCACCTATCAAACTGGCCACATGGAAAACCCTGATGTCATCTGTGTTGATGAGGATACTGGGGAAACAATCTCATACCTTGCTAGCGCAAGTATGAAGAGCAACAGCTACTGAAATTTTAAATGCACATACCCTTTAATCTAGCAACTCTACTTTCGTGGGCAACTCAGCAAATTTTTTCTATAGTAAGTCCAAATAGTAAATATTTTATGCTCTGGGCCATGTGGTATCTGTCTCAACTACTCGACTCTGTCACTGTAGTGTAAAATCAGTCACAGACGTTAAATAAAGAAATATAGCTGCATTCCAATAAAAAAAATTTATTTACAAAAACAGCTGTGGGTGGGATGTGGCCTGAGGGCCACAGTTTGCCAACTCCTGCTCCAGGAGGTTGTAGAAGCAGAAGGCTGGGCATATCCTCACTGTAGCAGAGACCACTGCTGTCCCCAAACTCCATGTATTCCCCATAAAAAAAAAAATCTACAGCCAGGTCTTGGATGCCCAATTGAGGACTGTGTTTTCAGCCCTCTTTGCAGCCTGGTGACCATGAAAGTAAGCTTTCAATGATGTGTGAGCAGAAGTTCTATTTCCAACCTCTGGCTCATATGCACAAGCTAAAGATTTCTTAAGTAGAAAGCTCTGTTCTTCTCCCCCTTCTCACTGGCTGCTGACACTGACCAGAATGATATTAAGACCAAATACTGCAAATACTGAAAATGGCAGAGCTGCCATCAACCAGAAGTGGATGTGGCAGAGTGGCCCGCAGTCCCCCACATAAGAGAAATTGTTCCAAACCTGGTCTGGGGGGAACATTTTTGCTTTCACAACCTCTTTCTGAGAAGTTAGCATTCCTGATAAAATGCTTAAGCAATTTTCTGTGAACTTTAATGGGATTAAAGTTTGCTCTAGGAAACCAATTACCCACATGCCCAATTACCCACACACAGTTGCCAACTGTCAATCAAGGGTCTAGTGACCTTTAACAAGACTTTCTTTTCTTTCTATGCCTAGTCTAACAATGATTAACTGAACTCTTTTTCTATCAAATGTCCCTGCCAAAAGTGAATTTGGGAAGTGGTCTTCTAGGGTCCATTCCCTTATATCTGTGATTGTAACAAAACTTTGAGACAGGCTTATAGTTAAATTGTCTGAAAAGTTTTCTTTAACACTTGGAAACACTCACCTGACACTGTACCATGCATGAGAAATAAATTTATTTTTCTTTGAGACATTTAAGTTTGGTCTCTATTGCAGCATCCTAATTTACCCTAATATGTTCACACTTTGTAAATTTGCTTAAATTTACTAAATGTTTACTTTGTGCCAGAGAACATACTAAGCACTTTACCTACATTATAAAGTCACTAAACTCCATATCTTCCCCATAGTAAAAGATCTGGATGCTAGGACTGGATGCCAGGCCAGAGACCACCACCACTAATAATAATAGTAGTTGTAGCAGCAATGATAACAATAATATTAAACCAGCCACTATTTATTGAATCTTCCTATGTGCCAAGCACAGAGCATAACTCTATACCTTATTCTTTACAGCTTTCTGGGGATTCTTCTTAGACGTAACAAGCAGCCAATCCAAGTTTTATCACTAGCATTAAATTAATCTCTCCAATAGGTTAATTCACTGCATTTAGAAAATAAAAGGAGACTTACTGCTTTCATAAGACAAATTCCTGACAATAAAGTTCAACACAATCGTCTTGCTTAGGGGAGATACAGAGAAAATGCAGCACCTTTTAAAAGGGGTATGATTCCCCTGGCACATATCAGCATCACTGGGTCAGAACTGGTGGTGGAATTTTATTTTTACTGCTTTCCAAGAAGGGATTTTATTTTTACAGGCTGAGAAGCACCGCACACTTTCGCTGGTTAAGGGTATCTCACTGGTCCTTCAGAAGGCAAACCTTTAAAGGTGCTCTTCAACACTTTTCTTCTAAATGTCCTTTCTCTTTAGGAGAAAATAAAAAATGTCCCCAAAGACTTGGCTCAGTTTTAAACCAACCTCAAATTACAGACATAGGAGGAGGATTTGATTTTGATTTGAGAAATGGGCTGGGCCTGGAATATTTTTACAGTCTTTTCTCTAAAGGGGATTTTAAAGCTGAAATAGGGTTGGATGGAGTTGGGGGTTTGGTTTTGGTTTTTTATAGTAGTTTTTGGGATCATTTCTACTTGATGGCATTTCTGAGGCAAGGAACAGAGGAGCGGTCTCAAATGGGAGGTGTGCATCAATCCACTATTGTAAATAGAGAAACTAACAATGGAGACGCACCGAGGGGGCAGGATTCCTCGGGACCAGAGCCTCTGGGTCCCTTGCCACCAGAAGTATAAATCAGTCATATGACTATTCCACATCATCAGAGAGCAGTGCTCTGTTGTATAGAGTGATTCAAAGTCACCTGAAGGTGTCTAAACCTCCACTTCCCGATTTGTTAAATGAAACCAATGCTACTACTTACTTGGTGAGACTACTGTGAGAGCAATTTTGGAGTGTTTAAGCATACACCCTCTCTGAAGACCGGCAGCCTAAATTCTAATCCTTATGCCACGCCACTAAAGTGTAAAGCCCTAGCAAATAAGTTCTTTGTGCTTCAACTTATTCATCTCTATAATGGGAGTAGTGAGAATATCTATCTCATGGGAATATTGTAAAGATTAATTTTTTAAATGTATATACAGGGATTCATATGGTGCCTAGCATGATATAATTGGCATTACCCTACCACCACTACTACTATTTAGCAAGAGAAGTTTCCAGCCATGTCACGGTATCAGCAAGGGGTGAGCAGTGGTCCCTGGAACTCCTAAGATAGCCTTCCTCAGAAGAGTGAACTCAGGAAAGAGTCAGACATCGCAGGTCTGTGAATGCAGGAAGCTGTGTGGGCTGTGCCCTGGACTGTGGCTTTGCCCATGAACACAGGTAGGGACTCAGATCGGTAATTTGGGGAGCTACAGCTCTGTGCACACACTCACCCTGGCCCTGGACAAGTGGGATGTCCTCCCTGGTGACCCCCTGGGGCCCTCTCAAGTGAACCAGTGTCTTGGGACTATGCAGGACTCATCTTTACTAGTGACATACTCTGGCAGCAAGAAAAAAACAGCTGAGACAGTGTTGGGACTGTCCCGCTGGTGTGAAAGGACTGGCTGTCCCACCTGTCCTTTGAGACTAAGAAAAAATCCTGAGAGTTCCCTGATGGTGTAGCGGCTTAAGGCTTTGGCGCTGGTGCTGTCAGCACTGCGGCCTGGGTTCGATTCCCAGTCAGGAAGCTACCCACATACCAGAAAGCAAAAAAAAAAGAAAACAGTATGGAGGTTCCCCGATACATTAAAAAAAAAAAAAAAAAATCCTGGAATTTATAGATGTTTTCAGGTCATAGAAGTCTCAAAAGATTTTACAGTCCCTGCACAAGAGGAAAAGTTAAACAAGCTATTGAAAAAATAATCTATTGAAAAAAATAGATTGCTATGCATCCATCCACTTACTTCACAAATAATTATTCAACACTTACTATGTGCCAGGTACTATTCAAAACAGTAGACGGGGAGGGAGAATTTGTGGTCAAGGGTACTAAGTTTCAGTTATATAAGATAAATAAGTCTTAAAGACCTGCTGTACACCATAATGCCTATAGTTAACAACAATGTATTATATATTTTTTAATTTGCCAAGAATGTAGCTCTTAAGTGTTCTTATCACAAAAATAAATATGTAAATAAAGAGGGTAGGAAGAAACTCTCAGAGGTGATGGACACTTTTATGGCACTGATTGTGGTGACGGTTACGGAGGTGTATATTTATCTCCAAACTCACCATGTTGTATACATTAAATATGCACAGCTTTTTGTATGTTGGTCATACTTTAAATCCTAGAGACACAACAGTAAGCAAGGTAGTCAGAGAGATGTGACACCTATAACCTGTGTTGTAGAGTTCATACAAGACATCAAATACCGAATTATTTTGTAACGTTAAACGTGTTTTCTCACTTTTCACTTGCATTCTCACCCCCCATCTCTAGAAGGGCATAGAGCTATCACCCAGGAGTAAGGGCATCCATGTACAGTGATGGTTATACACAGCCAAATGCTGGCCTCACTGGCCGGCCTCCAAGACTGAAGTGCTCCTCAAGAAGGAGTTTCTCTGGGTTCAGACTGTGCAAATGCAAGAGTCCCTATTTAAATACAATAGCCCTGCAGCCATCACGCATTACATCACTGTCACTCATTAACACCTTTCAAGTGTAACAACAACAGGGAGGATGAAGAAATCCTGGAGAAGGACAAAATCTAAGAGAGTACTTCCAAGAAAAATAAAGCTGGATTATGGGAAGGGGGTTACCAAGAGGTTAAAGAAGGGTGTGTTGGAGTGTTGAAGGACTCTCTTGAAGGAAGAATCAAAAGGCAACAGAATAACTGGTAACAAACTGAATGATGTCTAGGGAAATGGACTATATAATTAACTACTCACATATGAGATGAGACAATTAAGTTTGTGAGTTCATCCTAGAAAAAGTGCTACATACCTCGTTGCTGGTATCACTACGGTTGCCTTCCAAGTGCTCCCTTTGGGAAACCATGCACTGACGCCAGCATCTAGTCCACCCCTCAAAGCCATTTTGGAACTCTTTTCCTGCAATGGGCATCAGAGCAGTTGTCGGACCGAAAATCTGACAATTAAGTTCACAAACTTGCCACTGTGCGCTTACACTGACAGCTCTGTACCAACAACTCAGTAAGGCGTCATAAGGTTACTGCCAAGGTTATGACACCTTACAAAGTTGTTGGTACAGAGCTGCCAGCATAAGCACATGGTGGCAAGTTTGTGAACTTAATTGTCAGATTCTGAGTATGATGACAGCTCTGATGCCCGTTCCAGAAAAAGAGTTCCAAAGCTGCTTTGAAAAAGGGACTAGGTGCTGGCGTTGGCGCATAGCTTCCCAAGGGGAGAACTTCAAAAGTGACTGTAGTGATATTCAGCTATGAGGTATGTAGCACTTTGTCTAGGATGAGTTCACAAAATTGTTTGACTTCATATATTTCACATCTATCTGAGCCTCTTAACAGTTCACAGTCATTTTGGAAAGTAGGCAGATATGTAAAAATATGGACAAAAATCTTCTTTACACAGCAGGAAAATTCACCCACTACAAAACTGTTTAATTACAGAATAACTAAATGAGAAGCCTTGATGGTGAAGGACCCCTCCAAGAGGTGCTTGATGACCGCTCTGGGGCTAATTCCAGGGTTTGACTTGCTGAAGGGGGGGCTTTAAATTGGGGACACAAGCTCAATAGCCTGGACAATAAAGGAGTCTTTAGAACCTGTTTGGAGTAAGAGAGGGGGAATGGCAAGGTCACTGGCAGAAGACAGAACAAGGATGAGAGCCTTATTAGTTCTCTACTGTGTGGTCTATGATGCAAATCATCTTCCCTGTTTCCACATGAAATCTTCAGTAAGAAGTGCA
The DNA here is from genome assembly GCA_004026885.1 of Lyroderma lyra. Lineage (NCBI taxonomy): Eukaryota > Metazoa > Chordata > Mammalia > Chiroptera > Megadermatidae > Lyroderma > Lyroderma lyra. The sequence continues at coordinate 354,114 of PVJL010000046.1, forward strand.
GTCTGGTTAATGTGTCCGGAGCTGGGGGTTCACCAAAAACCGTAGGGAATAGTGTAAGCACCGGCTATCCACAGGAGGTCTGCCACATTATAAATTATAATATAAAAAATTATAAATAAAAGAACTCAAGTTGTACGGGGTCCACTGCCTGAAGCTGGCTGCCTAATGCAGGGCTATGAGTTTGGAGATGGGATTTTTTAATGGTGGTGAAAAGGTCTGGATATTCAAAATACAGTGGTTTGATGAAGCAATACAAAAATCAGTATTTTGCATTCAAAACCAGGTCCCTACTTTTCCAAAAATGAATAGGCCTAATCCTCACAGCTTGGGGAACATCATAGGAATTATTTCCCCATTTTCAGGACAGATGTGAGTCTTGCTCAGCAAGACTAGAGAACTTCACCAAGGTCCCTTTTCCCAAGGATGGCAACAATGAGAGAACCTGGCTCTCCACTGAGAAACGAGACACAACCTGTGGGGCCTGGGAGCCACATTTGGGCATAGAGATTCATGATGTTGATTTTCTAAAAGTACATTCCATTTTCTTCTCCACCAGAAGGCTGCTGAGACACCATTGGGTGGCACTATTGCTTACATTTTAAAATTGCAGGCTGTCAAGCCAAGTCACATTTCAAACCCAGCAGTCAACAGAAGAGCAGAGCATTCTCTGAGGAGCTCTAGAAGGCCGCTTCCCATGATCAGCAAGATGGTTCAAGTACAGAAGGTTCAAAGTAAGTAAAATGTAATTTCTTGGAAAATAACCCAACTTGTGTAAGAAGACACGGCCTACCAGATTCAGTAAGCATTAGCATCCTCATAGCAGTTTCCATGCAGTTTGACATCCTAATGAGCTACATGCTGGGTCCAAGAAGAGTTGCCAGAAATTGCCACTCACTTCTGTTCAGGGCTTATGGGGAAGGCCTACTGCTTTGTGGCTTCTCCTTCCCACAAACATACTTAAGTTTTGCTTAGTCAATTACCCACCATGACTCCTATATCCATTTACAGTAACTTCTACTCAGAAAAGTTCTACCTCTTTCGCTAACGAGGGCTGTGATGAACTCAAGGTGCCCGCAGCTATATGTTTAGCTACTCCCCCTGTTTGGACTTCCAAGACCATCTTTGGCACTACAGAAAAATGGATCTTTAAGGAGTATAATGATTCTCATTACTCCTCCTCACACACTCACTTCACTAGCCGACACACATCAGCCTGGGCGACAGCCAGCAAAGCCAACACTGGGAACAACTGTCACTGTCTGGCACAACACACACCCATGTGCCATACACAATGAACTATTATTCGACAAAGAACCCTGTAGTAATTGTGTTTTTCACTGATTTAAATAGCTCCTTCTATGCTGCTGCCCCAGACTAAAACCAGGTATGTCCACTGCTAATCGCATTACAATGAAAGATTCCATTATCACGATGCATTACCTGTGCCACCTTTTTTCAGCGGCACAACCCCAGCTTATGACAGTCAGGAAAGCAACAGGGGAGAAGGAAGAACCAAAGGCACAAGTCACACATAAAATAAGAGGGAAAAGACAATAAAGAATTATGCCAACATTTGCTGTAATGGGTGTGACCGGTGGTGAGCACCCTCCCTTTTCAAACCTGGCTCCTAGAAAAAATAAGAAGAAAAGGCCCCAACACAGAGTTTAAACAGAGTCCTCTCCTTGCTACTCAAAGTGTGGGCCACAGGGCAACAAGCACCACCTGAGAGCTTGACAGAAATGCAGTCTCTCAGGTTTCACTTCCATCTTGATGATCTTCCTTCAAATGTACACCACAAATGCCCAGTTCTGTCGGGCAGCTTCCTGGAGCAGCTTGCTGTATCCGAGTTTTTCCTTTTTCTCCTCAACATTCGGTACAGTATTGTACATACACGCAATGGGTGTTTCAACATTTGCTCAATGATCAGTCTCCACAACCATCCCTACCTGATCAAGAACACTTGACCTTTCAGCATGAATTTTTCTTTTTTATGTTTCAATGAGAAACTGAATTTTTAAGTTTAAATATATAAACATTTAAAACCCTAATTCTATTTTATACACTTAAGTTATAATTCACTCCAGTTTATTAAAATGCTGCTTTTGGGCTTTCCCACCAACAACTTGGCATTTTTAATACATTCTCATTATTAATAAAAATCTGTGTTTTAAGGAACAAATTTTCAACCTGGCTTCTGAAAGGGTCCCCAGGGAACTGCTGTGGGTAACTACTGACAGGAAGAAAACCTAACATTCACCATGTGAAATGACCATCTGCACAGCCACAGGGCCATTCCCAGAGGTGGCCTGGGGACTAGCACCTCGCACTGCGCTCCTTCTGTGACCAACAGCAAGGAAGACTTCTTCTTCCTCATCCCCTCCGGAGGCTGGCCTGTCTGATGTGGGTGCCAGTAAATGACAATTGAGCATAAGTGGCCTGTTTGTGTTGAATGGGATCGACATGGGCTATCAACTAGTAAAGTGCTTATTAAATATGCACTTTCTCCCTCCCTCCCTCCCTCTCTCTCTCTCTCTCTTTCTCTCTCCTTTAATAACCAAGGGCAACTATTAATATGTACTTGCAGATTGTGAACAGAATTTCAAAAGCATGCAGCACCCAATTGGGCACTCACCAACCCAATCTGGTAACGAGCACATGGGGTCAGTCAGTGATGGCTGGGGATGGGCAAAAATGCACTTCAGGGAATCTGTGATTTGCAAAGTTGGAGGATGAGAGGAACTTCTCCGTATTTAAGAATACAGAAGCTACAAGAATTGCTTAGGTGCATAAAAGTTTAAACGTAGGGGTTAAAAGTGAGCCTGTGAGTAGCTTAGAGCGGTGTTTTTCAAACTTGGATTGCAACCCACACTTTGAGAACTACATTTACATCATGACCCAACACAGACACACGTATACATGCAGACAGGTAACTGAAATGAAAATTTCATAAAACACCCCTACTATATATTTTCTATCCTATTCCATTCCATTTCAGTTTTCAATGATGTTTGTGACCCATTAAATTGATTTCAGAACTCACTGATGGATGATTTATTATTATTGATGGTTAGCAGCTTCCCATTGAAATTTTTTTTAAAAAATCATCTTCATGAAAAGATGGGAAACTTGGGCACATAATCATCACATACCTCAATTTTAGCATCACAAAGACCTGGGTTTTAGTCCCAGTTCTATCACTAGTTTAAAAGCTGGGAAGGGTACTTAAGTTTTATAAGTCTTAATTTCTCCATCTGTGAAGTGAGTAATAGTATCTATTATATGATAAGCTCTCAAATGACAGCTACTAGCAGCAACATCAGGAGAATGATGATGATGATGATGTGTTCACTCATCTTGAAAAATGTCCCAGAAATGAGAACATAATCCAGGGGAGAGCAAGCCCCACAAAATGCAAGAACCTTCCGTGCAAGTATCATTTCATTTATGAATTACACAGTTACCCAAAGAAAGGTTCTCCAGAAAACATGGTGGTCTTATTTTCCAAATTCTAAAAGGCACAGTTTATACAGTAATGCTAAGACAAGTACCTATATGGGCATGTTCATAGCAGCACTTCACAACTGCCAAAAGGTGCAAACAGCACAAATGACCATTCACCGACGAACAGGTTACTCAGATGCAACATACTTCAGCCGTGAAAGGGAATGGAGTGCTGATGCATGCTACAACGTGGGTAAACCCCCAAACCATGTTAAGTGAAAGAAGCCAGACACAAAAAGTCACGTATTGCATGACTTCACTTATGAGAACTATCCAGAATAGATAAAGCCATAGAGACAATGCAGACTGTTGGTTGTGGGGTGCTGAGGGAGGGGAAAGAGGACCACAATGCCTAATGGATAAGGGGCTTTACTTTGGGGTGATGAAAATGTTTTGGAACTAGACAGAGGTGGCAGTTGCACAACATTACGAATGTACTTAATGTCACTGAATTGTTCCCTTGAAAAAGGTTAATTTTATGATATTTGACTTTCACCTCAATAAATTATTTTTCTTAAATGGGAATGCCTAGTACATAGGAAGAACCCCAATAATTATTAGTAAATTTTATTACCAGCCCCCTCTACATAAATATATTATTATTACACTGTTCTTCTTAAATGATTGGCACAATCCAAAGGCATTAAGTCTGTCTTGATAATATTATAACTAAAAAAATTCATAGATTCTCCTCAAGAGAAAGAACAAGAAAGCAGCATCTAAAGAAAGCACTGTATTTAACAACATGTGAAACTCCCACCAGAGCCACACAAATGGATGGAAGTAGGAGCACCCAGCTAAACAAGGATGCAAAAACAAGGCACAAAACTAAAGGAAAAAATGTGAATGAATATTTTTTAAAGGCAAACTTACTTAACACATCTGGAGATGATATCCATAATGAAGAGATTGCTTTCACAGGACCAAGACTATTTCAACAAGCTAGAGGGGGAAAAAAGATTTAGAGAAAACAAAATAATTTTTTTAGATTTTTTAACTATTGACATATATTTGACATACAACATGTAAGTTTGAGGTATGCAAGATATTGATCTGTTACATTTATATCACAATGTGATTGACACTACAGCATTAGCTAACACCTCTATTGTGTCACATAATCATCATTTCTTCTAGTGTTGGGAACAATTAAGATCTAGTTTCCTAGCAAGTTTAATTTTATAATAGAGTTTTGTGGTCTATAGTCATTGTACTGTGTATTCATTCTCCGGGACTTATTCACCTACTAGCTGCACAAAATAAAATTTAATAGGAGTAATGTGACGCCCTATATTTAGGTGGGGTTTTTTTTAAGGTATAGAATGAGATAAATCTAATTTAGGAGCTATCCATTTAATAAAAGATACCGGGTTTAAATTAAATAACTGCTATATGGCTACTTTAAACAAAACAAAACCAAAAAAAAAAGCAAAAAAAACAAAGTTAGCTTTCATTGATAGAAACACAGTGTCCGTGTCTAAGGAAAGGAAGGGAAGAGTCCCCCTGCCATCACTGGATTGAATACCACATTGTAAGAGACAATGATCCACTGGAGCATAGGCCAGGGAGAACACATTACGTTAACAAGGGGTCTAAGAAAATAGTCCGAGGAAAACTGGAAAAATTTTGCCTGGGGGAGAAAAAAAAGGAGAAATACAGTAAGAAGAAAATTGCAGTCAAAATTATCCACAAAAATCCTGGAAACTACCTACGTACACCGAGGTCTGAAAACCTCAGAGGGAATGAACCAAAGGGAAGTGTCCACGCAACTAAATGGGTTTCCAACCTTTAGGACAATTTATCGACCCCTAGAAGTAAATGGGAGGTTGTATAAGTTTCCCAGGGCTGCGGTAGCCAAGTCCACAAACTAGGGGGCTTAAAACAACAGAAATTAATTTCCCCACCACCCTGGATGCAGCCGTCTGAAACCAAGGCATCGGCGGGGCCATGCTCTCTCTGAGAGGTTGGATAAAATCCTTCCTGCATCTTCTAGTTTCTGGTAATGACGTCAGTCCCTGGCGCTCCTTGGCCTGCAGCTGCATCACTGGACTCTCCGTCTGGGCTGTCCTAGGGCATTCTCCTGTGCGTCTCTGTCTTCATATGTCACTTCCCTCTTTTTATAAGGACACTACTCATATCAGATTAGGGCCCATCTTAATAACTTCATCTTAACTGGATTATACCTGCAAAGATCCTATTTCCAAGTTAGGTCACCAGGAGTTAAGACTTCAACGTATCATTTGAGGCACACAATTCAATCCACAACAGAGTGTACAGAACAGATTCTAGAGTAAATTCGTACACAGCAAAGTGCCCACCATTAGACTTTAATAGTCAGCCCCTATAACATCCGAAGATGTTAATAGATATGTTTGTTGTTATGATAATTAATGTCTGCTAGACTTGCATCTAAATTTCCCTTGTTCCAACCCACATACATACCATATGAAACTCTGAAAACTTGGAAAAGCTTTGAAAGGAAACTTAGTCTTCTGCTTTCTGTGTTTCTAAATTGGTATTCTCTATGGTGACCCCACTGACCAGCTTCACTTCCTACCTTCAGGCATCTTTCTAGAAGTCAGGTTCTAAAGCCACCAGGTAAGTATTTTAAGTAACATACATACAGATGAGATGATACTAAAGGCCTCAGTCATCTCAGATACAAAATGGAGAAAATAGGACACCCTCTCTCACAAGGTCATTGTGCATAAATGAGGTAATACCTATGAGAACTGCACTGAAAACAAAGGCTGGCCCCTTGTTAAGTGCTCAATGGCAGCTATGCTCACTGTTATTATTTAAACAGTGCAAGCTCTATTATGTGAAAAGAGATCTAATGAAGTCTGTGGTGATGTTGCGTACTTACAGTAGTAACTAAACAACTAGGGCAATCCATAAGTGATCCAGTCTGCTTTGCAAAACAAAAGTTCCTCCTTCATAGATATGTGTAAACAGAGGTTGTGTCCACGTGTTAGAGATGCCACAGAATGTGTGCTGTCATCTGAACTTAGGAGGACAATTCCTCCCTCACAGGGTTGTTGCAAAGATTAAGAAAATCACAAAGGAAAAAGGCATAGCCCAGTGCTTGGCACATAGCCAGGTGTTCAGGAGGTATCACTACTATTGTAATCACATCTGTTATTAAGTCATTGTTAGAAAAGACTCTTGTCGCTCAGAAGACTCCCTTCTAACTCTCAACCAGAAGACCAATCACTGAGTAGATTTTCCTAATGTTCACTTAATAAGAACATCTGCCTCATAAATATTTCAGAAAGAAATAAAGTCCAGGGTTCTAAGAGCTGAGATTTTGAGGACTCATAAAAATGTTTATTCTGAGACATTCATGGCAGCATTGTTTATTAAAAAGTCAAGACTGAGAAATAACTGAAACACACCAAGTTGGAGAACAAAATTGAAAACAATGGTGTGTGATTAAGAGCACGGGCTCTGCAGTCAGGTCTGAAGCTCCACTCAGCCTTTGGCAAGTTAAACTCTCTCCGCCCACTTCTCTCTTATTCCCAGGGTGGTTCTGAGAATCAATGCCAGCAAAGCATTTAGCAAGCTTTCAATGATGATTATGATGGTGACAATGATGATTGTGATGGGGTGATGCCACCACCTGAAGAATAATGCTCTATATAGTTCTATATAGTTCATATATAAATGCTATATAGTTCATATATAAAACTAATAAATGTGGCTAAAATTTTTTAAGTTGGCCATACAGTAGAGAAACAACAATACATTAACCCAGTGATGAAAATTAGCACGACCAAGGTCATCATGTAGCTACAGATGAGATACACTGAGATAGACACAGCACCCTCCAAGGAGAGCACTCTGGCCAGTAATACCTAACCTGAGTATAGTCAAGAGACAACATCAGATAAACCCAAACTGAGGGGTGTTCTGTAAAATCAATGTCTTTATTCTTTCAAAATGTCCATGTCACGGAAGGCATTGAACAGTCCAGATTAAAAGATACTGAAGAGACATGACAACAAAATGCTATATGTGACTGTGGACTAGATCTTGGACTAGAAGGAAAAAAAGACAGTATTGGGACAACTGATTAAAACTGAAATACAAACCGTAGATAAAAGTATTATATCATTAACTTTCCTGAATGTAGGTAGTATCTGTACTATGACTATGTAAGAGAAGATCTTTGTTCTTAGGAAATGGGCACTGAAGTATAAAGAAGTAAAGGGGCCTAAGCCAATGCAGTCTATATCAAATAATCCAAAAAATTAATAATTAATTAATGTAATTAATATTAATTTTTTTATTTTTCAATAACTTTATTGAATAAAGAAGAGGGCATGATAAAGCACATATGGCAAAATGTTGAAAATCAGTGAACTTAGATAAAGGGTATTTGGATATTCTCTATATTAGCAGCTTTCCTAAGTTTGAAATGACTTCTGAGTAAATAATTTTTTATAAGTCTATAGGGAAAGGAAAGTAGTAGTAGACATCAAACAAGGTTGGCCCTGAGTTGATCATTGTTGAATCTGGGTGATAAGTACACAGGGTTCATTACACTCCTCTGCTGACTTTTGTATACATTTTAAAAGCAAGTCATAAAGCACCAAGAATAAAACGACAGTTTTTTGTGTGTGCTCACCCGTGTCACTGTGTGTGCACATCTCTGCGCACGTGTGTGATTACAGCATGGTGTGCACACACATGTACGAACGGATACTTATTAATATCAAAGGGCAAAGAGCGCCTCTTTCTCGTCAGGGCCACGTAAGATAGCAAAGCACAAGCTTTAGGGTCAGGCTACCAGAGCTTCAAATCCAAACTCTTCCCCCTCTTAGGTGGAGCTGGGATTTGATCTGGGGAAACTTACTTAACCACTTCGTTCCTCAACTTCCCCATCTGTAAAATAGGAACAATAATAGGAACTACCTCCCCAGGTTATTAATGAAGCTTAAATATGTTAATACATGCAAAGTGCTCAGAACAATGCCTTACACTGTTCTTACTATTATTTTTAGTTACATCATGGGTAATTTTTACTGTCTCCTTTACACCTTTCCTTATTGTTCAAAACTTTTTCGTGCAGTGACTTTATAATCTGAAGAACAAAAAGAGAACATTTTTGGTTTAGTAAAATAAAAATAAAATAGAAAAGAGGAAGGAAGGGAGGGGAAAAGAAAGGGAGGGAGGGAGGGAAATACTTGTTCTTCAGGGCTAATTTCAGTTTCCCCTACAGTTGAACTGTGTGCCTTTAATAGATCATTATAATTGCCATTATTTGAAGAAAACTTGAGGGGATTTTCTTCCCTAGAAAATAAAAAATTATTTTGTAGTACAAATGGTCTGTCTCTGGTGTACTTGTCCTATAATTTGGGGATTCGAAGTTTCTTAAAGGCAGGACAAACATGAGTGCCCATCTAGATAATGGTAAAGTCTTTTCTTTTCCTACTTCAATGTTGATCATTTTTAAACATACAAAAGTTGAAAAAAAATGGTATGAACACCTCTGTAGCTGCCACATAATTTCAGTGATTAGCATTCTGCCATCTGCCATGTTTGCTTTCTCTAACACACATAGACATGCTCTTCTTTTTTTTCTGAACACATTAAGTTGCAGGTATCAACCCACTTTGCCCCTATGCATTTCTCAAGCATGACTCACTTATGATCTCCTAAATAACCACAAAGGTATTAGATAATAGCAATAACATTCATACACCACACCAGTAAACATTGTCACAAAATTATTTATTCATTCTACAAATACTTATTGAGGAGTTACTATCAACAAGTCTGAGCTTGGAGTAATGAGCAAAATCAATATGATGGCTGCTCACGGAGTGAGAGGCTGACATTTTGAAATAGTTACACTAGTCACTATACTACACATATTATAATTACAAATGCAGTGAGTGTCATAAACAAAAATGCCAGAGCATATTCACTGCAAATTTACTTTTGACTACTACTAATAACAATGGCTACCATCAATTGCCATATTAATGAAGAGATTTCCAGTCCTAAGTGACAGAAACGCAACTGAATCTAGGTGAAGAGAAAAACAGAGTTTATCAGCTCACTCCAGGTACACCCAGAAGCAAGAGCTTCGAAGACGACTCCCTTTGAATGTTCAGACCCTCATCTCCCTCTTCAATATTGATTTGATTCTCAGACAGCCTCTCTCCGTGTGGCCCAAGAAATGGCTACTGACAATCCAGACATACAAGGACTATGAAATTCTAGATCCAGGAGAAAGAGATGCCCTCTCTCCCAAGGTCCTTACACCAACTTTTAGAGAAGACCCGATTTGCCCAATTTGGGTCACGAGCTCTCTTTGAACCAACCCTTGAAGCCAAAGAAATAGAGTGGTCCCATTGGTCAGACTGAGTCCTATGACCACTCATTGTGCCTGGGGGATGAGCAGGATTGATGACATTGAAACTCTAACAAATGGTTCCTATACCATGTAAGAGGTGTCGGATGGTCAAAAGCCATCCTGCCACCCCATGTCCGTGTCTGAAATTCTCTCTAGAAAGGTCCTGGAGACATTCATAATACAGTGCACACTCCAAACCAAATTCAGGCAGGCAAAAGCCTTCCGATTCTAGTTTGGTCTATGTCTTAACAAACCGAGTCCACCAGAGGTCAGGGCAGAGCGCAAAGTAGGAACAGTCCAGGAGCTGGCTGGCTCTCCAGCCCCGCTCAAATCAGCAACTCTAACCAGCGGTTCCTGGGAACACGGAGGCTGCAGCTGTCAGAAACAAAACCCAGGTTGCAGCACAGGAACAAGCTTCCCTCAGAATTGGCTTCCTAATGGACAGGCTCGACTTCGGAGCCAGGGCACACAGGGTGAGGAAAGTGATTTTTAAAACTCTGTATTCTGCAGCTGCACATGTTCTGCTGAACAAACATAGCCACCAGGGCCCCAGGATCATGCAAAGTGAGATACGAAATGCGGCAGTGTGGAATCAACCAGAAAAGCTGGGTTCCTGGCTCAGCACCCTCCTGCCTGTCTAGGCTCACCCTCCACCACCCTTCCGCAGGCTCACTAAGTCTCAGCCTCACTGACTCCCCTCTGCAACACAAATGTGCCAATCTTGTTCCCATCTCCAAGCCTTTGCACTTGTGGGACCCTCTGTTGGCAAAGTCCTTTTCCTAGATCTTTGCATTCTGGGCTCCTAACTGTCAAGGAGGTCTCATATTAAACGTTAGCACTCCATCTAAAGTAATGTTTCACCCAGCATTACTGACACATCATCCTGTTTACTGCCTTCATATCATTTAACATCCTCTCAATTTATCTGTGAATTGGTTAATGTGTTATTTCCTCTACCCCACAACAAAGCAGAGCAAACTCAGGAACTTTGTCCTGCTATTTACCCAGCATCTAAAACGGTGCCTCCTCAGAGCCTAAGTGCTTGGGAACATTTGATGAATGAACAAACACATAACACAAGATGGTCAGATTAGGTGATATGAACAATGGCTAACATACATGGAATTTCTATTGCATGCTGGGCACATTGCTAAGGGCAGTGTGTAGCACTATAGATGGTTCACTATATTTTTTCAGCTATAACAAAATCTCAAATATTCTCAAGACCTCAAATATCCAGTATAATGTTTCTGATGTCAAAATTCCTCACAGCCATTTATTCCTTTGGCTTAGTTCAGAACCTTTCAAAATATATTTTGTTATAGAAATATTTGTTCAAGTGAAATTTCACCTGGAAGCCCCATATAAAAAACAATTGGGGGGAGAAAAGTATGTGTATTAGACCATTACAAAGGCCTCCAACAAATTTCAAGAACAGGAATCATAAAGACCATCATTTCTGAAGAAAAGGTAATTGTGTTTGAAATTTACAGACAATAGATGAGGAGACATTTCTCTTTGTAGAAGTATTCCAGCTAATAACTGAAGAGAAGATAGATTTAGTATTTTGCTATTCCTCATGATTTAATGGATCTAGGCAATGAGCATGGAAGCTTGCTGTCACGGATAGACCACTGTGTCTTCAGATGAAAGAACACACCACCACCCAAGAAGGCAGTCTCACTCAAAAGATAGAGCTAAATCTGATCAAGCCTAGAGATTTAACTATCCAGTAACAGGAATTATAGAGGAACTCATTAATCTACACCACAGGAATACAATCAGTAAATTCCAAAGAGTGGGAAACTAAAAATCTGAATTCCTCAAAAATAAATTGTAAGAGAAGAGAAAGGAGATGGAGTGTAACCTAACACGTTAAAAGAGCCTTAAAAGATGTATCAAACAATCACAATATGTGGAGTTTTATGTCTCCTTATTCAAGCATATAATTTGAAAAGCAAAAGATTTCAAAAATATGAGACAATTAAAATTTTTAACACTGAATAGATGGTGATAATATTGAGGAATCATTGTTTTCAGAATAATACTTTTGGTTCTATTTTGCTATATGGAGTCTTCTTATTTTACAGATACAAACTGAAATGTGAATAAAATAAAGAAAGGAATTAATAAAGAAATAAATTAAGGATCCCCACCTACTTGAACATTTAAAAATACATGAAGCCAAAACATTATTACAGCTTTTCAATCTAGAAATGAAAAAGTTACTGAAGCATTATAAAGGTTTTCATTTCTAGTAAGTTAAACACTGACAGCTATAACCCACATTAATGAAAAGCTGTTTAGGGTTTGCAATTAGAAAAAAACACACACACACAAAACTAAAGGGTTCTTTAAGCAAAAAAAAAAAAAAAAGAAACCATCGTGGATTATCACCAGCCACAATGAATGCCTTTGACCTATGACCTCATAAAGAGCCATTATTATGGAATTTCAAGCACCCCTATAGGTCCTGAACCCCACCTGGAGAGTCTTATCAGACATGGGATGGGCATGTATAACTTGAAAACACTCAAATAAACCACATGAGTTTATAGTTAAAAAATGGAAAATACATAACTGTTTTTTTAATAATATAAATTATTAACAGAACACATCACATCTATAAAACAGAGACATGGTTTTTAAAACTGAAGAAACACCAACCAAATCCTGGAAAGATTCCAGTTTCCGGTATACCCCCAGCTCAGTAGAAGTCATTTCCCATCAGAGAGAGAGCATCCCTGGGACAGCCGCAGGAATCTTCTTCTCCTGGTTGGCTGGCACTTGGCAACCTTACAAGTGTTTTCCATTCCAAAGTCAGGCTCTGATTGAATCTGTCCAGAGCCTTTGGTGAAGGAGGGCCTTACCACTCACACCTGGAGGCCCCCACCCCGCCATTCTGACAGCTGTGGAGGAAGGGACCCAGGCTCCCACCCGCTTGAGCTGTCAGGGCAGTGATGGCAGCCCTTTTGCTGAAGATCAAACTCTAATTCTCATTCCAGGGAGCCTGCCTTCTCTTCTTTCTCTCTTTCAGCATATCCTTCTTAATAACTGTTTGTATTTTTCTGCTACATTATAGTCTCCAAAACATTTTCCCTTACGTACTCTCATTGGATCCTCTCCAATGGGAGGAGGGTGTAGCAGCAACTGTGAGGTTTCTCTTTGAAAGAGCACACTGAGGCCCAGAGAAACCAGGCCTTTGAGTGTTGGGAGCAAGTATAATAGAGTGGTTAAGAACAAAGGTTCCGGACTAATTCCTGCCAGTTACCCACCAGGTAACGTTGGGCAAGATATATAATGTCACTCTGACTCAGTTTCTCTATATGTACATATAAAACAGAGATGGTAATTTTTCTCTTTCATACGGTTTTTGCAAGAACAAAGTATTAGTAAGATAAGTACAATGTCTGGCATATAACAATAGCCCAATAAACTGTGAGGGTGTTTTAATTATTGGTGTTGCTTCTGTTACCACACAGCTAGCAAATAGCAAAGCAAGGACAAGAAGGCACATCCATAGGCCTGAAAGCTGTACTACCTCCATCTTTCAATACAAAGAGGGGAGGGTTATGGCTGTTCTGCTGTCCCAAATGAAAAGCAAGTTATTCCGTGAAGTAGCCTAGAGGTCTCTCTCCATTAGATCCAACTCCTAAAAGAAAACTTCTTACAGCTTTCTAAAACTTTAGAGGCCCTGAACTCTTTCAGTTACTTCCCAGAAACAGGTATTACCAAACACTGGGTTTATCCTCAGAATATGTTTAGCCTTTCCCTCTATGGCCTATTATTCTAATTCAGGAAACTCAATATTCCCAGGGAAATCAGCTCTACTGATAATCAAAGTTCTTGTAGATAGCCAGGAGTTTCAAATCCTTGCCCAACTAACCATTCATCAGATTTGCTCAAAAAATCACCACATTTTAATGGTCCAAGTTCTTTTTTCTCCTTCATCCCTGGGTAGTTACCAATAAATGTGTTAGCAGGGCAAGGTTACAAGATTCATAACAGGAAGAAGGTGAAAGACTAACAGTCCACATGACCTAGTAATCAGGCTGCCAACCTCTGAATAATCCACAGTTGACTTTGTCCAGTAAAGAAAATTAGAAACGTGTAGTTACAGGATGCAAAAACAAATGGAAGCTTAAAAACAGGAAAGAATTAAATTTTAAATAGAATAATGACAATATAGAAAAATATCAGATGGAGGAGAAAATGAAGAGTCAGAATCCCCAGGAAATACATTAAACCAGGGCTATGAAAGACAAAGGGAATAGATAGAAAAATAACAGAAATCTACCTTCATTGCACTGTGTCTGACCAAAGAACAGTCGAATGAATCTCTCACTACTATTAAATTAAACACAAATTGTTTCTGTTTCTAATTAACATCTGCCAGAGTCAAACGTGTCAAAATCTTTTTTAATGCCTTTCCCATGCCATAGGAATAGTATGACCAGAATGAAAGAGTATAGATGTTTTTCAATAGTTTCCTCTAAAGTAGAGGCCAAACCTTATAGAAGGTATGTGTGAGAGTCATCTGAATTCTTAATGCATTTTCAAGAACTAGGTCTATTACAGTGCATAGCAAATGAATCCATAATGAGAAGATCAATTGTTTCCAAATTATGCTGTTAGATTATCTTCATTTCTCTTTTAAAAATACGCCTTGTTATTTTTCGCTTAGCATAAGAAACCTTTGATATTTCTGGCATCAAATTACATCTCCAGTTCTATGGTTGCTCTTCCTTATGCCTTTATACACCAGCCTTAGATCCTTGTCATTCCTAGTAAACTCCTAACATCCTTCAAAGACAGGCTCAAATAGCACCTGCTCTGTGAAACCTTTGCCAGCACTCCCCGGTGGACTGGGAAATCGCTCTTGAATGCTCCTATCAACTTATGTCCATGCACTTATTGTTCTACAGGTAGCCTTCAGTAAGAAATCCCTTCCAATGTCTGAAATCACCAGGTTAAAGGTATGGCCACAGTGCCTGGATTGTGTTAATTATCAAATAGCAGAAATCTATGAGCTGGCTTAATTTTAAGAGTAGGGAGGCAGGGTATGTATTTATAATATATACTATATATAGTATATATTGTAAGTGCAAAGCTCATGGAAAACAAGCCAAGACCTAGGAAAAGACCAATATAAGACATAGAAAGTTATCTGGAACCCAAGGTCACTCTTTCCCATACTCCATCACCAGTTCATCCCTACATCTGCTTTGCTGTCTACCACTACAGACTGACTTTTCTGTTAGGTTGCACAGCAAAAGGGAAGGGTGGTGATGGATGACTCAGTTCTACCGCAATTTCTGTACCTATGGGGCAAGCGTATGAGTACAGTCATGCAAAAAGAATCCCTGTTGTCTCCACTTTGGTCCAAATTCCAGGGAAGGGCGAGACCGACCACCTTGAGTCAGGTGTCCACAGCGCTTCAATTTGCTAAGTTCAGGTGGTCAGGGCTACACAATTTACGGTTGCTGTTTGTTTGTTTTTTCATTTATTTTTTTCAATTACTGTTGACAGTCAATATTATAGTAGTTCAGTTGTACAGAGGGCTACGTTGTTTAAATTAATTAGCAAGGGCACTGGAGAGGGGACAAAAGAGAAGGGAGAATCATTGTGAGCAAAGCAGACAGCCCCAAAGGTGACTCCTACACAGGCATTTTGTTGAATGCAAGGGAGAGAGGGAAGGGAAAGAAGGAGGAAAGGAGGGAGGAACAAATCCAAGAACATTCGGAGGGCTTCCCCATGGTGCTAAGAGTCAAAGCAGAAGTTTAGGAACTTAGTATCTTACTGGGGATGCTCATGAAATCCAGTGGTGGTGACATCATTGATGCACATGTGCACGATGAGTATATGCAAGTAAGCAGACACTGATATGGACTCTTACCTTCGAGAACATGTATGTTAATCAATAGCAGGGATCAGTAGCTTAGAAAAAATCGAAAATAGGTTAAGCAATTCACTAAAGAGCCCCAAAGCAAAAAACCATATACCTGTCCGTGGCATCTGCTCCAAACAACCCAGAGGCCTGTGGTCTTCATTTTTAGTATGAATGAAAACCCACCAAAAGCAGAAAAGGAACATATATCTACTTGCACTGGAGTGTAAATGTGTGCTCACAGGAGACACCTAGCTACCCTTGGATATCAGACTGTCAGTAAGATTAAACATTTACTGAGCTCTGCAAGGTGCCGGGCACAGTCCTAAGCTCTTTACTTTTCTTAATTTATTAAGTTATTGTAGCAAACCTAAGAGGTAGGTCCTATTGTTACCTCCATTCTCCATGTGGGGAAACTGGAGCTCAGAGAAGTAAAGAACTTGCCCAACTCCACATCCATGTTCCTAATCACCACTCCACACTACCCACAACAGCATCTACCAGGCAGATGCTGTTGTTATTATCTGTTTCAGGGACAAGGAACCTGAGGCTTATGGACAGTGAGTTCTGGCACAAAGTTCACACCCTTAATAAAGGGAAAAGAGCTACTAAGAGAAGGAAAACTTCCTCTAACACCTCCATTCTTGAATACAACCCTTTCTCTCCTGCATCTGCACATTTGGAGAATGTGCAAACTATAGCAGGCTGTGGTCCTGCCATTTAATCTCAACTCTTCACAGCTTTTCCTTAGCAAGTATTTTAAGAACAAAGGTCAGTGAATCAAGCCTGTGGTGTAAACTCAGCAGTTCCTTGATGCCCCCACCTCCCCTTAGGAGATCATCCTGAGAAATACAGGAAATCAGCCTTGTCCAACTCGGCCCGTGAGTAGCACGTGACCCAGGATGACTTTGAATGTGGCCCAACGGCAAATTCATAAACTTTCTTAAAACATTATGAAGTTTTTTGTGATTTATTTTTTTATTATAACTCATCAGCTATTGTTAGTGTCAGTGTATTTTATGTATGGCCCAAGACAATTCTTCTTCCATTGTGGCCCTGGGAAGCCAAAAGGTTGGACACCCCTGCAGACTCTCCATTAACCAGAACTCAAGCAACAAGTAAAAAAATAAAAGAAATAATACCGCATTCATCTGGCATGGGTGCCAGTAACTGAGTCTACTGTACTCCTCTGAATTCTTTAAATACTTGTAAGCAGCTGGCTAATTTTCAGGGACTCAGAAAAAAAACAAAATTTAGAAGTTCAGAGAGGAAATAAAAAACAAGTCTGTGGGAGTTCCCCGGTGGTGTAGTGGCTTAAGGTTTCGGCGCTGGCGCTGTCAGCGCTGCAGCCTGGGCTCCATCCCCAGCCAGGGAGCTTACCCACATACAAGGGGTGGGGGGGGAAGCAAGTCCGCAAACTCAGAGATCTGCCCCAACCTCTCACATTGTTTAAGGGTCAACCGAGTAACCCCCCCTTTTCCACAGGGGATATGTTCCAAGAACCCCAGTAGATAGATGCCTGAAACCACCACAGTACTGGACTTTAGACATACTGTTTTTTCCTATAAGCATATTCCTATGATAGTTTAATTTATAAATTAGGCACAGTAAGAGAGCAAAAATAACTGACAATAAAACGGAAGAATTATAGCAATATAATAAAAGTTATGTGAATGTGGTCTCCTTCTCTGTCGCAAAATACTCTCCGTCACACTGGCACTCAAGCAACCAGCCGAATGCCGGTCGCCTGGGCTCTCGCCGGTGGCGGCGCGGGTTAACGCAGAGCCGGCTTACATGTATGCAGCACCTACCAGCCCCCGTGGGTGCCGGTAAACTGAGTCTGCTGTAGCTTATTGTTCGGTACTCACCCTTCGTCTTGCCATGACGTGAAATGACACGACGCCGACGTGACGAGATGGAGTGAGGGGAACGATGCAGGCACCGTGACGTAGCCTTGGCCTCCTATAAAGGTTACCTGAACACTAGCACTGCGATGGCGCCACAGCACAGCCCCAATCTGATAACCAAGATGGCGACTAAGTGTCTAACGGCGGCCACGCCCAGCCTGCAGCCCTGGAAGGCTTTGAATGCGGCCCAACACACATTCGTGAAGCACTGTGGGATTTTTTTTTGTTGACCTTTTCTTTTATTTTAAGCTCCTCAGCTATCCTGTATTTTATGTGCGGCCCAAGAAGATTCTTCTTCCAGCGGGGCCCCCGGAAGCCAAAAGGTTGGACAACGCTGGATAGGGTGGAGACCTGAGGGGACAGGAGGATTCACGCGAGATGAAGCGAGAGTTCATCGCGCTACTCAGAACTGTGTGCAATTCAAAACTTATGAATTGTTTATTTCTGGAATTTTCCATTTAATATTTTCAGACTGCAGCTGATTGACCACAGGTAACTGAAACCATGGATAAGTGGGGACTACCATATGAGGGGGGACCCAAATAAAAATGAAATTATCTTCTGGAGTGCGGGCCCCTTACAGTACAGGCTTCCCCTGCTACATGAATGTTCTAGAAATGCATCTGCATCAGTGTACCAACTGGCATTGTTGTAAGAGGCTGCATTCAGCTTCAGTGAAATTTTTTTTGTGGAAGAAATGTCCCCGAGTTGTAGCATACAGGTGACTGGTTCCTCCCTGACAGCAACCTGGCCCACACCACGCTGAACATTCAGCAGTTTATGACAGAAAAGGGCATGACCCCCATGGCCCACCCTCCCTACTCACCCAGTCTCACTCTGAGCAACATTTTTTTTGTTTGTTTCCCCAGTGAAAACAGTCCTCAAAGTGAAACCATTTTTGTTTTGTTTTGTTTTGTTTTTGGAAGCGTTTTTACAATGCAGAAGAGATGAAACAAAAAAACAGCAGAAGCACTAAAATACATCAAAATCAATGAGTTCAAAAACTGTTTTAAGCAGTGGGAAAAGCATCTTGATAGATGTATTGCATCAAATGGAGAGTACTCTGAAGGTGACTGAAGTTTAAACATGTAAGAATTAAGTACACAATTTTTATAAATAAATTCTGTTGTTTGGGGGTATCCCCCCTCATATAACAGCATATTTGAGTCTTTGCAACAGGGACCCTGAAAGCCTGGGATGTTTACCATCTGGTACCTTTCAAAAAATGTTTGCCAACCTTTGGTCTAGAAGAAGAAAAATATATGTTGTAGTGCATTTATTAGCCAGCACTTTAAATATCTTTCAGTGAAGTTTTAATAGAGGTCAAAGCAAAGTGTTCTGGGAGCACCCTTGGACTTTAAAAGGTCCCATGTACATGGTTTACAGCTACCATCTATACAAAGTTGAGGATTCATATTACAAACAAACCATGAAAAAACAAAAACTTACATAAAATAATATGATTTTGGTTTTTTCTCTATCAATCAAAATTCTATCAGATAACAGAACCACTATCACTATTTCAGTAATAGGGAAATTAAGTTTTCAGGAAATAGAGACAAGCTATTGTTTATTATAGAAATGATACTTTATGGAACTGTGAGAGAAGCTGAGGAAGAAAGGGTCTGAAAAGGGTGACTGGAGGGTCAGGGGAAAGTCATTAATTAAGCAGCCTTCCTGAAAGCTAGCCTGTGGGGACAAGCAGGGACACAGTGAAAAGCCAGGGGGGTACAGAAAATCACGTGCCTACTAATGTCCACGTACACATTGCCTGTTAATACCTCTCCTTCCTTTGTAAGAGTCCCACTTGCATCCATTCAAGAACAGAAATGCACCCCAAAATTCTACCCTTTGGGAAAGTTACAGTGCTTTGCCTTACATTGGAGGGAGAAGGGACCACATTCAAACTCATCTTCATCCCTGTATGTAAGAAGTGACAATGATATTCAAGTTCCAGGTCTCTGCAGAAGACCTTGTCTCACTCAGAATATGTGTTCACCTCTCAGCCTCAAAACTTCCAGAACAGTGATTGGGTGAGTGATGGTTTTAAAACATGTCTGAAAATTCATTGACACTTCTTCCACAAAATTTTGAATCTAATTTAACCTCCCCTTGATTATAGGGTGGCCTTAGTGTTTTCTTAAAGGGACAGAATGCCGCAGAAGTGACCCACAAGACATCTGTGGCTAGGTCATAAAAAGTAATACAATTTTTACTCAGTTCTTCCTCTCTCCTTACAGCGCACAGCCCTGGAGCCCTGAGCCATCATGTACCAAGTCCAGTTCCCTTGAGGCCACCATGCTGGAGAGGTGTACATAGAGAGACCACGCAGGGTTAGAGAGATGACTGAGGAGGCCTGGTTGACCCAGCCCCCCGCTGTTCAATGTGCTTGACCTGAGCTCAGAGCAGCTCTCACTCTCCCGCCTCCAAGCTGCCTCAGCTCTCACCAAGTAAAGCAGAAATGAGCTTTCTCCACTGAGCCCTGTTTTGGGAACAAAATAAATGTTGTCGAGGGTGGGGTAACTCTTAAGTTTTGGGGTGGTTTATTATGTAACCATCGAAACTGAAACAGAATGCAAAATGATTGTCCAAATCAGCTATAGAATTCTAACTCAGAACAGAGTTAGGTGGAGCTGCCAAATGTAAAACTCAGCATATACCAACGTATCACTATGGACGTTTATTCATCCATCTCTCCGTCCTACAAATATTTATGCAGTGTGCAGTTAGTGTGCCGGGGATTCAGCGACAAAGACGGAAGTGATCTCTGCCTTAATGGACCTTTCGGGCCACTGTGGGTTAGACTTTGAAGCAGTAATTTATGAGTGTTACAAAAGGGAAAGCCCGGGATGTTGTGTCAGATATGTCACGTGTCTTTTCTGAAAATTCTTAAAGATATGTTCCCTTTAATTAGTAAGAGTCTTTTAGATACTTAAAGATACATTCCCTTTAATTAGTAAGGCAATGTTCCAGATATGGAGAGCGGGGAAGAAGGGTATCAATTTACAAGTTCAGCAAATGCAGGCATCCTGGGTTACAAGGGTTTATGGTGGCTGCTTTCAGTGATGGCAGTCAGCTGTCCTTTCTCTGGATCAAACTTACATGGGCAAGATGCTAACTGTATGCTCTCCCCTGTGCCTGCTTTGGAATTATTTACAACGATGAAACCGTGAGATCACCTTGTCTAAGAAACACTGCTATTCAGAAGGGTCGTAGTTTGGTTGCAAATCTAAATTACACACAAGATCTATATTAGTAGTTAACAGCTTTCTCATCAGGCTGCTGATAATGAAGTTTGCAAACCATTCAAGTGCATGAAGTAGAATTATGAAAACCGATTCAGTCTCATTATCAAAGGGTCGGGGGTTTTCCACTATTCTCAAAATGTAGCCATTGAAGCAGCCTAAAAACTCGTTGTCCAGAATTTAAATTGGCTATTGCCAAGGCTCAGTGACTGCTCCAGGAATGAAGGAAAGTGCTTAAAATCTCCGGACTGTTTGATTACAGGTACCCGTCCACCGTTTGCTCAGTCATGTACAACTGGGCAATTAAAACAAATGGTGGCACATAAAAGACTGACTGAGGGAGATGTGGCCTGCGGGCAGAGTGCCAGTCTGTTAGAAGGAAGTGCCAGGCATAATGGGAGAAATGATGAACAGAGAAGACACAGGCCCCCGTGCAACATGCTCTCCTGGAACTTAGCGTCTAACGAGGGAGGAAGACAAGCAAAGGGGCATCAATAATCCAGTGCATGGGAGCTGTGTTACAGAGAGCTGTTCGGAGCGGTGTGGGATCGGGGAAAGCTGACCTGAGGAAGCAGCCTCTCAACTGAAGGGTGTGTAGGGGTCAGCCAGGCCAAGGTGGGGGCCCAAGGGGGAGAAGAAAGCATGGTTCGGGCTGAGCTAAGACACACTAGAAACTCAGAAAATCAGGAGAACTAAAAAAAAACAAAAACAAAAAACAAAAAACCACAATGGTTGGAAGATTGGGAAGCTAAAGGATGAGGGATGAGGCTGGACAGGTACGAGAGAGTCAGCCTGGTCACGCGGGGCCTTGTAAGCCGTTTTAAAGAGGCTCAGCTGTCTATTCCTTAGCTTTCGTTTCTAGCACAAAACAGACATGTTCAGCTAGCACCTCAAAATGAATTCTTTTTAAGAGATTCACTTTTATGAGGATCTCTAATAACTACACAGATGAGAGAATCAGTTCTTCACTGGTCTGAGGTCAAGAAGACAGAGAACATGGAGTTCCCATTCTCGCGCTCACATTTTTTTAATCCCATGGACGAGCAGCTCCAACCTCTCTCTGCCCAGCACATTGGAAAGGGGGGCCCCAGAACGAGGTCTGAAAGCTTGGAAAATATCAGCTGCCATTATCAAGAGGAGATGATGCAGCAACAAGGATATGGATTACGGTTTCTGGCATGCACAGGAGTAGGTAGACAGTGAGAGTTTAGAATTGTCCAAGACTTTCTCTTGAATGTGAGAAAGACTCCTGTGTACAACATTCATGCCTTTTATCTGAGTTGGAGAAAAATCATGTTATCTTCCAGTTTGGTACACAGCACATGTGGACATACTACCATCATTTGATAGCAACTATAGACAAAGTAGTTACACATCCGTACAACTACTAAGTCATAGAATGACCACCTTTCCTGAAAGTTGAATACTAGACGTGTGGCATGGTGCTGGGTGTGAGAAAATAGAGACGAGTTAAATGTAAGTTATGGTGCATTCAAAGCCCAGCACAGGTCTGATGACATGGGGCAGGCCAGGCCCCTAGAGCAAACACAATTCTGTGTTCTGAAAGAAACGTCGCACGTCCCTGAACTACCCAGGCGAAAATCTATAAAGAACCCCTTAGCTTAAAACTGACTAAGCAAAAAGACAAGTGTATTGGAGTTTCCTATTGCTACCAGAACAAATTACAACAAATTTAGTGGATGAAACTACACAAATTAATTATCTTACGGTTCTAGAGATCAGAAGTCCAAAATGAGTCTTACAGGCTTAAAGTCAAGGTGTCAAGGAGGCTGCATTCCTTCTGGAAACTCTGGGGGCAAATACACTCTTGGGCTTGCAGACTCTAGAGGCACCCCACGTTCCATGGCTCACGCCCCACCTCCCATCACTGTTCTGTTATCTCATCTTTTTTCACTCCCCTGCCTCCCTCTTTCCCTTTTAAGAACTACACTGGGCCACCCAGATAATCCAGGATAATCTCCCAATTTCAAGATTCTTAATTTAATCACATCTCAAAGTCCCATCCTGCCAAGGAAAGTAACACAATTACAGGTTCCAGGGATTAAGAGGCACATCTTTAGGGGCCACAATTTCACTATCACAACCAGAAGAGGACTGTCTGTAAGGTCTGAGGGTAAGGGGTGGTTTGGTCAGCATACTCTCCCACACAGTACCTGGCACATCATCAGTCCTCAGTCAACACTTATTCATAACTGAGTGAATGAATAAGGAAATATAAAGGGTGTGCTATGTCCTGCAATCACGCCCCCTGTGAAGAAGGTACGGACAGGTCCAAAATCGTCATCTGCAACCTCCTAAAAATGAAGAATGGAATGGGTACGAAGTTCCAGTCTTGGAAGACGAAAAATTTCTGGATATGGACAGTGGTGATGGTAGCACAATATGAATGTACTTAATGCCACTGAATTGTGCACTTAAAAATGATAAATGTTATGTTATATATACATTTTACACAATAAAACAATATGAAAGACTAATTGAAAGACTCTGTAAATCCAGAAAAAAATATTATACAATGGCCCTTGACCAAAACAATAACATCTAAGTTGAGTAGCTATCCTTCTTGTAATAACTCCCTAAAAAGAAATCGGTTCAGAGGCTCAATCTTCTCATCATTTGTTTCCTTCCTAAAGCATTAGAATTTATCCCGGGTCACGTTCATTAAGCCAAAATGTTTTCATTAAGTTACGCTAATACAGGAGAGATCAATCAAGCAAGCAGATTTCTACTGGGACCTTGGGATGGTTTGTTTTTCTAAGTGTCTATCCTCATTTGTCAGTATTGTGGTTGTAAACACACACGTGCTTCTCTCTCTCTCTAACATACATACACACACACACACACACACACACACACAGGCACACACACCTAGATACGAAGTCAGTATGCACATGATGTCAAAATACTTCATGGGTTCATAGATGAAAACCAGACAGATTGCTTGGGCAGGCTTCCACAGCCTCAACAATGAAGATAAGGATTGAATTTTTCACTTATTTATCAGTTCATTTGGGCAAACTGGAGTGTCAAAAAGACCAGTCTCAGAATAGATGGTCAACTTTTATCCCAAAAGAACAACTAGGAACCAATTAGAGCCATTCTCCTCAGTGTGGCTTACAACTGGGGCTAATCTGTGACTAGAAGAGTCCAATTGTAAGAAAGGTTAGCAGCCCCAAATAACACACGCATGAGGTTTATTAGGCTTCTGCCAACACCTTCAGGCTGCTTTAATTGCTTCCTCAGGGCTGGTTTCACACAGAATAGAGTAATTTTCAGTGTGCTCTAGGCTAGTTCCCTCAGCATCTATGTGGAAGGAGGGCAAGAGTACAGAAAAATGTAAGAGAGGCATTTTTAAGTAACTCACACAATATTGCACAACCCAAATCAATAGAGTAGAGCCCAAATCTGTCTTCCTCAAAGTCTACCACATTTCTGCTACATCACTCCCTGAGTCAGCCCTCAGGAAGAGAACTAGCCAATTCAACAAATATTGTGCAGTTCTTCCTATATCCTGCCCAGCTTGCAGTAGCCACGTCTCTCTTGCTCTTAGGGGAATCCAGTCCCCCTGCCACACACACGTATGAAGAAAGAAAGTATGATGTAGAACAAACTTCCGTGCTAGCTACAGCTAGAACTGACTGGGTGCTATGTCTGTGCTTGGGCTAAATGTCTCATGTGTGTTTAACATGTAAAACCTTTTTCTTGGATGTGATTGTGATGCTGACATCTCAGAAGTCATTAGCAAAACCAGAGCCTGAATTTATGCCATCAGACTGAGTTCCAGGCCATTCTGTTCCACCACATTGCCTTTGGGGCCATGACTCAATCTTCCCTACCTCCATGCCTGTGGGTAAGTAGAGTGAGTATTGATTCTGTCATAGAAACATAGGGCGTGAAGACAGCGAAAGAATGAGGAGCCCTTAGCCAAAGGAGGAAAGGACTTTTCTATAAACAAAGCTCTCTTACATTTTGCTTTCAAAGAATGTCTTTAGAGCCGCAAGGACTCTAAGAAATACATCTGTATTGGAAAGCACAAGAATGCATCAACATTCCTTCTGCGTTGTCTATGAATTGGTCTGAAGGAGCTTGGTGGAAATTATTCCTTCCACCGTGATCCACAGAGAGGGATGAGAAAAGATGTATCCAGAATGGGCCTTCATAGTGTCACAGAGTCCTCTCACTCCTCTAACTGCCATCCCAACACATCTCAGACAACAAGGCTAGGCATTTCCTAAGAGATCAGCTCACGGGAGGTTCAATATTTTTTGAATGAGGCTGGAGTAAAAGTCCTCCTGTGTAAAGAGGCTTCCTGGAGTATTGTTATTTCCTGTGGGCAGAGAGCACAGACCCGGGAGCACCCCTTTCAAAGTCAGGGACGGGAGTGGTTGCAGGGAGAGAAGACTTTTCAGAGATTCCATTCCAGGAGCAAGTGAAGATTCAAGCTGTATCTTGATTGTTCTTTTCATTTCTTTTTCTTTTTCTTTTTTTTTTTTTTCAGTGAGAGTATGCTGAATAGTCTCTCTCTTTTTTTTTAATTCATTTTTATTGTTAGACTTATTGGGGTGACATCTGTTAGCAAGAATTACATAGGTTTCAGGCATACTCATTTTTCTTTTTCTCAGACAGTGAAATTACCCAAGATTGTTGAAACCCTCCTACAGGCCAAAAACCTGAAGGGTTAAAAGGAGGGTTTCTAAGTTCTGAGTTTTTAGCTTTGTAAACAGAAATCTTTTTCTCTTAAATTAAGCAGAGAGGCAAGGTAATGCCCCCCAACCGCTGATAAACAACCTCAAAAAAAACAAACAAAAATAAAACCTGATCTGAGCAAATGAATATGTGAGGGTATTTGTTCTCCTTTGAAAGTGACAGAAACCTCCACAGGTGTCAGACAGTAAGTCTCTCACCTGCAACCAGGGACAATGGAGAAAACTTCTCGCAGGTGAAATCAGTGTGCAGAAAGTCCCTTAGTGGGCAGTGTGTACTCTCCAGGGAAGTTGGTGCCTGAGTTTGAGAAGAATCAGAGTTGAATGCAACCAACAGCTCCAGTGTGGAGCCAAACTGATCAACAACGTGATTTCTATACCTATTGCTTGAGCTTGTAAAATTAAAGTTAAAGAGAAGCGTTGAACCTTCCACTGATGAGTCTCCTGAGTTTGTTTCTGTTCTCTTGCTGGTTACAGCCTTGGAAGACCCCATGCCAAGTGGTCCTGGAAGTGCAAGGAAAATTCCACCTCACCTGACTGACACCAGGCCCGGGTCAGATTGTGAAGTTAGCCAAAGCTTTGCAGCATGACTGGAAGATAAACCCCCTGGGTTCCCACCCTGACCTTGACCCCCTCTTCACGGAAAAGCAATCTGGACTTTAGTTTTCTCCTCTGCAAAATAAGGGTTTCAATGAGATCATCTCTAGCATTGCTTTGAGCCTGCACAACCTAGATTTCTAAATCTGTCTCCGGCCCCTTTTCTTTCCCTCTATTTCTAGTCTCTCCCCTTCTGTCTTGTCTCTTGCCTACTACGTAACAAAGCAAAAGACAACCACAGGTACTTCTGTAAACGGCAATGTCTGTAAATATCACCTGCTTTAAAATACACACACACACAGAGCCAAGTGGGTAAAGGTACTATTATCCTCACTTAGCAGATGCAGAGATTGAAGTACTTGCCTAAGATCAAAGCTCAAGAAGAGGGTCGTGTCTGGATTTAAACCCGGGGCCGTCTGACTCTGAAGCTCACGTTCTCCTGACTACGCCCTGCAGTCTGCTGGCGGGCCTGCACCTCTTCTGTGAGTCCTGGCTCTCCTGCTCCCCTGGACACCCCTGCACAGGAAGCCTGTGTTCCCCGTCCAAGTGCACTTGTCCTCGCTCTCATTTCCCCCGCGCCCGTCCGTTTTGTACACACTTTCTTCCTGAGAGAGGACTTAGGACACCTGAACCACCCACTTACGAAGAAGAAGAAGAAACTAAAGACGCAGGAGGCAGCTGTCTCGATCTCAGGGAGCATTTACAGGTAGGGCCCCAGTACGGTCCCTCAAAACCCACCACTTTTTAAGCCATCACATAAAGTCATGGACCCTGAACATATCACTGAATCCTTTAGTAACTCATGGGTCCTTTTGTAAACAAGTAAGATGTGGTCTCTTCCATAATCAAGACAATACAAGGTACATTTTGGACAATTTGGAAACTAAAGCAAAGTAAGACAAGAAAGAAATCCATTTGTAACTCACCCTGAAAAGAGCACTGTTCATTATATCTAATTTACTTCTATAGTTTCTTTTCTTTGGCTTCATTTCAGTTTTATTCATTTTTTAATAAAACTTAATTTTTTCTGATCATAAAAAGTGTGTGGTCCACAATGAGATACTACTACATACCCATCAGAATGGCTAAAATTTTACTGACACCAACAACTATTGGCAAGTATATGGAGCCACAAGAACTTGCTTACATTGTTGGTAAGAGTATAACATGGTACAATCACTTCGGGACAGGCCTGTCCGTACCTTACAAAACCCTAGGACCCAGGAATCCTACACCCAGGTATTTGCCCAAGAGAAAAAAAGCATACGTCCACAAAAAGATTTGTATAGGAATGTTCAGAACAGCTTTACTTATGATAACCAAGAACTGGAACTAGCCCAGGTGTCTGTCTGTCAATAGGAAAATGGAAATACGCACAGTAATATATTCCTACCATCCCCAACAACAGAAAGAAACAAACTACTGACACTCACCACAGAATGGGCAGACCTCAAAAACAGTATGTTGAATAAAAAAAGCCTTACACGAGACTACATACTGCATAACTACACGTACAAGAAATCCTGTAAGAAGCAAGTTAATCCATACTAGAAAAAATTAAGAGCAGAAGTAGCTTTTAGGATAGCAATGGACTGGAATGAGGAAACTCTCTGGGACAACGACAATGCTCTTTGTCAGATCCCACCGAACAGTACATAGGATTTGCACCTTTCATTGTAAGTAAATCTTAGCTCATAAAAAAAAGCACACAAACACATACTGAATTTCAACAATATGCATGATGAAGTATTTGGGCAGAAGTGTACTGACATCAACAACTTCCTTTGAAATGCATCAAAAAATAAGATAGACTAAATAGAGGAATGGATAGATATCAGATAAAGTCAAGCATAGAATTCAGGTGGTAGGTATATGAGTGTGTACTAGAAATTCTTCCAAATTTTCTGTAGGTTTGTAAAATGTCAGAGGGAAAAGGAAAAAAAAATGTAGAAAGTATGAAAAACTCAAGCAGTTCAAAGAAAATAAGACTCTCCCAAACACTACTGCCCAACAACAATATTGAAAACAATAGTGAACTACTTTCCATCCTTTTTTTCGTATTTATGGGTGTGAGTGGATGTTTTACAAAATTAGTACCAAACAGATTTTATCTTCTTATTATGAAGTGGTATTGTATCAACAGTACTTTCCCAGATCATTAAATATGCTTCAAAAATATTGTATTATAATTTATTTAAACATAGGTTGAATATTTTAGGTTATCTTTCAGTGCAATAAGTAACACGTAGATGAATATGCACAAGTAAATACACATTTTGCCTAGGGCTTGATAGCCACCTAATGCTTTTTACCCAAAGGAATTGCTTTTCAAAGCAGTATAACATTTGTGGATTAAAGAGTGTGCAGGAGTCCAACTCCAACACCCACTACACAGTTAGTTACCTTGGGAAATTCAGAAAATCTCCATCTATTTCTTCTTCTGTGCTCTGAGGCAGTACATGGCCAAGTACATAGCTGTGCCTGGCACAAAGCTAACTCCCAGTAAATGGAAGCTCTGGTAGTTTCACCAAGTTATGTTACTTGTGCACTGTGATGGCTAGCTGAGGCCACTTCTAAGAAAGGGAATATTCAGAGAGACACAGCAAGAACGATAGACATAACAAAGATCATGTCTAATTTGACTTGGTATCATCATATCTTGCAGTTTCAATCACATAAGAGGTGCTCAATAAATATAAACTGAATAAACGAGTACTGAGTGAATGCATAAATACAAGGGTAGTTCCTGGCTTTAATTCACCTAGACATGAGGCCAGCCTCAACCTTCTTTGTAAGCTTTTCCTGCCCTTGTCCCTCGGGAAGCCGCTGACCACGCCTCTCCTTTGTTAGCTGAAATTAGGAGATGTACCTCAATTACCTACCTGGGAAACCAGAGTTCCAAGTCTGGCTCTGTCTATAACTAGCTGTGTGCCTTCGGGCCAAGACACTGGTAATAACATTCTCACGACTCTACTAGACGGTTACAACAAGGGAGGGCTGTACAGCATGTCATTATGCCGCTTGCTCAGATGAGGAAACTGAGACCCAGAGAAATGAAATTCCCTCCTCCAACCAGGGGGCAGTCAGGTGAACAACCTCTACAGGCCCTTCAGGCTCTAAAGGTCTTAGGCTGCAACGTTTCCTTCTGAAGCACTGCCTGGCTTCCCCCATGCTGCTGCCCCTGACGCTCCATCCTTCTGTGTTGGCTCCCCAAAGCCGGCTGCCAGGCTGCGCTGGGGATTTCTGACAGCAGAGGGGGCTGCTGAGCCAAACCGGCTTTCTCCAAATAAGGAAGCGACGACGTGCCTGCAGGCTGAGATGCAACCCGCTGGAGTTCCTCATTCCACTTGGAGCTCTGCGGAGACTCTCAGGTCGCGATAGTACAAAACATAATCCACGAGGAACACGCGCTCGGGTCCTAGCACTGCCAGTAACTACTTGTCACTCCAGGAAAGTCCTTTCATGGAAATGTAAAAAACGTCCCAGCCCAGCGCTTCCCAAACCTGGCTGTGCATCAGAATCTCCTGTGCTGTTTATAAAATACTCAATCCGGGGCCCCACCCCAAACCTATTAAATAAGAGTCTTCAGGGTTGGAACCTGGAACTCTATCATTTCACAATTTAAGATCCCAGAGCTTTCTATTGCACAGACATGTTTGGGAACCACTAAACTAGAGAAACTGGAAGGTTCTTTTTTTCATTCTAAGACTGAAAATTAAAAATGTATCACCCTCTCTCCTGCTCCCATAAAATACTACTGCTTTTATTTCTGGTTTATTGGCAACTGATTGCCTAGAAAGCTGTCTTAAGAAGTATTCAAACGCAGTGCTGTGCAGTAGAAATATTACATGAGCCACAAATGTGAGACATATAAAATGTTTTACATTTTCTAGTAGCCACTTTAATAAAGTTAAAAGAAACAGGTAAAGTTAATTTTAATAGTATATTTTATTTAACCCAATATATGCAGAATACTATCAACTTGTAACCAATATATTGAGAAAGTTGGCTATTTTTTTGTTTTGTGAGGTCATCCAGTCTGGTGTATATTTTACCTGCACGGCATACATCAACTTGGACTCAACACATTTCAAATGCTCAATAGTCACATGTGACCACTAGTTACCCATATTAGGCAAAGCTGTTAAGAAACATCAATATGAGATAGTGCAAAAATCAATTCGCAGTGTCCACGATGAGCAGGGAATTGGAGGGGAGGCACGTATGCTAGATAGTTGCCATCACAAGGTAGTGGATGCCAAATGACCTGATTTTCAATTCTTTGGATATCAGACCAAAGGGCAACAAACAGACCTAGGACTCATTGTTGGGGAGGAAACCAGGAATCCACACTAATAGTGGTTAGAAGCCCTGCCATTGAGTATAACAAACATTAAAATCAGTAAGAAAAATATTTAGCCAGGAGTGGGCAGAGGAGTTCAAGCACCAACACTTGAAGATATATTTTGTATTTATTTTATGAAAATAATCTTCTTGACGTAGGGTCACTGAAATGGGCCTATTGAAGGACTGTTGATTGGTTCATAAGGAGCATTCGCAGCGTGGCCGGATCTCCACTATGAGAGGTAGCCAGCTGATACACAGCAGAAGTGGGACAGCAGGGCACCCAGGCTACGACAATGATGGAATCGGTAACAACAAGAGAGCATGTTTAAAATTTATGATTGTAAGAAGCACTTTACTATCCATTTCCATTTTTTCCTTATGATCCATGGGACAGATAGGTGGGGTACACATCCCGATTTTAGACTGGGGAACTGAGGTTCAGAGAGGTATCTATTTGCCTAAGTCTCATAACCGGGGAGTGAACAGCACAGTTTCTCCGCAGGAAGCCGTGGTCCATATGGGAATTCAACCTTGGCCTCATTACCAGGCAGCTCTCTCCACAGCGACTTTACCTGATGGGGCTATAAATATCGTTAATTCACTTTTCAAAGGCCTTTCCTCATCTAATAGATTAAGTTCCCGTTAGCTTCCTATCCACCCCCTTCTCTGTGTCGGCATCTGTACCTCCCCTGCTGTCTCTAATAATTTCTCTGCCTGGAAGGTGTAAATGCCTTTGCCTCGGGCAAGGATGCCTTCCTACAGCAGCACGGGGAGCCCCCCGCCAGCTTGCCACGTGAAAGCAGCACTTTCCTTCACTTTCTGAGTCCAGGTAACTTGCAAAGTCACTCCGGAAAAGCATGGAAGGGTTTCAAGCGGGAAAGCGACGTGGTGAGATGGGACGGTGTGTAGGGCAGGTGAACAGCTGAAGTGGAAGGGAGAACCAGAAAAAGAGGAAGAAGGGAATAATAATACAATAGTAACAATAATGGCTTTTCTTCTTGTTCAGCTCTTAGCTTGTACCACTTCCTCAGGGAGGCCTTACCTGTGCACCCCACCTGAAGTATCCACACCCTTATTCCCTATCAATCAGATCAGCACCCTTCAATTTCTTCATAGCATCTGACATTTTCAGGTGTTTTTCTTTACTACCTGTCCCCCACCCCAGATGGACTAGAAAGTCCATGAAAGCACAAACCCTGTTTTATTTTATAACCACACCTGTCCCATAGTAATCACTCATTAAATATTAATTTAATGAATGAATGAAGGGCTAAGTACTTAACCGCCATGTCCTGAATCCTCACATTAATGCAAGGAATTAAGCCTTAGCAGCTGTATGTTCCAGGTGCCTATAATCTAACTGTGAGATAATAAGTTTGTGATCTGCATACTGTAGAGTCACTTAGTGATATCCTAATCCTCAAATCCAAAAAAACCCTTTTCTCAACAAAATCTTTCCTCATTCATTCCAGCCTTGTTTCAACATTGGAGACTACTGACCCTGCATTTCTTCTAAATTTTTTTTAATCTCTTTTGTATTGCACTTAGTGCATTATTGTTTATAACAGCCAAAATATAGAAGCAACCTAACTGTCTATCGATAGACGACTGAATAAAGAAGATGTGGTATGTATATGCACATGTGGAATACTACTCAGCCATAGAAAAGAATGAAATCTTACCATTTGCAACAATATGGATGGACCTAGAGGGTATTATGCTAAGTGAAATAAGTCAGGCAGAGAAAGACAAATACAATATGATTTCACTTATATGTAGAATCTGAAAAAATCAAATAAATGAACAAACAAAACAGAAAACTCATAGATACAGAAAATAAGTCTAACAATAAAAATGAATTAAAAAAAGAAAATAAACAGATGGTTGCCAGATGGAAGATGGGTTAGAGGGAAGGCTGGGTGAAAAGGGTGAAGGAGTACTTTAAGAAGTACGAATTGGCAGTTACAAAAATAGTCACGGGGATGTACAATAATATTGTGATAACTACATATGGTGCCAGGTGGGTGTTACACTTATTGTGGGGGATCACTTTCTAAGTTATATAAATGTCTAACCACTATACCATACACCTGGCTAATATAATTATAATAATATAATACTGTATGTCAACTGTATTGAGAAATTTTTCAAAATTTACTAGAAAAATACCATGAGATATATTTTCATTAGCCCTATTTATATTTTCTTAAATTGATATTATTTTTGAAGTGTTTTTATTTTTCTCAAATGTACCTTTATATTTATTCATTGTAACAAAGTTAACACAGAAGTTTAAAAGGCAAAATCTACTCATCTACTCATTGCCATTACCACCACCATCAAATCCCAACCCCACCATCAAATCCCAACCCCAAATTGACCACCAAATTAAACACTTTGGTGTGGGGCTTTCCTGACTCTTTTCCATGAATAAACTACCATGAATTTTGAGTGTGTGGAGGGGGGTGAGGGGTGTTTACATACACACACATATCTGTGTCTTTGCCACTTCTGTGGAAAATGAAATCATATCGTTTTGGAGATCTTTGAAGTACCACTAATTCCTAGCAATGCATAGTAGCAGTTAGAGAAGTGATTTATGACTCAGATCCATCTCATGGTTGATCCAGTACTTCCCTGATTCCACCCCCGACCCTGCCATTCAATACAAAATTTCTGACTTGTGTACACAAACCAATAAACTTGGCTGAATCTGGCCTAACATCCCTCTGACCATCAGCCACACAGATCATCCCCTACGCATCCCCTAGGTTTCCATCAATGTGAACTGACAAAATCTCCCCAAATTTTTGGCAGTTATGAGACCACCCCATGGTTGCACTTCGGACCTGACCCCATGGAGCCTGCCAACACTGAATCTGGGTTAGGTCTGCAAGCAGTGAGGGTGGTGGGGCGTAGGTCTCAAGGAGAACCAGCATTCTGCCGTAAGGCTACCACCTCGAGAGAGGCCGTTACAGGTTCTTCAGGTGGGGAAACGACATCTCAAATATGGAAGGTCACTGTTGCTGGCCAAGGAGGGTTAGCAAAATGTGGAGATTCCAGGTGCTCAGCTTTATTGGAGCCTGCCCATCTAGCCCCATGCTCACCTTCAGGATCACACTCCTGCCCATTCAATGCCTATGAGCCTCTGAATGCCATTTGTGCTATAATTCGGCCCTCAAAGGATTAGACTTTGGGTTTGATTTTCAAAACCTAGACCCTTTGGCTACAAATAGTGAGGTTTTCTTTCAGGGAAGTCATAGAAGCTTTGTATTTCCTTAGTCCTTTAGCTAAGTGGAACCCTCCTGGCATCAACATGTCAGCACAACAACCCTCTAAGGGTAATGGCCACTTCTTCACTTCGCCTTCCCAATCTCAAAAAGCCCCTCTATTGGCCAACTCTAACAGAACCATACAGGGAAGGGAGCCCTGGGGAAGCAAGTCACAGCTAAACCAAGTTGACTCAGCATAATCTAACCCACATAGTATACTATAACATAGATAGCTCATGCTTTATTTCTTTATTCCTTTATGTATTTACGTTTCTATGTGTCTGCTGTTTAAAAGTTGCTGCAATAAATGTCCTTGAGTGCAAAGATACACACACACACACACACACACACACACACACACACACACACACACCTTTGTACCAGTATTTTTTAAGATGAATTCTTAGAAGTGAAATTGCGAAGTCAAAGGATATGTGCATTTCAAGTGCTTTATAGATGTGTCCAAATTGTCCTCCAAAATTGTTGTGCCAATTTACACCCTTCTCTGCCTCACTTCCTTGTCAACAGTGAATATTAACCACATGATAGAGAAAAATAATATCCTACTTCGGTTTGTGTATCTTTGATGATTTAAATGACTGAATCTTTCATAACCTTCAGATGTCTAATGGGTTTGTATTTCTTCTTCTTTGAATTACCTGTTTCTATTCCTTGCCCTTTTCTATAAGGTTGTCCATCTTTTACTTGTTGATTTTAGTCCTTTATCTTTTAGGTAAATATTTGCAAATGTTTTCACGCAGCCTGCAGGTTACCTTTTAATTAGGTGTATAGTGTTTGGCTTTTGTTTTATTTTGTTTTGGTTAGGATCATATCAACTTATTTTATAATAAAATATTTCAGTGTGTGCTGGTGGGCTTAGTGACGGTATGATTTTATCTCAATAAGATTTCCCCACTGCTAGAAAAACCACAGATGTGCAGATCCTATTCATGGTAGGTCAGAAACAAAGCTGTTTTATATGAAGTCAAGAATTATAGTTATTCTGCTCTAAACAACCCAGCTATCTTTTTAAAAAAAATACACAAAAATCCTAATTTTGAATATACAAACTCTCTTTGAATGTTTAACCAATATTCACCCTGTCTCTGAACTCTGACTGGAATTTCTTAGAACCTGTTCAACCAAGAGATACTAAAAACAAGACATACACACCATTATTACCACCACCATCCCCTTTTCCACCCATGGTAGACATTACTAATTGATCACTCTTTCCTCCAGAGCCCCAGTGTGGTCTAAAAGCTTTCCCTATGCAGATTTCCAGGCAGCTGCTACCTACCAATCAGAGTTAGTGGTTAAGATAAAACCTGTTTTGCCACACTGGTTCTATCCAACTGTCCATTTTTAGAGAAACAAGAGAAAGCCTAGGGTGAAGATGTGATTTACACGAGGGCACACAGCCAGTTTGTTGCAAAACCAGAGAGAGCTCAGAGCTAGCTAGCCTCCTGCCTCCGAGGTGAATGCTCCTTCCATGTCACCACTGTGTCCTGCCTCTCCTGTCACCACCAGACCAAGCCCTTCATGGAGCATCTGCTGAAGACCCTTTCACAGAGTGAACAATTTACATAGATGGTCTCATCACAGCACCTGTCAGTAATACACTGCTGCAAGCTTAGAGCTGGGTTAAGAAGGGGACACGGGCAATCAACAATCTATAACAGGTGCTAAAAACACTGACAAAAGTAGGAAAGTGGAGAAGGTGTCTCAGCCGGGCTCCCACGGAATTGGATGAGATACTGAATAAGTCGCTTGGGACAGGAATGGGGAGCAAAAGTGCCCTCAAAGAGCCGGTGAGGTGCCAACAAATGGCCTCTGAGCTGGTGCTCTGATCAGCTTTTGTTTTACAAAGTTTAATAACAAATCCGTGGGGACCCTAAGAAAGAGGCTAAAGGCTGACAAAAGCTGGTCTCCTCTTTCCTGCCCCCATGCATGCTCCTCTACACAAATGCTGAAGAGACGTGAAGGACCTCCGATTTAAAGGATCACCGTATTTTTGGACTGCCTCGAAAACCAAGTCATGCACTGACCCTGGGAATGCACTCCCACGTCTCCAGCCAGCTCTGCTTACCCCACCCCGAACTCCACCCATCCCTCCATCCTACCGACTCTGCAAAGGCTTCCCTGACAGCCACCTGCCTAGGGTTACCTGTTGCTCCTCTTGCTTATCATCTGCTCTTGATCAGGCCCTGGGAATGTGCCAGCTGTGATCAGCAAGTATCTCTCCATGGAAGGACTACCTGCTTCTTCTCTACTGGGCACAAACTGTGCCTTCTCTGATCCGTGTGCTGCAAGTGCAGCACCGGGTGATGCTGCCATTCCCAAAACAGATCTGTTGATTAAATGGCACAGAGAAAAACTCAGAGTCACTTCTGGGTTTGACTTTCACAGGGTCCATGGAGATCTTGGAAGCACGTGGAGTTTCTTTTCCTCAAAGTCCTATCTGATTGGCTCCCGTGCCATCCACGGGAGGATTCGGCTTGGAAAGGCATGATTTTGAATTCCTACATTGTTTTTGTTTTTTGACTGATCCCATTGTATTGTAGTATTACACATATCGTAGCAATTTGTTCCTATTTGCTCCGGTGCCTAAGGCTAGCAACAATCTGTGGCGAGGCCCACCATGTAGTTTATTTTATCCTCTATCATGAAGGCTGGAATTAGGGAGGGAGATGGGAAGGAAGAAAAGTAGGGCAGGAGTAAGAGAAGGATGAGGTGCCTGACAATGTGAGTTCACTGATAATGCACATCTTTATCTAGAAAAGTGGTTCTTAACGAGGGGAAGATTCTGTCCCCCTAGGAGGTTGTGAGATTAAATATAGTACACCCAGTTAAACTTGCACATTCTAAAATGTATTCATTGTTTCTCTGAAATTCTAATTTAAATAGGCATCCCATATTTTTATTTGCTCAACCTGGCAATCCTACCCCAGGGGACACGTGGTAATGTCTGGAGGCTTTTTTGATTGTCATGACTTGGGGGTTATTAAAAGATAAACTGAGGCACGTTAGAAGTTTTCAGAGTTTACTTAAGCAAAAATCAATTCAAATCAGGCAGTGCCAAACAGGAAGTGGTTAGGAGTCCTCCTCCCACAGAAGCTAGGGGCAAGACTTACAGAGAAGACAGGGAATCACTGCAAGGAAGTTATTTAATTGGCTACAGCTTAAGCAGTTGCCTTATTTGGAAAAGCCTCGTTGGTTGGTTGTCATTGGTTGTCCTTATATTTTCATTTCCTTAACCTTGGGGCAACTACAGTCTTATGGTTTGGATTGCTTGTGTCAGTTGCTAAGGCATTAGAACCACGTCAGCCTACTGGCCTCCTTGTTGAATTAATTTAACAGGGTGCTACTGGTGTCTAGTAGGTAGAGGCCAGGGATGCTGCTAAACATTCTACAATATCCGGCACAGTCCCCACGACAACAAAAATATGGGCTGACCCAGAATGCCAATAGTGCCACTGCTGAGAAGCCCTGATGTAGGATTATTTTTATTTCTAAAAAGTACCTAGTATGGCTAAAACAGCACAGAAAATAGTATGTATGTATATATGTGACCATATACCGAGGTGCCAAAAGAGTGTACACACATTTTTAAGAGATGTTATCTATGTATTACTTTTTAAAGTTGAATTGAATTATGGTATGTGTAGTGTGACATTCGATCAAAAGATGATATACTTTATTTTTTTTTTGTAATGCCTTTGTCTGGTTTTGGAATTAGCATAATGGTGTCATTGTAAAATAAGTTGGAGCATTTCCCCTTTTTGAATGTATTTGGAATAGTTTGAGAAGAATAGGTATTCTTGTTTGAATTTTAGTAAAATTCGCTTCTGAAGCCATCTGCTTCAGCA
Source organism: Lyroderma lyra (assembly GCA_004026885.1). Taxonomy (NCBI): domain Eukaryota; kingdom Metazoa; phylum Chordata; class Mammalia; order Chiroptera; family Megadermatidae; genus Lyroderma; species Lyroderma lyra. Next base: position 391,824 of record PVJL010000046.1, read on the forward strand.
CTTTTGAAAAAAAAAAAAAAAAAAATCAAATGAACACTAGCATCACCGTGTGACAGGCAGGACAGTCAGAGAAAATGGCAGAAGCACAGTTGTCATCTGCCAGGACGATAGGTAGGAAGAACAGGTACAGTTAAGTTTCCCCCACATTCTCCTGACTTAACACCCCTTGACTTCTACCTATGGGGAACTTAAAGGATGAGGCATGCTATGGAAAACCAGCTACATTGAGAAGAAACTGAAATGACATGCACAGAGATACAAGCGGACACTTTGGTCACCATTGCTCAAGCAGTAGTTCGCCATGATCAGAAGTGTCTGGTTGCTGATGGTAACCACTTTGAGCACCTCTTGTAATTGCAGAAGTCAAATGAGACATATTCATCTTTTGTTATTGGCATATATTGAGCATTACAATTTTAATACAGTTTTTGCCTTTCTTAAAATATGTGTACATTTTTTTGGCAGCCTCTGTACTCATATACTCCCCCACCCCCACCCCTGGCCCCAGAAAACATGTTTGTAAAGTTTCTTTAAATCTACGAGCCATGGTGATCTCGAGTTTTACAATGGTAATTTCTCCAATTTTTCCCTAGGGAGATATGACAAAATTCAGATCACATTTTGAGGCAAAAATACTCAAGATATATTTAGTGACTTTTCCGGGATCCCACACAACCCTAGGAAGAACAGAATTAAACCTCACAACTGCTAAACGCATTGCTCATTCCAATAAAGCCAGCCTGTCTGCACCTCTCCTGCTCAGCTCTCACCACGCTTGGATACCATGAAAGCTACGTGTTTTAGTTTTCAAGAGGAGTGCAATTGATTAGCACCCAAAAAGCAACAGCCTCCTTTAACCTTGAGATGCAAATAGCCAAAGATTGTCAAGTGATCTGCAGGGATGGAGGATTTGATGGAAGATCAAATTGCCGACATTCCAGGGCAATTAGCCTCCCAAGCAAAGTCACAGGAAGGTCCTGCCCGCTCTCCACAGCAGTAAAGCTGTAGTAAGTCTCTGAGCTTTATAAACTTGGACTAATTGGCCTACAACCACCCAGCAGAGTTCATTATTGTAATCCCCATTTCATAGAGCACAGAAGGTGGATAGAAATCTTTTCACTCCACCACCACTGGGCAAGTGCTTCTATAATATCTCCCACTTTGGATCACTGTACATAAACTCCAGGGACCAAAGGTTGGAATTGCTCTGCTAATTATTCATCCTAGCAGGACAGAAAGTCTGGAATTAAGTCAAATCTCTTTGCAGGTGCCTCTTAAAATTCCCCTTGAAGGTGAGTCCTGGCCTCAAAAAGGTTTAAAACAGTTCAACACTTTTTTATCTGATAGTTAAGGAAACCAGGTGGGAGGTTGCTGTCAGTTAACAGCAAGGACTTTGGAGCGTGAGCTAAATTGATTGTGAAAGATCTGGTTGCCGACCTGCCTTCCTGCTTTCCTTGCAACAGCGGGCAGGGCCAGGGCCAAGGCTGACTTCTCTGGACATGCCGAGGAGGTCGAGATGCAGCCAAGTGGCCGGTCCATGTGGTGATTCAAGTGCAGCCTGTAGTCACCATGGATTTTCCCCTCACACGTGTGCCGGTGTGTCTGCATAGCTTTTGTCATTGCCTGGACTCTCTGAAGGGCAGCCAGTCAGCTTCTGCCAGGGCCATTTAATGGCTGGGATGTCTTCTACGGTGAGATGCTGCCTGACGGGTGAAGTGTATGACAACTCCAGACTCTCTAGGGCTTTCACCTTGATGTTTCCCTTCCCCTGGCACTGAGGAGGCTTTGCGCTATGCAGGCTGGCAGCCCACTTGCGCAAATCAGCCAGAGGACAGCGCCGGTCGCAGAGACGTGCCCAGAGAGAATGCAGTCAGCCAAAGACGCTGGTGGAATCCTTGCTGGCGGGGCTAAGTCCCGCAGAAAGGCCCGCGCTGCCTTCCTCACCCTCTGGCCTTCCAATAACCTTTCAGGAAAAGGCAGGGCTGATAACAGTGGGCCCAGGCCCCACGAAGGTTTCTGACCCCTCTCACCTCTCTGGGGTGCTCGTAACAGTAAGGTGTGGTTCTTAAGAACAGGGCTCAAGTCTCTGCCACTTCATTAGCTTTGTAACCTTACACAAGCTATTTTTTTAACTGCAGTTTCCTCATGTATAATCATGAGATAATGATACTGAGACCACAGAGAGTTGTAGGAAGCAATAAATGAACCACTGGCACAAGGTAAGGACTCCACTCCGTATGAGGGTGGTGGTGGTACTGTAGGCTCTCCCGTCAATCAAAGTCATGGGAAAGTCCAAGCTTTCAGGCCCACTCTTTAATACCCACAAAAATAAGCAAGAAAGGAGAGAGGGAGAGAGGGAGGGAGGGAGGGAGGGAGGGAGAGAGGGAGAGAACATCATGAAAAAAGTACAAACCCCAAGTTGCCTCATTCTCATATTTGCCCTCTGGTCCCCACCCTGTCCCAGTACCCTCCTTCTGCCCTGATTTTGCTAGAAATTGCCACATTGATCTTCACTTAGACACCACTCCCATATGCATGCTGGCACACATTAAAATCCTGCTGCCCGTTCCATCAGATATTTGAAATGTGCCCACTATCTCTGTTGCTCTGGTCTCCTCTGCCATTACAGGACACACGCAGGACCCGCCTTGGGCATTGGCAGGTCACACGGCTGCCTTCAGAGGATGATGTGAGGAGTGCAAGCAGACTGTGCCTGTCCGAGGACCCCCCCACACTGATCTGTTCCAGAGCCTACTTTTGTCCTTGGTGGCCTAAAATGTCCAGTGAAACTTGCAGTGTAGACAGCATCAGCCCCCTGCCCCGGGCCACTATAGACATGTTCATTTATTACCTGACGGGTGGAGGGAAGCTGCTTCCATATTAGGTTCCCAGTAAGTCATTAGTTCACAAAAACAGATCCGACTAGAACACTGAAAAGAGAGCCCAGTGAGAGAGCGGGGCCGGGAGGGCGGAAGTTTTGATGAAATCGTAGGGAGAAAACACTTGACGGCATGAAACACAGGCAGCTCTGAGCAACGAAGTTATGGGGGGAGAATGAGCACTTGATATCCAGGAACTTGGAAGGTAAGATGCCCAGGTGTTCGTGCCGAGACGGAGGAAAGGTCGATGTCCACCACATCCCTTCTCGTCCGAGCTCTGCCTCCCTGAGCCAGAAGGCCACGGCTGGACTTGCGTGCTCACGCGCCCACACTACTGCAGACAGAAGGGTGCGAATGTTTTAAATCTAAGTTTTCTGTCAGGCTCTTGGACACGTTCGCAAATTGGAAAAGGCAGGAAGTTTGAGGGGAGAAACCATTACTTTCTTGGGGTTAAAGGGTGATAAACTTGTTCATCTGCAGGGTCTGTTCGGTAACTGATATCAAAAGAAAGGGGTGGGGCCTCCATGTGGGGCTTTTATCATGTCCCTGTGATGGGTCATTTATACAGGGAAAGAGCAATAATAAATGCATATGAGAACAGCACAGAGTTCTAAAGTATTTCCATTTATAAAGTCATTTACAGGTTACCTGAAACACTGGAGGTATCAAATGTAATTTTTAATGGTTTCCACTAACATTTGGAATCTAACTCCCCCATGCCTGTACACCTAAAAATAAAGAGGGGAAAAGGTAAGCAGATATTATTAGGCTAACAACCTTCCCCCCCTTCTGCCCCCCAATTCTCAGTGGTCTGAGAGATAAAGTTTTATTTCTCATTCCCATCACAGTCCAGAGTGAGATGCAGTCACTCATGTACCCAGATCCCTCCAGTGGTTTCTCTCTTTGGAGCTGGTCAAGGAGGGAGAAGGAGGGAGCCCGAAGAAGGCTCACTTGTCTTGAAACTGCTCAGCCCGGAGATGACTCCGGTCACTTCAGCTGACATTACATGGGTGGGGAATAAGTCATGTGGCCCAAACTCAATGCGGGAGGCTGGAGAAACACAGTCTAGTCTGTGCCCAGACAGAGGAGGAAATGGACTGGCCAGAACCTAGTGTGTACTGTACAAGTGGCATTAATTTTAGCATTGGGTATGTGTCACCTTTGGTGTTCCCTTCATTCACACATTATGTAGATATGGCTGGGTTAAGCAAGACTCAAATTTGCAGGAGTCGGAGTAATCGTCTTTCCCTAGATTGGCACATCGTTGGCAGGTCTGCTGTCACTTGCTGTTTCCTGACCACGGCAGACGTAGCTAATTAATCCCAGTGTTCTTCCTTCTAACTGTAGTCACGGCCTCACGGTCCTTCTCAGGATAGAACTATAGGCGCTCGGGACCAATGGATCCAAGTCGGTCAGCACACAAAACAAAGCTGATTTTCATCCCTGATTCTTTCCAGCCCTTACATTTTATCGGTGAGGAAACTGAAAGTTAGGGAAGTAGAATAACTTCATTTATTCATTGACAGTTATATTTTGTCCCTACTATATCGTAGACATTACCCTAAGCTCAGATACTGCTACTTCAAACAAGATACAGGCCTGCCTTGAGGAACTTAGAGGATAGTGGGAAGTCAGGTGAGAAGACAGGTAATTGCAATCCCACGTGATAAGTGCTAAGAGAGGTAAAGCCAGAATGCTGTGGGACAACGTGACAGTGACAGCTAACCTACGCTTGATGAGGGTTAGTCAAATCTTGCTGAGCAAAGAACCATCTATGCTAGTCATGAAAAATGAACATACTTTAGACAAGCAAAGGATGAAGCTGAAATTTGGGGCAGAGGAACCAGCCCATGCAAAGGCTAATACAAGGTGAAATGAGGATGATGCATATGCAAAAATGCAAGAAATTTAGCCAGACTAAAAGAGCCCACAGTGAAGACCGACAGAATTAAGGGTGTATGAACTAGCTATTACCATGTAACAAACTACTCCAAAACTCAGTGGCTTAAAATAATAACAGCATTATTGTTGCTCATGAGTCTGTGGGTCAACTGAGCAGTTCTAGTCTCAACCAAACTCATTCACGTATCGACAGTGAGCCAAGGGCTGGGCAGGTAGCCCTCTCTCACATGTCTGGGCATTAGCTAGCTGTGGACAGGTTGAGGATAGCCCTGGTTGTGACAGCTGGGCTCTCCTCCAAACAGTCTCTTGTCCTCTGGCAGGCGAGCCTGGCCTTGTCCACATGGCCATGGCAGGGTTCCAACAGAGAGCAGAAGCACTCCAGGCCTCAGAGCCGCCTACGTGCCACTTTCTGGTGCCTTCAGGAAGCCAGAGCAAGTCACAGGATAGCCCAGGCCCGAGAGGTGAGGAACTTAAACCCCATCTCTTGGTGGGAGAACTACCCAACCTTTTTGCAAAGCATGTGTTTACAGGGAAAAATAATTTAGGCTATTTTTAAAAAAAAAAAAAACCCACCTATCACCAAGGGAGAACAGTGGCAAGAAGTAAACATAGGTCCAAAACTTAGAAAGTCCTATTCTCCAAATGTGCTATTTGGAAAGGTAATGCAGAGCCATGGAAGAGTGACATATTCAGACATGAACTCTAGAAAAGTATTCCTTTAATCCAAAAGATTTGATAAAGGTCCAGATCATAGCTGGAGGGATGGATTGCACAGGAGGTAACTACAGGTATCACCTACTGGGGTGCAAAACAGGGAAACATCCAAGGTTGCACTGCTGAGTAGCAGACCTTCTGCATCCCAATCTGATGCTATTCCCACTCTTCCCCTGGGTACCATACTTGAAGTTCAGGGATTTTCCACTCCTCTGCCCTACCAGTTGTTTCCTTGGTTGCTTTCTGAATCCACCACCAGGGTACAGGGACACCAAGGCCATTCTAAGAAGTAATCTCACTAAGAAATGAATCCCTGCTTATCACAGCTAACTGTTGGCAATAGAAAGCCTTTGAAGATAGGGAAATAACAACACACCCTAATAACCAGTGTACCTACCCGGTGTTGCTTGGAGAATCATTAACCATTGTTAGGTAAAGAAACCATAGCTGGTGCTCCCTGGGAGCACGCTTCTCACAGCTGCTTATGGCGAGAAGCAAATCAGCAGCTGCCATTTGGAGCACCCAGCCTTTTGACTTCTGGTGTAGGACATATTGGAACCCAGTTTGCTGTCTGTCCATCGCACCTCAATCCTTTGGCATGTCTGCAGGCCTCATTTCAATTTCAACTGCTCTAGAGAATGACTTCTCCAGGGTTCCTCACAACTGAATCCCATGCCAAAAAAAATGGGGCCTATATTTTGTCTGATCATTGCAAACACAACCTCCAAATCTGATTAAATCTACCTAATTGATTTTGCAGGTCACTTCTGTTTATTTACAGTGGATACTTGCCCCTCCACTTTGTACACTGCACTTCTCTACCACGAGGCTCAAAATACTTGATGAGAGTTGTTCCATTTACTATTACACCTTCGGAGCTAGGTACAGGTCAGATGCCTTGACTCTTTTTTTTTCTTTTCAGGTTCAGTGTGGTAGTTATACTCAAAGATGGCCTCGATAATTCCACCCATCCCTGGGATTGCACACCCTTTTGCAGCAAGTCCAACCGAGGGGTAAAGTCTCCTTCTTCACCTCTTGAGTCTGGTTTGGCTTTATCACTTGCTTGAACCAAAAGATCATGGCGTAAACGACACCAGGGAACTCGATAGTCCTGGTGCAGCTCTCCTGAAGCTGCCGCCACGTTCATTAACGAGAGTCTGCCAGACACCAGTGACCGACAGCCTGCCCAGCTAGCCTGCTGGAGGATTAAACAAGAGTTTGTGTACTGAGTCCCCAGCACGTGGCAGCTGTGGCAGTAGATGTCAGTTCCTTGCCTCACTTCCTTTTTTTTTTTTTTAAATGTGGGTAGCTCCCTGACTGGGAATCGAACCCAGGCCAGCACTGACAGCGCCAGCGCCGAAGCCTTAGCCACCGCACCACCAGGGAACTCACCCTTGCCTCACTTTCTATGCTAATCAGTTCCTACCCAGGTAAGGCTTGAATTAAATGCGTAATTTTTGCACATTTCTTTTTAGGAGTAAGAGGACAGTTTTTCCCTCTTCCCTGCTCAGAAAGGGACTGAGAGCCCAGTGTGAGGACGGCTAGTTGACGTGTCTCTAATGTGATTGCCATCTGGAGGACAGCAGCAGGGCTCTTCGCAGACCCTGGGCCCCTTGCTGAGAGAAAGGGCTCCCTTTGTTACAGGTTCTCAAACAACGGGCTAAGGGAGCACTTTGAGTTCTGAGTATAGTTCAAAAACCCCACTCGTTGGAAAGCAGAGAGGAAAATCACAGGTTTCACTTCAAAGTTACTCTTCAGGTTCTCAGAATCACTTGAAAAGACCGGTTTTAATGTTTGCCTGCCAAAGCTGAGTTTTTTTGGTCCTATGGTGGCTCACCTCATAGGTCTCCGTGGGTCACCAAGGCATCAAGCAGAGAGCCAGGGCTGCTGAAGCAGGAAAAACCAGTTGGGCTGGTGGGGGGCAGAGCAGCAGGTGGCAACTTGCTCCTTCCTCGCAGTCCTTTGAGTTTAGGAGGAGAAAGGGGAGTGGTAGGTGAATGGGGGCGGTAGAGAGGGTGGTGTGACATTCTCTTGCCAAGACTGCGTGTGTGTGACTTCAGCAGCAGCAGAGATGATGACAGTCCAAAATCTGGAGAGCCAATAATAGAAAAAGATAGGGTGCCTGCTAAAACATCCTGACCTCCATCGGGAACAGTAACAAACCAGGGGCGGCCTTCTGTCTACAGCACCCTTCCAAGACGCTGAGGCGTGTTCTTCTACTCGCTGAGACCGTGCCAGTCTATAGGGCCCAGGGACTGAGAGTGGAGACGGAAGAGGGAAGTCAATAACCCCCACGATCAGGTGCTTTCACTGGGGCATGAGGGTGAGGAAGGTTATTCCGGGCCAGTTTTCTTTGGCATGGGAGTAGACACTTGCCAATACTCGCAACGAATTGCAGCCTGTATGAAAGTTATTTTAATGATTAGAAATTGTGACTCGATACTCCAGATTTGAGCCATGTCATGTTCTTATTTTTCTTAACCACATAGAATTGACCTTCCAGACCCACACAATGAAGTCAGTGAGAAGACTGATACCTGTCATTTCTGTAGCTTCCTCTCTCTGCCTTTCTTTGGACGTCAATGGAAAATTTACCTACTCACACTCTGGGCTCTGAACACAACAGACATCAGCTAAAGAATTAATAATGACAAGCTGCCTGCTGCCAAGCCACGGTCATTTCCCCATCGTCCAGTTTTCAGTAAATAACTGTGAACCTTTTTGACGGCGTACAAATGCAAAGTCACGTGTGGTCCATAGCAAACCTCCCTCAGCGGACACAGAGGGTTGGGTTCCCCGGCACTTTCATGCAAGTCAGGCCTGGGTGCGTAACACCCCCAAGATGATGGCCTGCACTTGCCCATACCCAGACCTAGAATATAATACGTTATGCCCGGGATGTGTAGAGGAAAAACGAAGATGACGAAAAGATTAATTACAGTGGAGAAGGAGAAGCAATCTGGTTTGAACACACACATAGCATTAGATGGGCCAATTCTTAATAAAGAATAAATGGTGGACAGCTCACAGCATAAAAAAAAAAGGAAAGTCGCTTACACAACTTGTTCATATTTTCTTTGTCTAAGCTAGTGTGTTCTCTAAGATGGTAAATTCCCAGGGAGTTGTCACCAAGAGTTTACTTTTCAACTAGGCAGTTATTTATGATGATCCCTTCTGACGATTATCATCATACTCATTATCACATGTTGCCATTTATTAGGAGCTTATTTTGTGATATGTGCTATGTCAAGAGCTGTACACGCATTACCTCATTTTTTCCTCAGAACAATGCATAGAAACAGAAATTATTATCCCTATGTTCCAGCTGTGAACAATCAAAGCTCAGAAAGATTAAATTGCCCATCACCAGCGAATGCATGTAAGAACTGGAATCAAGAACACATTCTCTGACCTGAAAGCCCGAGCTCTGAGTCTCTATGATACATAGTCATCCTACCACATACAGGACATGTCCAACAAGAGTGGCCTACTACGGCATCCCTGATCCAGCCTCTGCCCACCTCTCCAGACTTATATACGGCCACTTATTATGTTTCAGGCCCGCAAAGAACTTAACACTCCCTGAACACATGCTGCCTCAGAGTCTTAGTTCATATGGGTCCCTCTGCATGCATGCATATAAGTACATACACACACATGCATATACACATGTACATATACATATGTACACATACATACACACATGTACATATACACATGCATATATACATACACAGATATATACACATACATATATGCATATATGCACTTACACACATAATATATAATATATTGTTAAGTGTATCCATTTACATGTAATTAATTTTAACAAATTTTACAATTTTTACACATTTTTATATTTTTTACAAATATGTTTATAATTTAAAAAATAAAATCAGGTCATATTTTGCTGTAATCTATTTAATATTATATAGGAAACACATTCCAATATTATTACAATCCTAAAATAACCGTAAAGCACCGCCGTGCCCACACTTAGTACAATGGGAAGGACAAGCATGGCTCTACTAATTCAGACTTCACTAGAGGGCTAATGCATAGCGGGGGACAAGGGTTTGTAGTGCCAGAAGTTTCAGGAAACTCCCTCTTTCTCTGTGTGCTGTGTGTGTGTGTGTGTGTTGGGGTAGAGGGGGCAGGTAGGGCGAATCTAGATAATGAAACAATTACCAAAGTCAAAATGACACTGTATAGGGGAGTAGGGCCTTACATTAGGAATAGGTGTTACACATTAAACTGGAAAAGAAAAAATAACTGTATAAATTGGCATTATTTGGAAGAGCGAAAGACTGGAAACAACCTAAATGTTCATCAGTAGGGAGCTGGCTGCATAAATAATAGTACATGCCCACAAGGGAGCTCTCTAAGCTATAAAAATGCTATGAAGTGATCTCCAAGGTATAACAATGAGTCAGAAAACAAAGCAAGGAAAAGTTATTTTAATATGCTCCTGTTTATATATATATATATATATATATATATATATATATATATATATATATATATATGTATATATATATGCTTTTATATATATAAGCATATTATGTGTGTATTTGTGTTGTATGAGGGCTATCTGAAAAAAATCCAGCCATAAATGCCTTCATTTTTCACATCACATGGCTGGATACTTTCCAGACAGCCCTTGTAGTGCTTTTAATATATTTAAAAGAGGATGCTACCTATTGGGGAGAAAGGGAAGGTAGCAGGGATAAGGTGAGAAACCAGACTTCTGAATAGAATTTGATTTGTGGATTTGACTCTCAACCATAAAAATGTTTAAATGATTAAGTAACAACAATAAAAATAAAAACATTCCCCATGAAACAAAAACTAACAATTATTGAAAGGAATATTTCACTATTAATAGTGAAAATCGTAATTAATATATGCCTGGTGGAGAAAAAGAACAGTAAAATCTATCTGGAAAACTATTTTTGTTGTCATATTGTTAGTAATATTGCTATCATTCTGAAACTATTATACTCATGGTAGGATAAAGCAAGTAAGTAATGGTTAATGTTGTTAGAAACCAAGATTTTCAGAAGAAGAGACAAGAAATACAAATATAAAAACCAAAGAATTTAAGTAATACTGCACAATAATAAATTTTGAATTATTATGAACTCATAGTCTTTTCACTTTTAAACTTTAAAAACAAAAAGCTCTGTCCACTTAGAAGTCCCAGAAACAATAATAAACCCATCAGTAATAAACACTGCTAATCTTCAGATCGTGGCCTCTACGTACCAATTCCTTGGAGAAATGGCTGACTCCAGGTCGGGGCAGGAAATGTAGAAGGTAGTCTGGATATCTTGTCATAACAAAAAGCTAGGAAGCAGTTAAAGAAGTCTGGTGGTGTATTCAAAGGTCTCAGGAGCCATAACAGAAAACCTCTCCCCGGCCAAAGTTGGAATAATTTGAACATTAATAAGAATAACAACTGTAGTTGAGTCAAACAAGTCAAATGTATTAAAATCTATGAGTTCATTAAAAAAAAAAAAGAAACTGCTTGTTTTTGAAAGATGCTAGGAAACCAATTTATTATTCTGAATGCTGGTGAATAAAGGAGAAGATCAAGCATTCTTTCTGTTCTCAGAGTTTCCAAATTGATGAGGGAAAATTTTCCCTTTAGAAAATAATAACAGTTGAATGAAGAAGGAATGGTAGAATCAGAACAAGGCCATTTCTGCAAACCCCAAGTGAAATAATGGACCTGGGCCATCATCATCAGTGGCAGCTAACACTACCAGAGAGAGAAAAACATCCCTACACTCACCTTCTGATGGAAACCCCCAATGCCACCTGGGTTAGTTCCCAAGGGCTCCCACAGATTGGATGGCAGAAACAACAAATTTGTTTTCTCACAGTTCTGGAGATATAACTTACGAGACAATTGAGAAACCGAACATTGACTAATTCTGAATTTTTTTTTTTACAGTATTAAAGAATTTCATGCTTATGTTTTTAAAGCAGTCCTGTCCTTTAGAGATACACATTGAAATACTTACAGATGGGTGATATGGCATCAGGGATTTGTTTTAATATAATCCTGTGGGAAAGGGGACAGAGTACAGAGTAGATGAAACAAGAGTGGCAGTGAGTTCATGACTGTATCTGAGTGATGGGTACATTGGGCTTTATTACCCCATTCTCCCTACTTTGGACTGTGTGTGAAATTTTCCGTAATAAAAAAGTGTATAAATACATAAGTGAATGAATGAATGGACAGGGTCATGCCATGCATCCCACTAGGCCAGGGTAAGGCTACTGAGATGAAAGCAGGGAAGACTATGAAGGGGCGTAACTGGAATAAAATGTAACAGCAGCGGCCCCTCGTAGAGCACCCACCATCGGTAACAGATTCCAGCACAGGCACTAGACACCATTATCCATTGTATGTGTAGTCACAAGTCTGCACTGCTTTTCATGTTTATAACATTCCTGCAGCCAAGTAAGAGGAAGGCAATTGGGTCATTTTACTAACAGGGCTCAGAGATTCCGGAAACCACAGGCCGCTAAGGACCCAGGACTTTGGTCTACAACTTGCATGTCCTTTCCATGAGCTCACTCTGATGCTACGGTCCAAAAGGGAATGAAATAAAGGCAGAAACTTGAGTCAAGGAAGGGTGGCCGCAATCTGGAAATAGATGTTTTGGGTTTTTTCTTCGTTTTTAGAGAAACTTGTTTTAGGAGTTTACCTTGCTCTGTTATTTATTAGCACTCTTTATTTTAAAAAAAAAAAAAAAAAAAGGTACTTGAAATGGTCCTTATCCCGCACAGTGCTTGCAGCCCAATTTCTTCTGCAGCTCACTTTTATAGTAAGGATACCAAACCTTCTCTTTACGGCCACGATGACATAGATTGAGCTGTGACACTGACATGAAAATATGAAGGAAACAGAGGTGGTGTAGAAAACGCGCATGCGTGCTTTATCTCCTGCTACTAGTTTCTAGGCATTCTTCTGTGGCAAAATGAAACTGCTCAGATAGCATTCACAATCACCTGGTATCTCAAACGCAATGACATCCATCCTTTTCACATGGAGAGTATGTTTCGGTTCTGCTTTCTACTTTCACTACATTCTTTTTAACAACGTGGGGAAGCAGACTCCATTTTAGAAAGATTTCCATCAAGACAGATACCAATGAAAGTGCCCGCCCGTGACGCCGAAGCGTGGCCTGCGATGCTATGGGCGTCAGGCAAGCCACGCCCGCTTCTCGCTCCGCCCAGAGTTTTACTTCCCTCGTGAATGCTGGGGAAAGAGTTGAGCTGGAGATGGACGTTCTGATTTGCCCCTTCCAGAATCATCCTCTTGACTCGGCTCCTTCAAGCTGCTTGTTTTCTGGTCACTCCTCTCTCTGCTAGGAGGGAGGGAGGAGGTCTGTGCAGTTCCCCTGTGACGGGCAGTTTTACTGCCTGCATTTTGTGTATGTGTGTTGCAACGCATTCATTTGTTACATGTAAATTTAGCCTACCATAAGACTTCACAATCATGTTTTGTAACTTCCTTATTTTTTAATACACTGGTCGCCTCAAAAAATGGAAGGGGCCCTGGCCTCTCTCAGTGTCTGAAAGGCCTTGGGAAGAGGAAGAGGTCACAGACACAGCACTTTTATGCACAGACACTGCTGAGTATCCCGATTTAACTCACATTAATTAATGCATTAATTAACACGTCCTAACCCATTTACTCCTCATCTACGTCGGTATTGTCTCCATTTGACAGATACTGAAATCGAGGCACAGTGGTAAGCAGCTGTGGACCAAGCTTCACTGGGTGGAAGAGGGATCTGGGAAATACATAATAATGAGGGAAATAGTGTAAAACTCTTCTAAAATGTTGTGGTTAAAGGGAAAGCAGCTAAGGGGTGAAACCCCTCTTAAAGGGAGTTTCCTTCCCAGAAGCCCCAAATCCTAACCTTGTTTCTGTACCCCATATTCTCAAATAAGAGCACCGCCTTCCTCTCTACTACTCTCTGGAAAATTCCACCCTTCCTCACAAGGGCTGTTCTTGCCCCAGGCCATGCCCAGCCAAGTGGCATGTGCCCCACACATGAAAAATCTCAAAATCTGAATTACTCAGTCTAGAACAACACTCAGAAATTTGGGGAGCAGGGGTAGCCGGTGAGGGGGTTGCTGGTACTCTAGGTGTCTGGGCCTCTGTGGTGTCTCTGACATGGTTGGTAAGATCTTTACTCTATCTTGGCCTGTCAATAACTGTTGGATCCACATGTGTCTTCCGAAGACTACCATGGTCAGAGAAAGTTAGGCCTAAACCAACCCATGCGGATATAGAGCCCCTAAATGCTACCTATGAGTAACCTGCAAATGTATCCTTCTCAACAATAGAGGCAGTGCTTTGGACAATGGTTCATGTATTTGAACCATTTGTTTACTGTCTCCTTCCCCTCAAATTGGGTTCCCTTGGCAAACCACTGTCCACCCCGTAACTGCCTGGGATGGATAGGAGGTGGGTGGGCTAGGGTCCGAGGGCTTAGGTCTTGCAGCTCCACTAAAATGTAGGTAAGTAATATCCTCTGAGACTTTTTTTAAACACATTTCCTCTACATTCTAAGCCAGTAAAGAGCATGATTGACGTTCTTTGGTTACATTTTACTCTAGCACCAGAAATATTTACTGAGAGTTCCCCGAGGGCCTGCTTGTTACTAAACACTGTATAACAACTTTCTTTGAGCCTGGCCCTTACCCAGCTAAGTGATGAGAAATCTTATGTTAATATTTTATTATGGTCAACATTACTTGGGGCTGGCCCCAAGCACAGGGATAAATTAGTACTATAAACAATCCAAAGGCAGTTTTGAGAAAATGAAAGCTCTATGAAATGCTTGCAATGCCCAGAATAACAAGTTAAATCTTACAAAATACTTTTACACCTACCACATTGTTCCAATGCCACAATAACACAAAAAAGTCTTTAGATTTGGCATTATTACCTACATTCAATAGACCAGGAAATTGAGATTCTGGGGAGTTTAAGTGACTGGACAAGGTCACCCAACTAATTAATCACAGAATAAAGCTTGCTTTTTGACATCTTAGTCCAACTCTTGGCAAAACATTGAAGTTTGACTTCTTTATATTGCTAAAGAATTTCATAGTTATTCCCCCTAATGTATAGTTCTATAGACATCTTTTAAAACTTGTTTAATCCCTGTGATGGTGAATTTTATGTCAGCGTGATTGAGCTAAGCGATCCCCAGAGAGCTGGTAAAACACTATTTCTGGATGTGTGTGTGTGTGTGTGTGTGTGTGGGGGGGGGGTGTCCAGAAGACATTATCATTTGAATTGATGAACTGAGTAGAGCAGGAGGCCCTCACCAATATGTGTGGGCATCATTCAATCCGTTGGCCTGAATAGGTCAAAAAGATGGAGAAGGGGTGAATCTACTCCCTCCCCTGTAAGCTAGGACATCCATCTTCTGCCCTCAGACCTAGCACTCCTGGTTCTCTGGCCTTTGGACTTGGACTGGGACTTACACTATCATCCTCCCTCTGCTACCTCCCTTGGTGGGTTCAGTATTGTGTTAATCAATAATACAATTTTGAGATCCTGGAATGATCTCTGAAACAAAAGTGCTCAAATGGGAGGAGACAAAAGTTCATCATGTAAACCAGGAGCCAGCAATAATTCCAATCATTATTACTGACATTAGAAATAACTTCTGATTTGCTCACCAATGTCACCCCAATAAGTCTAACAATAAAAAAGAGGGTTTCCCTGGTGGTGTAGTGGCTGGGCTTTGGAGCTCTCAACACTGCGGCCTGGGTTCAATTCCCAGCCAGGGAGCTACCCCCGTTCCCCCTCCCCCCAAAAAAAGAAAGAAGGAAATAACTTCTGAGAGTTCTAATCAATTTATTTTCAACAAGGTACCAAATCAATTCATTGGGGGAAAAATAATATTTTCAACAAATGGTTCTGCGACAAGTGGATATCCACATGTAAGAAGGAAGGTAGGCACCTATCTCACACTATATACAAAAATTAACACAAAGTGAATCAAAGACCTGAATCAAAGAACTGAAATACTAAACTCTTAGAAGAAAATATAAACTATAGAACTCTTAGAAGAAAATATAAATTTGTGACGTTGGACTAAGCAATAGTTTCTTAGACAAATTACCTAAAGCACAAGAAACCAAAGAAAAAACCAGATAAATTAACTTCATAAAAAAAAAATTTGTGAGTCAAAGGACACCCACCATCAAGAAAGTGAAAAGACAACTCACAGAACCAGGGAAAATACTTGGAAATTTGTCTGATAAGGGAATATAAATATATATAAGAATATATAAAGAACTCTTACAACTCAAGAATAAAGAGACAATTCAAAATATGGGCAAGGGGCTTGAATAAACAATTTTGCAAAGATGATGTACAAATGATAAATACTACAAGCACATAAAAGGATGTTCAACACCATCAACCATTGAGGAAACACAAGTCAAAACCTCAATGAGATACCATTTCACACCTACTAGGGTGGTTATTATTAAGTGCTAACATGGGTGTAGAGACATGGGAACCCTCATACAAGGCTGACAGGAATGCACCTTGGAAAAAACTCTGGCAGTTCCTCAGAAAGTTAAACGGAATTATCTTTAACACCCAGTTTTCACTACGAGGTATATACTTAAGGGAACTGAAAATATATGTCCACATAAAGGTTTGTACATAAATGTTCACAGCAGCATTATTCAAAGTAGCCAAAAAGTAGAAAGAATGTACATTGCTCAGATATACATCAAATGATGCATGGATAAATAAAATATGGTAAATCCATACAATGGAATAATATTCAACCATAAAAATATTCAACCTTAATATTCAACCAGTCCTTCATAACAGAGAAACAAAGTTCTGACATACGCTGCAAACAGATGAACTTTGAAAACATCTTGTTTAGGGTAAGAAGCCGGACATGAAAGCTCACATGTTGTATGATTCTATTTATATGAAACGTCCACAGTAGGCAAATCCATAGAGAAAGAAAACACATCAGTGTTTGCTGGGGCTGGGGGACAGGGGGACGGAAAGTGACGGCTAATGGATGTGGTTTTGGGGGGCAGGAGTGTGATGATGATGTTCTGGAATTAGCTGGTGGGATGGCTGCATACGAGTGCCTTGGAAATGTATATACTAAAAATCACTGAATTCATACTTTAAAAGAATATTATGGTGTTTGAATTATATCTCAAGTTTTTTGTTTTTTTAACAAATAATTCCCAGTTTCATTAAGCAAACATTAAGATAGACACTGAACAAAAGTGTCAGTATTTAAAAACAGCTGTTTTTAAAACAAGGGGTACGATGTATAGAAATGGATTTAAAAAGGGTGCACAAGTGAGAAAAGGAGCGACAGTGAGAAACCAAAAGCACCACTGACCTCGGTGCTCCGCGGCCATGCCATCATCAGTGAGCCAGGTGAGAGGGGACTAACGCGCAGAAGACGACCAGGGCGCTCAGGCAGGTTATGACTCACAGCATCCGGCAGCACTGTCCGTCAGTCTCTACAGAATCCGCATTCACGCTCTATACCACGACTGCCCCCAAAGTGACGCGGTGGCCTTGGCACCGAGCTGCTCTCATTCTCATTAACCTGCATCTTGCCATCTTCCAGGTGTTCCTCTACAGCAGCAGAGTCCCACCTTTGGCTTCCCTGGGCCACACTGGAAGAAGAATTGTGTTGGGCCACACCTAAAATACACTAATGACAGCTGATGAGCTAAAAAAAAAAGTCGATGCATAATTTTTGTGATGTTTTAAGAAAGTTTACAAATTTGTGTTGGGCCACACATGGCCCTCGGGCCACGAGTTAGGCAAGCTTGCTGAAGAGCAGTGATTCCCAACCTTTTTGCACTTGTGTACCCCTTTTAACCCATTTCTATAAATTGTACCCCATTTTAAAAACAGCTGTTTTTATGTACTGACACTTTTGTTCAGTGCCTATCTTAATGTACAATAGTGGAAATGAGGTAATAGGTTAGGAAAGAAAAATTACTACACTAAAAGTACAAACCACAGATTTAATTTTACAATATTCATAACACAGTTAAACATTGATAATGATGATCAGGTATTTAAACATTAAATAAGCTACCTCTAAAGAATCACAATTATAGACAACGCACTTACTTTTACTCAGTCAATAACTAAAATGATCAAACAGTGTAGCTACGCATGTATTTCTGTGCTTGGGGAAGTTCTAGAACCATCGCAAATGGATTGTTCTGAAACTGTGTGTAATGACTGGTAGAAGAGTGGTTTGGGGGAAGGGTTCACAGCCACGCCCTCACCAATCATCATTCACTAACGTGATCTAATTTGGAAGTGTCTCGGTTAACAGTGATTCAAAGTTAACTTTCATTGTTCCATAACTAACCTTTCACATTTTTTTTTTCTTTCAATATTTCTTTGGGGGAGAGAACACTACACTTCTACTCAATTAAGAGAAGTATTTTTAACAGTATTTTATTTTTTGCACCCATCACGCCATGAATTCATAGGGAATGGGTTCCAGCAGCTCGGGCTCCTTCCCGTTGGTTCTCACGCAGTGAGCTTCTCTGGGTGGAGCAGGCTGGCGCTTCAGCTGAACCCAGGTGCCCTTCTCTTTGGCTTCCTTCTCTTTCTGATCATCTTCCTTCACACGTTTCAGGAGGCTGTCTCGGCTCTTAGAGTGCTTAATGTGCTCAATGTGCACGTTCATTCTCTTGGCAAGGATCTTACCCTTAACCTGTTTATTGACAACGATGCCAACTGCGTGCTGGGTACATTGTAGACTCTTCCAGTTTTGCCATGGTGGCATTTGTGGGGCATTCCTTTTTGAACAGTGCCCGTTCCTTTGATGTCTACAATATCACCTTTCTTGTAGATTCTCATGTATGTGGCCAAAGGAACAACTCCATGTTTTCTGAAAGGCCTAGAGAACATGCAGCGGGTGCCTCTCCTCTTTCCCTTTGTGTTCGTCATTTTGGCGAATTACCGGACAATGGCGGTTCCGGCCGAAAAGACCTTTCACATTTTTTTACTTTTCTTGTTTTTTGCCATTACTGATTATTTTTCGCGTACCCCTGAACAGCCCAGCACATACCCCCGGGGAAACCGATGGTCTATCGTATCAGAAGCAAGAAGGTCAATTTTATGACTCTTCCTTAAATAATTGAACTCAGTTCAATCCAACACATTTTATTGAGCACTTGGGACGTGCCAGACGCTTGCTAGACACAGGGAATCAGCTGTGATCAGGAGATGGACGCCCCTCCCTAGATGAAACATATATTCCAGCATGACAAACAGGTAATAAAATGTATGCTGGTGTTCTTCCTCAATGTCCCTCCAGCCCCCATCCACCTGGGGGCCTTTCCTGACCTGCTGTGCAATCTGGAGGGGTGGGGTTAACCTCTGTGAATCTATGGCCCAGGCTCCCCTGCACCGGCAGGAAATGAGGCAGCAGGAAGAGAGGTCGGGGAGTTCCTCCTGCTGCTCTCTCCCTGCATCAGCACCACAGTCTGGCGGTAGATTTCGAATGCTACATCTCCTGGAGGACAGACCTTTCTCCACAGTGCCGATCTCATCGGGAATTCTCTTTTCTCCCAGTGTCCTTTCCTCCTGAGACATTTGTGGTAGATTATCCGCTAAGACAGCTGCAAACGATTCATCTCAACTCAATATGCACATGCCACTGGTCCCCTTACAGGGCAACACCTACCTCACTTCCCGCTGAAGCTGGGCTTGCCTCGTGCTTTGCTTCCACCAGCAGCACACGGCAACTGTGACGCCCCGTCAGTTCTGTGGTAAGTCCTTAAGAGGCCAGGCGGCTTCCAGTTTGACTTTCTTGGGATCTCACTACCTACTAAGGGCTCAGGCTACACTATCCAATAATGAGAGACCATGTGGAGAGAAGGAGACGAGTCTACCCCGCCCCTTGCCATTCCAGCTACCCAGGTAGAGGCCCCGGAAGTGTGAGTGCACCCATTTTGGGTGCTCGTCCTGCTCCACCTGTGTGGCCCCAGCCACCTCCACCAGGTGCGGATCAGCCATTCCCAGCGAGCCCTCATCAAGTGGAAGAGCTGCGAGGAAAAAAATGAGGGTTGTTTGTCCTAAGTCACAAAGATTTGGGGCATTTGGTTACACCGCAATTCACAACTGACACCGACGGTGATGGCTCCTCACCGCTGCTCGTCCCAGGAACCTCACAGCCTTGTTAACGCCTTTAAGCCTGACCTCGCCTCCACACGTGGCCCCTTGGCTCCATTCTCTTTACTTAAACCCCGTTGAGCACTGTTTTCTCTTTTCTGCTCCGAGTTCTGCCTAGCACAGCGAGTAACTACGGGGGTGAGTAAGACAATCACAGATTCTCATTAGCACCACAAAAACAATGAGCAGGCCACTATGACAGGGGAGGACAGAACAGGGAGCTCTTCCTATTTGGCTGGATATTTGAAATGGGAAAAACAAAAGAAAACAAAACAAGAACAGCTCCTTCCCTGCCACGCCTGCCTTCCCCCTCCCTATGTACTTGAGAGTACAACCTTGAGGGGTGTGAGCCATACTGACCAAGAAGAAATCGGAGGGGAAATGGGAACCATGTAAGAAGAGACTTTTATATAAAAGATGAAAGCACAGGTTTACAGCAGAAGCACTTTGAAATTAAGGAAACATATTTTTATCAATCCCACTGCCAAAAACTCAAAAGAGCATCTACAGCGGGGGAGAGTGTGACAAAATGGGCTTTTCAATATGTTGCTGGGTGAGAGTGAGAGCTGCTGTAATCTCTTCGGTGTGCAATCTGCTGATACCCAGTTAAATTAAAAACACAGATCCTTCCCTGTCCCCACTTTTCAGCATCTATTCTAAACACCACATGTAAATGCAAGGGTTGTCCAGAAAAAAATCCAGCCATAAATGCCTCTATTTTTCCTATTACAAGTCTGGATACTTTGCAGACAGCCCTCATACAGATGTACAAAGATCTATTTTACCACAACATTGTTTACAGTAGCAAAAACAAAAAGTAGACACAATCTAACTACCCATCAATGAGAAAATGGTTCAATAAATTATGGTACATTTGTATTAAGAAATTAGACCAGTATAAAAGAATGAGTTAGATCTATGATATATTTATTGAACTGGAGGGGTACCCATGACATACTTTTAAGCAACTATTTTAAAAAGCAAGCATCATGTAGAGCACGATCCCAAAGCAAAACCTACAAAAGTGCATGAGTATTTGTTTAGGAGTGCCATCCGGAAAGTATCCAGCTATGTAATGTGAAGAAGAGAGGCATTTATGGCTGGATTTTCGAATTTGTATGAGCACAGAGAGGGTATGGCAAAGTATATATCAAGCTTTTAACAGGATTACCGAAGTGGGTTAAAAATAAACAAAAGAGAGTTTTTTTCTTTATATGTTTTTGGATCATTTCACTTGTTTAGCTGCATGCATATTGCTTCGGTTTTTAATTCTCCTGCTCCCACCCCTCCTTCCACTTCAGGTAACAAGAGTTCTAATTTATTTCACCTTAGATTAATTTTGCCAGGTCTAGAATTTCACATAAATGGATTGGTAATGTTTTGTGTTTGGGGGCTTCTTTCGCTCACTCTTATGTCTGTGAGATTCACCCAGGTTGCTGCATAGGTTAGTGGTTCCTTTCTTTGCACTGCTGAGTCATATTCCATTTCAAGGATGTATCATAATTTGTTTGTCCTTATCCTGCTGATAGACATTTGGCTTGTTTCTAGATTTTGACTATTCTGAATAAAAGTGCAATGAACATTTCTGCAAAAGAGTTTGGACACAGATTTCCACTTCTCTTGGATAGATACCTAGGAGTTAAATTTATGGGTCAAAGATTAGCTACATGAGGATATATGACTACATTTAACTTTTATAAATAAAAAAACTAACAAAAACATTTCAAAGAAAAATATTTGCCAAAAGTATGAATCTGTATTTTAAAAAGATAAAAAAAATACCTGCTAGCTTTCTCTCCACTCCCTCCCCTCTCAGTAGGGAGTTGTGCGGTTTGTCAGACGTTAGGTTTCCCAGGTCAGGTCAGCGACCCACCACTTTTCAGGGTGAATCATCAAAGATGGGGAAACTCTAATGTTGTACCTGCCCCAGAGGAACTAGATTTAGACACTACCCACCAGAAGCCACAGACTCAAGTGATAACTCAAAAGAAGTGCCAACACACAGGAAACAGTCAACAACTACTTGCAAAACAAACCAAACGAAACTCGTGACGTGCCTTTTCTGTAATAAGGTATTGGCCCGAGTAGGCACTTGGCATTAAAAAGAAGAAGAAAAGAGAACATTCTGAAACTAGTCAAATCAACACATCAAGAATGAGAGTAGCAGACGTGACCTTACTGCAGGAAAGGTTTGTACACAAATTGTCCAGAAGACCTCGGCAACTTTCAAATCTAAACTGAAAGTCCAAGATGCTACAAAACTCCCGTCAGTACCACCAGGACCTATTCTTAGGAAGGACTGGCTGGAATATACATATACTTTTAAATGACTTGTTGTTTTTGTTTTTGTTTCCTTGAAGTGCCAGTCCACCACCCTTTTTTTCTCAGAACTGGCCTTGAGTCCTAATCCACAGAGGGGTCACTGTATCAGTCCTTCCTCTAGATTACAGCTGTTTAGACCATGGATGAACCTCTGATCGGTCAAATTTGGAAGCCAAGCGCCACGGGAGGGAAGCCACCTGAAGTATTCTGTGCAAACAGCAACACAGGCCCGTCTGGGATTCAGAAGGCTCTTGGAGGGAGATGCTGGGAAGCACGTGCAGTAGCTGCAGTGAGAGATGACAGTGGTTGGCACTGGCAGCGCAGGAGAGACGTCCGTCCTCTCAACACCAGGTTTCCGGAGGAGCCTGAGACATTGGAAGAACTGGAAGACTGTGGGGTCATGGAAGCTAAAAGAGCAGAGTTGTGAGAAGGAAGAAGTTGCCCACTACGGCTTGAGAAGTAATGAAGAGGAGCCTGTTGGGAAGAAGATGGCCTTCCAACAGGAGGAGCTGAGAACGGAGGCTGCAGCTAGAAGAGGATGAAGTGACCAGGACGTGACTATAGCGTGTTTGCAGCTTCTTGTTACACTTCGGACAAAAGCCTAACAGGCCGTGTCCTTCACTTGACACACAAGTCCCTCAGTGTTGCAGGACTGCTTCTATTAGTCAGGGTCCCGGCGGCGAACACCAGCACACTCGGCCTTTGCCTGAAGACAGCACGACACAGGGACCACTTACAGCAGTGCCGGCTGCGTGAAGAAACTAACAACATCTGGGGAAGCAGCCAGAGCTTAACAGCAAGGTGAGGAGAGTGGAGCCATGGCAGGGGGACCGCCCAAGACCAGCAGTGGCCCGAGAGGGACTCAGCTGCTGCCAGGACGTCACTGCTAAAGCAGGGTGATGGGAAAGAAACCTCACAGCCTGTCTCTCCTCCATGTCCTGACCTCCCCTCATATTGCTGGCTGAGCCCAAGGGGAAGCCAGAGCCCTGAGAACGGAGTCCACAGGGGTCAGGAGGGGACAGGTGAGCAGGCGAGCGGCCAGCGCGTCCTCGCCCCCCTCCCGCTCCGTCTCTGGCCACTGCCGCCCCCGCCCCCAGCCTCGCGGCCTGCTCTCAGGCCTTCGCACCTGCTGAACTGCGGTCTAGCTCAGGCCTCGGCACGGGCTGTTCCCTCTGTCCGGAACATTCTGTCCCTTGTACCTCATTAACTCAAATTACCTTTCAACCTCCACATCAAACGTCACTTTCCCACAGAGCCTTTCCCGGCGCTCGTCCCCACCTAAGCTGCAGGAACTACGGCGGTCGCACCCTCATAGCACCCCTTCTCATCCTTCCCTGCGTTCGTCTTCGCGGTGACAGACGTATGGAGGTGTTATTTACAACCCATCTCCTGCCTCAGACTGTAAACTTCCTGAGAACAGGAATCGGGTCTGTCTCTCAGAGCGCGCTTCTTGGTAATGAGGTACGTGCCCAGACGTACATTTATTGAAAGATTTGTTAATAATGCCCCTGTTCGAACACCCTCTCCCCCGTCGCCGTGATCGCTGGGTACGAACAGCGCAGCGATGACACTAGATCTTAGTTAATCACTCCTTGTTACACGGCAAGCACTGCGCTGGACATTCAACGCTGTCGCCTCATTCACTCCTCACAACAACTGTGTGAGTCAGGGACTCTCATCAGCCTCATGTTCCCGACCAGGGCACCAAGGCCTGAGAGGTCAAGTAATTGAATCAGGGCCACACAGCCATCTGGTGGGAATCAAGTTCTCCATGGTAACAGCCGGTGCTCTGACCTCTGCCCAGCACTATGCGGCCTCCTTAAATATCTCGTTGCGGGTTTTGTTTCTTTATGTGTCTATCCTCCACATTAGACTGTGAGCACCTTGGGTAACAGTAGGTTTTAGTTACTTATTTAACCCTACTTCACACTACTGGTGTTTAACAAACACTGAACGTTGACACTCCCCCCAGGAAAGCATGCTTTGTGCTGACTGAACACCCACCCCCACAGTCTTAAGCCACACACATTCTGTTCATTCATCAGACTCTTTTGATGCCCATTGCAGGGAGTCTTCCTAGACCTCAATTCTTGCAGCGAACTGGTAGAATTCAAAGACCAGCAGAGCCTCCCTGTGAACTCTGGACACCCGGAGGTTCCCAGGACACGTGACCTTGTCCAGAAGACCCTGCCTCAGAAACGCCCATCCTGTCTGCCATCCACCCCATTCACACCCAACTCTGACCTGACAACACAGGGTCAGCTTCCACAGTCACATGCTGCCCGGTGGCTTCGTGGATGGTACCTTGGCTTCCCGTGAATAGAGTATGCAGAGGCCTCAGCACTAGGAGCAGCGTGTCCACTCTGGGCTCGCCTGTGGCCAGGAGACAGAGGGAGAGAGCCCCCCAGGAGGCAGGGAAATGATTCCAAGAGCACTTCTGCCACCGTCTCACCTCCTGCCAGCACCTGCACATTCCTGCAGGGCTCCAAGTGTTTTAGCCCTTTAGAGCCCCGGCCAGGCTTTCTGAAGAGGCCCACGTGAGCCCTGCTGACAGCCCTGAAAGGAGACGGAATTCAGCCAAGAAGAGCCCAACTGTCAGCAGAACAGAGTTAGCACCAGCACGCCCTGTCCCAGCCTACCTGCTGCACAGCACTGCAGGACCACTTCCTGACCCCCTTCTTCATCGCTTCTTGTTTTCTCTTCTGCCCCAAGGTCATCTGTTTTCCTTTGCTCTCTCTCTCTCTCTCTCTAACTCAGTATTTATAGAATTGGGACCTTACAAATAAAAAGTATGGTGTTAGAACCGGAAAGGACCTGTATCATCCAATCCAGGGCATCCCAAACCCTGGCAAAGTCACTTCAGACGTTATTTGTTTTTTTTTTTTTTATATAGATGTTAGACTTGGTGGATGAAAGACAAAGTATGTCTCCCCCATTGGTTGCCTAACTGGAAAACTGGTAACTACTCCCAACACATGGTGTCTCTATTACCTGCCAACAAGGAGAAACCTATCTGCAATAAAGGAAACGGAGAATCAGAGAGTTCCGACAATATTTGCTCAGTTCCTGAGACAATTTCTATCCCTGAACTCCCCATTCCCCTGTGTCAATAAATTCCCCTGCTCTGCTTAAAGATAGTTTTTATTTCTGTCCCTTGAGACCAAAAATATAGGGAATAACACAACTATTGAATAGAGAACTCAAGGGGTAGGACAAGAGCATCTGAAACTGTTAAGGGTGTCCAGGAATTTATGATGTATGGCTAGGTTTAGGATATTCTGATAGACCAAACCTCTCAGTTTATAGGAAAAAAATCTGAGATCCACATAAGAGGTTTAATAATAATAATGAGGTAGACTTTAGTAAGCATTCACTGTATGCAAGACCCAATGTGAAGTAAGTTACATATTATTTCATTTGATCCTCAGCATATCACTTTGAGTTTACTATTTTTACTCTATCTATTTGCTTGTTTGCTATGTCTGTTTTATCTATAAATAGTAAAAGTTATCTATACATTATATACCCAGTATCTGGAACATAGTAGAAGCTGACTAAATACTTGTTGAATATTGAATAAATTTTATAGATTGATACTATTACTACTATTATTACTATTACTAGGAGGAGGAGTATTAGCAGTATTGAGTGTTTATTTTGTGTTAGGTACTATTCTAAATTTTTTTAAACATTACCTTATTTAATTCTCTGAAAAAGCCTTTAAGATAGATTTCTAGCATCCCCCCTTATGATGAGAAAACTTAGTCACAGAGATGTAAAATAATTTGCCCAGGGTCACATGAGTAGTAAGCAACAAAATTAAGATTCCAACCCAGACTATGTCAAACTAAAAAGCTTCTGCACAGCAAAAGAAACTATCAGCCGAGCAAAGAGACAACCAACCAAATGGGAGAAAATATTTGCAAATGACTTACTTGATAAGGGACTACTATCTAAAATATATGAAGAGCTCATACAACTCAACAACAACAGAAAAAACATCCAATTAAAAAATGGGCAGAGGACCTGAACAGACACTTCACCCATGAAGACATACAAATGGCCAGCAGATAATATGAAAAACTGCTCATCCTCATTAGCTATCAGGGAAATGCAAATAAAACCATAATGAGATCCCACCTCACACCCGTGAGAATGGCTGTTACCAACAAGACAAGGAATAACAAGTGCGGGAGAGGGTGTGGAGAGAAAGGAACTCTGGTACACTGCTGGTGGGAGTGCAAACTGGTACAACCACTGTGGAAGGCAGTGTGGAGGTACCTCAGAAAATTGGCAATGGAGCTACCATGTTCCAGCAATCCCCCTTCTGGGGATCTACCCCCCAAAATTGAAAAACTTAGTCTGCAAAGACTTATGTACCCCAATGTTCATCGCAGCGCTGTTTACAGTGGCCAAAACATGGAAACACCAAAGTGCCCTGTGACAGATGACTGGATAAAGAAGCTGTGGGACATATACACAATGGAACATTGCTCAGCTATAAGAAAAGATGAAATACTGCCATTTGCAACAAAATGGATAGAATTCGAGATCATCATGCTTAGTGAAATAAGCCAGACCAAAAAAAAAAAAAACCAAGAACCATATAACTTCACTCATATGTGGAATATAAAACTGAAAGCTACAAAGAAGCAAAATTTCATGGACATAGTCAATAGTTTAGTGGTTACCTGAGGGTAAGGGGATAGCGGGTAAGAGAGGAGGGAGGGGGAGTCAAATATATGGTGATGGAAAGAGAACTATCTCTGGGTGGTGAACACATAATGCAACACATAGACAATACACTGTAGAATTGTACACCTGGAACCTATGTAATTTTTGCTAACCAGTGTCACCCCAATAAATTTAACAATAAAAGAAAAGATGCAAACCCAGGCAATCTGGCTGCGGAGTTCTAGTTCACATCCACTTTGCTCTAGTGGTTTAATTAACCTACCCAGAATGACCGAGCTACTGAACAGCAGATGCAGAAGTGGAGCCTAAATTGGTGTGAGTCCAGAACGTGCACTCTTTAACCACTACCTTGTACTTCCTCTCTGTGGTTAACTGTCTAGCAGTTCATGGCAGTCCACATAAATGTTGCCCCTAGGGTGTTACTCTTGTGGCAACCCTCATATTATGATTAAAAACTGAGTATCCTGATTTTAGAGAATGTAAACAATAATATAAATGGAACCACTTTAAAATGGAGCTGGAGAAACAATGCCAGAGGAACAGCCTTAGATGTCTTAGATCTCAAGGCTTGGAATGTTAAAAACAGGGCAAAATCACATTTGGACTGGGCCTGAGCAACCTTGTTTCCCAAAGAACTATTTGCAAAGCTAATGGGAAAGCAGTTTTGATGACTACTGGACTGATGGCTACTAGATTAAAAGTTAAACACACTGTTTGCAATTAATATCATTATGTCATGTTACCTGTACCTAGAAATGCCTTTTGTTCTACTGATGAAATTGTCCCCCTTCCCCTTCTCATATATACCCCCTTGTCTTCTAATCAGAACATTATTTGGACTTCTACCTGAATTAATGATTCCCAAAGAGCTCTTCTTTGTTTTCAGATAAACACTTAATTGCTTCTCACTTTGAAAGGCCTTTTTATTTTCAAGTTACCAAGAAGAAGTAGATAGGTATGATCAAAAACAAGACTCACTGGGCCAAATACTGAAACCAAGGTACAACTGTTTGCCTGTTATGTCAGCCTGGGTACAGCAAGAAGCAGAAGCCAAAATGGAATTAGAAGTGGACGAGATTTACTGAGAAATAAATCTCTTCCTATGAAGACTTTGGGTGACTGCGGGAAGAGGGAGCAAAAGTAGGTGGCAGGAGCCTCAGACCACAAGGAAGTGCTGACACCTGTCAAGGGAGAAAGGGAAGGAAGATTGGGTAGAAGAGGGTCTGTCTACTTGCAGTGAAGCTCTGAGAGAATCTGGGCCAGGTCAATGGTGAGCCCAGGACAACGCCTGCCCAGTAGAGGAGTCCAGCACTGGGCAGAAACAACCAGGCTCCTGCACACCTTGCCTAGTCATTGCCTGGGAGTAGCCCAGTGAGAGCATAGCCTTGGCATAAATGCTGTGGCTGATCCCCAAGGAGTGGCTGCTGGAAGCTGTCGGCCATCCACACTCCTCACAGTGGTTCTCTTGAAGAGAGAGCTGGGTGGTGCCTTCCCAGGGCTGCCACACCTGTGCACCATGAATTCAACTCCTCTGAAGAAAACACCAAGGATCCAGCCACGGGAGAGCAGCCGGCATAACTGTTCCTCACATAGAAATAACACAGCTGAGTACATTTGCTTTCAAACCTTGTGTTGGTCTGGATTTACTAAAGGTGTCAGCTCATTTAGTGAAAAATATGTTTTCCTGAAGAGGAATGGGTGGGGCATTTTCTCATTTTTTTTTTCCTACCCTGAACAGATTTAAATCACCACAAAGAAGTTGCTATGGAAACGGCCCCAAAACTTGCGAGATAAAAGATAAAAATGGAACACTTTGTTGACATGCAAGCGATTAGTCTTGTGACCACATTTAACATGTTCTCTTTGTCTGGTTCCTCTTGAGTCCATTAGGGGCTGTCTAATCAAAGGTGGACAGACAGGTTTTTTTGGTGTTACATTCTAGATATCCCTGGATAACTGTGAGAACACCACAGGTGACAACTCTGGAATAAGTCTACACACTTTCAACTTGGTGTTGGAACAAGCAAAGGAGACAACGACATAGCACTCAGGGTAAATCTGGTGAAGCTGACTGTGAATTGCTACCAGTGTGTAAACAGGCCCAGAGCTGGGAAGGTGGCGATTTCTATGCCTTGCCCATTCTGCTGGTGTACCCTGGACCCATTTGTTTGAAAGTTAACTTGCTGAGCTCTTATTTATGCAAAGTTGTTTCTCTTTCTTATCTACTCTGACCACATTCCATCCTTTGAATCTTGGGCTGCAAAGGCCTTTCAACAAGAAACTCAAACTTCTCATTTGAAAACCCCATTTCTCTACCTATCTCTGCTCATCTTTACCTGCCTCTCCCCACCCACCTCTCCATCTCACTTCAAAGCTGCCCAAGCACTCCTGTCTTGCCGAAGCATTGAGATAGCTTTGTCCTGATTTATGCTTTTTGTACTTTTCTGCCTAGCAATTCTTTCAACTTGCTTTTCTCAGGCCTTAATCCCAAAGCCTTACTGAAACCCTTTTCAAAGCACGGCTTCCAGTAATTAAGTGGATGCAACAAGAAGAGATGACTTGACCTGAGGAACTGGGGGTTAGAGTTCTGGGTTCATGATCTGGGATCTTGTTATCTAGCTTTCTGACTAGCAGCAATCAGTTTCACTTCTCTTTCTGCATCAGTCTTCATCTGTTCCCTTCACCAGGAATTCTTTTTTTGCAGACCCTTCTTTTATGTCCAGCTCATTTTATCATGCAAGTTTCAGCTTAAATATAATGTCTCAAAGAGGCAGTAGATATTCCCTTATGTTATCTCCCTATATCATCATCTCTATAACATTATTTCTCTTTTCTTCAAGCACTTTCTATCTACAAATATCTTAAATATTTCCTTGGTTATTATGTTATCTCCAAAGACCTTTAGGATCCAAGAGCTGAGGCCTTGTCTGTCTTTCCCACAGCTGTATTCTCTACTCCTGATATATAGAAGATGCTCTACAAATATTTGTAGAATGAAAGAAACTATAAAATTTAAGCAGTTGGGCCAAATGTAGTTTAAAGTTCTTTATAGCTTTAACATGAACGTCTAAAATGAGTAAGTGAAAAATGAAATGACAACTTTTGCAATAAAACACTGAATGCAGTGTGTGCATGTGTACTTGTGCTTTAAGAATCTAAACCTGCCAAGCTTTTGGGAATGTCATAGTGCTGTAGCGTTGTCTTTCTACAGTTTGCCAACGACTGTGAACTGACTTTGAGTTTTATAATAAAGTGTCTAACAAGGATATCAGGTAGGTGTCTAAACATAAAACCACTGTATCATATAGAATTAAAGTGTAATAGCAACGCTTCAATTTACAGGGAAGGAAATTAAGGCCCAGAGGAAGATGTATATTTGGACATTTGGAACCAAATACAGGGATGCTTCTGTCAGTGAGAAATACATATACCAATCACACTTCTGTATAGACATTAATAACATAGCAATACTTCATGCTTGAAAAGCATGCTTGGGTGTAGCTAGATCTTTTACCAGTGGTTCTGAAACTTGAACACGGAGGATGTGTCAAAGCACAGACTGCCGGGCGCTACTCCCACGGTTTCTGGTTCTGTAGGTCGGAGTTAGGCTGGGGCGCGGAGGACTACTGGGAGAGCTTAAGGTAAATGAATCCACACCAATTGCTCGCATAAGCGACTCCGCTTGGCGCGCAGAGAAAACTACGAGTCCCGTTGTGCCCCGCGCGCAGCCGGCGGAAAGTCGGGCACTTCCGCTCCACGCAGAGCCTCTGCCCCGGCGTCTCGACGTGTCACCGCCGGCGCCGCGGCTGTAAGAGAAGGAGCTTACTGGGGGAGATCGAGGCGGCGGGCAGCGGCGGCGACCCGGCCTGGATCAGCCCCGGCGTGGAAGTGTCCCGGGTCCGTGGGGAGCAGGCGAGGGAGGCGGCGGCCCGGCCCGCGCGGGGCACGATGTTGAACATGTGGAAGGTGCGGGAGCTGGTGGACAAAGCGTGAGTATCGGGGGGCAGCTGTGGCCCAGGCCCACGCGGGGGAGGGGACGAGAAAGGTAGGGGAGCTGGCCTAGCGCACGGGGTGGCCCGCGTCACGCCCCCCGGCCCGGCCAGCACCATCATGGCGGCGGCCGGCTGTCTCCCCGGCCCCGAGCCTTGTCCTAAGCGGCGACATAGGACATCTTCTTAGCCCCTTTCTCTGCTATCCAGGCCTTCCTCACTCTGCCCCTGCCCCCGCCGCCCTAGGCACAAGCCCTTAGGTCAGGGGAGGGGCCGGGGTTGTCTAGAGCTGGGTCACTGCCCTGGCGGAGGACTGTCTTGGCCCCAGGCTGTGTGCTTTGCCTCCTGGACAGCCGCAAAGGTGGGGGACGCAGTGCATTGGCCCTCTGTGTCCCTCAGGGTGTGGTGTGGAGCCCGATCGTGATAGTTCCTTTTCCTTTCTGGGTTTCTTTTAATTCTTGGTGAACGTGAAGTGTTGGAGTGGGTGGTAGGTGTAACAAGTGGCCGTTGTGGTCAGGCTGAAGTTACACAAGAGGAGACTCGTTCGTTGCTTTTCTAACACGAGTGAACGTAGAACACCACATAACTTCTAGTGATTCTTTTCCTTTTACACTACACTCGTTTTTGGAGGGTCACTTGTTCCATTCGGTTTAATTAACAAGTCATTAAGAAATTTCCCCTAAAGAAAACAATCCAGGTTTATATCCAGTTGGTCTGCTTTTAACTTCCCTGACAGGTAAAATGACTAATACATAGTTGATTTCCTTTAAGACTTAAGTGATAACTTTAGTGTCTTATTACACTAAGAAAACTTAAATTGAGTTTGGCAGATAAGACAGTGTTTAAGTAAGGTTTTCTAGGCCAGCAGGAAATAAAGTTTAAGAATTTAACCAATCCCCTTCCTTTGGGGTTTTAGTGAGTATGCAATACGTGTGATGACAGAAAATTTATTTGTGCCATCCACTCAACCTAAACTCAGGAAGTGTAGATGGCAAACTGTTAGGCTTTCTTGACACCTGGCTTGAGTAATGCCTCAGATTAGAGTTTGAACATACTTTCAAATTTTTGATGCTACCAAGAAGGCAGTTGAACACCTAAGGAGCATAGGTTTCAAGAGCTGGGTTCAAGCTATGCAACCTAGCAAGTTCCTTAACCTCTAAGTACCCCAGTGTTTTCAGGTGCAGTATGAAAATAAGAGGTACCTACCTGAGAATTAATGGTTAAGAGCTTAGACAGCATATAAAGCCCTTAACACAGTATGTCTAGATCAGTATGCTGTTTGTTTGGCATTGAGAGTGAGATAAACTTCATTAAGTTTCAAACTTCATGTGTGAAAAGTGATTTGCTTTAGTAATTTTCCTTTATCAACTATTCATTTGACCATTAAGCCATCAGACATTTATTTCAGGCTTATTTTGCTATTCTATAACCTTTGCTTTTGCTTTCCAAAGATAAAATAAAATACTGTTTCTTTTCCAAATCAAGGTTCATTGGTTGTTTTTTTCATATATGGTATAAAGACTAGAGTACTAGCTTAAACAGTTTTTAAAAGTCCAAAAGTCTCTACAAAACTCTTTTATTTCTAAGCAGGAGGACAGCAGAAGAAAACCACTAACAAATACCTTGTTATCTTGACGTACTAAATTTGTGGTACTCAAAAATTTGAAGAGGCTGTGCATTTTTCAGGAGATAAATGATGGCAATATTCCTGCTGCTAATGTTCATTTCATTGTTTGTCTGTCATCTATGTTACTAACCTTCTAGTGCTTTAAGTTAAATTTGCCACATAAACAGTTACCAAGTCCTCTCATGGAAGAGCTGTTTGAAAAATAACTTCTACTCTTTTACTACCCAATTTAGAATGGAGACTTGAACCAAGTTACTCAAGAATATGTAAGAATATTGCCACCAGAACTTTTTAAAGCTTTCAGATGTCTGACATATGACATTAAGATTAGAACATGTGGTTATTTTATTGATGAATACTCAGGATTTAATTTGCATCTTTCTCTGGTAGGAGAGAAAAAACTTCTTCCCCCGAATGTAAACATTTTACAGAACCAGTACCTGTGGCACTGTGTCCAGTTAGACTCTTCACTTTAAAATGCCATGAATGGTGGTGAAGCAGATCCATAGAATGGTGGCCCTGATTATCAAGGGGATAAGGTGATGAGGAAACAATGAAGTGATTAAGGACTGCTTTGAGAGCTTAGCCAGGCCTGGGCAGACTTTTTCAGGGCAAGGGCTACTTCTCCAAGAGGTCCACTTGATATTTATTTTATTATTGAGGCAGTCACCCCAAAATTGCTTGGCGGTCCACCGGTGAACCATGATCAACATCTTGCCCTGCCCTGGCCTAGACTAATAGAATGAGGGCTTATAGACAGAAGGGTCATGGGTTAGGGATTTTGGAGACCTTGGTTCATATTCTGACTGCCTTTTAGGCTAGCAGTGTGTATGAATTGAGGCAGAATCACATGAATCTCAGACCTTGGGCTCCTTATCTGTAAAATGAGGAATTGGGCTACTTAGAGTAAGGCTTTCCAATGTCACTAGTTGTTTGGAGACATGAATTTCCACCGGGGGGAAAAATTGGAACTAGTATTTCATAATAGATAAATTTTAGGAAGTCATTATCCTCCAGAAGCAGTTTTGGCTGAAAAGGGACATTTTTTAAAAGTGGTAATCAATAAGTGATAATATTTAAATGGTTTATGCAGTAAGTAAGTACAACCCAAGACTCAGGACAACTAGGGCTTTTATTTAGTGTGCATCCCTACCCAGTGAAGTTAATGTACTCTTTCAAAATGTGTTCCCTATAGCTATTATTAGATATGGTGGCAGTTCTTAAGTATAATTATATATTTCAAATACTGGCTTTTGAGACCTCTAAGATTTTCATGGAGAGTGGCAAGGTATTTCCCCCAGCTATGGCACCTCCTTCTGTTTTGCAGAAAATTGTGGAATTGAGGAAAAGCAGATAAAGCCATAGACCAGCAAGAGCTTGGAGTCCCATTTCCACCCAACTTGTACTCCAGGTGCACAAAAGGCAGCCATGGCAGGAAAGGATAAGTGGCAGCACTCCCACCACCGAGGGCTAGCTTGACCATGGCCATCCTGTGACCTGCCTGCCTTTGACTCTGTAATGAAATGAGATGCTTTATATTTTGTCATACCTACATGATATATGAGTATATTGAAAGTTGCTACAGTTCTGCTACATTTTTTTCTCCAAATTTTGGAAACATAGGGTAACATAGTATAGTTGTAATAAAAACTGCTGCTTATTATTGTTTAAGTCCAGCTAATCCTTCTTTTTTATCTCAGGGAGTAATATTAATGGTAAGTCTGTTTCATCAGTGGCTCCTATTTTTCTGATAAAGATTCAAACAGCACTGGCCAAGGTCCTAAGGCAACTGCTATAGATAGTCCATTTTAAATTATTGTCTTAAACATAGCTTGCATTTTTTCCCCCAATAAGTTGATTTTTGTTGGTGTTTTGTTCACATTTTTTAGTTATTAAATGTTAGATAATGTAATAGAGCTATAGAAACTACTGTTCTAATCTAGCTGACCCTAGAGGGAGAAACTTTTGCTTTTATAGAAAATAGTTTATTCATTTACTTCAACAGATAGTACATTTATTATTTATTGGATTAGTACTGTATTTTTGAACTTGAAAAGTAAAATATCTGCCTTCAATGCCACTACAAATATGCCACACCTTGAACTTAGCATTTTCTTTCCGTTTTCCCTCTTATTTTTCCTATCTTACCAATAAATCTCTGTTCAGTTTGCTTCTTAGAATTTGGAAGCAAACATGATTGTCAGCTTTCTAGTCTTACCATATCCACTTTTCTTTCAACCAGTTGTAGATAATTGTTATTGCTAAAACAATAAATTATTTTTCTTCTAGTAACTGGACACAAGTAGATAATATGAATTTAATTCCAAAGAAAGATGAGTTTATCTTCTGCCAGCATTTCTTAAGGGTGATTTTCTATATTTTACATTAATCTATTTAGTACTACTGTCAAGATGCTTTTAAAAAGCACTTAACTGCCTCATTTTTCCTGCACCCTGTAGTGTTAGTTTACAAGTAGTTTTTCATCTGTTTACTGATATAATCCACTAAAAAGTACTTGGCCTTCTTATCTTAAGTACTACTTAACTGATACTCCTGGTTTTAAAAATGTGGCTCCACAGTCGAACCTTTTTGTGCTCATGTGTAATTTTCTAATTTCTAGTGTGTCTTGAATATTTTCTTTAAGAAAAGAATATAGGAGGCTTACATGCCTATTTTTAATCCTGAAGAAATATATTGTTTTATCTTTTATATTTAGATCTAGATTTCATACCTAGCTGGAATTTGTTTACTTTTTGGCTTTTATTATGCAACCTTTCAAATATGTCAAAAAATGGGGGGACTGTCTGTGTACACATGACAATCTTGCTTCTGTGTACTTTCAGCTACCACCCCCACTCCATATTATTTTCAAGCAAATCCCAGGCCCCATATCATTTCATCTATAAATATGTCAGTCTCTAAAAGGTAAGGAGTCATCTTTTGAAATCATAACCAGAATACCATAATAAAACCTTAAAAGATGATTGCTTAGTATCTAATGTCCAGTCAGTATTCATTTCTTAATTGCCTCATAATTCCTTTTTGAGGTTTCTGACTAGTAGTGTATCTCTTGATTCTCTTAATCTATAGATTCGGCCTCTTCTTTTTCATTCTTGCAATTCACATGTTGAAGAACCATGTTATTGGCATTTCTCTCAGTCTCGATTTTGCTAATTGGATCCCCATGGGGTTATTTAAGTGTTTCTCTAACCTCTCTCATTTCCTGTAAATTGGTAATTGTCTCTAGTCATTTGATCAAATTCAAGCTCCAGTTTTTGGAGAGCAAAACTACTTCATAGATCTAAAGTACGTGTTTAGTATTTGTCATGGGTCCTGTATACAAAGAGTTAACTCCTTCCAGTCTCAGCTGACGATATATTCTGGACATGAACATTACTTAACATATTTAACTGTTTATTCTTTTATGTTTTTTAAGGTGTCACTTCATATGAGCTTTCCTTTTTAGGCTAATGATAGGTGTTTGTCCATCTGTATATTTTTATAGTAATTTGTTAGCCATCACACTCTCCTACTATATTATATAGTCACCCTCTTGGTGGGACTTAATGGGTGAGAAGCTATTTGTGGTTCAGAGATCAGAACTGGATTGAAATCCATTGGAACAGTATCTCTAAATTTCCCTATCTGTAAAATGGAGATACTTATTTTACAGAGCATGTGAAACACTTAGCATAGTATTTGACATAAACTCTTGAAACACATATCATTATCATTATTATTGTGTTAGAACATAGAAAAGTCAAAGGAATATAGTATTTCAAAGAATAAAGAAAATATTGTTGCCAGGCTAAATTATTTAAAAGTATGTAAGAACTGTGTCTTAATCCATAAATCATTATTTTCAGTGGGCACTCTCTTCTAAAACTCTTCAACTGAATAGACATCTTAACCTACATATAGGAAAACACACGTAAATATCTGTATTGTGTGTGCTTTGTGTTGTGTTTACTAAATCATAAACAATATTTTAATATTGTAAAGCATATTACAAAAATACCTTTCAAAAGACATGTTGAGGAATAAAGTCTTTGGAAAGACATATTGCTCCATCTGTTCTTTTTTTTTTTCCCCCAGTTTGTTTTGTATTTTCTCAGGATTTTAAAAATATTGCTAATGTAAAACATTTTTTAAATGTAAAAAATATTATTTTATTAAGGGAAATTGAAGTTGATGATTTATCCTTAGACTGAACAGTAGCAAGGAAAAGAACCCTAAAATACATCAAGTTCATGATCTGTAACAACAGATGAACAGTATATACAAGGAAAGCACATTGCAGAAAGGGCTTTCATATTATTCAACCCATTCTCTCCAATTGGCAAGAAATTCTTTTGCCTTGCCTGAAAATTAAATAAAGGTAAAAGAACACAGCATATTCCCATGTTGGAACCAATTTATAGCTATTTATGACTTGTGGATAGATTTAGCTAATGAATTATAAAATATGAGTGATTTTGTTAATGTGCAGCAATAGGTAGGCATGTTTCATACTTAAGAATTCTTAGAGTATTTTAAGTTCTCCATAACACTAATATAAATAACTTTTTGTAACTTCCACATAAATTCACCATTATGTGGTAAATGTGTTGCATGCTTTTGAAATGTTTCACTTAAAAATTCTCAAGATAGCCTTGTATTTTTATAGTATAAATAAGACATGCATAGAAAATTCAATTTCTTATTTTTCTTATTTGTTCTCATACATTTTTAGCAAATCATTAAAGAACAATACAAATAAATATACTGAGCTTTTTATCGAGTTTTCTTATTCATTTTTCAGTTGTCATTTTTTAAAGTTACTTAAGGTTGTATAATTAAAACTTCTTTATTTGCAGTTAAACCACAATGATTAAGTAGTATCCTTATTTTGATGTGTTTGATTTTTAAGTTTGGTACTGAATAGGCTTTTGAAGTGTGACTCATTTCTCATGAAGCCAAGTAAAAATGTTAACCTTATAATTTGCTCTCCATACAGTAACGAGTGATTGTTTAACAGTGGTTCTCAACTTTCCTAATGCCGCGACCCTTTAATACAGCTCCTCACGTTGTGGTGACCCCCATAAAATTATTTTCGTTGCTACTTCATAACTAATGTTGCTACTGTTATGAATCGTCATGTAAATATCTGATGTGTGTTTTTCAATGGTCTTAGGCGACCCCTGTGAAAGGGTCGTTCGACCCCCAAAGGGGTCGGGACTCACAGGTTGAGAACCGCTGGTAAAAATACCCAGACAGATCTGCTTAGAACACGCCCAGTCCCTTCTCATCTCACTGCTTACCAGCCTCTGATCTGGCTCTGGGTGCCCCCTCTGACCTCATCTACCTCCAGCCCCTGGTTCTTGCACTGCTCTGTTCCTCTGTGAAAAGAGCATGCGTTCACACACCCCGCTTTCTTATTTACGCACTCTTCTATCCCTCTGCTGCCTTTAGTATGTAGGCTTGTAGAGAGCAGGGACTTTGTTTTTTACTGCTATATTACTAACTCCTACAACAGTATATGTATAGTAAGTGCTCAGTAAATATTTTTGAATGAGGATGTTAAATTTGGTAAGTTGATTTATATTACCGAAAAAGTGTTTTAAGTCCAGATATTTCTAATAAAAGCTAATAGTTATCAAGCATTTTTCATGTGCTGAGAACAATGGTGACATTATTATTTTCTTCAATTTATTGATGAGGAAACTGGCCACAGAAGTCCAAGAACTTGTCCAAAGTAATACATCTAGAAAATAGTCTAGATTGCAATCTAGATGAACTTCTTTCAGAGCATATATATTCACAATTTTTGCTAACTTTTACAGGATATTATTTAAATTGTTATATTTCACTATAATAAAGGTGAATTACTAGTGTATACCTTATACAAGTTAAAAATTACTTGGAAAAAATTATGATACTTAAGTTTCTGAACCAAATTCAGTGAGAATATTTATCCTTTTTTTCCTCTGTCATAAAAGAAAATTGTTTTGGCCTCTTACAGTACTCTGAATAATGTTTGTAAGTTAGATGCCCCTCAGAAGGGAAGCAAACAAGTTTCTATAGGTGAAAAAGAAAATCTTTTGTAACAAAAGTGCTCACTGTAATTCTAAAAAAATGTTGTGACATTCGCGAGCTATATTATATGCTTTAGAATTAGCAGTACTCTGTAAACAGCTTCTACAACTTCAAAAAGTTTCATATAATTCTATGATCTTTATATTGATATGTTAGTTGGTTTGCTGTGCCTATGGTGTTATGTCATAGTAATCTCTGATTTATACAAATTTCCCCCAATTTTCCTTATGTTCAAATTGGATGATTTAGGAATAATTTTCTTTAGTTCATTATGTACCTATCCAAGTAGTATATTTTTTACATAGATTGTAAATATTTAAATGTTATACAAAAACTGGAAATACATTACTGATATCTTTACTAATTTTGGCCAGCCTCATGAGGGCCCTTCAATGAGTGCTCATTAAATATATACCATGAACCCTGTTGAGTACTGTAAGATGACAGACAGACCTTCCGGTTCCAGTGGCAGCTTATGGTTCTGTCAAGCACATGAAAAGCACATGAATAAGGGAGAATGATATAGAGGATGATGATGATATGTCCGGATTTGGGGTACAGGGCATAAATACTATAGAGATTTAGAGAATGGAAGTAACAAGACTGAGCAAAAGCTTCATGAAGGAGATAGATCCTGGTGTTTTATAAATGTATACACATATTTGCTGAAAGGAAGATGAGGCTAAGTAATGTATCAGACATGGAGTGAAAAATCTGAAACACGGGTCAAGTGATGTAGGCTCACTGATAAGAACCTATTCCCAAATGGTTTCAAGAATGGGATGACATCAGTGAATACTGTCTGAGAAGCAGTTCTGTTGCAAAAGGAGGTCCCCTTTCCACACCAATCAGATAGTCCAAATTAAATAATTTGAAGTATAAATGTTTGTTATTTTCTTTGAGAGCTTATGGGGAAATTTAAAAAGTTTCAAAATTTTAGTGAGGCTCTGGAAACCATTTCTTCATGCCAGAAAAGTTGAGTCCAGTTTTTGGGATTTGTAAATAAATACATTTGTGCAAATCTGTATTTAATCATTCACTGGTGAAGATGAAAAAAAAAACTATTACTGGGTTAATTTAAACTATCCAGTATTGGAATTCACATAGAGGTGGTTTTATAAACTTAATCACTACTAAGGTGCAGGATTTCTCTGTTGATGGACTTTTTAGTTACATACTTTTGGTTAAGTGTTTTGTATTTAGCCTTGCATCTGAACTTAATCAGAAGTGAAAAACTATAAGTGATGTAATCAAACTGTACAGTATCAAGTATTTGTGTACACAAAGATTTAATTTTCACATACTGTCTCAGTGCAGGTTATCATCATTTTGTCATTCTTTTTGAAGGGTATTAGGCTTTTTTTTCATGTTAATTAATTTCATTACTTTCTTTTAGATGTTTTTTTCCTTGAAGGAGTGACATAGTAGTATATTTAATAAAACTACCTTACTAGGGTAATTTAAATAAGGTGCCATATATTTAAAAAGATAATTTGTCGTATGCCCAAACTGAGCAGATTTCTTTGGGTTTCAATTTTATTTTACTTCATTTTATTTATTTTCCAGTCTTATTTTTAAATGAGAGGTGGCAGATGGGAAATTGGAGGGAAAACATAAGTAAAGAGACTTTCTACTTCTGCTGTGTAAAATGAGGATGAGGTCAACCCTCCAAGACTTTAGGAGACTTACTGAGTTCATACATTATGAAAATGTTTACCATTATATTCTCAACAAATTCTTGGTTTTTGCTTTTGTTTTACTTATTTAGTTTTGTCATTGTGAGACATCTTTAAAAAGCTGTAACTGGGGGATTCCCTGGTGGTGTAGTGGCTAGGTTTTGGTGCTCTCACTACCATGGCCTGGGTTCGATCCCTACTCAGGGAACCAACCAACCCTAAGAAAAAGCTGTAACCCAGTATTTAAAAATATAGATGAGCAAAGACTGCTATTCTTTAGATTAGTTCTAATTAATAGGAATTTAAAAGTTGGCAAAAAATATTTTTAAAAATTTAAACCCCTTTAACAGTAAAATTTCTGTTGTTAAATCATTTTAGTGACTATTTTATCATACCTATAAAAACTAGAATTGGGATCTACAATGTAGATAGAACTCTTACCCTATACTTCTTAATACCTTAGATATTTGATCTGCTTTTACCTGGGATAGTTGATCTGTTTGTGAAGCCAGTTTAACATATGATACCCCTAAACAAGAAAAACATCATACTGTCCTTTCTTTAAAAAAAAAATGGATTTACTAAAAAAGCAAATAACCTTTGCACATGGCCTTAAGCTATTGGACATAATAGGAATCTTGTTTCACAATTAAACTTACACATTAATGTGAGTCTGAAACTACTTTAAGTACAGAGTAGGAGTGTTTTGGGTTATTGAATAGGAATAATTCTCCCATACTATATTTAAAAATAGACCACAGGAGCTTAGGCTTTTAAAATTGATCAGAAATTGCACGTTAGGAACTTATAATTGAATTGATAAAGTATTCCACAAGATACACAGTTGAATTTGTAATGACTGGAATTCGCAAAACAACTTTTAAATAAATACTACACTAAGTATTTGGCTAAAAGTTTTTCTAGCAAGTGGGATTTGGTATCCTTGTTATGTAGAGTTATAAATATGCTGTTACTATTTTATCTAAATAAAACATTTTGCTAGCCTTTATTAACTTTCGTCATTAAAGATGGTAATAGGTTACTGTGTTACATGAAAACTTCATAACTAGGATAGTCATAAGAGTTTCATTGAAGGGGGTTCCCTGGTGGTGTAGTAGCTAGGCTTCGGGGCTCTCAGCGCAGTGGCCTGGGTTCAATTCCCAGCGAGGGAACCACCAAAAAAAAAAAGGGGGGGGGTTTCATTGAGTATTTTTGTTTTTTTTACTCATAACTACTTAGGACTTCTTGACATTGCTAACATGGGTTGGGTGATTGGTGTTCCAAAAGAATAATATTTGCATAATTTATCCACTAGTAACCCCACACCATCAACAGGGTATATGTTCCAAGACCTCCAGTGGATGCCTGAAACCACGGATAGTATCCAACCCTTATATGCTATGTACAAAATAGGGTATAAAATACCTTATTGTACTATACTCTTCCTTCTTATGATAGCACAGTGGAGTGAGATGAATGGCGTAGGCATTGTGACACAGCATTAGGCTACTATAAGGGCTACATGAGCACAAGCACTGCAATCCTGGAGACAGTCTGTCTGATAACCAAGATGGCTACGAAGTGATTAATGGGCAGGGAGCTATACAGTGTGGAGACGCTGGACAAAGGATAATTCACATCCCAGGCTGGATGGAGCTGGACAGTGCAAGATTTCATCATGCTACTCAAGACAGGTTTGCAATTTAAAACTTATGCAGTGTTTATTTCTGGAATTTTCCATTTAATATTTTCAGATCATGGTTGACCATAGGTAACTGAAACCGTAGAAAGTGAAGCCGTGGGTATGTGG
Organism: Lyroderma lyra; assembly: GCA_004026885.1. Taxonomy (NCBI): domain Eukaryota; kingdom Metazoa; phylum Chordata; class Mammalia; order Chiroptera; family Megadermatidae; genus Lyroderma; species Lyroderma lyra. Next base: position 433,746 of record PVJL010000046.1, read on the forward strand.
CGACTACTGTATTACTAATTGTTCCTTTAACTGTATCTTAAATGTAACACAAAATGACATAATTATAAAAATCAAGTAAGCCCAAATTTCATGATGTGTTTTAACTCTGATATACTTCCTGTACATAAGCATTCTGTATTTAAAATCATAATGTTCACTCTGCATATAAACTCTTCAGTGCTTTAGTGGAGTAATAATTGCACTTGAGAAAGCTAGTTATTGCCTAATTCAACACTAAAGATGTTCTCCAAATGGTAGAATCAAAAAAATGACAGCTCAAAATGAAAGGAAGTAAACCAACCAGTCCTTTTCATGAAGTTTGACTTTGTCTAAATTATGTGTTACTTAGGCAGATTTAAAAAAGAAATTATTTTAAATTGAGGTAAGATTCATGTAGGATTAATCATTTTAAAGTACTGAATTCAGTGGCATTTAGTGTATTCACAATGTTATACAGTAATAGATTTTTAAATAACTTTTTATTTTGAAGTTAAAGTTTTAAAAGTAGTGAAGACGACATCTGTATACCCTTTATCTAGATTCACCAATTTTTAAGACCTGCCCTGTTTGTTCGCCATTCCCTTTCCCTCCTCTTCCACTCCTATCTTTGTCTGTACACACATGCACACACACTCACACTCACACTCTTTTCTGATCCATTTGGAAGTAGGTTACATGCCCCCTTTACCTCAAGACTCCCATGTGCATTTGCTAAGAACAAGGCTTATTCTCTTACAGAGTCACAATATAGTTACCAAACTCAGAAAATTTAATATTGAAATAATTGTTTTATCTGTAGCCTATATTCTGATTTTGTCACGTTCCCACTCCAGTGTAGGATTCTGTCCAGGATCACATATTGTATTTAACTGTCATGACTCTTTAGTCTCCTTTAGTGAAAAGTTACTTCCTTAACCTTTTTTTTTTTTTTTTTAAATCTTTCATGACATTGACCTTTTTTGAAGATTACAGGCCAGTTACTTTATAGACTGTTCCTCAGTTTAGGTTTAGCTAATGTTTCCTCAGTTTATGTATTCTGAGTTGGAACATCAAGGAGTATTGTGCCCTTTTCAGTAGGAAAACTGTGTCTGCATGCTCCTCATTAGTGATTTTAATTTTGATCACCAGTCGTGGTGCTGTCTGGTTCTTCCACTGTATATTTACTGTTTTTCTCATTGCAATTAATAAGTAGGCTGACCAGACTTCCTATTTTAAATGAGACAGAAAACAACAGTACAGTCTCGTTTCAAATGATATGTGTGGTCAGCCTCCTTGATTTTAGACCAGTGAGACAGGCTGACCTGACCATACACAGCATTTGAAGCGAGACAGTCCCGTTGAAAGTAGAACATCTGATCAGCCTACTAGTAAGCAATCTGTGAGGAGATACTCTGAGACCTCCCCTAATCAGGGGACTCTAGATTTAGAACCTACTTATGTTTCTTATTTGAGCTAATCTTTACTGTAATGGTTACAAATGGTAGCTCCTCCCAATTTCAACCTTCTTCCCATTTATCAGTTTACTGTAACCAAGAGCTCTCATTTTTTCTTCCCCTACTCTTTTTCCCTCATGGATTTTCATTTTATCATCGGTTATAATTTATTACTGCCCTTATTTTTTTTGATACTCAAATTGTTACAGATTGGCCAGTGGGGTCTCTGTAGAGCTGGCCTGTGTCTTTTTGACATGCCCTTTTTTGTTTTTGTTTTTGTTTTTTCCTAGCACATTCTCACTTCTTGCACAAGGTGTTTCAGGCTTATCCTGTGTATTCACTACCTCATTCCTGGAGTCAGCAACCATTTCTCCTAGGACCCTTGATTTTAATTTTAGTGGTAAGGCAGATTTAAAAAACCTTAAATTTTAAGTATCCCAAATAAAAATACCACCACCACGGCTCCAAAGAGCTCCGTCTCACGTGCCAACTCTGTACTGTAGATGATCCTGCATATAAGAAGTTCGAGCAAAATCTTAATTACGACAAAATTTCTATGTATATGTATCTCTCTAGAATCTGTCATATAATCTGTATCATATAATTGTAATTAAGATTTTGCTCGAACTTCTTATATGCAGGATCATCTACAGTACAGAATTGGCACGTGAGACGGAGCTCTTTGGAGCCGTGGTGGTGGTATTTTTATTTGGGATACTTAAAATTTAAGGTTTTGGTTTTATATTTTTAAACCAATGCTCCATTACTGTTCTCTTCCTCCTTTTCTCATCGCCAGCAATGTAATTTGCTTTGCATAAATCAGTTAGGAAAAGACAAAAATCAAAGCATGTGCTATACAAGTGTATATATTGTAGGTAATCTGATTATGTCAATAAAATGATCCCATGGAATGTATTCGAACTAATAGTATTTCCTGTTACAACTAGGCACCTATAATTCACATACTTCTGTTGTATTGTAAGTCCTGTCTGGCTTTTGAATTGTTTATACTAGCAGCTTATTACCGAGTAATTTAAGTATTAATTATGGCAGCACTCTTCTAATTAGAATGCTGGATGTTGGCACTTTATTTAACAAACAAGTATAAAATACTTGTGTTTGCAATATTTGTAGAAGTGAGTATTGAGGATTAATTTTCTGTAGGTAATCTTAGGCTGTATATCTTAAGTATAGACTTATGCCTACTTTACCCCCAATCAAATATGTAATTCATTTGGAATATGCAATTCTTTTTAATAAAATTGGAAAAAACTGGTTCTATGTTGTGAGTGGCAATTTTCTGGCAATTAAGAAAATAATTATATGTGTGTGTGAGTATGTTAAGAAACAGCAAAATTACATAGTTTTAAATAATTAAAACAATTTGAACATTAAGAGTAGAAGAACTTGAGGAATTTGCTGGAGATACAACACTGGTGTTTGAATTTAACATAGGTAATACCCCTTTCAATGTGTTGGCATTTTTAAGGAGTAATTTGAAAACAATAATGTATAATTGACATTTCTTTTAGATTAATAACATTTTTCAGATATGAGCTTTTAGAATATATGATAATTATCTTTTAGTGAATGAGTTAAAGTGGGCTTTTTGGTTTTTAATTTTCAGTTTTTTGAGAAATAATTGACATACATCACTGTATAACTTTAAGGTAAAGTATATTCTTAGTGCTTATATAATTTCTAATAAAGAGGACTCAAATTATGGGTATGTCTCTCATGTCAGATGTCCACATCCTATGGTGAATGAAGCATTGTACTAAGAAGTGCAGGAAGCCTCAGGATTACCTGTCTTATTCATTTAATGAATATTAAATGATCATCTGGAGCCTTTAGGTAGTTGAAGTATAGGTTTAAAAAAGTTTTGGCAGGGAGAGATAAATTAAAAAATAAATAGACACATACATACACTTTAAGCAGTAGAGGGGGATGAATGGGGCTATTTTAAATAGGTGTCTAAGGGTGTGATGTCTGCATTAAGACTTAGAGAATTTAGAGCACAACCAGTAGGGGAAGGAGTGTCCCAGAGATGATTCCCAAGCTTCCCAACAGCAGCAGTTGACCTGCCTGGCTTCCTGATGTGTGTGCCCTGGGGTCGGTTTTAGAATGAAAAATAGTGAAGTTATCTTTATGTTGTTACTTCTCAAATACATAGAGACTAACATTTTATTGTTAAAAAGAGGCTCTAATTTGTAAGAATAATCTTTTTTTTTTTCACCCTGGGGACTTGATAAAGCTAATTTCTTCTTGAGTATCTTGTATGCATAATCTAACTGATCCTTGAGTAAAATGTTACCTCTGAAGAATTGTCCAGAAAAGCAGTGTAAGGGGCTGCAGAGAGAGGCCCCATTGTCTCTTTTCCTGAGCTCTTTGCCCATTGCCCATTCCTCTCTTTGTTCAGCTATGCATTATAAAATGTTATAAAAATAAGCAAATATGTAGAAAAAAGGAAAATGTTTAACATAGGTCTATTAAATTAGGACTAAGAAATTAAAAATTAAAGCTAAAAATACAGTGAGAACTTTGAAGGGATTGGAATGAAGTTTAAGTTTTCTAAAATTCACTGGAAAAAGGGGTATAAAAAGAGTAAAACAGATGAGACTTAAACATGATAGAAAACTAAGATTAGCAATGAAGATCAATCAATTTTTTTAAATACAGTAAAGATAAATGATATGTAAAGGAAGATAAAAGGCAGAAAGCCAGCCAACAGATAAGACTTTAAACACATAAAAATAGAAGATTAAAGGTAAAGGTATTTACAGTATACTTCATTAACTGGAATTCAAGCACATTGTGCTGGTTGCTTGAGATTTTGCCAGTTGCTTGAGTTCCAGTTAACAGAGAGTCTTATATTTACCCAGCATCTACCAGTCCTGATGGGTGCTGGTTACTGTATTAGGTAAAGAAAAGTGGCGGGCGGGGGGGGGGGGGCAGGGAAGGAAGGAAGGACGTATAAACTGACCTTTTTCGAAGTTTGAAAAAAAGGGCACTTTTTAAAAACAGTATATATGAAAATGGGTTCCTTAGGACACTTACAAAAAGCTCCATTGGAAAGGTGTTTTGCCCCCTAAGTTTTAGAAATGTTTAATAATGTCTTCTATTGGAGACTCACAATGCATATTAGAAGAATAAAGTCTCTGGGAAGTGTTGCAATATTAAAGTTGTCTTTGTTTGTATGTAACATTTCCCAGACCTTACCATGGCATCCTTTTGTCACATAACACCGATTAATATCTCCCAGAATATTTTTCACAAAACACTAGAGTACTGTTTTAGAAGAAAATAAAAATAAAAATCTTAAAAGTTACAGAGATACATGATAAAAGAAAAAATGAGCTGGGAACAGAAAATAGTTTGGGGCTGGAGCTGGTGTTCCTAGGGAGCAGTCTATTGAGGCACTACTGTTCAGCCACTCACCAAGGGGCACAGAGCAACGTTGACACCCTTACTTTCTGGCCCTCCATCCAAAGTCGTCTTTCCAGAAAGCTTTTATCTGTGCACACAAGGGCACTGATACAACACAGGCTGCCCAGCCAGGGAATAGAAGCTGATCGTCAGCAGAACTGCATCAGCCCAGCAATGGGATACTTACTTCCCTAGCAAGTCAAGAGAAGTTTTATAGACAAGTGCTGTTTTTCTTTTCTTTAAAAGAAAAGAAAATGATTAAGTTTTTTTCATTGTATCAATATTTTAAATAAATTATGTCCCCCTTCCCCCAACACTTTTCATGGGGTTTTTCCTTTTAGCTTTGTCCACATGCACAAGTTTTTATATAGTTGATAGTGGTTAGTGTTCATACAATTCTGGGTTGTGAGAGCTCTTTTTCTATGGCCATGAAAGGACAAGCATTTTCTAGTAGTGTCTGCCTCCACCTGTTCTGTTGCTACAGTGTTCCATTCCAAGCACCACTGCTGCCATGTTGGGGAAGCAGCTTTTCATCCTGCTTCCCTGAACCACACAATGTGTTCCTTCCTTGTGTAAGGCATAGAATACCCCACCCGACCCACACCCACACCCATCTTACTGCTACCAGAGTGCCTCTCTGGACAATAATAACTCCTTAGCATCATGGGATTAGCTGAGGTTGGGACAGCTTTTTTTGAAAGCCTGCCATCTGCTGCCCAGGTCATGATAGCAGCAGCAGCACCTGTGCTAGTGACAGAAAGGAAGGACTTCCATACAAACCATCAAGACCCACGAACATGCAGACATTTCCTAGTGTAATGATTTGTGTTCTTGCAGAAGAAGTGGTACGGAAACGGGTGTTGTGGGCAGACACCTCATGGAGTGAGTTACACTGACCTTATTTTTGCAGTTTGAAAGCTCAGAATTCTGCTACTTTTGATATTCCTAAATTGTAAATAGAAACTTCATGCTAGATAATTTCCCTTATTACATTATAATAGCTTGAAAGTCTTGGTTTTTGGTATAATTTACTTCAGTATGTTTGACTGCAGTAGTAGATATGAGTTAAGTTTAATGACTTCAAAAAAAGTTAGAAACTTATTTATTTTATCAGATGATGTCAGATTACCACTAAAAGAGAAATTGCTGCTTAATGTAAAATAAAACCCTAGCTCACAGTTGGTGCTATACTAAGATTAAGGAGAGTGAAATTCAAAATATAAACTCTCTTTAGCATAAAATAGCAGTTCTGTGTTGGAGCTTGTATTAATAGATGTTTGACCTATCTCTTAGTAACACTCATTTCCAGTTCTTCTGCCATGTCTTAGTAATAGCGTCATTTCTGCCTTGCTGTATAGTTATGTCCTCATGTGGGTCCGATAAGCTGCTAATTAACTGTAAAGTTGTGCAACAATAAATGAGATGTGGGAAACTAATAAGTATTATGGCAGTCTATTCTAAGGGAACATCTAAAGAATATCTTCAAACTAAAAATAATAAATACTGGCAGAAAAATAACCATGTGTGCTAAGTGCTTTACACATGTCATTTCATTTAATCTCTGTAATAATACACAAGCACTACCTTTCAGATATTGAAACTGACAGACAGAGTGGTTGTTTTGTGCAGGAATCAGACAAGATTTGGGCCCTATTAATTTCTAATAAATGTTGATCAATTAATATGCATATTAATTCACTTTTAACACAAAATAGCCATAAAAGATGAAGCAGATTAAGAAAATAAATCAATGTGTAGTATTTTCCAGTAGTGTGGCTTTGTGTTTTGGAACAGTTCTTGGAGTCGAGGCCCATTTTAATTTTTGAAAATGGGCTGCTATCAAATGGGTTATTTTATTTGGTATTGCTAACCACTGAAGTAAGGAAAGGGAAACAGGTTTATAGTTTCTTCCTCCCACAGGCCATAATTTAGTTGTGGACATCAGGATATTTTCCTTGGCTTACTTCATTCATATAGTTTTCCTTGAACATCTGTTACATAAATTACTAAACTATTTCCTTGAAAAGTTGCCAGTTTAAGTCACACTTAATTGTGATCAAGAGGTTGGTACCTTTTGGAAAAAAGAATTAAATGACAGACTTTGAGGGGTGGAAATCCAATTATCATCCTGGCTTCAGTGTTTGTTTTGTTTTGTTTTGTTTTGTTTTGTTTTGGATCAATTCCTATACTTTTTGAGGCATTGAAATAATTATATCTGGTTACTAGTGTTTCCCAAAAGATTTATGTTGGACTATAAACATTTGATATTCTTTTATATAAAATGAGGTATTTTAGTCACTGCTTCTACAAGTTTTTATCTTTTTAATGATCGATTTACGAATACATAGTTTGCCATTTGACACTAAATTTGGAGCGTTGCATTCCTGACTTTGAATTCTACATAAACCATAAAATAATGATTTTCTGTGTTTTCTTGGGGGGGAAATGCATAAGATTTATTCTGCTAGTTACATTTTAGGACAACTTTATACTTAAATGAGAAACACATATCAGTTGTGAATCTCAGAAATTTTAGATGTGTCTGGTTAGTTTGGGCTCATGCAAATTGATAATAAATCAGTACTGAAAAATTTCTTGGAATGTTAGGTGAATTTTCTGTAAGCACGGGACTGAGCATTCTTTAATGCACAATTTGAAGTGTGGATTTGGAATGCTAGTTTTAAAGCTTGAAATAGATAAAGATATTTGGAATACCGATAATCTGTAATGGCTGTTTTTAGAGATTAGAAGAAAAGTATGTTATAAATTGGTTAATGCTAGTTACAGGTAAAAGTTTTTAGATTATAAGGTGATGGAAAGAGAAGTCACATTAGGTGGTGAACTTATACATCAAGTTGACAATGCACTGTAGAATTGTATGCCTGAAACCTATGTAATTCTTGCTAACAAATGTCACCCCAATAAGTCTAACAATAAAAATGAATCAAAAAAAAAAAGTTTTTAGATTAAATTTCTTTTGCATTACATTTCCTACTGTTGTAACCATTCTTTCTAAAATGCAGTAGATTCTTGATGGACTTTTCACAATTTTGACTTTAAAAAACAGATCAGAGAAATTTGTTAAAAGGAGTAATATATAATTTTGTTACGATCCAAACCAGACTTGTATGTGTGGGAATAAGTCACTTAGCTGACTGTCTATAAACCAGTCAGTGGCATCTGCTTTGTTTTACGGAGCTCCACCTCTGGGGCTGTGGGAAGAACCTCACTTTTGTGTGAAAAACAGCATGTAGAAAGCCACCCTCCAGTACTGTTAGTGATCCTAGCAGAGCCTAGGAAAGTGTGATTCACAGACAGAAAACAGACACTGGACACACATTTAAAGAGCATCAGGTTTGGTGGTTCCTTGCGTTGATGACACAATCGGATCTACATGAAGTCTGTTAAAAAAAATTATGAAAAATGTTCCGCCATGTAAAAGTTTCTTACCTGAGAAGTAAAACTTGGTGGATCTAAATAGTGGTTACCCCGTGTTTGAAGAAGTATAATATGCACAGGATACTTTAATGCGTGATCGAGTCTAAGAGATTGTCAAAACATCTTCATTTTTATAATCTTGAAGGTACACAAAGGTCTTCAGCTAATCTTGCAAGAATGTTAGAGGTTTATTCGTATAGCTTTTCTACCAGCAGGTTAGCTTTCAGTGTTTTATTTGCCCCTGCCCTCCCCCCAAAAAAATCCCTGAAAATTAAGGACTTTTATAAAAAACAGACTGGTAGAACTTATCTTTCTACCTTATCTGTAGTAGCACAAATGCAGTCTAAAAATTTGAGTTAAGATTATGAGAATATTGAGCCATATCAGTCCACAACGTTCAGTAACAGGAAAAACATCAAGAGTAATTAAAATTCTGTAGTTCAGTTCTCCACCCCCATGATAATACTGGACTGTGACTGAAATCAAATGCCATCATTGGTCTGAATGGGTCAACGAATTTGATAGTAGAATTGATGTGAGAGTGGCTTTGGCTTAGAAAAGAGTATACAGTTCTTAGTTTTCTCACAGCTTAAAACAATTGGGAATTTTAAAAATAGTTACATCAGTTAGGAGTTGTTTTGTATTGTCTTACCGTATGGGGAGGGAACAATTGACGTGGTGTTTTTGAACATTAATACTACATTTTTTTGTGTGGTTTTAATGTCATATGGGCATACAGTTTGAGTTTAATCTTAGGCAGTTTTCTCTCTCTACCATCCATGTTTTAAAATGTTTTAGGTAACCAGCTGTAGTATCTAATTTGATCTTTAAAAAAGACAGTAAGGACTCCCCTCCTCCCTCAACAAAACCTAGCAGTAAACTGCTCTTTAATATTTATTTGGATTTAATTTCTTTTGACAACTAAGCGATTGATGTATAATATTTCAGTGTAAATTCTTGATAGTTATTTTTAAAAGCACAAGTTTCACGTGTCAGCATTTAGCATTTTAATGTTTCCTTTTGAAAAGTAAAGAGGAAAACAGAAAATGCATAATCCAGCACAGTCCTCTGTAAATAGGTGAAGTTGCAAATAATGTGCACATGAGCATCCCACATACTTATGATATAATTAGATTGATACAGACTGTATGTTTTTAAAGTAACCAAGCTACTCTTCTCTGAAGTCTTGTTACTGCAGAAGAATGGATAAGACAGCCTCAGGCTTTATATATCTTCAGTTTCAGTTTTTTCCTATCCAAACTGGTATTTTCTTTATCTTGCTTTTAAAATGGAGTACATTGGTTTTCTCCTTTTCAATTGGATAGTTCGTATTTAATATTTACTAAAACCAAAGAAAATGTAATTTCCATGACTGAGAATGTATCTTTTGAAACATTAATTCAGCATTTAGTTCTTTTAGTAGTAGTTTGGGATGTCATCTTATATATTAATTGGTAGGCTTTTTCAGATGATATTACTAATTGTCTTGATTTTAGGGCCTTGTGGTATAATAGAAAATGGGCTTTGGAATTAGAAAACCTAACAAAGTTTGAACATCTGTTGCCACTTGCTAATCATGTGACCCTGAGTGAGCTTATTTAACTTAGCTTCTTTACTAAGGAATTGCTATTAAATATATTTTTCCCCATCTCACTTTTTTTTTTTTTTTTTTTTTTGGAAGGGGCTGCTGCTGGTGATGGCAGCACTAGAAAGAAAATGGCCATTATTAGAATAGTTATTTTTACTTCTTCTATGCTTTCCAATGTTTTATTAGTTATCTTAGGTATAGAGGGAGTACCATGGTTTAGTCCTTGTCTTATTAGCACCATGACTGTTTCATAACTAAGACACTATATAATCAAATATGATATTTGCTTAAGCAGCATTAATTCTTCTACTGAACCACTGCTTGTGTTAAGACATTTTTCATTGCTTTGTATTACATTTTCAGATCAAGAAAAGACTTTTCGTGGGGATAGCAAATATCCAGCCAAGTGAATGAATCAGTTTTTCCACCTCCCCACGCCATTTCTATATAGCCTCATATTTTTGGCTAACAATGAAAATTATGTATATGTTAAATTTAGGAGTACTAGACTTGGTTAATGACCATAAATTTGATACTGTTCACAAGGCTGTAATAACATATAACTTGGTTTTAAAATATGAGTGTTCAATCTATAAAATGTTCAGCTTGCACATAAGGGCAATGTGGTGAAGACCATTTCCTGATGAAAAATGAGTATCACATGGTCCATTATCAAGCTTTTAGAGCAGGTATTCTTAAAACTATTTCCTTAATGTTTTGGGTGGAAAGATTAAAAAAAAACAAATTTTCCTGGCTTAAGTGACTTGTTACCTCAGAAAAGTTTGTTCATTGTTCATTTTATGGGTGTTTTATTATTTTTAAAAAGTTTTTCAAAGATGAACACTTTACAGAGAACTTAATAATTTTACCTACATCTTAAAAGTATCATCTGAAGTCTTTGTGGCATTGAGATTAAAAAGTAACTTTTAAATATAGGCTTTAATGTCAGGAATCATTCTTCCCTAATACAGTTTTCAAAAAACATGTTAATTTCAATATTAGGTACTTAAATTATTCTGAGTTTTACACACATAGCACTTGGTACACATATTTTAGTATGTACTAGTTACTAGTTTTCTGTACTTATTAGCCTGATAGAGCAAAACATTTTAAGTATAAATGACACTCATGTTAGTCTACCATGATGCTTATTTCTCTATAGTTGAAATGTAGCTAATGATATAGTACTCGATTTATATTTTTAATGGCATTTAATAATTTTCCCTTGGTTACAATATAATGTTCATGGGGGAAATTTTGGAAAATTCAGCGAAGTATAAAGAAAAAATGCCATTATTTAAAACCATTACTTTGAGCACAGTCTCTGTCTTTTGCTGCCTCTGTTTTTCTGTTTCTCTGACACTCTATGTCTGTGTGAATGTAAGTATGCGTGCATATGGCAAATGTAAGTTTAAAGTTCTAAAAAAAAGTACTGCTAAATATTTTCCTGCTCTTGGAGTGAATGAACTCTTTATAATAAGTTTAAAACAAAAAGAAACCATATTAAAAATACAGACCCATTTAACTCCACTTTTTTTTAAGTAAAATTAAAAAGGCAAGCTGGGAAAAAAAATACTTCTTACTACATCAGTCTGTTTCCATTTCCTTTTTCCTTTGTTGGCAGTTAGGACTGGATTATACCTACACTTTACCTTTTCTCTTGGTTTTGTTTTATCAAAACATTCTTGACCTTTTGATAGGAAAAAAATGTCAGTAAGGACTATTAAAGTTTTTTCTTGTCAATCATTTTACTGATAATTCTTACTACAGATTAGAAGAACTGACCATCTGCAAGTAAAAGCCCTGCTTTAGCTTTCACTTTCAACCAATTTTGCCTCTAAAACATGGACCCAAACTGGTATCAAGTAAAATAACTTGATAGTTTATCATTCGTGATTAGTGAGATAAGCAGAAAGTGGGGAGTAAGGAGAGCCAAACTGAACATACTCAGCCTTTCACTGAACATTGTCTCTGCTCACACAGACACAGCAGCATGTGTGCAGAAACCTGAGGCTGGTCACTTTTAGCAGCTGGCATTAAAAATCCAATGAGTGAGTGCTGCTGGGTTGTCCAGAATTAAGTACTCTCACTGGGGAAAGAGTAAAAGCACTGTGGAAGCAGTGAGCAGTTTTATAAATTAATGATTTTTATTGTGTACTTTATCCTTGTAAAAAAGTCATTCACTATTGCTTTAAGGTGATATCTTTAGAACATGGGCAGCTTCTTATAGTATTCTTCACTCTGGTCATTCTGGTAATTTCCTATAATTTTGTTTGAACAGACCCTAGACCTTCGTCTGAATTTTGTGTTTTAAAAAACTGATGAGAGAGCCCCCTCTAGTGTTTGTAACATCCATTCTTCAAACATTTGGGTCACTCATGGGAAGTTTTCAGAATTAAACAGCTGTTTTTTCCTTTCACATCAGTACCTACTTTTTTAAACTTTTCTTTTGGGGGGAAGGGAAGGTTTTTTGGTTTTTCTGTTTTTTTCCTTTTTTATAAAGGTCACCGAAATTATGGGTAGAGTATGGATTGAGGGCAATGGAAAACATGGGAAAGGAAGGATCAAAATGCCATTCCTACCACTTTAGAAACAGTTATTTTTGAATGACCTGAAATGAGGCCAAACTATACAGTGTTGTTTTGTTTTAGTTTATATTTGTTTCTGAATTAAGTGCAGCTTAAAAATACTTTGTTTTGGAATTCTTGATGCCATCAGATCTCATTTTATGAGAGTTCTTTCCAGTTTCTGAAATCAACAGTTTCATTGGGAAATGGCTTTAAAATATAGCCTGATTGTCTTCATGGAAGTCTTCTAACTTGGTTATTTTTTGTTATTGTTGTTGCCATATCTTTCTGTGGATATACTTTATAACGATATTGTGAGTCAGTTCTAATGGTAAATTGTCATTTTACATAATTCCCATTGTTTTTCAACCCAAGGAAATAGGGAGATTCTTAAATTATCGGCTCTCTGCCAGCACCTCTCCATCTAAACACACAGTATTAAACACATAGACCTTCAGCTAAGCATTTCGTGAAGGGTTAGAGAAACAAGACCTTTCTCATTTGACCCACAGGCTTTTGTAGCTTGAACAAGGAAAGTAGTGTTCTGAAAGCTACAGCATTTTTGAGGGCTGTAGTGAAACTATTTCACACACATGGACTAAGGATTAACTTCTTTCATCTTGTTCTCCAACAAATTAAACAGTGCAAACAGATTTTAACTGTATTCTTGGTAATGAAATGCTTGGATGAATTATAATCCTAATTGCTATTGTTCATTTCCACAGCTGCATTTTGACACTTTTAGCTGCTTAAACCATGTATTCCTTCAGCTACTTGGACAAACAAAAGCGTTCTGAAATCTATCATTTTGTGGTATCTTAAATTGCAAATCTGTTGTTGGCTACCTCTATTTTATTTTGGTTCCATTGTTGACAAAATTAGAGGAAAATGGGATTATTTCTTTATATTTATACATAAAATTATTGTCAACAGAATCATTAGTGGATTTTTGTACAAATTCATTTATTAATAATCTTAAGATTATGTATTCATTTTAATCCCAGGGAAGCAGTTTGTATTTTATCAAATTATTAGATATTTTAGGAGGCAGCTTTCTCCAGGATTTGAAAGAAAGTACTAATATGATTTTGCTTTCCTTCCTTAGTATAACAGTATTCTGAATGTAAATCTAGAAGCCAGATTTATTCTGTGATTTCACATGTCATATTTAAATACATAATGATGCCTTTAAAATTTGACCCAAAACTGTTAATAACTAATCTCTTCCTTAAAGGTAAAGAAAATGAAGTGTTTGCAATAAATTTGAAATTTATATTTCTTTATATTTGAGAAAAAGATTTGAGTGGCAATTTTAACTATAAATGTTTCTTATTTTAAAAATAGAATTTTTGATGGCCAAAAATACATACAGCAAAATTTGGACATATTTAAGCAAAGGTTACCAAAATCTGATTTTTCACTATTTCTAAGACTTCATTTTAATGGGGAGATTTGAATTACCATATTCACTGGCATCTGTTACAACAATTGTTCAGTAACAACTGGAGCTTTACATGTCAAATTAATACTAGTATAGTATGTTACATTTCCACAGTATTTCTTTATTCCTCAGAATGTTTTTGAATTCTTAAATTCAAATAAGCATGAGAAATTCTGTTTTAACAGTCAAGTTTGCTATCTCATATCTTAAGGTACTCTTTTCAAAGTTAATTCTTATAAAAATATGATTTAATATTTTAAAATTCTCTTAATAGGTAATTATCTATAATACTACTAATTGTTCATATATACTGAGTACTTCCTATACAAGGGCTGTTTGGAAAAGTCTATTTTCCATATTACATGGCTGGATATTTTCCAGACAGCCCTTGTATGTAAGACACTGTGCTAATAATTAAGTACCATTTGCTATGCTAACCTTTGAGCTAGTATTTGTATATATTCCCTTTTTGCATTTGTGGTAACTGAGTTTAAAAGAATTAAAATAGTTTTCTCAAGGGCCACAAAGTAAGTGACTGGAGTCAGATCTTTCTGACTCCTGGAACCCATGTTCTTGACCACTGCTGAAATCTTGAGTGAAAGTTAAAGACATTGTTATACAATCTACTGATGGAATATTATGTAGCCATTAAAAGTAAGGGTTACAGTGACTATGTAGTAACCTTGAAAATGTATATGATAGAAGTGAACCAGACTCTAAGGGATTACAGTTAAATGTTCATAGAGGTTCTAAACATTTTGAGTATTATCTTTTATTTGTCATTGCTTTCCTTAAATACAATATAAATGTTTAGCTGTTATATAATTTTGCCAGTTAATTTACAGAATTTCTGTAAGACTACCTGTAAACCAGGTCTGGTCAGGAACTGATAATTTAGTTTATAAGAAACTCTAATGTGTCCCATTTTCTTCTTAATTTTACCCAAAACCATTTTTTACTGGTCTTATGCCAGCTAACATAATCTTTTATCTGTATTCTTGAAGGCTAATGGAATAGTAAAATCTTAAACATAACTTAAGTGTTCTGTAGTGTCCTTGGGGTAGCTTGTGCACAAAAGATTATTTTTTTCCTACCCTGTAAAGGTATCTCATTAGGACACCCAGTAGTATCATTATTAAGTTTTCATGTGTTTCTCAGTTTTGATGCTAATCTTTGTGCATTACATGCGTCCATTTTTTTTTTCTTTGCAGCACCAATGTGGTTATGAATTATTCAGAGATCGAGTCTAAGGTTCGAGAAGCAACGAATGACGATCCTTGGGGACCTTCCGGGCAACTCATGGGAGAGATTGCCAAGTAAGTGATAATTTGACTCAGCAGTGCAGAAAGAATCCAACTATCTTCACACAGAAATGTGAAATTTGCTTTCAGTTTTAAACCATTAAGCTGCCATATAGAACCTTTGCATAATAATTCAGATATTAATGGAGGAAGTTTTACACAGGGCCCATTTCCCTGAAAAATCAGCTTTAAAAAGTAAAAAAAAATTTCTTTTTCAATGGAGTTTAGAGACTTACTATATCTTATGAGGTCTGACAGTAAAGTTCATGAACTCATCCTAGAAAAAGTGTTACATATCTCATTGCTGAATATCACTACAGTCATCTTCCAAGTACTCTCCTAGGGAAGCTATAGGGAAGCTATGCACCCATGCCAGTACCTAGTCCAACCTTTAAAGCAACTTTGGAACTTTTTCCGGAATGGTCTTAAGAGCAGTCATCGTATGACCTTTGATGTCCTGAATGCATCAAAATGTCTTCCTTTCATATTTCCTTCATTTCTGGGTAAAGAAAAAAGTCACTGGGGGCAGATCAGGTGAATAGGGAGGGTTCCAGTACAGTTATGTGTGTACTGGCTAAAAACTCCCTCACGGACAGTGCCATATGAGCTGGTGCACTGTCGTGATGCAAGAGCCATGAGTTGTTGGTGAAAAGTTCAGGTTGTTTTCATCTACTTTTTCACACAGTCTTTTCAGCACTTGCAAATAGTATACTTGGTTAACTGTTTATCCAATTGGTACAAATTCATACAATCCCTCTGATATCAAAAAAGATTAGCAACATCGTTTCGACTCTTGATTTGGACTGATGGAACTTTTTGGTCATGGAGAATTGCCTGACTTCTATTGTGCACTTCGATGCTTTCTTTCAGGGTCATATGGGTACACCCATGTTTCATCACCAGTGGTAACACGGCCCAAAACTTCATCTTGCCTCTCCAAAAGGTCCTGGCAAACTTTGACTCTCCTTTGCTTTTGTTCATCGGTGAGCTCCTTTGGGACCATTTTTGCACACACCTTTCTAATGTCAACATTTTTAGTTAATATTTTCCTAACTGCTTCTCTATCGATGTTTATTTGGTCTTCTATGCTTCTCACAGTCAGTCAACGGTTTTGATGCACAATTCGATGAATTTTTGCAATGTTTTCATCTGTTCTGCTCATTACTGGCCACTCTGACCTCTCTTCATCAGTGACTCTTTCTCTCCCCTCAGAAAAACATTTAACCCGTTTGTACACTGCCATGTTCTTCACGGGATTATCCCCATAAACTTGGACTAACACGTCCCTGATTTCACTTCCACTCTTGCCAAGTTTGACAAGAAATTTAATGTTAGTTTTTTGCTCTAATTCAAGCCCCAGCATTCTCACAATGGCACACAAAAGTATTCAACAACAATAATGAACACCACTCAGCAAGACACCCCCACACATCGACATGAACACAGCTATGAGACACAGATATACCCAGGTTATGAAACCTTATCGAGTTGTTTGTACAGTGTGACCAACGTTAAGTGCACGGTGGCGAATTTGTGAAATTGTGAGAACTTGTACCATGTAAAATTTTGACAAATGTTTATAAAATAACTTGAAATAATGAAAATTTTTCCCAAGTGAACACCTATACCACTATGCCAGTGAGTGAGAGGCTTATAAAATATGATCTTAATTAGTGGGGCTTATCAATGTGCTAGATAATACAAAATATAGGAAAAGTATTTTAAGGACACATTAAATTCTTTGAATTGAGCTTATTTTTTTGAAGCTCTTTAGGAAAACACATTAACTTAGAACAAGCCTGCCATCTACTGTCAAAATTAACATACTGCAAACTCTTTAAGGAAAATTATTCTCTTTTCAGAGCTACATTTATGTATGAACAATTTCCAGAACTTATGAACATGCTTTGGTCACGAATGTTAAAAGACAACAAAAAAAATTGGAGAAGAGTTTATAAGGTATGGGCATTAATCTGTTTTCATTATTTAACATGTTGAAAAGAAATGCCTGATATTTTCAGGTGTACATTCATAAGTGATTATGAAGGATATTAAATCCTAGAATAGAATATCCTAAAACAGGTAAAAGAAGTAGATTTGCTACTCATGTTCTGTTTCGTAGTCACATAAACAACTGTTCTTAATGTAAAATGATTAAAATTAATGTTAATACTTCTAAATTTTGAATATTTTAATTGATTCGTTAAAATTTTACCAGCTAAAAACATTTGTGTATATCACAAGTAATGAATCTACAGTAGCATGCATATTTACAGTATGATCAATTAAGATGAAAACTATAGCCTTAATATGGTTTATCATCTGCATAAAAATTTGACTAGTTTATAACAGGCTTATCACAGTATTCTGTACCAAAAAATTGTTAGTTAAAATAAAAGTAGAGAATCTAAAACATTAAAATTCTAACATCTTAAATTTGCAATTATGTATTCTTTATTAGATTCCTTTCTTTTATTTCTGATCTCCTCATACAAAGTAGAATTCTAAAACAAGATAAGTCATCTGTTCTTCTATTCCCACCACATTATCTTGCTGCTTGGAATAAGTTTTTCTGTGCTTTCCAAATGGTATATAATATTTGAAGCTTGGAAATCAACATTTCTGGATTTCAGGATTGAAAATCAGTGCTTTATTTAGTATATGATTTCATGTTTTTGGTGTTACCTGTTTCTGAAAACACTCAGTGTCATTTTCTCAGTTTGTACAGTAGGTGTGATGAAATAGTTGAAATTTCTATAAATTAATTTTTTTTTTTTTAATTAGAGTTAAAAAAAAAATCCTTGGGCAAACTACCTTTTAAAAGGATGAATTCCTGGTAGGCTGAAGGTTTCTGCCCCTCAATTTCATCAATTTAACTAAATTTTCATAGAGCTTATCATCCATGTAAGGTTTGTTCCAAGCAAAGTTAAATTAAAATGAGTAATTCACTTTTTTTTAGTGTATTCAAAGTTGTGCAGCAGTCACCACTGTCCAGTACCAGAATATTTTCATCATCCCAAGAAGAAACCTCATAAACTTTTTTTTCTCATTATTTGTTTGAAACAAAAGTCACACCATTAACCCTCAAAATTAAGTTTTATCTGTAGAAAATGCTGTGGGGTCATATAATTGCCAAATAATTGTTCTCTTTTAACTGATAATTCTAAAAATTCATAGTTCCATAATGAAAAGTAAATGAAATAGGCACAAATGAAAAGTAAAAACTTTGTGCCAGCTTTCTAAAAGCTTAGTGTTTATTTATATCATATGTTCAAATATTTCTTAACATCAGAATTATGGTTTTCATCTTCTGACACATGGTATCCAGTGGACAGTTTGTTACCATGCTTGGTATAAGAGGAACTTCAATTTAATAATGTAAGTTTTAGACTGTACAGTCTAATATAAGATAAAGAAGCTTCCCAGCACACACACGAAGGTTATTCATTTGCTAATGTTGGAATTATTTTTTTAACCATTTACCAAAGCTCTACTAGTATTTATTTTGTTAAATCATTTGGTGCTTTGTATTTTTACAGTCATTGCTGCTCCTAGCTTACCTCATAAGGAATGGATCAGAGCGTGTTGTTACAAGTGCCAGAGAACACATTTATGATTTGCGATCCCTGGAAAATTACCACTTTGTAGGTGAGCAATAGAAAAACCCTTATAAGCAAATTAAAACAGTAGTTGGAGTTGTCAGTCACCTGAACCAGCTTAGAAGCTTCTCCGCTCTAATTAGAATGTGACTGTTGCTGGTTGTGTGTCGAGTGCAGAATCCAAGACGTGGGGCCCTAGAGTATTAATTAGTGAAGACAAGAACTTGCAGAAAAGACTGGCTAATAACAACAGAACCAACACAACATGAGTGTTCGGGTTTATATTAAAATATGCACTGGAGACTGGTCCCCTGTGGTGTCCATAAAGGAGTAGCTTTAATCATATGGGAAGAAAAGGTTAGAGCTCCAAAACACACACATCTGTTTGAAGCTGGGGCTTTTTTTTCCTCCCACCAAGTAATATTTACTGTGCAAAGGCAGCAAGGCCAGAGTGTGTTTTGAATGTGAAAGAGGCTACAGAATGAACCACATTTCATTTTGTAGTGTGTACCCTAGTTGAAAGCACTTTAAAATTTTATTTTTTTAGCTATACTAAATCCTGGTAATTAGTGTTTCCAAACTTGTATTGGGGAAACCAAGGCATTTGGGTGCCTTTCAGTCATCAAAATGTTCAAGTGAGTTTTGTTTGGTTTTGTTTGGTTTTGTTAAAATACTGTCGAAAAAGAAAATAATGATTATGGCTATAAGTCCATTTCCTGTGGTCATCATTTAGTAATACTTTTTAGTGGCTCTTTCATTGTAATCTTCCATAGCACCATTAACTGTGTTCCTTTTCAGTTCACCTTTACAGGCCCTTATTAGCCAAAATTGCATCTCAAACTTAGAATTTGCTGATGAGAAAATGACAAAATTTAACAGCATTGATTAATTTTAAAATACTGAAGTTGGTTTCTTATGTTGAAATTTTCATGCCTGTTTTTTGTGTGAAAGGGTTTTACATGTATAAACTGAATTCTTAAAGTTCTGTCTCTCCCCTACCATCCTCACAGATGAGCATGGCAAGGACCAAGGTATAAACATTCGCCAGAAGGTAAAAGAACTGGTTGAGTTTGCCCAGGATGACGACAGGCTTCGTGAAGAGCGAAAGAAAGCCAAGAAGAACAAAGACAAGTATGTTGGGGTTTCCTCAGACAGTGTTGGAGGATTCAGATACAGTGAGTATCAAAAACAGACTTGCACCCAAGCATCAATTTAGCTTCTCGTGTATATTTTTTAAATCATCAAAATATGGAAAGACCCAAATGCTATTTTTTTTTCAGGAATATATGAATACTAAAATACATGTAATGCTCATTTTGGCTCCTATTACATGGATCTTAGGATCTTTCTATTTTTTACTTTTGTGAGTTCAAGAATAAGAATATGATTTTAACCATTAATTGTTAATTAAATGACTGCAAACTTTGAGTTATAGACAGAGGATAAAACAGATATACTTGTATATCCTTCCCTCTTTGGGTTATCAGTCTAATTAAGGAAAAAGGATTTCTCAAACTTACCATTTAAAGTATAAAAGTATGAAGTTTGATTAAGAAATTGATTTTCCTAATTCAAAAGCAATTTACCTATTTTTGTCCCAAAATACATAAGCTTCCTGTAAGTTCATTCAGCCTCAGTCTCTTCCCTTAAGTAAGTAGTGCATCAATTTGATATAAAGAAAGCTGACAATACTATCAAGTTTTTCATCTTAGACCTATCGCTTTGTTGTTCCTAACACATTTAAGAGCAGCTAGAACATTCATCTCCCATATTTATTTTTAATGTAATATATAGTTTGCCTAAAATAGATCATTAGGTGCTTGAAACCCATACGGAAAGTAGCTCTTTCATCGCTCGTCTCTTTGGACTCGTATCTTCTGGAGCTCTGACAATCCCCTGGTCATTTTGTGTATACACACAGACAGACCCGTGCTGTGCGTACTTAGCAGCTGCGTGTTGGGGCTCTCCAACTCCCCTCTCTCATATCTGAGTTTGTTTATGTTTGGATTATAGTGAGAACTCATAACTCATTCATTGGAACTGTGTGAAAATCTATTTCTTATCTTGTGTTTACCTATAAATTAATATCCTCACTCCTTTGCTCCTCTGCTTTCTTGCCCTCAAAGAAAAACATACTGCATTTAATTAGCTATTAAAGGATGTTTCTAACACCAGAAAAATTCCTTTCTTTTATGTCTAAGCATTACATAAAAGTCAGTTCTTGGAATTGGGCAGAAATATTTCTCTTAAATCATGTAAATATCTTTTGGAATTTTTTTTTAGGGAAATTTTGGGTTCCTTGCCCAAGAAGTTACTTTATTCTTTACTTTTTTTGAAGTGGCTATAGCAATTAAATGGTTTTTGAGTAGAAATTGTTATTTGCAACTTATTTCCTCATTCTACTTGCTTGTAACCCCTCTTTTTACTAGCATAGTATATATAGATAAATTTAGAAAATTGAATAAGTTTTCAGAATCAGTCACAGTGAACTAATTACAACATCTGCTTTCGAGATAGAAGTAATGTCCTATGTATTTGCATCATATTCTTTTATAATTATTTTTATAATTATAATTATTTTAATTATATATGATTCAGACACTTATCTAATCAACTTTAACTATTTTTCAGAGGTATTTTTGTGCCTTTGTTTGTTTGTTTGTTCCTTTTGACATTAGATAATGTCCCGTCAGCATCCATTATCTTTGGCATACATTTACTACCATATCTACCACACTAATCAGTCTAGTTTTCATCTACTTTTACTTCTCTGATAAATTTTTTTTCAGTCTCATTCAGCACATTGTCATTGAAATGTACATACACATTAGAAAACCACCCGTTTTATAAAGTCATCCTGGTTTAAATTTTGTCTAAACTTCATTTTGTCATGTTCTGTTAAAGTTAGTGGTCACTTTCAGATTTAGTAGACACATTTTAATCCTCAAGCTCTTATAGAAAAATTTGACTTTGTGGTTTTAGGAGGTAATTTTGTAAAATGGTTTTGTTCACTCTCCAGAGGGCATATATGACATCAGAACTTTGTTAACCAAAGTTTAAAACAGAAGTTCTGTTAGCCACCTTTGGATTACTTTGTTTTTTCTCATTGCCCTTGGAGGGAAAAGGGGTTTTCTCTCCAACCTGCCTAATTTCCAATGTTTTCTTTTTTTTTTACCTCACAGGATTTCTTTATACCTTCTACTCTTGCCTCATAAGTTGAGTTTGGACATGGACATGAAAATGGAAAGATTCCCTTTAATGCCTACAATTCCTTTCACTCCTATCCCCAAGATTAAGGATTAAAAAAAATGTTGACATTTTAGGGTTTTTTAACCCTACCAAACCTGAAGCTCTGAACCTAACCATCCCCTATACCTGGGCTCCTGAGCATTAAAGAGAAAAAACCAACATGATACAGAAAAATGTTAGTAACATGCAAACAAGTGGTTAGAATAAAATGGAACTTGGAGACATTGTAGAAAATAGGTCTACCTTTCATTTCGAAAATTAGGTATAGCGGCCTAGCGGCAGATTCAGAAATGACCAAAAAATCGGTACAGAGGTCTGGTAGGGTTAATGCTATGATCTATTCCCTTCATTCTAAAATTCATAGTGAGGCTAGGTTTTGCCAATCCCAGCATATGTTGGTCTTGGTGTTTAAATAGATCTTTAGTGTTCTGAACTGCTTAAGCATATTTCATTGATAACAGTCTGTGTAGTTTTTAGTAGTTAGAATATTCTTTTTACAGTAATTAAGAGGCTTTTTCATGCCATGAAACCCAGTTCTAGTTTGATACTAAAGAATGAAATTTATGAGTCTTGGGGACATGTAGCATTCATAATGGTGTTTCCTGTAGTTTGTTTTTAAGAGACTTTGCTGTCTAATACTTTTCTAACAATTGAGAAACCATTAAGAGACAGGAATGAAATATAATGCATTAAGTGACTTTTGTAAAAACAAAAAAGGATTTCCATTTCTCCTTTGCTTATATAGCCTGTGTTGGTTTTTCTGTTTACCTCTACTCCTTTCAAGAGCCTTTAAGACCTTCCTGATATGCTGTGTTATCCATTAAGATTGTGTAAGTTTTCATAAACAAAAGCTTTTGAATCTGCATTCCTGCCACTTAATGACTGGCACTACATGCTGTGCTTTGCTGTAATTGTGTTGATTCAGCACTGTGGGAGCTTTCTGTTTTCCTTTGAAAACTATTTTGTTATGAGGAAAAGCTTCAGAAATAAGAACTGTAGATGCCTTTTGAATTTAATGTCCTCAAAGTTGCTTCTCTTTTTAATGCTTTATGTAGGTGAAAGATATGATCCTGAGCCCAAATCAAAATGGGATGAGGAGTGGGATAAAAACAAAAGTGCTTTTCCATTCAGTGATAAATTAGGCGAACTGAGTGATAAAATTGGAAGCACAATTGATGACACCATCAGCAAGTTCCGGAGGAAAGACAGAGAAGACTCTCCAGAAAGATGCAGGTATTGACACTTTGTATTCTGGGTCTCTTGTAGAGCTAAATTTTTGGATCGAATTTTTTGTTTGTTTTGGGTGTTATCATATCTGAAGTCAGCTTTTTCCCCCCAGATTTTATTTTTTTAGAGCAATTTTAGGTTTATCATAAAATTGTGCATAAAGTACAGGGTTGCCCTATTCTCACACAACACACACACACACACACACACACACACACACACACAATGTCTCCATTATTAACATCCTGCATTACTATGTATGGTACACTTACTAACAGTTGATAACCAATATTGATATGCTATTATTAACTAAAGTCTGTTGTTTTCATTAGGGTTTAATGTGTTGTACAGTTGACAAATGCATACTGCCCACCATTATAGAATCATACAGGATAGCTGCAGTGACCATGCTAATCTTCTCTGTATTGTTCAAGTTTTAGTATATCTGCCACTGATGTGAGCACTGTGCAGCTGTTTTTAAGCTGCTAGGTAAAACAATACTTGAAATTAGTACTGACATGCTTTCCATGTTTTGCGTGTCCATTTATTTCTAAAAATGATCACATTTCCTATAGTGTTTTTATTCAGGCTATTAATTGAAATTGTTTTCTTAGTAAGAACTTTGAAAGCTCATTTGCATTTGAGCATCAGATTATCCAGAGATCTAAGGTATTGCTGAGGGATAAAAAAGTTTATTATAATAAATTTAAACAAAAGTTAAATGATTTAAAATTTAAGTCCTTCTGTGACATTCCATTATGATTCTGTGGCAGTACATACCAGGAAAAAAACTCAAATGCATGTTTGGACTAAAAATGTTTTTAGGTATAGACCTATATTTTCATAAACTACATTGTTAATGGTAAGGCATTTTTATTTAGTTTTATGTAGAACAATACTTGGAATAGCATTCATTTTGTGTTTTCCTACCAGTATAGCTATAAACTTGCTTTTCTTTATGTTAAAAGGATAATGCTTGTAGCATTTAATTTGCAGAGCAGGTTTTATGAGATCTTTGTCATTTGGGTCTCACAGTATCTCTATTAGGCTAAGAACAAGGATTTTACCCTTCTTGTTTAGAAGTAAAACCTGGGGCCCATTCAGGCTGTATGGAACTTGCCTTAAAGTAACACAGTTAATGATGGAATCAAGCCTTCAAGTGAGTTCTAACTAAGTACCATTTCTTTCTTGAAAAAAAAGAGTAAAAAACCTCAACAGGGGGTTCCCTGGTGGTCTAGTGGCTAGGCTTTGGCGCTATCACTGCTGCGGCCTGGGTTCACTTCCCAGTCAGGGAACCAACCCAAAAACAAAACACAACACAACACAACAGTTCAGATATAGGGGTCATTGAAAAAGGTAAAAATAAATATATAAGTTTGAAACTATTGAGATTCTAAAGAATTTCTGTAGTATCTTTTTTGGTTTGTTTCCATATTTATTAAATCCCTACCGTTCCTGTCTTTTTCAAAGACTGTTTCTAGAATATGATCCTTAAAGAGCTAGAATTTATTTTTAGTACTTTGAATATGTATATATATTTTATAACTACATTTCTAGCTCTTTTATGCTGAAATAGTATGCACATTATACTAAATAATACACTTTGGGAAATGGTGCCTACTTCAAATACTCAGTGCAATTTTCCCCTCATTTAACGTTCTTGGGGCCTTGTGTATTTACATTTTTGCTTTGGCTCAGAAAAACACAGAGGCCATGTATTCTGTTGCTACTTCCTGAGGAAGTGTGGGAAATCGGTAGGTAGGCTGGTTAGACATCTTTGTGTGTTGTTACTGTCTCTGCTTTGCCCTTCCACCTTCAGTCTTTCTTTTTGTGCTTCTGTCTTCCTATTTTTCTTTCTCCCTTGATTTTTGTTTTTTTTCTATCTTGGCCCTAAGACAGGATATGCTACAGTTCCTATATATATAGATATTCAGGTTTAATAGAGTGAAAATGGAGTGTGTATTATTTATCGTAGTAACTGAAGGGCACACCAGGGACGTTTACATCTTGGAGTATTTGTGAAAGAAGAGTAGATTTTTAGACAAAGTTACACGTGACCTCTCTGGCATGTTACCAGAATTTCAGACTTAGTAATTGTTCATTATTAGATTCAGGAATTCTTGAACATTGATCAGATATGAGGCTTTGACTTCATTGTGTGCTAGTCAGGTTTATATTCTCAGCTTGTAAAGGAATTATTTTATATTGTAATAAAACTGGACACCAGAAAGGTAAGGAATTTTCATCTTACTTACAGGACTGAGGGTGGAAATCTTTAGGTCATTTGTTCCTGAGAAATTACTTAGTGACAAGGGCTTTTAAACAATCAGAACTTGTAGATTCCCTAAAATGCTTATAGACAAAAAATACATTTAACCAACCCCTTTGCTCTGTGTGGGAACCCATTCTTCTTGCTCCTGGATTTACACAGATTTGGAATTAAACAATTCCAATTTGATTTAATTTATATTTAAGAAGCAATTGCTTTAGATTAGTCTGATTAAATAGCATCAATAATAATAGTCATAATTTCAAGGAGAATTTTAAGTATTTCATTTTAGAATATTTAGAATTTAAACCACCTACTCTAAAATTATGTGATATAAGTAATGGAACGTATTTCAAGTAATTTCTCTTTGTCCTACTTGCACCAGAAAAAAACCCATGCCATATTACTGGAGAGCAGACTAGTGCTGACATTTTTACTTCATGGCATATGGAACAACCAGTTTTTTACTCATTATTTCTTTTGCCCTATTAAAAAAAGAAAAAATTTTTGAATGTGCCAGAAAAAATTATTTCAAAACATTTTAAGTATATTTAAGTTTTCTATAAAGCAATTTTCAGTTATGTAAAAGTTTGATCTGATACTATAGTAAAAGAAAGCACAGTTGTAAATGCATTACCTCATATTTTTCTGCATTTACAGATTAGAATTTTAATCTTCTGAATTCAGATAAAAGGTATCCATTGAAATTGTAATATTATGTAATATATTAGTATATGAGAGTCCATGACAGAATTATGTAAATGGAACTGTAGTCGTTTGTATACAATCCATTTCAAGAAAATAGTCATCAAATGCTGACATTGGAGCTCCCAAGGTCACATCAGTTGATTTTGATAATAATCCTATTTTATTTTTTAATTAAGCTTTAAATCTGTAATAAATAAGCACTTGAATTATTTCAGACTTTTTTTATTTGTACACATTTATGTAAATGCTTTTCTTGCAGCTGTGTTTTAGACTTACGTGGGGAATTTGTCGAGTTCCCTCTTTCCCTCCCAACACGCATGTCATTATTCAGACAGCTTAGATAACTTTCTGTTGATCCCTGTCAGCTAGTCAAAGTATGGAACTTTAGAGCTACTGTATTTGAAATTCTTTAGCTCAAATCACTGAGGACTCTATTTTAAAATAATCCCTAGTCTTATTATTTTGCTTCATTTTTAATATCTTTTAGCGACAGTGATGAGGAAAAGAAAGCGAGAAGAGGCAGATCTCCCAAAGGTGAATTCAAAGATGAAGAGGAGACTGTGACGACAAAGCATATCCATATCACACAGGCCACAGAGACCACCACAACCAGACACAAGCGCACAGCAAATCCTTCCAAAACCATTGATCTTGGAGCAGCAGCACATTACACAGGGGACAAAGCAAGCCCAGATCAGAATGCGTCAGCTCACACGCCTCAGTCTTCAGTTAAGGTGGGAGCGGACAAGTTTATACATTATACACAGTTTTATTCTTGTAAATTACTTTCAGAATTACTGTATTAGTAGGCTTAGGCATTTCTAGGCAATCATAGTAATTACAGATCATCTGGCATACATTACTTAGAGTCATTCATAATAAGAAATCTCTTTAGGGGAAGAAACCTGTCCAATTGCTGAATGATTGCCTATGCACTTTGTTTCAAAGTAGGAATGACACCCACTGTCAGTTCATTTGGGAAAAGTTGTGAATCAGAATGTAGTACATATGTTTCCTACTAGATGCCACTGCTGGTTACCAAGCACAACAGGATTCACTAAGGAAAACGCAGGAGTAGTCAGAAGTTGTAAGAAATGACAAAACAGGACCCACTAGATATATAGGGGCAATAATCTCATTTATATAGAGAGATGGGGCCTATCATGGAGGCTCATTTGCATAGTGGTTACTGCTGAGCAGTAGCAGCACTGACTTTTATACCTTCTTCATTTGTTTTTCATTCACCACAGAAGTGGAAGTCCACCTACTAGATACCTGGCTATTAGCTAGTCTTTTGGACAGAAATCTGCTGGAGAGGGTGATTTGTCCCAAAAGGCTAAATTGTTGTCTTGTCACTCTCCCCCCACTAATATGCACCCGACTTGTATCTTTGCATCAGAAGTAGCTAAAAGCTAGAGAAAACATTTTTCTAATATATCCTGCAAATAGTAGGTGACTCTAAAAATAAAGTTAGTCCTACTTAGTGGCAAGAACAAGTATTTTGTCAACTTTTTACAAATATTTTCTGGTGTATAATTTCACCTATATTTGTTTTTTAGTTTTGCTGAAAACCTCAAAATTATAGCTCAACTTTAGCTGCAGTTAAAAATGGAAAATGGCTGTAATTTCTTTGTGATCTTCGATTTCCCCTGCTGTGAATACAGTAACTTACTGGTGGCTACATAGGATCTGGTAGATAGCCATATTAAAACCCAAATACATGATGGCTGTCATGTGGAGCATTCATTTAAGATTGCATGAAGAAAATGACCCCAACAGTATAGTGTTTTAAAAATAAATTGAGATTTTATGTTTACAGGATTTTAAATACCAATTTGTAGTATGGCCTAAATATATGTCACTCTGCCATAAATATTTTATATTTGTAGTGTAAGCATTTTTATTTTGTTTTTACTGCCAAAAAAAGTCAGGAATGTCAAAGTTCTTAAAAAGTTACTCAACTATTTCAGATCTCCAATTTCAAGGCCTTTCTGAACCATGATATAGTATTTTAATCTCCAAAACTCAAATTAACAAGCCTAGGACCTCACAGTGTTTCCCCATTGCCTCACAATTGTGTTCTCATTTAGCGTGTATCTGTTGAACATATAGCGTGTATGTGTTGAACGTATAATACGAAAAATCGTGTTATAATTCCTGCCCCACAATTTAGTTTGGGAACTAAATATGAAACAATTAGATGTCAAGGTATATTATACTGACTTATATGGTATATAAGCAGTAGCATTGCTACATTTCACTTGGCCTCTATTCCAGTGGATCTCAGACCTTGTTAGGGATTGGAAATTATCAAGGGAGCTTTGTAAGACTGTACAGGCCAAGATCCCACCCTGAGCATTCATGACTCGGTATGTTGTGATGGGTCTGGGGTGTATGTATTTTTCAATGCTTCTCAACTGATTGTGATGCATAACATTAAGATTTGAGTGGGATCTGAAGTATGTTTTCCAGTGTGAAATGTAGTGAGAAAAAAAAGTGAGTTAGGGAGAAGAGGTGTATAGATGTACAGACTTTTACAGTGCTGAGAACAGAATTACTTAAAAATATTTACTATCTTCCATAAAGATTCAAGGTAACTTCTGGTTTTTGGTTTTTTTTGTTTTTTTTTTTAGAAAACTAAATCTACCCCTATTGAGATAATTACAGGTATTTGTGTCTACATTGGAAATCAGAGATGAATAAAGCAGATTTAGAAAAAAATCAGTAGATATTTGTTTTCTAAGCTTATTCTTTGTGTGTTTTCAGACTTCAGTGCCTAGCAGCAAGTCATCTGGTGACCTTGTTGATCTGTTTGATGGCACCAGCCAATCAACAGGTAAGGTTATACACTGGCTTTTTTTTTTTTTTTTTTTTTTTGATAACCTTGGTTTCAGAGTAATATTTTTAATATTAAATAAAAGGTGGAATGAAAAATAAAAACTCTTTGCAATGCATTTATTTTTAATGTGAAATTAGTGAGCTCTAAGCACTATTTGGTTGGGGGGATTATTTAATTGCCTAAAATAAGGAAGAAGAGTGCTTAAATATTTGGTTATTCAGTAATCTCTCTCTCTTCCTAATTTCCTTAGCATGGAGTATTTGGGTTCCTTTGCTTTCTCTATAAGCAAAATGTACTGCTCTGCCCATTTTACTGCCTTTTCCTAAATCCTCATTCTGGCTGTCAGCTTCAGCCATGCCTAGAATTCATTTCAACTATTCATTAATTCAACAAATATTTGTTGAACCAGATACTGGTCTGGGTGCTTAGAGGGCTTAGTGAAACAATTCTTGCCCTCATGGGGAGGCCAAGTGGTACAGTACAGTAATTTTGAATCACAGAGTCAAATAGTTAACTAGTTACAAACATCCAGAGTGCTTTTGAGGAAAGGAACATTCCGTGACAGTATGAAAATGTGTAACTTCCTACCTGACATACTTTAAGAGAGCTGTAGCAAAGTAAAAGCTGGTTAACCACAATTTTTTCAAGATAGGACTAATGATTTCTTCAATTTGATAACCTGTGTGCTAGAATTTGAGTAATTCCCTATACATTATTTTCCAAAAAAGAATTGGTATATTAGGTTGCATTCAATAATGATGGATTTCTAATAAACTTATGTGCTACAAGTCAAAACAGTTTAAGAAATAAAACTTCTGTTTAAAACCAGTCTTTCCCAACTTGTTTAAAGTTCCTTTCACATTAAAATGTAGGTGGCAAGATTGGTGTATAATTAATATGCAAATATTACTTATTGCATATTAAAAGTAAATCTATTGTCCTACTTATGTGCAATGATTTTTAAAAACTGAATTGTTTTAATATTTACATTAGTGTTTTAGTGGAAGTCTGTGATGGAAATTGCTTTTCATTGATAGTTTAGTAGTCTCTTATTTTCTTCTCCTTGCTTACATGGGTATTATCATAAAATTCTTGGACTGAGAATGAACTTTATAGGATATATAGTTCAACCTAATTTCTGCAATTGTTCCATTCCCATTCCTTTTTTTCTATAACTGTAAACTCTTCCTAAAATTATGTAAACTCTATTAAACTGTCATGCCCAAGGTTACAACCAACTATATTAGTTTTTTAACAATTTATGCACTTTATGTATGTTTAAGATTTCAACTGTAGTATTAACTGGTGGTTAGCATGTAGTCATCTGATATAGACATACTGTCATAGAATATCAACTATTTTGGATTTCCTAGCATGAAATAGTAAGAGCTCCTTTCATGCATTTGTGGAAAGTTTTAATGGAGCTATCAGAGAAGAAATAACTAGGAAGGTCAGATGAGTGGATGTAACGTTTTACCTCGGTGATACCATGATTGCTTTGAACAGAGAGAATTATTAAATACCAACAATGCTTCTTTTGCAAAAAAACCTTTGAGTGGTTTTTTTTCTTCTCTAGTGCAAATAGTACACTGACTAATTAAATAGAAGTAGCAATTATTATTAATATAGTATCTGAAACAAATGAAGACTGGAAGGTTTCTTGCCTTAATGTTTGTCTTAATATTCTCTAAAAAAGAAACAACCAAATGTGGGTTGACATCAGAATTATTTTTTAAAAATTATCTCTTCTTTGAAACAGTCAAGTTTAACCAGTTTGTGCAGAACCCCCCCACAATTACTGCATAAATTTTGTTGCCCCATTCTCTATTTAAATATTTTAGTACTATATTTGGAATTGAATTCGGCAGTGAAAAAAATTGGATATTAAATGTTTAGCACCTACACATGAGAAAGTCTAAGACTCTGCCACATTAGCATTGCTATTTGGTATGCCATTTGGGTGTCATTTACCAGATGTGCCTATACTTACAGTGGTACCATCATGCAAGTAATATGGGCATGAACTGTAAACCTAAGCAAATATGGCATCTGTACTACTCACCAGATAAATAACTCCTCTGAGAAAATGTTCAGAATTTCTTTTTTGTATGTATTATTACATCCTTTTTGTTAGCAACTTCAAAAGTATATGTGTGGTAAAATCATTGTAGAATAGCTACCAAGTTTAAAAACACATGTGAAACTCATTCATCAAGATTTGCCTGAGACTATCTTGATAAATGTCCTGCTGTGGTGATGTTCTTTTAAAATCGTACTCAAATGACATTTTGATGACTTTCACATATAGTACATTTCTAAATAAACATTTTTTTAAAGAATAATAATTTAAAGTATTTAGGAAATAAGCCAGTTAGAAACAGGATGCCAGAAACCATTCCATTTCAATTTTTTAAACATATTTTACTTCTTTAAAAAGTCCATGTTTGTCCCTTTGTAATTAAGGAATTTAGGTCTTGGTTAAGTTATTGCTAGGACAATAAATGATGTTGAAGAGAAAATATACCATAATTAATACAAATAGAAAGACATTTACATGACTTGCAATATATTTTTATTTCTTTTTTAAGTTATAAACATTTTTTAAACATTAAGGTATATCAAATCCAAATTTTTCATTACATTTAGATTTGAACTTATTGCCTGTACCCAGTAATCACTAAAGTTAGTTGAGGGTACTTACGTGAATGTCAACCACCTTGTTATATCTTTAATATATCAACTTATATATTTGAATTTCCATAGAATTGTCTCTAGTTTAACTGTACAAAAATATTTTAAAAATTAATATATTCTTTTTTTCCCTTAATAATTAAAAATAATGCATGCTCACTGTAGAAATTTTGGTAGAAAACAAGTAATTCACCACCACTTAGATGCATTAAGTTAACTATTAATTTTGGTGAATACTTTTTTATATACATTTTCTATACATTCAGTATATTTAAGCATTTATTGTGTGGCAGATTTGGGGGGGTTTCTAGATTAGGATTTTTTTTTTTTTGTATATTGCTTTTCAATCTTGGTTGATAATTATCATTTCCTTATGATAGTTGGTATTCTTTTGCAGACCTTTTAATCACTTTATATCTTAACATTGTATGGATAAACCATAACATTTAACTAATCAGTATCTTATTTTTTTGACATTAGGTTTTGTGTTTTTTGTTTTCCAAAATTTTCTCTATTTTAAAGTAGAGAAATAGTATTTTTCAAAACCTTCCAGCTTGGTAAGGAGAAAATAGTATTGCATTTTATTTTGCATTTGTTTGATGACTGGGTTTGAATACTTTTTATGTTTTAATAGGTCAGTTGTAACTTGTCTATTCATGTTTTTTGTCCATTTTTTTTAACTGGGGTGTTTGGCCTTATTGATTTAAAAAAATACTTTTTACATATATTTAATTTTTTGAAATTTTGTCATTTAAAAAATATTTTGTATTATAATTTTATGCAAAAGTTTGTTTTTCATAATCTAGATTACATTTTTTTTTTGAAGAAAATTTTTATTTGTAATTTAAGCAGTCTAGTTCAGCTGTAGTTTTCCTGTTCACAGCATTGCTTTGGAAAATACATGTTCCCAGCTGGTGACTGTAAATAACCTCCTTGCTGCCTGAAAAGGCAGATGGAAATGGTTCATTTACAATGACAGCTCTCATGTGGGAATCTTGAAGGATAGTTCTTAGGAAATTTAGCAGTCTTCCACATGCAGCAGTTTTTGGTAGATTCTTTTATTTAAATTCCCTTGGATAGAAGTTATCTGGGAAAATGTTTAAGTATAGAAAATTTTTGTTAAATTTGAGGCATTGGTATGAGTAACATCATGCATATAGGTCTGGATAGTACCTCCTATAAGAGATAGAGACTTTTCCTAAATACAGTAAAATAGCTTTCAGAGTTGAAAATCTGAAAAATTGTGTAAAGCACACGTAAAAGCATAATCTGTGGCACTTCAGAAGATTAAAGTTCAATTGTTTTTCAACAAAATGTGGCTTCTCTTTGTAAAATACTTGTGTGTGTTTCCATTCTTTACTCCCAATGCCCTTAAATTAGTCATGTTGAAATCAGACTCCCTTCTAGTATGGAGTGGATTATTTGCTATAGGTAAATTATGAACATAGTATAATTTCAGTTTAGGTGTTAGAAGGTAGAACAGTAGAATAACCAAAGTAGCCAATTATTATCTGAAATATTACATTCAGGGTGTGACAAAAATAAAATGTCTTACCCAGTTTGAGCTTGTGATCTACAGGACTCAGTGCTTTTATCCGCACCATGAATTTTCTTTGTAGTCCAGACTGGGTAAGATTTGACAATTTCTAACTTATTTGGCATAACAAATTACATACTGATGTTTATTCACTGCTTGGATGAAGCAAATGAAAATAATCTCCAATTTTCAAATCCCTTCATGTTATGGTTAATAATCAATTAACTATTGTTACCTAACAGTATACTTTGATCGATATTTTTAATGTGAAGGAACATTACAGAACTCACAAACAGTAAGCAGCAACTATTTTCAACATTCATTACACTATTTTTTATTAACATATGTGCTTGTTTAAATAGTTTTAAAATATAGTTCACTGATCTTTTTTGTTCCCCTCATCACATTTTATCATGATGTATATGTACTTATAAAGAAGAGAAAAACAAATCACAGTGATATTATCCTTTGTATAAAGCAAAAGTAGATATATTAGCTGTCATGTTGGAAGGAGTGGAGAACCTTGGCCTTGGTGGAAGTTAGTTCATGGTGAGTGAGGATGTATGTGAATATGTGTGTCTGTAGTGGCGTGGAGGAATGAGGAATTAGTTATGCCTGCTGACAGTTGACTACAGTAAATGTGCATTAGAGAGAAATGCCAAGTACACATGTATCAGAAGTTGATTTGTTCTTTTTATTACTGCTGGCCATTTATTAAGAAGGGGAGATGGTTCTAGTTTAATTAACCAGTTGAGTGTAGCAGATGGGGCAGAATGTCTTGCAGCGATAAGACAATTCAGAAATGGCACCAGATGTTGGAAGCTGTCCCTGGTGGTGTTTGAGTGTAGCCCAGATGTTCCAGTCCCACCTGGCTAGTTTCTAAGCACTGCAGGCTAAGCAGCTGTGATGTAACCTATATAATGTTCACATCACACTAAAAGTACCATAATTGAACTGCTGCTCTAAACTTGTAAGGTTGTGACTCTTAAGAGGTGAAATCTTTAAGGACAAACAAAATTAAGGACAACTTAAGTTTTCATATCCTTTAGCTATTGTTATTTTACTGATAACTGAATTGGAGAGAAATGAAATATTACAATTTAATATAATGTCATTGTTCACATTGTAAATATCGTAACCCATGTAGTGTTTACAAATAAAAATTTGTATGAGAATGTGATGATATGCACAGACATTGATTTGCAGCCTTATGATTTGGATATCACTCCTTTAAAAACACCATTGTAGAAGAAGAAAAAGCTAGGGTTTTTTTTTTTTTCATGTAATAAAAATGCAAGTATTTGCTTGTTCATGGAAAACAAAGTTTTTTCCGTAACTTTTTAGTTTTAAGAATTTCAAACCTGCTTAAAATTTGCCTATTTTCTTTCTCTCTCTAGTTCTCTGTTGTTTGTTTATTATGTACTATTTGGGAAAAAGTTACAAACAAGACATTTCGCCCCTAAAATATTTCAGCACGTATCATTACAGTAAGGACATTCTCCTTCATATCACAATGTATTTATCATACTTGGAAATTTAGCATTAAAACAGTATTACTATCTAATACACAAACCATATTTAAATGTCCCTAGTGTCACAATTACATCATTTCAGGATAGTACTTTTTTAAAAATCCAGAGTCCAATCAAGGGTCATGGCATGTTTCTTTAGGCTCCTTTTGAGCATCCATTCTTTTTTGTGTTTTATGATATTGACATTTTCTGAAGTCTTAAGAGTTGTTTTACAAAATATCTTCAATTTGTATTTGTCTGATTCATTCCTCATGATTAGACTCTGGTTAAATATTTTTGGCAGGAATTTCTACATGGATGATGGTCGCCTTTTCAGTCCCTTTTACATTAGAAGGGCCATGAATAGTATTTTGTTCTATTATTAGTGGCATTAAGTTTGATCATTTAAGACAGTATCCATCCAATTTCTCCATTGTAAAAGTAGATTCACCCCTTTGTATAATATTTACTAAGTAATCTGTGGGCTGATGTTTGGGGATTGTGTAACTATTTTATTACCCAGTAACATTTTACCCAGGTTTTAGCATCCATTGAAGATTCTTATAAAGAGCATAATTGGCTAGATAAACTGCATGCCCACATTATGTTCATGAAATATAAGTGAGGGGCAACTTTACAGTTTTAGTGTCTGTTACCTACTAGATATAGAACAGAGGAATGTAAGAGAGTCTGTGATAACTTAGAACATGGTGACATGAAAACCTAGATTAACAAACCAGCTTTTATGATGGGTTTGGTGACTCAAATTGGGTATTTTTGAAGTGTGGGACTCCCTGCCATTACTATCAGTTGTTCTGTGGTTCTAACAGTTTTAACTTTTTCCTCATACTTAATTTCTAGGAGGATCAGCTGATTTATTTGAAGGATTTGCTGACTTTGGCTCAGCTGCTGCATCAGGCAATTTCCCTTCCCAAGGTATGATTTGGCTAGAAATCTAGGTGGTGAAAAGGGTATCAAAACAAAACAACTCCTCCCTCCCCCACAAATCAGCTTCTTTTTGGCATTTTTTCCTTGTAGTATTTGAAATTCCTAATGAATCTATTCACAAAGGTATTTTATTGAGCCAGTGTCTTAAATATGCCAAATGAATTAATTTGGTTATACACTACTCATTTATACTTAAATAAAATTGTTCTTAAATCATCAGTAGCTCTTATTTAGCTTTTTTGTTGTTTTTTGGTGGGGGTTAGGGAGTATGAATAAGTATAAATCATCTCATTTTAGCAAGGGTATTATGGTTTATGTTTAGCTTATATGATTTTCATGAGTGAAATTCAGGGACATTGGGTTTGGGCAGACTATCTTACTAAAATTCATTTCTTTGTGATTTAGATACCTTAAGAACATGTGTATGAAAAATAACTGAACTTCATTATAATACATCCTTAAGTAGTGAGCAGTTGAACCTCAGGCAAAACTTTCTCACTTCATGTTAGATTAGAAGTAAAAAAGTGCCCTAGACTTTCCGTGGTGATCATTTCACAATATATACAAATATCAAATCATTATGTTTTCTACTTAAAGCTAATATAAAGTTATGTGTCCATTATACCTCAGCTTTTAAAATGGAAAACAAAAAGCAACATCCGAGTAGAATATCGGCTTAAGCATCAAGAATTAATTAACATGTTAATCTTACTACCTCTGCTATATACTGTGGTAGCTATTTAACTTTGGGAAAGCCTCTGTGCCTCCAACTTTCTAAAACTGGGACTCGTGCTACTTGTCATGGTTCTTTATAAAGAAATCTCTATGAAAGTGTGCAGAAATAGGGACTAAGTTCATTGTTAAGTGTCTTCTTTTTTTAGGTTGTGAAAGGGGTTGTGTTTTTCTCTATAGAATCTGATCAGTCTGAAGTTTGAGAGATAATATAAAAAATTTAGCTATAAAAATCTTAAACATGAGGTGAGGCAGGAAGGAAAGATGTAATTTATCTGAATTACTCTTATTCATTTCAAATAATTATTTATTGCTGTCATATTAACTGGGTTAAAATTTGTATTTAGTATGTGTGGTTTAAGTTTGTAAGGATTTAGGAAGAAAGATGCATACAAGGTCGGACAATTCATTTCACAAACATCCTAGAAAAAGTGCTACATACCACACTGCTGAATATCACTACAGTCACCTTCGAAACACTCGCCTTAGGAAGCTGGGAAGCTATGCACCAACGCCAACACCTCATCCACCCTTCAGAGCAATTTAGGAACTATACAAACAATTCGGTAAAGTG
This sequence comes from Lyroderma lyra, assembly GCA_004026885.1. NCBI lineage: Eukaryota > Metazoa > Chordata > Mammalia > Chiroptera > Megadermatidae > Lyroderma > Lyroderma lyra. The sequence continues at coordinate 470,824 of PVJL010000046.1, forward strand.
TCACAAAATTTGTACAGTGTTGCCATCAAAAGCGCACGATGGCAAATTCACAAAGTTAATTGTCAGATTTTGGGGACGACGACAGCACTAATGGCCATTCCAGAAAAAGAGTTCCGGAACTGCTCTGAAGGGTGGACTAGGTGCTGACTTCGGTACATAGCTTCCCAAGGGGTGTGCTTTGAAGGTGACCATAGTGATACTCAGCAGTGCAGTATGTAGCGCTTTTTCTAGGATGAGTTCGTGAAATTAAATGTCTGACCTTGTAGATTTTAATGTGATTTGGGGTTATTTTGACAACCTACTTCTGTAAATCCCAAATATTTCCCAGAAACTAGATTTGTGGAATAATTAACTGCTTCTTTTTCAAAGTATGGTTATGCCTTCTAAGGGTTAATAGCTTACTTTAGGCAGATGAAAGTGGAAGATAAACGTTGCCCTAATTTTACAGACTGCCTCTGTAATTCTCAAAGTTTTTATGTATGTAAAGTTGCCTACTATGCAAATAATTCAAATATGTTAATGTTGCTAAGTGATACATCTCTTCATCTGTATGCATGTGATTAATATAACTTGATCACCATTACGCAAGGGGCTGAAGCTGTTGCAACAATGATTAATCATTTCTGAACAATATGTGCCCCACTAGAAATATCTTCCTCCCATGATTAATCATCTCAGATAAAGTTTTCAGATGGGTAACACATTTTGCCCCAGTTTCCATTCTTATTCTGGTTTATATATCAAGCAAATAGAAAATCAGCATAAAGTTTATCTTTATTCAACAGTCTTCCTTAAATTAGTTTAAATGTTTAATATATAAAACTAATTGTAAAACTCTTAAGTATCTTTCGTAAAGAAAATCAAAAACATGTTTTAAGTAAAACCCTGAGGTAATGAATATCAGCTCAGCTCTTATATTAAATTGTTGGTAGAGATTGGGGTTTCTAAGTGAATTATTTTTGCTTTTGAGGATGCTTACATTTTAATATGGTAATAGAAGGATATAATTTTAATGTTATTCTCTTTTGATATTTAGTGTAATGAGTCAGCAATGCAGTTGTTGGTTACCTTTTCAGCTAGACAAAATGTATTTCCAAGTTGTAAGTGAACATGGAGTACAAAGAGTCGTGTTAATTAACTTGGAAATACATATTGTTTGCTTTCAGGTGACAGTTTATATGTAGCTCTTTCTTCACCTTTGTTTTTTCAACTTCTATTAATTTTTATTTATCTATTTGTCTCACTCTTAAAGAAAGGTTTATTTACTTAGAATTGTGTATAACTTAGTTTAAAAAAAAAAAACCTTTATGTCACTTGTATATTTATTGTGTTCCAAATAGTTAATACTATATATGTATAAAGAATCTATAAAAAGCTTGACTTTTAAACTTTTATATAGTATACCTGAAGGAAAATGAGGTGCTTGGCTCTCCTTGGTCTTTTCACAATTAATCCAAAGTAAAAATAAACCTTAAATGGCACTTACTATATATTAAATTATTTAATCTTCACAACATAGTTTTTTGTTTGTTTGTTTGTTTGTTTGTTTCTTTGTTTTTTTTGTTTTGGTATGTGGATAGTTCCCTGGCCGGGAATCGAACCCAGGCCGCAGCGCTGACAGTGCCAGCGACAAAGCCTTAAGCCACTACACCACCAGGGAACTCCATAACATAGATTTTTTAAAAACTGAGGCACAGAGAGGGTTAAGTAGCTTGCTCAGTGTTCCACAGCTAGTAGGGTACAAAATCCATACTCTTAAAACACTAGTCCTTTAAGCTATTATCAGTTTTTATATTATTGAATGAATTAAGTCTTAAACTTGTTATAATTATACTTTTTTAAAATATTAGCATGAATTTCCCTCTTAAAACTATACCCCACTTTTTATTTAAATAAATAGATTGAACAGTCTTATTTGAAGCAAACAATGTACTAAGGTTATATATATATGGCTATATATAGCATTTGTGTTGTCAATGGGTTGTGGCCAAATGGGTGAGAACTTTTATAGAAATTTACTAGCCCTGCTCTTAATGTTGTTGAGATTTTTCCTCCATGCTTTTCTGGTTTTGTTTTTTGTTTGTTTTATAAATTTAATCTCATGAATTTTGGGTTTCATTTACATGAGATGGTATAAAGTGTAGTTTGATTTCTCTTTGAACTTCTCCAAATAATGAGAGTTGAATTCTCTGATTTTACTAACTCCTTGCATGAGAGTTTTGGATCTCCCACCAAAAAGATTAACCAGTTTAGAATGTTCTTCTTGATTTTGGGGGTCTTAGGCTAGCTAGTTCATATTTGTTTAGGTGGGAGCATATTTGATATGCAAACTTAAATCGAAGGGAAGTTTTTATTATAACCTGTATGTTACCTCAGGCCTCAGAGATAGATTTTTCATATATGGGAGTTTCATCCTTTTTCTTTGCCACCTTGTTAACACTCATGGAATATTCATGAGAAAGAATAATGTCCAGATGGAAAAGGTACCTGCAGATGTTAATCTGGATGGACACAGATCAGTTCTAATTTGTTTCAGTTTGTCGACTGTTATATGTGTACTGTGCACTTTAAAAAGTTTCTTACCCTTATTATTCTCTCTTTCTCAGTAACTGTAGCAAGTGGGAACGGAGACTTTGGTGACTGGAGTGCCTTCAACCAAGCCCCAGCAGGCCCTATGGCTTCCAGTGGTGAGCTCTTTGGCAGTGGCTCACAGCCAGCTGCGGAACTTGTCAGCAGCTCACAGCCAGCATTAGGCCCACTTGCAGCTGCCTCAAATTCCTCAGACCTATTTGATCTTATGGGCTCATCCCAGGCAACCATGACATCTTCCCAGAGTATGAATTTCTCTATGATGAGCACTAATACTGTAGGGCTGGGTTTGCCCATGTCCAGATCACAGGTAAGTTGTCTGCCTCCCTTGGAAATTGTGATTCATAATCTTTGAATCTCTAACTAACATAATGGTAGATTAGCATAAAACAGAAAAATAAGGAAGTGATATATAGGTTGCTTTTGCACATAACATTCATCTTACACTCTCTCCCCAAGTACAGTCAAATGGGGTTCTAGAGGGCAAGCCTTCTCACCCATCTTGTAGTCTATGCAAAGCCAAGTCCTTGCACAGAGGAGGCACTTCCTGAACAGTCACTGAATTAATAAACAGATTAATATTTAATGGTTAAAAATGTTTGCTTTTAAGGAGGAATAGAGACAGGCATACCTCATAGATACTACAGGTTCAGTTCCAGGCCACCACAGTTAAGTGAATATCACAATAAAGCAAGTCACATGAATTTTTGGTTTTCCAGTGCATATAAAAGTTATGTTTGCACTATCACAGTAATCTTTTAAGTGTACAATAGCAATATGTCTAAAAAACCAAGTGTGCATACCTTACTTTAAAAATACTTTATTGCTAAAAAATACTAACCATCATCTAAGCTTTCAGTGAGCCCTAATTTTTGTGTTGGTGAAGGGTCTTGCCTCAATGTTGATGAAAACGCAGGTCTGTGAAGTGTAGGAAATGAGGTGTGCCTTTATTCGCTTCACCCATGAGCAGCATTCACTCAGTAAAATCCCTGGTCCTTTTCCTAAGTAAATGTCACTTACTGGTTGCAAACAATCATTGCTAAATAGAAAATCATTGTCTAAAATAATTAATCTTTTTCCCTGTTCTGGGCCTACTCTACATTAACAATTTATTAACATAGGCTCTTCCAGCTCTCATTTCATACAGGAAAATGACTAATTGGGAGCTTTTTAATTTATTCTTTTATAGTTAAAGCTAAATTACCTCATACTAGCTTAGATTTTGAACAAATGTAAGGTTAGAACATACATATTGGAGTTGTACCAACAAGTTGATATTTTTGATTCAAGCTATTCAGATTATTTGTTTATGGTGCTACTTACTCATTTTAATGTGTAGATTCTCCTCTTTTGAGTGTTAAGATGAAAGAAAAGAAGAAAGAAGCAGGAAGTGACTGCTCTGTGAACAGAAATAGATGTAATGTTAAGAACATGGACATGAAAACCACACCAATACCATTAAATTGAACTGTGTACCACTGAACAAGCCCCAGCCAGTTTATTCTTTGAGTTTCTTTTATATGATTTAAGCATAAAGCCAATTTACTTATTTGCAGTCTTAGTTGCAAATGTGTTGTGATTGTTTACATTGGACCATTTTCAGTTATTCTTCCTATTGCTATTCCTTTTCCTTTTTCTGTCCTTTTCACAGTTACCCTTAACCAGGCACCTCTGCATCTTTCTCCTGAATTGGTTTCACCAGTGTTGCTTGGTCAATAGACATGTACATGGAGCAGGGAACTATAAAGATATATGAAATATGATTTGCTGTTTTGATTGTTTTGCTTTAACATGAGAAATCATATCCTGAATTTCATTTTATAAGAATAAATATCCCTTTCTATCTTCCATTAAAGCTGTACTAACTTGAAGTTGGTAGTTGCACTGGGATAGTGGCTTCTAGACTTTGGGTGAGGGGAGGATAATTATTAGTGTAAATCTGTTTTTGTTTCCACCCCAAACATGATTTGAACTTCAAAGGAACATTTTGGGGAAGCTAGTGATTCAGGATAGTAAAGACTTTAACATAGAACATTTGTGGTTCTTTTTAGTTTCAAGAGTTTATTACAAAGTTTAGTATATATTTGGAGTTAACTGTGATTAAATTACCATTTGATAATCTTTATAGAGCAGATGCTTATATTTTAGAGCATTTTTCTGTTTTCCAGCCTTTGCAAAATGTTAGCACAGTGCTGCAGAAGCCTAATCCTCTCTATAATCAGAATACAGATATGGTCCAGAAGTCAGTCAGCAAAACCCTGCCCTCTACTTGGTCTGACCCCAGTGTAAACATCAGCCTAGACAACTTACTACCTGGCATGCAGCCTTCCAAACCCCAACAGCCATCGCTCAATACAATGATTCAACAACAGAGTAAGTTGCCACAAGACATCCCGTTTTTTTGTATACATGTAAACTTTTGCCCTGACGCCAGGATTTCTTCAAGCCATGAGATAACAATACATAACACAAACTGTACTGAAGGCAACTATGTGTTCACTTAAGATATTTTCACATAATACTTGTTATCCCTCTTGACACATTGAGTTACTTTGTATTCTACACATGATAATATTTATTATATTGTTATGAGTTCTATCTTTTCTACCCTATTTTTAATACTTGAGATCATTTTGTCTATATTTTGTTTCTTGAAGTTCTCATTCAACATTATCTTTTTTTGTTGAATATTCTTAAAAATTATTTTTAGATCTTTATAGTTATCCATCATATCAAGGTACAGTTCCTCTATTGTTGGTTATTTCCATTGTTTCCAGCTTTTTGCTACTATAAATAACTTCATGATTTTTATATAAATCTCTGTGTGTTTTTTCCTTAATATAATATTCTAAAAATAAAGGAAGTCAAAGGATATAAACATTTTTAAGGCTTTTTACACACAGTAGCTCTTGACAACTTGTTAGGTTGGGATTCCACAATAGATTTTGTGGGAATGATTTTGAAATGCCTCTTGTTTTCCCCTAGCCCACTATTACTGTTTCTACATCTTAGGGGAACCAGAGCTAACAACCACTGAATATTTCTTAAAAGTGAACAATGCATGTTAATTGACTTCTCTTGTAAAATCACCAAAAGGAATTTTATTGGGGCTTTAAAGTATTGATGGTTAGGAGCATTGTATTATTTTTCTGCTCTATGAATCTAAGAATTTAGTGTGATAAAGTTCTTTTTTCTCTTCTCTTCTGGTAGATATGCAACAGCCTATGAATGTGATGACCCAAAGTTTTGGAGCTGTGAACCTCAGTTCTCCATCAAACATGCTTCCTGTCCGGCCCCAGACTAACCCTTTGATGGGGGGACCCATGCCTATGGGCATGCCCAGTGTGATGACTGGTACCATGGGGATGGCCCCTCTTGGAAATAGTCCGATGATGAGCCAGAGCATGATGGGCATGAACATGAACATAGGAATGTCAGCTGCTGGGATGGGCCTGACAGGCACAGTGGGCATGGGCATGCCCAACTTAGCCATGACTTCTGGAACTGTGCAGCCCAAGCAAGATGCCTTTGCAAATTTCGCCAACTTTAGCAAATAAGAGATTGTAAAGGAGCAGATTGAATGAAGGATTTTTAGTGGTGCATATAGGTGATGTTGGGATGGAAAATGCTAATCACCCCTTTTATCAATTAATTAAAATGAACCTACATAAAGAACCAAAAAGGCTGTTTTGTAAAAGTGAAATATCTAATATTTCAGACAGCTAGACAAGGGCATTGCAGATGAGGCAGTCAAATCATTTTTCCCAGTAGAACTGACCACAAATGGAATAGTGAGATCATTGAAAGAAAGTCTTTATAAATTGAAGAGCCCTTTTGAACATCACAATTTGTGGGAAGGCTGGAATAGGGCTGAATAAATGTGTTTGAATCTCTAATTTTATACCTTTCTTTTCCTGAGGAACTTGATTTTTCTGTCCCTGAATCACCTTGTCATAATTGGGTCTGTTCCTTTTACTACCACTCTTGAATCCATATATAAAATCATTAAAGTTGGATGATCCGTTTTTTATAAAAATATATATTTTTGTCCAAAAAAGGCATACATATGTGATTATGGCTAAATCAAAGGTAACTGGAATGTATATACTTTTGCTAATGTTCCAGCAACACTGCTATTACACTACCCAAATTTTTATTGTAACAAACCTCTTTAAGCAATTGGTGATAGCTACGGGACTTTTCCCATATCTTCTGCTATAATTATCCTGTGCAGAACTAGGAAAAATAATTTTTTCAGGACTGCTCTATGGTTTCCTTTAAAAAAAAAGAAAAACTCTCCAATATTTTTGTTTGTTTTTAGCCATCATTATTTACAATTTGCAGTGATTAACTTGGCAAGGCTTCCTTCCGTGTTTGTCTCTGTAGCCACCATCTAACAGGAACAATAAAAAAATACATATTTATTTTTATTTTTTTTTTGGTGTCTTTTCAAAAAAAATCACAAAGGTAAAAATCCATTAAGACCTTAAGTTAAATATAAATGTTAGAACTCAACAAAGGTGGCTCTTAGATTTTTATACAGTATTTTTGTTTTGGTTTTGAGTGTATATAATATGGCATTAGCGATATGGTTCCACTAGAGAGGAGGAGTTCTATATTATTAAAGGAGACCTGTAGCAGTCAAAGATTTTATTGATTTAATGACAAATAAAGGAAATTAATTAAAATGTTTTTTTGTTTTCCTGCTATAATTCTGCATTAAGCTCACATGAAAATCATGATTCTAGAGTTTGGAATGCAATATTGTTTCACTCTCAAGCTGGGAATATTTTTTAAAATAAATACTATAATGTATCAAATTATTACCTCCCCACTTTGTGTTGAAATTTTTTTATTAAATCAATAAAACTGTTTCCATTGTATTCAAAATGTTCTGTTATACATAACATTAAAATGTTCATTAAAATCAATGTTGAACTGCTTTTTCTTTCATTCTATTAGACATTTGAGACTGGGGAAAGATCATTATAATTTGGGCAGAGTATTTTATTTTATAAATAATTTTAAATTATTTAATGACTTCTCTATTCTTTCCTATCAGACTCTACTGTTAGGAATTAAAAATGAAGCAGCAAAGATATCCTGACCCGCTCCATTCTTGCTAATGTTCCATCTACAACGTTTCTAATTAGGCAAAAATTCATGTACTTCAGCTAAGTGGTAATGAAAAGTGACTCATTTGCTGAATAAGAGATGAGAGAGTGTAATTAGCTGACTGTGGTTTTTAATCTTTCAACAATTCAATGTGTTTAAATTAGTTTCAAAGAATAGGAGCTTTCATGTGTTGTTACTTCAGAGCAGTCACGCCAGGCTCTGGTGGCAGTACGGAGAGTTATCTTCACTGACCATAATCTAGAATGAGGGTTTTTTTAATCACTGGAGAGATATATCACCTTTATATGGTTCTTGGTGGAAATAAATATTTTGTTTCTAAATTTCTGTGTTTAAAATTTATTTTCTAATAAAATTAAGATTGATCTCTAACGCACTTTCTGCACTATGCCTTCTTCCTATGTTGTGTCTCTGAGCTCCCATCTCTGTGGAGGTTATTACTACACCTTGCCATTCAGTTTGCTATCTTAACAGAATTTTTTTGTTTCAAAGCCCATGAAAGAGGAAAACATAAGAATTGCTTCACTGGGGGAGACAATGATTTGTTTCAGAAGGGGTTACTAAAGTGATACTTCAAAGAAAGGGTCGAATATCCCCAAATCATTTGGAGTTGTCAAGAAAATACCCTTTATCTGTTGGGCTTCCTTCTGCACATCCTATGCTCCTTTTCCTTTTCAGTAGCTACTGTTGTTACCTGTTTTTCATTCTGCCTAATATTTGGAGGGCAGAGGGGGAAATAGTTACTGTTCTCAGCAATTTACATGTGACAACAGTCTCCACTAGCCACTCCAGATTCACTTTTTCCCTCTTGAAATTTTTACTTCTGATCTTCAGGAACCATAAATGTATACAGTGTTCTTGCACGGCACTTTGGATGTTTATTGTTTAAAATAAACTGCCTGAATGATATAATGCTATTGGTTTGGGGATAGTCACTAAGTTGGGGCCTATAATTATATTTGGAGGGAAGGAGTAATACATTTTTCTTCTCAAATATTTATGAAACACATTAGTAACATAAAGCTAACTGTCCTAAGCACAGAGCACACCTTATGGTAAATAGATTTCTGAAATGAGCTGGCTTTGTGTTTCAGCTCTCCTGGGAAACGGCACTGCATTGTGCAAAGAGCTTGGACTTGGAAGCAGACAGATCTAATCCCATTTCAACCACTCAACAGTCTGTGACACCTTCATCAATTCACTCGACTTCTCTGGGCCCTAACACATTTTTTTCTATATTGACCTTAAAATCTGGAAGTATTTGATAAATAAAATGATGAGTGAGATCCACCAGCACTGACTGACATGCTTTAAATGACTCTGCCTCCCATTCATATTTTTATTTATGCAAATGTACTTAACATTTAAAAACTTCCTATGTGCCAGTCACTGTACTAAAACCTTTATGTGTGTGTCATTTAATCTACACAGCAAACATCAAAATTCATATTCCTGTTTTAATCCTAAAAGCAGTATGCAATTAATGCCTGGGAGACGGTTCTACTAAACTGACTTCTGATTGTGGATTTTCCTACCTGCGTGAATTTAATTCCACTTTCTTTTAACAGAAAAAAATTGTAAATAAGCTGTTTTGTAAATGTATTGACTGACTCCTACTTACCACATTAGTGCAGATGTGAGGGAGACAACTAGGAAAGTGAGCTCTTGGCGTGGGGTTTGCCACACAAATAACCCTCACTAGAATGTTCTCAGCTTTTAGAAGCAGCAGAGATCTCAATTTGTCTATTGACTTGCAGTTTTGTTAACTAAGATCTTGCTATTCTAATACCCAGAAGAGCAATCAAATATAAAGACTAAAAAAAAAAAATCTGTCCATAAAAGGATTTTTGGTTTACTTTTAACTCATTTTGACCTCAATTCTGTGTTTTCATTCTTTAATAACAGCAGACTTGCAAATGCAGTGCTCCTCTCAGACATAAGTACTCCTGGCACCCCTTTACACTGCTTGTTCACCCCAGAGTGGGGTGGGGGCATCAGCATGTAGCCAGTTCAGATGCTTTGTTTCCCAGGGATTTGAGAGGGATTTTACATGTGATCTTAGCCAAAAGGCCAAGAAGCGATTGAGAGGGATTTTAAAGTCCTGATGAGCAAATACAGGTTTCACTTGTGACTCTTAAATGTCACAACATTAAATGAGTCCTCGACTGTGGACTCAGTTTGTTTGCCATTTGGTTTTTCTTAACTGTACATCTTGCGGCTGTGTCCTGTAAAGCCTCCAAGCACTTTCATTTTGTAATGAGGTGAGAATGCTCAGAGTTCGTACCTGGAGTTTGGTCTCAGGACCCCCTTTCTACACTTAAAAGTTATGAAGGACCCCAAAGGGCTTTTATGTGGGTCTTACCTATCAATATTTACTATATTCAAAATGAAAACTGAGAAATTTAAGTAATTTCTTTTACAGTAACTCATTACCTTTCAAATTACAATTTTATAAAAACTATTCTCCAGAATAAAAATTTGTGAAAAGAGTGACATTGTTTTCACATTTTTAAAAATCTCTTTATTATCTGACTTAATATACTAGCTGGATTCTCTTATTTGCTTTTGCATTTAATCTGCTATGCTATGTTGTTTTGGTGGAAGTGCATGGAAAGTCCAGCCTCAGGAATACATGGTTGGAAAGGGTGGAACCTTGTAGTTCCCCTAAATGGGTCTCAAGCTACTCAGGGGTAGCTTGGGACCCATTTAGGGGAACTACAAGGTTCCTGCCACACTTGGGGAACTGCTGCTATCTACTGAGAATTAATAGATAAGATTTTCCAGGTAACTGTGTATCCATTTGCTTGACTGACACATATTCTATTTCTGAGGTAATCTGCTTGAGGTACAAAGAATTGAATTTTGCCTTTTACTTCAGGCACAGGCAAAAGGTCTGCCACATGAAACTGCTCTCTGGATACCGAATATTAAAAATTGGTGATACCATAGCTTTTGATCGGTTTTTGAGGTTATTTTTGATACACAGTGCATACTTACTAGCTTTTATAATTATGAAGTAAGTTTCTTATTCACTTGAGATGTTTTTAGAAAAGCTTAGACTGAGAGACTGGGTATTGAGTGGTAAATTGTGGACCTCTGAACCTCCTTTTCTGTCTTAATAATTGAGAGTAAAATGGGTCAAACTTGAAGGCCTCTGACTTGTCTGCAAGGGGGCCTTGCAGCCTTGTTTGCTGTATTTGCTCTCTGGCAAACCCTTCACAGAAGGATATGACCATAGACATAGTATATCCATGTGTGTAAGGTTCCTTATGACTCCTAGATCAATTTGAGCCCTAAGATTAGAGGGTTCCAGCAAGCTTTCCCTCCATTTCATGAAACAGCAGTAGCAAGCTCTGCTGAGCACCTTCTATACATGAGCTTCCTTCATCCTCATAACCTGTGGAACAGTGACCTCCCAGATAGATACAGAACAGGATGTCAGAAATGAAATAGGCAAAAAGGGCTTTGAAAAGATTATTGTACAGGGCCCCCCAGACTTCGTTGGTTTCCAGTAACTGACCACCATCATCAGCTTTCAGTATGTTTGGCAGAGGAAGGAAATCAGCACAATTCTCTCTCATGCCAGCAGAGCTTCCTTTTGGAAACTAGTGCGTATCTTGAGCACAGAATCGACTTTTGTTAATGAATGAGACACTAAAGATGTGATCTTTTGTGTCTGGTCATTTATATACCAGTTTTATCAAACTATTTTCTAAAATACAACTAAGACATTAGGTTGTGAACTGGGTTCCAGTATTCCTTGATTTTTTCATGCTATTTTCACTTGTCAATCATCAAAAATTAAGGAGAACAATACCAAAACAGTCATGATAAAAATGTGGTAAGTCCAAACCCTCCCAGCTAAGAACTGAGACCACAATACAGTAATGAGCCACTAAACCAGAGGACCACTACTCAAATTTCCTTCCATGTGTTCACTCATATTCATTACTGCCTCCTGCCTTCACCACCTCTAGTTATGTACTATGATGACTGCAATAGAAATGTACCCTTAAGATTCCCACATGGAAGTATGTACACATATAAGTATTCTGAGGAGATAATCAAGTTGCTGTTACACAAGAAGAGCAGAAGAGGCCTGATTTAGAGAGGGTAATTCAGAAGGCCTCTGAGAAGGGAGCTTCTATGCAGAGATCTGAAGAATAATGAGAAGGAGCCGGCCATGTGAACTGCACATGTGAAGATTCCCAAGTGGAGAAAGAACTGTAAGCAGTTCAGTGGGTGTGGCTGGAGCTCAACTGAAAGGGAGTGGAACTGGGGAAACAAGTATGTGATGGTAACGTAATTGGTGTCCAGGGTGCTGAGATAAGTAATTATTTCGCTCTCTTCAAAAGTTCCTCTGAAGAAGCTATGACCACCAGAGACGGTTTATTCTGAAGGTCCCTTTGCTTTCATTGCCATGGTTGTCATAGGACTCCCTCTGAAAAACTTGGACTTGAAAAAAAATTGAGTGGAAAATTGTATCACAATGCATTTACTGCCAATAGTTAATACTGAAATGCATTAATCATTCATTCATATGTGAAAGATGTAAATGTTTATGTCTAAGGGGCCACTGGTAAATACAAACTGAATATTTTAAACAGTAACAGCATGCATCTGCATATTGTAGTGTGCAGAGGGATTCACTCTCATTCCCTCCCAGATCGTCACAACAGCCCTAGGAAGGTAAGACAGTTATTATCCCCTTGTTACAGATGAGGAAACAGGCTCGGAAAGATCAAAGTGGATAGTGAAATCAGGTCTCCTACGACAGGTCTTTGGAAAAAAATACCCAATTTTATTCCACTATTCCTCATTACTCCTCTACCAACATTTCAGACCTTTTAATTTAAAGATTGTGCATGACATTCAGATAAGCTGTCAGCTTTTTCTTACGTATCCCTGATCTCTGACCACTTTGTCCCAGATGCCATGTAATGCTCCACACATAGAAGACAGCTAGTAAATGGTTGTTAAATAGCGTATTTTGAAAGTAAGCACTGAATGCATCTGAAACCTATTTGCATTTTCTAAAGGTCACCAGCAGGAGATGAGCCACACAGCAAATAAAAACTGATCTCTTCTCAAGAGTAAACCTTTTGTTTGTTTTGCAGAAATGGTGATATAAGTTAGCATAAGACACTAGCCAAATCTCAAAAGCAAAAACTTACAGCAGATTTGGAATAGTACAACGCAAAGGCTCTTCCAGGGATAAGAAAACATGTTAAGAGCAAGCCACAGTAAAGGTGGATGGCTGGGAGCTGCTTGTTTAAGGAATCCATTTCAAAAAGTACACTGCAGTGCTTTCTGAAGACTGTGTACTCTCAGCAACTTTTTATTTGATAAAAGTACAAATGGAATTTCTAGATTTAAGGCGTTCTCAAGGGAATATATGAATTGACATCTTTAGAATAGAAATACCTGGCAATTTGAAAACCCTAATTTGATGGCTAATACCTAAACTATCTTAATTTTGATAGGAAAACAATACTGACTTTAACAGAAAATATAAAATGAAGTTGGGGGGTGGGGGTTCCCTGGTGGTGTAGTGGCTGGGCTTCAGCATTCTCAATGCCATGGCCTGGGTTCAATTCCCAGCCAAGGAACAACCCCCCGCCCCCCCCCCAAAAAAAAAGTTTGGGCATTAAGTTACACAAAAAATCATTTTTTCCAGTCATTCACAGAAAAGTAATAAGATTAGATAAAGAAATATTAAAGTACCTTTAATTTCATTTACTAGGTTTATCAGTGTTATCCTTTGGACCTAATTCCTATAATTGACCAAGGAAAGGATACTGTAGCTGAAATTCTTCAGTTATTAATAACTTTTCACATACTTTTATTTCCTCCAACTTGGAAGTGTGTGTATATATGTTTCCACACATACAGTATCTGTTTTTCTATATACATACATAATAAAGTTTGGCTCTTAAATACTGTCTCTTTACCAAATTTTTTAGATGTCCCAAGAGTTCTCAGATTTGAATGATAAAAAAGGGTGCCAGAAGGTACCGCTTTAGTAATTAACTGCTTCTTTAATAAGGCCTCGATTACTTTGTTTCATGATAAGGAAAAAAAATACGTTGCAAGACAGAGTTACATTCGACATCTGGGAACCTCCTAACAGCTGGCTACCTAATGAATATGCATCTGCTTAAGAGGCTGTAGACCATTAATAAACCAATAGATGTAAAGCAGAAACAATCTTTGTCAGCTTCAAATGAGATTGGATGCAATGTGCTGTGAAGTGTCACTGTCACATTGAATCGAGTTTGTGAGGTTAACAATTAACTGTTAGCTATTGGTGTCTTTGTAACTCTATCTACACTTGTGCTAACACTCTTCCCAAAGTAGTGGCCACATTTCTAATGTACAAGTTCTTTCCCCTGATCGAATGATTTAAGGCTTATAATGTCTGTATTTTAAAATGTCTTCCATTTTGTTCCACTAAACCACACATTTGCCAAGACTCTTTAAAACAAAGGAGTCATCTCCAGATGGGAAAGATAGGAAATATCAGGATCAAATGGGTTCAAGACGGACTTCCACTGAATTGGGAAATACTTAGAATGAAACTTCTACTGTCTGCAGGTGACTCTGGAACTGCTGGGTCCTTCTGGGAGAGCCTCTCACTCCCCATGCAGGCAGTGATTCAGGCACTGGTAACCGGTGTAAGGGAGACCCTCCAGTAAGTTGTACACAGGGCCCTTGACCAGATTCCATTCTCTCTCCTTGGCCTTTTCAAGGAGAAAGTCCAAATCAACTTTAAACTTTATTTTTAATTTTGATTTTTTTTCTCTTTTCATGGTGGAAAAATAAATGAAAATGTACACCAGGAGAAGAACAAAAACAGTGGGGAGAATTAAGGCCCACCCACTCCCCACAATATGAAAGTGATTTTTTTATAAAGGTGGTATCCTATGACAAGATGAGAATTATGGTTGTTTTTGAAAGAATGCATAGCATCAAACACACATGGAAAATCCTATAACCTCAGTTGTGTGACTCCTTTATGAAGTAAAACATCACTTTGAATTCCTACATGGAAATTATTATCTTATTTATGGGGATATATTTCAGATGGAAAGCCAAACTCCAAAAACTTCAAATTACGGGTGATTCAGTGACAGAAGGAAGTGGTTTTATGGGGAAGAACAGGTTGTATTGTTCATGTAACGATGACAATTATTCTATGCCACCATCCACTAGGAAATTACATATTTGGATATGCAATAATATTCTCTAACCCTGACTGGGTGGGGAAACATTTGAAGGAATTCCAATGCCAAACAACAAGTATGATGAAAAAAATAAAATTTTTAAGGAAAAAGTCCTTAAGTTTGGGATCCATCTTATGTTATAGAACCCTGCATGTCTTAGATGCTAGCAAATAAATGGTTTAAACCTAGGCAATGTAAATAATGATATTCATCCTTCATAACATGTTTATAAGACTATTTCCTTTTATTATTCATTTTTCCTTTACTTCTCCATTTTCCAAAAGGATTTTGGGCAGATGATAGGTTCAGTTGGTTTCAGTTGGGAGCGCAATCTGAGATGAAGGTGTTTTTCTCAGTCAAGGTTATATGTTATATTTTTATTGTTACATAGCAAGTGTGAATGGTTCCCAGGCCCCACACTGGGGATTTTTTCATGGGATTCCCATAACAAGTACATTCTCAGAATTCAGCAACCAGTGCTATGATTCATAAAACTCTTCAATAATATTAAATAATTATTTAAATTCCTGTTAGTGATAGCTTCATAATTCCACATTTTATACTTGAAAAGGATTTTTATATTCATGGTTGAATGGTAAAAAGAAAGGCATCAAAACTTGTGAAAAGCTGGCTGCACCATTTAGATTCCTACCAACAGCTGTTATCTCTCGTCTTTCTGATGATACTTGTTCTAACAGGTGTGAAGTGATAGCTTACGGTTGTTGTTTTTTAATTTAATAATTACACTTAATTTTTAAAATCTTCTATTACAGTAAGTAAGGCTGGTATTCAACTCATGGTAGTGATATAAAGGATCTTTATAAATAATATTAATTTAAGTGAAAATGAGAATTTAAAGAAAAGTACTTCTGAAATGGCAATGCCATGATGAGGCAATAATTGTGATGACGACCTGAGAACAGAACTTCAGGAAGCACTGGCACGTGACATGATGGCCCATCTGTCTGAAGGCTTTGACCAGTGATCCTAAGAAAAGTTCCAGGGAAGGTCAAGGGCCAGAATGCTCTGTTGGATGCATTTCCCACCCAGATTTCTCTGCAGGGAATGCCCAAAATGCTCTTACGGTGTCCCTAGTAGATCTGTCCCCCATCAACATGGGGCAGTTTTCTGCAAGAAACCATGTTTATTT
Organism: Lyroderma lyra; assembly: GCA_004026885.1. Taxonomy (NCBI): domain Eukaryota; kingdom Metazoa; phylum Chordata; class Mammalia; order Chiroptera; family Megadermatidae; genus Lyroderma; species Lyroderma lyra. Next base: position 486,919 of record PVJL010000046.1, read on the forward strand.
GAGGTTACCTCGATTGTTCAGAGCAGTAATCTTCAAAGGTCAGCTCACACAGGCCCTCGGAGAAGGTGAGAGGATCCCCACAGCATGATAAGAATGGAAGATTTATTTGTGTTTATCTAAAATACAGAAAAATAAATTTTACTAATGATTAATATACAGACAGTGGAATAGGTATTTATTTTATAAATATACATACTTGGTGGTGGGGCACTAAATGCCATTTAATAAAAAAGATTTGCTCACTACCAGGTGTGACAGGGGGTTGATAAGCCCCAGTCTGCACACTGTCTGCTCTAGCACCCTATCTGTGCCTGAGGGAGGGCAGAAGACCCTGAAGAATGCACTCCTCAGTAAGAGACATGTTGAGTCCCAAAGGCCACCCTCGCATGTGAAGGATCACAGGCTGTTCTTTACAGTCATTTGGAGACCTCAAAACCCAACTGCCTTGCTCCAGTTCCAAATTTAAAAAAGGAAAGAAGACCCACACCACAGATGGATTGTGTCCCAAAGTTTTTTAATATTATTAATTTTTCTGTAAAAATGGTTTACATTAACTCATTTTCTTAGAAAAGATCTATTTAATACTCCATGTGGCAGAAATAGAAATGTGCAATGACAATTTACAGATTATAATGCTGTTACAATACTAGTGATTAAATGGAACAAAAATTGAATAAGAATCATTTATTTTCAACAATGTGGTAGTTAGAAAAAGCCACGAGAATGAGAAAACAGAGACTTTAGTGAACACTTTGAAAAAGGCTTCTAGTCTCCTTCGAGGATATGAAAGATGCACAGAACTATCTTATTATTGTCCAAGTTCACACTGCAAAACTCATAGCTCTTCCTTAATGTCACAGTATCACTAGTAACTCATTTCATGTATATTCCTGATTAGGACCCACTTCGGGTAAATAAAGAGGGAAAGTACAACTATGCAATTGAGTCTAACAGAACTTCACCCACTAAAGTAGTTATTCATTAATATAGGAGTCTGCTTATATTTATTTTTTTATGTACATTAAAATTTTTTTAAATTGTTTTTATTGTTAGACTTATTGGGGTGACATCTGTTAGCAAGGATTACATAGGTTTCAAGCATACAATTTTACAGTGCATTGTCAGCTTGTTGTATAAGTAGTTCACCACCCAGTGTGAGTTCTCTTTCCATCACCTTATATTTAGCTCCCTCCCGCTCCCTCCTCTCCCACCTCCTCCCGCTTCTCCCCTTCCTCCCAACTCATCCCCAAATAAACATTAAACTATTGATTGTGACCATGGGTTATTTGTTGGTTTACTCATTTTTTTTTCTTTGTTGCTTTCAGTTTTATATTCCACATATGAGTAAAGTCATACAGTTTTTTGTTTTTTCTGTCTGGCTTATTTCGCTAAAACTGGATAAAGAAGCTGTGGTAGATAAATACAACGGAATATTACTCAGCTATAAGAAAAGATGAAATACTGCCATTTGCAACAAAATGGATGGACCTGGAGACCATCATGCTTATATTTATTTAACCTTGTCTTGTCTCATTTAAAAAGAATGTTCTTAATACAACTCTTAGAGATAATTCAGCTGGTGCTAAGGATTGGGTATATGAGGGCTGTCCAGAAAGTATCCAGTCATGTAATATGAAAAATAGAGGCATTTATGGCTGTTTTGTTTTGTTTTTTTTTCTGGATAGCCCGTGTTTATTGGGCCATGTGGATATAAAAAGAAAAAGTCCCAGTGGCCCAGCAGATAGGAGCCTAGGCAGGGAGGGGCACACTTGGCTGGAATGCTGTTTAGTTGGCAATTAATAGAGATGACGGGGGCCCTCTCTGATGTTTTCCATTAGGGACCCAGGCAGAATGATATTCTTTCCCCACGTATTTGAGCAGCACCCACATCAGATTTGTTTTTTGGGCTGGATAGCATCCATGGGACAATGTGGAAATTTATGAACATTTAAAGTTTCAACACATTGTGAAGGTGCTAAAACAGATTGGAAATGCATAAAACATAGCTGTCATCACTTGCAGACCACGCCAGTGGCAGGAAGAGGTGAGGGATGAAAAACAGCTTTCCCTGCAGTGTTTCACCCACCAGTGCACAGGCAAACAACAAAATGCATGCAAGTCCATAGTGGAATCTGGCTGCAGAGAAGTGGTCATACTTGCAAAAGAATGATAATGACAACGATGGCAACATAATGATGCCATCTCCCATTCTCCCTTCTTCCCTCAGTCTCCTCCTTACCCACCACTTTTGCCCTCACACCCCCTCCCTCTTGCTCACCCTAGTTGCCTTACCCATTCACCTCTGCTAACTTGAAAAGGACACAAGGCAGAAAACAACCAGTGACACTAGAGGAAGAACCCACTCAGAGTTATTCAAGGCCCTCCTGTCCATTTGCAAACATTCCTTTCCTCTGAGAGGCCTTCCCTGACTACTCAATCACAAGGAGCTGCCCCAGTCACCTTCTAGCACATTCTTTCACTTTCCTATTTGATTTTTTTTTTCATGGCATTTTGCGTTGCCTAAAACTGTTGCTTATATTGTTTCCTTGCAGTGTATGATTTTGCCTTTTTCCCAAGAGAACGTAAATACCACGAGAGCAAGGTACTTGTGTGTGTCATTCCCCGCAGTATCCTCTGCCTAGAACAGTGAGTGCCCAGTCCCAAAACATGCTCAGCAAATAAATGGGGTTTTTGTGTTTGTTTGTTTTGTTTTTACTTTCTTTTGTTTTTTTCACTTTTATTTGAATTTTTCTCAGTAAATAAATTTTAACTAAACAAACACCATAAAATATCCAAGAAGATAACTCAATCAATATAATGCCTAGTTAGTAGGTAGGAAACACTCAACAAATGGTGGCTATTACATCTTTATTAAATGATTTAAGCCAGAAAAATTACCTGGCCTCTAGGATTTAAGTGTTCTTTTCCAGCCCAGCAAAATGAGTTAGTCCTCTTGCCTCATCCGGATCCTAGAAATAAAATTCTACTCCAAGACTAAGAACCGCACCCTACCCACCCTCAGCCAGTCCTAACACCTCTGTGGGCTAGTAGTGCAGGCTTAGTGCTATGGTCCAAGTCTCCTCTGAGCACACTGGATGTAAATCCCCACAGTCTTGCCCTTAGCCTCCTTTGTTCGCTTTGTTGGAAGATGTTAACATGGTGCTGAAGAACCAATAAGCAAGGCGGCTGACTCCATATGGGTCTCCAAATTCTCCTCTGGGAGGTTCAGCTCACTCCAAAGCACTGATAAGTCCTGAAGTGACTAACTCGGTCTGCAAATTAAGGCCCTCGTAAGTAATCAAGGAGCACTAAGTTTAGCGTGCTGTGGATTTTCCATTGTGTCATTAGATGAAACAAAAGTACACATTACAGGTTTGCATAATGAACAAGCTTCAAGTTACGTTTGCTGTGATAGGGTTATCAGTCATTGCACAAATTAATTATTTAGGAAAGCACTTTTTACAGTGGGTTTTCATTTAAGTTTTGCCCCTTGATGTATGTGTATAAAAATGACTAATCCATCGGACACTGCTATTGTACTTGTGCATCTATCACTATCAGACTTTTTTCATAATTGGTTTATTAATTATAGCATCTTAATGATCTGTTTAAAATAAATAAACCATTTGCACCATTTCAAAGGTATTTTGTGAGGCTCAGCTGATATTAAAATAGCACTAGCCTTATGTGCTTTTTCAGCAAGTGACCTAATTAGTTAATAAAGTAATTGAATATTAAAAAGGATGTTGCAAGTGATTAAAATTTAAGAGCCTTCAGAATGTTATTAAAGCTATAAATCATACATCACTGTTTTAATTTGCATAGCTACAGAATTACTAATGGTCCCACATGCACACAGGGCTTGGCAATTAGTCCTTTAACAAAATGTTGGTGATGTTGAGATACCAAATTCTTTCAACCTCTTTTGATAGCTACACAGAAACCTGCTTTTGCCAGACTAAGTATCTAAATGTTGAAACTGCTGCTTGCTTCCTTTGACAGGTATAGACTTTCATCCACTCAACAAATATTTATGAATACCTACTGTGTTAGGAGTTGAGTATAATGATGAGCAAGACAGACATGGTTCAAATGGAGTTTACATTCTGGAGTTAGTTGGATAGAGAAAGTAGTCATGCACTTCCCTAAATTCATGTATAATTGCAACATGTGACAAGGAGCAATAAAGGAAAAGTATAAGGTGCTCCAAGTGGGTTTGCTCACTAAATCAGACCTTGTCTGCCAGATCAGAAACCAAACACTTAATTAATTCCAGGTGAAGGGATTCAGTAGGCTCTGAATTCTTATTCGAGCAGAAAATACTTGATGAATCTGCCAGTAGTGTATAGGAAGGACTGGCTGAAATGGTTGGTTGTCTACCTAATAGCCATGACTCTTCCCTGGCTATCGGAATCCCAATTCTGTTTGGGTACAGGACTAGCCCTATGCCCAAGGGAGGCAGGTCCCAGGCCAGTGATAAATGATGAGATGTCCAAACCAGTTACTGTAATCCCAGTGTGCTCTGCCTGTGACTGGTTTAAGGTAGATGTGTTCTGAGGAACTCTAAGAGACTTTCTGGAAGAACTCTGCACACTGATAAAAGGGACACCTCTTTCCTACATGCTTTTGGATGTCATCATGAGTGGAAGTGACACTGGGAGCTAGAGCAGCCTATGGAGACCATGAGGGAGAAGGGAAAACAAACAAGAGACCACACACACACTTTCTCTCTCTCCCCTCCCTGCTCCCACCCCCAAATTTGAGCCCTGCTATTGTTGAGTTGTTGAACCAGCTCTGAAAACTTTGAATGTCTTAATGTATAAAAGAAGTTTAAGTTGGATATTCTGTTACTTGCTGCCTAAATTGTCTTAATTGAACCAGATACGTCAAAAATGAAGACACTGGAATCTGAAAGACAAATTAAGAGGCTATCTTAACTGTCAGATGAGCAGTGATAAAATGCTAAATTATGGTGCAGTGGAATAGGAGGAATGGAAAATGAGGTCAAGAACAGAGCTGAGGCACTAGAGACAGAATCACAGAATTGTCAATTTATTGGTTATCCAAGGGGCCAGGCAATAGCAAATGCCATTATTTCCCGTATTCCAGGCATCGTTCAGAGCACTTTACATGCAGTATCTCATGTAATCGTGTCAACAACTCTGTGAAGTTCTATTAATTGTCACCAGGATTGAATCCAGTTTCAGTCAGGATGTCCCAAGTCACATCTCAGTAGCTCTGCCCCCACCAGTGGGCAAAAGCAGATGAGTCGCTTCAGACTCTAGAGAACTGCTGGCTACAGTGCTGCTTCCAACACTTTTCACATTGTTACACACAGGAAAAAATGATACTTTAAGGTACACACGGGGGCAAACTGGAGGGGACTTGGGGCATCCATATGGGGCTTAGCAAAAGCCTTCATTACTCTTTATAGAAGAAATAAAATTCAAAATTTAGGGTATTGAATACTGAATTTGTAGAAAACTTCTAAAAGATAATCTAATTTTTAATGAGAAATTTGCATTTACTTTTTATAAATATAGCTTTTTAATGTTAGATTTTTATGCTTGAAATAGCAATTTCTGATGAAGACTTTTTAATCTAATCAAGACATTTTCATCATGATCTCTTCAAATTCTTGGTAGTTATCAGTAACTATAAACTTTGTTCACCCAAGTAGGTGATATAAGAAAACTCATTTTTTAAAAACATTTCAAAATTTACATTTGAGTAATATTTAAAGGATCTAACATTTCTTCCTTTTATTTTATTGACAATTGCAGTGTTGCAAGTGTTTGAGATTGTGTGAATGGATTTCAAATCTTTGGGAACTTCTCTCAAAGTATTTCAAAATAATGGCAATGCTTTAATTTGCAGACCACTTGTGGTTAGAAGAGTTACTAAGCACAGCCAGCTTGGACACCACTGAAAGGGCATGTCAGTCAGAGAATCCATATCTGTGAAGACAGATCTGGCACTGTGCCTGTCCCCCTCTCCTGCCCCCTCTCCACCCCTGCTGAACTTCTGACTGGCCCCACATTGGCCTCATGCTGTGCTTCCTGCAGGGCCAGTTTCATGGACATGTGGGAGGACCTCATGCTTGGTTTAATGCTCTCCTGCAGTCATCTTGAGGTGATTTTTGAACGAGTCCTGCATTTTCATTTTTCACTGGGCCCTGTGAATTACATTGCTGGTGGTGACATCTGGGCCTGCTGAAACATGAAGTCCTTCAGAAGCTATCCTGTGCCTTTGCCCATGATGGGTAGTGACATATGTTACCACTGGCTTTGGAGATGTGAAGCAGCTTCTTAGCGGCTGCACTCAGCTCCTCGACCTCCACTACATGGAATACAGCAATCTGGAAGCCATCGGGCTCGTCAGGTTCGATGTTCACATAACCAGGGACCCAACCATTGTAGCTTGTTCCATTCAGCCACTCCCAAGGGACTCAGATGAAGCCATTGAGGCTAGTGGCTAAAGGTGGCTGGCCCAGAGGTTCCAGCTACTCCAAGACCTGCGGCATCAGTTATATAAATCAAGATGTCATAGTTTACCATTACGGCAGTCCTGTGCAGTATGAGTCTCCAGATAGGTTACATTCTGGCCTGAGAGAAATCCACTAGGTCACTGGTAATACCTCTCAAAATGAACAGTTTGTAATTACTTTTGAATACCCACTCGGTGCAAGAAAGCCTAGATTTGAGGTATGATCACTGAGGGTTATATCTGGGAAGGACTGAAGTGGTAGAGCTGGAAAGAAATATTCAGAATCCTGGGCTCTTTCTCTGGTACATAGAGATTAAAACAGTGTCTCCCAACCATTTTGGATTTGGGAATCTCTATTCTCTTGCTTTGATGTCAAAACACTGGTCTGTTAAAATGACACATATATTAATATGTAAAGGTATATAAACCTCTCTCTCTTTATACATGTATATATGTGGGGGCATTTTTTGTTTTTTGTTTTACTCAAGTCAGTAAAAACAGTTCTAAGCCACTCAGGACAGATGACTCCCAGCACAAGGGAAGACTCTCAGCAGAGGGGAAGGCAGCTTCTGCCAAAATACTTTTCATGGAGCAACAGATGTGCTCAGATGAACTCTGAGGACAAGGGAGGAGGGGGTGAGGGGATTTGCTAAGGCATAATTGGGCCTCGCAAGGGTAGGAAAGAGGCCTTAACGCAAGCCCCAGATTCCTCACACAGAATACCAAATGAACTAATCACTTCCTTCTGGAGGCAAAGATCACAGGTATGCATCAGTCTTAGAACAGGGCCATACAAACAGAATCCTAATAGACCATTCTTAAGTAAATACTATTTCATACCATTTTACATAAATACATACACAACACTCCCCACTTACACAATCTTATTGTTCCAGCAAGTACTGTGTAATGAGAACATTGTAGGCATTAACAGCATGGAGTCCTTTCCCTAATTTTTAGCATGTTCACATGTGTGTGTGTGAGGGAGTGTGGTTAAAGTCACTGGGTTCACATGCAATGAAAGAAAACTATAATTGCATTTCTGTTTCTTAATTTTTGATCTTCTGGCACTTATAAAATGGTCTGTCCCTCTTGTTACCAATTAACGGCTTCCCAAGGATGACGTAAAAACTATAAAAGTGGGATAAACCAAATAGCACTGAAATAAAAGGAGTGATTGCAGCAAGAATCCACAAGGTAAGGGGCACATGAGAAAGAAAAGTGAAAGCTATTCACCTTCCCATCCTTCTACACCCCAGATGGGTTTCCATTGTTGCTAAAATGTCACACTCTGCCTCACGGTACATTTGAACCCAGGCCCTTACTCCTGATGGGGCTCATCTCCTGGTCTGGGGGCAGGGAAGAAGGGCCTTTTGGTCCTTACATTCACAAAGGTCTCATTTCCACGTGCCCCAAAGAGGCACGTGGTGTGTGTGTGTGTGTGTGTATGTGTGTGTATTTGTCACCCAGTGTACATTTTTATAACTGGACTGTATGTAACATGCTCAATTAATTAGGGAATACATTTTTATTACCAACACCACTATAGGTTGTTATCTTGCTCTCCATAAGGAACTGGCCAACCAGGGAGCTTAGTGGACACTGGCTCATAAGTGGAGAGGAACAAGGATGTTGTGCAGTCAACACATCTGCTTTGCATGATTGTTTTTTGTTTATCATGAAACAGGTGATAATGATAAGGCTGTGTAAGAAGCATAGTGCTAATGATGCTATCAGTGAAGAGTGTGAACAAAAGCCACGACTTTGAGTAAAAGCTAGATGTAAATTAAACCCTGGATTTGTTCAGAGTTTAGGTTTTATAGCCTCACATTTATGGCTATTAGAAAGACCTTTGGTGTCAAAATTCCTGTAAGAATACTTTTATCACTTCAAGTGTGAAACTCCTCAGTCACTGATCCCAACTCTTTCCATTAAAGCAATAGTTTTATAATACTGTTTTTGCTGATGTGACCATTTTATTACTGAATAATGTATTATATAACACATGCAGCTTATATACCTGCAACATTTATTAAAACACACTACATCAACTACTTTTGGCTCAGAATAGTATGAAGATAAACGTTTTAATTTCAATAGTTGTATATTTATTTTAATGCATACTTTCAATTTAGGGTGAATTTCCCAATTTCCTATTGATGGTAGTGATGCACAGATTTTTAGATGTAAGCTAAAAAGTGAGGCAATTTATAGAAAAATGCTGAATAAATAAAAATGCAGTGGTTTACTTAGGATAAGGCAAAAACCATGAAGGTGCTCTGAAAATGACCCAAGTTTTGAGAACAATGGGCTATGTAATAATGAGAAAGAAGATGTAGGCTTTGGGTTGGGTTTCTGATGATGGCTACACTGTCATTCTGGTGACCAGTGCCACACACATGTAAGGCTGCTATCTGATGCCCCAAGAGCGTGCTTTTCCACGTGACACTAATTGCCCACACAGGAGTGAAACCATGACCCTTCCCTCATTAGCCACATGCTCAGACCAGCTGAGCTAGCTCACTCTGGGTCACTGGGGTCCCATGTAGGAAATTACCATTCCAGTGCCCTGTGGTCCTTTCGTAACCTCAACTAATGAATGTCCCGTGGAGCCTAATGTTATTCCTGGGGGAGGACGCGGCTCTCCCAGCAGTGGGAAAGTTGATGATATTCTGAAGTTTTAACCCAGGAAGAGCCAACTGAGGAAGCGCAGAGAACTCAGGCAGCCTGGGAACAATCTTTCAAACACCTATGTGCTAGAAAAAAAGGATGACAATATGCTGCTGTGTCCACCTGTTTGCCAGGCCTGGTCTCAGGACATGGAATGCAAGCACAGAAAAATGGAGAATGCTGCTGAGCATAAGACAGCAAGCTCATCACAGCACAAATGACATTAAGTCCTTGCTGTCTGGACCAAGCATGTTCTATCAGCAACTTTATGGGGCAGGTATTATTATCCCTGTTTTAGAGATTAGAAAACTGAGGCTCAGAAGTAACCAGTGAAGGAGCCTAGGATAGTGGGCTTCTCTCAGGATTGCCATATTCTGGAAATTAACATATCATCAAATTGACAGGAAATTTTATAAGATGGATAGACAGCTTGCCAAACCTTTCTGCTTGTGCCTTTTAGGTCTCAGGAGAAAAGACTATGGGCCCTTTATTTTTCTGTAGCTTTAGCATATCCATAGTTCAGCCTCGAGAAGAGGTTTTTTAATAAGATGAAGTTATAGTCAAGACTGAAAGTATTCTTGCCAAGTGCTGGAGAAAACTGGAATGAAAGGGATGGCAGACTTCCTAAATGCACACTGAAGAGTTGCAAAGACCACAAGTCACTCCATCACCTTTTTAACAGGACGGACTGGATTGATACCTTTTTCATAGCCAAACTAACTGAAGGGTGTATGTAATACCTTCTGTCCCTCACCTGGCAGTTACCCTTCCCAGAGCCACAGCTGCCCTAATGCCCTGGGGGTGCCCACCAACCTGATCCTCTCTAGAAGCCATGAAGCCCCATGTGTGTGTCCACTTGCAGTCAAAGGAACAGTGAGAATCAGAAGACGATAGACACACTTGAGCAAACCAACACGCTGTATTTTAACTCAGCCCTCTGGTACCTGATTAGTCTAAGGGGATGACTCAGCTTACCTCCAAAATTTTCTGATCAATGCATAAGGAATTTAATATTTTTAAGCTGTAACTGACTAACAATAAACTTGAGTCAGATGTATCTTGATAGAATCACAAATTCACCATTTATCAGCAGAGAGATGTTAAAACGTTACTTAACCTCTGTTCCAGTTCCCTCCCACATATAATAGGGAAAAAACCTTCCTCTCATGGTGGTTGTATCTGAACAAGGTAATGCATGTAATACATTTGGCAGAGGGTTGAAATGCTCAAAAGTTACATGTTCTGTCTTCTTCCCCTTTACATAGTGGAAAATGTGGTACAAGCTGCCCAAGTCCAAAAAGGCATGAGATGAAGCTCTTTATTGTAATCTCATTTTTAGTTATTCATTTGAAGACCACCATCTACTTCTTATTTCATATACTGTATTCCTCTTCACATAGGCTGCTGGGAAATGACTTCGTGAGGTAGAGAGGGGGAGGTCTTTTGAAGGCCTTGACATGAAGTGATGCGACTGACTAGCACTATCCACCCATCCTTTCTGCCCTGCTGCCCAGTCTCAAACTGTAGACTTTTCTGTGACTATTATAAATTTTCCTCTGACTCAAGAGCATATTTGCTTGCAGTCTTGAAGTGAAGACTCTATTTTGGTCGTGAAATTGTAAGAGAGCCACAGCCTTTCTCACAGAAGGGTTCTGAGGCATCAACATTGAGTGGAACTGAATTGCTTCCAAACTTAAGGCAGTGGCTAAGAAACAGGGGCCTCAAGACAGTTTTCCTGGGTGATCTTTGGCCAGCAGGTGGGAAGAAGCTGGGTGACAGTATTCCAAGAAGAAGGGAGGAGTCCCATGATAGCACCAGACTGCCTAAAATGGTAGACAGTGGGCAATTCCTGTCTTAACCATTTTTCCCTGAGCACATCTGCTGCTGGTGGCCATCAGTCAGCCTTCCTATGTTTCAAATTAGGTAAATTCAATATGGTAAGAAATGCTTATGTTGCCACTTGAGTTGCTTATAGCTTGCTTTTCCTTGATTTTCTCAGTCAGACTGGTGAGGATTTACCAATTAATTGTAGCAGTGATTGGCGACCTGGAGACGCAGGTCCTTCTGGGGACCTCTAGTTAAGCGGTTCTCTTTAACCCACTGCCACCTAGTGGTAACTGAGCAGACTGAAAAAAGCTTCACTTACCTCTAAGTAGTTAGTGAGCAAGGAACTTTCTCTTTCCCTGCCACTCCTATCCAGAAGGCATAGGGAAAGAGTGATAGGTAGATAGATATACCATTCCACTGGCCTCCGTCCTTCTGCCAATATTTAAAAGTCACTGTATACTTTAAATGTCAAGCTAGTTGATTCTTCTGCCTTTGTTTTGATTAACGAGGATATTTCATTTAACCAGAAGTCTCTGAGATCCAAAACAAGTGAGCAAGCGCCCGAACTGGAGCACGTAGGTCTCATCTCCCTTTCCTCTGCTTCTTCTTTGACATTTTTTGTATGTCAGCTGAGCCCAACTTACCAACATATTCTTTGAAAGTGGGGAACTGGGTCTTGACAGTTAACTTGAGTTTCCCTCTCTAAGAATCGATGTGATTTTTGTTTGTCCACCTTACCACAGTGACTCAGTTTTGGAAGCACACACAGATCAAGTCATTGGTGTGGCCAATCTTTGGGCAATTTAACTTCTCGAACATGCACAAAGGGAAGCTGGTGGCAAATTCAGATATTTCTGGAAGCAGTGAGGATCAATTATCAGATGTGGTAAACAACTCAGAGAGCAGTCAATAGTGATCTCAGCAGACTGTGAAGACAGTGGCTTAATGCCAGTTAAGTTATTAGGTGGAATGGATTCACAGGGCTATTCCCGTTGCTTAGAAGAGAAAGTTCAAAATGTGGGCCTTATTTCTTCTCTAAGCATGAACTACAAATAAACTTTGAAGAACAAAGCTACCTCAAGGATAGGATCCAGATGTGTGTGCTTTGGTAAAGAAGAGATACAAGGTTGCAACAATGAGATTACTGAAGGCTTGATATGTTTCAATTGGTGTCTTCACTTGGTAATAGGACTCTCCTGCCTTCTCTCCCCCACCCCCAAAATCAGCAGAGACAAAGCAGCCAGTACATTAATACAGTCATATTTATTACAGTTTCCAGACTCCCATATGACACATATCTAAAGCAGAACATTGCAAACTAAAGTTACTAGCAGCAATCCTCCCTGAACAGGAAGGGGTTAGGTGACTTAACAATTAGGAGTAATTTTAAAACAAGATTACAAGTCATGGTTTTCTTTTAGCAGCTGGTATATGAATAGAGAATCTATAAATTCATAAAGTCATCTAGGTTTAGCCTTGTCTAAAAACAGTAAGTCACAGTGCAGAGGGATATCCCCAAGGTAGCCCAGAAGGCTCTATCTTTAGATGTCAGTATGAGATAAGTAAATCATTTTTCAAGACATTGCTTACTACCTGCTTTACTGTCTGGATAACAGAAAAAGAACTGGACAGCTGCCCTATAACCTAGATCACACATAATTCAGCCAGATAATCCTTGTTTAAATAACATCCCTTAAAATTTTTTAGACATTATTTTCCTACAGTTCTAAAATCATAACATCAGATATAACATCAGACATTTGCTCCAAAGGATTAAAAATCAAAAGCAATTGCAAAGTATTGGGAATAGCTTTTATAGCTTTCCTGAGGGACAGTTCCCATCTTTTCAGAGTGTTTTTAAAGAAGCACTAACTCTGGTAGCTTATCAAACTACTTTTTATTATAAATAAATAAAAGACCAACTGAAGGTCTCTGGTGTACTTATATTTTCCCCTAGATCTCCAACCATCCAAAGCCACTTCTTGACAGAGAACTTTCATTTTTATTAGAGGAGTGCAAGACAACTTACAAACACTTGAAAAATACTCAAAACACTGAGAGTAAAAAAGGTCCAACCCAGGAAACTGTGACAGGAACCCCAAAGGCTTATCTTAAATCCATCAACTCAGTTTACCAGAAAATAATGACAGACCACGCACTTTTGTAACACAGGACCAAGTAAGATATTTTTGCTTTAGAATCACTAAGAAAATTGCCTTCTGGGAGCCACTGCCCAGAAAAACACAGGCTGATGAACAGAAGTTACTGAAAAGGGTTCGACTGCATTCTATAACTGGCATAGAAAAGAAAAATTACAACAGTTGCAAAACCATTATATTTACACTACGATACTCTTCCATAAAACTTGACTTTCCCACAGCAAGCATTTGATTCATAAAAAAATACATAAAGGATTGGAAAGCTTTGGGGTACCACCAATGACAACTAGCTGTCTTAGAACAATTTTAATTTTTTCTTAAAGGCAAAATTTGGACAAAATGTAAATAAGTAATTTAAAGAATCTATTCTATTTCATTTTACTCATGTCAGCTGTTACAGGATAGTGCACACAGAAACACAAACATCTACTCAAGTTAGGCTTCTATTCTTTCTCAAGGGCTACAAGCAGTACCTACACACCTGCAAGGCTTCTGAGGATTAAGGACAGCTCATAGCTCATGACGGACAGTCTCTGAAGGTGTTCCTGGACTATTTCGCCAAGAAAATAGATATAACCCCTCTTGATCCACTAACAACTCCCAGCACTAGACTTTAATGCTAATGGTTTCTGGGCTTCCTGTCTTGACATGCAGCATGCACAGAGAGTAGATACTGATGAGACACTGCTAACTCTGGCTAACCATGTTACCAACGGCCCACCTCTATCATAAGATGGTCTCTGAAAGGAAACATAAATGCTCCCCAAATACTAGGATGAGCACCTAAAGTGCAAGTTCTCTTAGCAATCACTCTGGGCGTGAAACCACACCTTCTATTTCTCAATCCCTTGTTGTTATCTAATTCAGCTGGAAACTCCTGAGAAGACGTCAACAAGAGCATGGGTATGCCCTGTGAACTGTTTAGAAAACATGTTCCCATGTTCAGAAATTACTTTGAAGAACCAAAGTTGGATGTTCAAAAATAAGTACTATTCCTACCAAGTTTCCCAAACCCAAATCCTTCGAGAGTACGAGAAACCAGTTTTGCTGCATTTCAGCTGCTTAGGTGTCCCCTCAGGTGAGCTGCTGGGGGGCTTCCAGGACTCTACTATTCTACCTATTACTTTCCCCTTATCACTCTTTCCTCTGAGGAAGACTTCAGTTACTTCCACAGCAACTAAAATGACCATGCTTTATACAAATCAACACATTTGCTAGGTAGTTCATTCCTTCCAGAATCACTGTCCAAACAAAACAAATAAATGGGCACACAAGACAGATCACACGCAATTTAAAAATAATTTTCAGAGCCAGAATTGTTAAGTTGCATAGGAAAGTAGTAAATCACTTCTTATATGGACATATGAAAATTACATACAAACATGAAAACCATGAGTGTTTAAAATAAATCAGGTTAGACTGAATCAGGCACTAGAAGGAATGGAAATTGATTATATTCCTTTTGATTCCAATGTCTAGTTTAGTGGGGAAAATCAGCTATCCATCATAGCTCCTAGCTGAGGGACACACGCGTACAGCCAGACAGGGGAGACGGGCAAACAGGCAGGGGTGCCTGATGATCAAACCAGATAACGAATAACTGAGGAACTGAGATTTTAGACACACTATTTAGAAGAGATTAGATCGGCAGATTTCAAGTTTGGACCTGGAACCTATCTAAATGCTTAGTGCATCTGCTCTGGCTCTAAAAAGTATATTTAAAATGCATTTACAAATAAACACAAACAACACAAAACAATTTCCACAAATTCCCATTTGGGGATGTGTCAATTTTAGATGTTCCTTCTGCCTTTGGTACTATCATATAAACCCCTGAAAAGTTCAGGGGAATTCTTTCTGATAATAATCACAAAAGGGTGGGGACTGGGATATAGTGGGAGCAGCAAAGAAATGTTACTCTCCTCTTACTGAAGATACTCTGGAACTTCCACTGTCCCTTAGGAGAAAGGAATGGACTATGGAAAATAGTTCCTAAAGATAGCACTGCCTTCCAACACAATAAGATCATAACTAGGACACCTATGGAAATTACTTTCTTATGTAGCACCTGCCTTGCTTATAAAACAGAGTTCTCACCAAACTAGGAAACAGAGTTATTAGTAAAAATTACTCATGGCACTTAAACATGTTTAGAGACTTTAAAATGTCTTCCTACATTTCTTTGTCTCAGTGCTCCTGTGAGGTAGGTGTCTGATGGGGAAAAAACTGAGGCACAGAGGGGTTAAGTCTGCTCTCCTTCCATTATGATGAGCCAGTGACCCAGCCAGTAGAAGGACCAGGCATCCTAGCTCCATAAACTTTATTCACCCTGCTGCCAGAGGGCTTATCTAAGATACACAACAAATACAGCAGGGGAAAATTTTCTTTTCAAGCATTTTAACTAGTTAGCTATTTCTTATTCTCATGAAAAATCTAAAATAAAATCAAATACAAAGTAACATAACAAAGAAATCAACATTGCCTAACAGTCGGTGTCAAGATATAACCAATTCTGCACTGGTGACGGAAAAAGCATAGAGTATGATTCAAGTATTATTAGATAGAGTTCTAACGTGCTCGTGTTACCAAAGCCAGACTGTGAGTAGTAGTGTCCCCTACAGACACCAGCCACAGTAATTTATGAGAAACTTTTCAGCCTGACATAAGAGAATAAAACTACCAACCCTATTTCATGGAAAACCATTCTGAAAGATATTCTACGCAAGGCCAGCCCTGCCCGGGAAGGGGACTCTCAGCTGTGTGATGCATGTATATTACTGAGTTCATGCAGAAGTCTTTGAAGCCAGACACGAAGGTCACAATCTCCTACCATAAAGCTCACAGGACCGACACAGAGGGGCAGCACACAGGTACATGCACTAGCACCATGCCACAGAACTTAGAGAGAAGGACAAGAAGCCACCACATAAGCCTCATATAGTCCCATCTGGTATGCCATTCACAGAAGCTACCTCTGGTAAGGGGAAGGCTGCTGAGGTCCCACATTCTTTTCCATAATGTGAGGGATTAAAACATGGCATTCACTATTGGCTGCTTTGAGCATACCAACTATTCAAATTTCACCCTTACATAAGCTGGTAGCTTTCTTACATCTTATAGATGCCCAAAGATTACATTTCTTGATCAAGATTCAACTGTCAGTCACAAGATGAGGGTGCAGGGCTCCAGGACAATTTATACTGCTCCTCTCTGAATCAAATTCAAGAGTACTCAGGGTACGAGCTTTCGGACATGAGGTCATTCCTTTTGAAGTGTGTTTTCTCCCCAACACTATCAAAGTCTAGGGAGTGAATTCAATTGATACCATGATCTCTGATTCAAATAGAAGATTTTATATTTGGTTTGAAAGTCTGAAGTAGATCATACCAAATGAGCCATATATACCCATGTGCAGCTTTTGCCTTGATGTTAATGCAAACACCCACCCTCCCCAAGGCCTGTCTCCCCCTGAGGGAGTTCATCTCCAAGAGAGCCCAAGTCTGGCTCTCCTCAGCACATGCAGTCAGAGGGAATCATTCCAACTCAGGATTAGGGTTTCACTGGGGTACTAGGATACAGCATAGCAGCGATTCATGCATTTTATTTCTAAAAACCAAAGCTTAAGTGAGGCTGAGCTAGTCATTGTGCAAGATGAACCAGCAGGACATTCTCGCCTCGAATGAAAATCTGATTTATATGTCTAGTGAATACCTGCTGGTAATCTACTTTGGGCTTTCGCTTTTTCTTACGGGACTGGCCCCTGGAAAGGGTGGTAGCTCTGGAAAAGGTGCCCCCCGCACTAGACCCTTCTGTCTGCATCGTCCTCCCTGACACCTCTGACCTGGACTCCTCCCTTGTAGAGGCCTGCAAGGAAGAAGGGACGGAGCGGGAGTGCTTGCGTGAGCCCCGGTCAGTGTCTCCTCTTCCCCACACTGAAGCTACCTTCCAAGTGGATGTCTGGGAGTGTCTGGACAGAGTGGAGTCTTCAACTGCAGACTTAGAATCTGCTTCCTTCTTGGAGGAATCCTGAAGTTTTAGCCGATCAAATAGCTATAAGGAAAGCAATGACAAATATTAGCCTTCAACATCGCTCTTTCCATATACAGAAAAAAAGACCAGATTCCTTAATTATGCTCTGTGGACTAAATGCTCTGCAATTTTTAAGAAGTTAGTAAAGAATTTTCTATTTCTAGCCATAACTCAGATAAAACATTATGTCAACAGAAGGCATCTACTTATTTCTACAGCATAAAACACAAAGACTTTTAAGCCTTATAAGGGGTTGCTTTTTGCTCAAATAATATGCAGGTCAGAGGCAGGGGGTCACTTGAGATTAGCTGGATGCATGAAAAGAGAGACTAATGAAGATCTTAGTCCAGCATACCAGCCTGACAGCACTAGGGCTTCCCACTAGGAAACCTTGGTCACTGGGCTCATTGATGCTAATTCCTAAACCTAAAAGCATGCTGGGTATTCAGGAAGTCAGGAGAAACTGCCTACCCTTGTGAGAGTCAATGAAGAATCCCGCTCATATGCTTTGCCCAGAATAGGCTTTCGGTAGGTCTCATCCACATCAGTAAGCGCCTAGAGAAACAGCCCAAAGAGGGAAAAAATGAGGCGGAGTTACAAATACTATTCTTATGGCTTTCAGGAAAAATTTTAAGAGGCAAAATGATATCTAAGAACTAAACTTAACAGGTGACTCAGCCCTTGGGCAGAAAAAAATGGCACCCTCTGAGTAGGATTTCCAACTGGCCACAATCATATAAGAAAGTTTCTTCTGTGGTAAGGGGCCTTTACAACTGCATAGTGTAGGTTCTTAAATTTTATTATACATAAATATCTAGAAAGTTTATTAAAATATAGACCCAAGGCTACTTTCCTACAGATTCAGATTCAGTAGGTATGAGATGAAACGCAGAACTTTCTGTTTTAACCAGAAACGCCAGGCGATTCTGAGGCAGGAAGGCCTGAGACTGCCCTTTGGGAAATGCTAATGCTTTTCCTCCCTTTCCAGTTTCTATGTTTTAGGACAGCAATTAACAAAAACTGACCAGGGTTACACACTGAGGAGTTACTGGTGAATTCTCATCATTGACAGATCAACCTTACTGCACAGCTGTTAGGATCAAATGAGATCGTGTATGAGAAGTTACTCTGAGAAGTGTAAATCACCATACAAATATAACCTTTATTAATTATTACAGTATTATTATTACCACCACTGTCATCAAATATGTTCTCTTAAGTCTTTTTCCTTCAAAGGTAAAATCATAATAATAAAGTATTTTTTCTTATATTTTAGAGGCAAGAAAACTGAGCCTCTGAGAAATTACCATGCCTAGCTAGAGTCACAGCTACCAAGTAATAACCTAGGATTCAAATGCAGGTTTTCTGATTCCAAAATAGTTGAAAACATGGTCTTAGAAGTCAGAAAGACATGGGATAAAGTCCTGGTACTTCCACTTACTAACAGTGTGATCTGGACTAATCTTCCAAAATCTCTAGCCTTAATTCTTTCATTGTGAAATGGAACAGTAATAATAGACTCACAACTCATTCATTGAGATAATATATATAAAGTCGTTAGTATAATATCTGGCACTTAACAAGGGCTTAGTTAAATATTAGCAATTATTACTGTTACCCAGGAGAATGAATACATGGATGGAGATACAGGGAAAAGTTGGAGATGGGTGACCATAATGGAAAAGAAACACTAGAAAGCCCTGGTGGCTCCTATTTTAACTGCCTCATATTATAGTTGTGTTATAGTATGTCTCTCCTTATCTACAATTATCTAGTAAACAGTAAACCTCTAGAAGGCTGGAGGTGTGTGGTACACTCCTTCATAAGAAAACACCATGCAAAGTGTCTTGCTTACTTATATGTCTGCTTCAACCCTATCCTTATCTATCTTTCCAAAAACAGTAGAGTGAAAGTTCCCTTCTTAAACTTCTATACTTAACATATGTCCAGCCAAAGTGGGAAGTCAATAAATATTTTAAATAAAAAATCAATACAAAATTACTAAACAGATGAAATAAGTAATTTTTTCTTAAGGCTGGGTTTCTTAACCTTGTCAATAATAACATTCTAGACTAGATATTTTTTGTTATTGGGGGCTATCTTGTGTATTGTAGGACATGTAGTAGAAGCCCTGGCCTCTACCCACTAGATGTCTCACAGCTGTGACAATCAAAAAAATGTCCCCAGACATTGCCAAATATCCCTAGAATGGAGAGAAGGGCAACGTCACCCCAGCTGAAAAAGAAGCAGTAAAAAGAATTTTTTTTGGGGGGGGGTCCAAAGCGAGTACAAAGGTTCTAGCTCATCTGAGAAGTTATTCTGTAGGTTTTGCTGAATAAGGTTACTCAGATCCTTTAGACGTAGAAGAGATTTCATCCCTAAGTGGTTCTCCAGCCCCTTGAGAAAGGCATAATTACCATATTCCAGAACTTGTCAAATGCAACAAGGAAGCCTGTACAGACTCCCCGAAGTCCTTTGAAAGTGCGGATGTGCACATTCACCTTCACCCCTTCCCGGATACAACGATGGAGTTCACCCAGAGGGCTGCCTTCATGCACTGAAACAAGAGAAGAGTAATCAGCATGGCATGAACATCAGCTCTCATTTGCAGAATTAACAACCAAGATCACCCAACCATCTCCAACAACATAAGGCAACACAGTCAGTGGCAACCTCACTAGAGGAAAAGGAAGGCCTAATGGGCAACTGGCTAGCACAGGCAACACACACTGAAAGGAGACAAGATTCCACCAGAATGTGGATAAACCATGTGAAGGGCTATCATGCAAATGTTTCACTACCTGTATATCTTATAGTCTATGCAATGTCATTGATTCTAAGATGCATCATCATTTAAAAGGGGCATTTCCAACCTGTGGCCCAGGACACCTTTGAATGTAGCCCAACACAAATTCTTAAAACATGAGAATTTTTTTGTGACCCCCCCTTTTTTTTTTTAGTCATCAGCTATGGTTAGTGTCAGTGTATTTTATGTGCAGCCCAAGACAATTCTTCTTCCAGTGTGGCCCAGGAAAGTAAAACGTTTGGACACCATTAATTTAAAAACTTTTGGGACAAAAAAAGAAATACCACATTAAATGTACACATCAGCAGCTAGATTTTTCTTGTCAGCTTTTTTTAGGATAATTCTCATGAACCATCTATCCAGTTTGAGCCTTCCAAAGAACCAAAAACCTTGTTCATATGTTTAAGGAAACAAACAATGTAACACATCTGCCCTTAAAAACACATAATCCTTCAAGAGACAATGGCCTTTAACCCCCGAGCCTGAGCTGCTCCGTGCACAAGCTCTTTGGAGCTACTAGTATTTCAGTGTACATCATCTTCACACTAGAAGTTAAACACCTGGTTGTATTCTAAGCCTTGCTGAGGTAAATGCACCTGATGCGCATCTGGCTCCAATGAGATTACTGATAAGCAGTGCACATCCTTTGGAGATGACTGCCGTTGATAGTAAACCAAAAAAGTGCTCTCTGTTTTGTTTCTAGTGGTATAAGAGAGAACAACTGCCCTGTACTTCAGTTTGGAAAACTAATTTGGTTACTCTTGACTTTCTTATTCTTCACTCATGGGTTGGCTTACAAATGATGATAGTGATAAATTAATGAAAGAAAATATCTTAGAAGAAAGTGACTTAGCACATAAGAAGTAGGAACTTATGTCAGACTGAAGAATCAGCAGGAAGGCACAGGTGGAGCAGAGTGGTAGAAACAGCCTCGGGAAACAACTGGAGAACCATGGTCTGACTCTCATCATCAACCCTTCCTCTAGCAAGATTCTAAAATCCTTTGAACCTCTACAAGTTCAAGTTACCTCATTCATAAAATGACCTAAGATGACTAGTTAACTTCTAGATTCAGGAATAAATCTCTGTAATTCAATTTCTTAAAAACTGATCACAATGCCTGAATAATTCCTTTGCCTATACCCATTCACTGTCTCCCCAATACACATGTTTCCACAAACAGTGGACAGACCAGTCTTTTTCTAACATGGAAAAAAATAGGGGCACCACTTCTCCCCCCACCAAACTCCCAAGTCAAAGAGAAAGGGCAAGCATGTTTCTTAACAGTCTCTTATTCTAATTAAACAAATGGCAAACTCAGGTCTTTCAACTCCTTTCATCTGTATCTTTCTCTTGATTTTTTTCTTCCAAAGAGTTAATAAGGTGTAATTTCAGGAAGCATTTTTCTCCCTGTGTGATCAAATGTACAACACTAGCACCACCTATCAGAGAAACTGCTAAGGCAAAAATGAGCTCCACATTCTGAATCGGAATGTACATTCTGAATCTCTTTCCAGCAGTCTCTGTGACAAACTCCCAATTGCTATGACCCAGGGTTGTAAAAACTTAACAAGACCAAAGGAAGAAAATAAAAGAAAAAGGCTTATTTTTTAAGGAAGTTATTCTTCCAAATCCCCTTCTCCACTGCCACCATGCTTCGGTCACACCATCCTAAGTTCAGGTCATTTTTAATTCCATTCATTTCTCCCTGTTTATGGCCATCCCATCACTAAATTCAGGCAATAGATTCTCAATAACTAATACTTTCCTCTTTTCACGATCAACCATATAGTCCAGAGCCTTTTATCAGATGACTGGTTTTCAACAATAGTCTTCAACAATAGTCTCACATCAACAGCATCATCAATATTAATGTCACCATCATTATTACCAATTACTGAGCCTTCAGTATGGGCCAGACCCTTATGCACATTATTTTATTTAATCCTCACATTGGTACTACTATTTCACATTTTTCTATAGAAAACTGAGGCTCAGAAAGGTTTAAATATTATAATTTGCTCAAAGTTACTTTATCTAGTAAACAGCTGAGCCAACAGTAAATACAGGCAGGTATCCTGTATGCATACCGATCTGGAGCTTTTAATTACAACAGTCTAACTGTGACATTTAACATTCACAGAGAATTTCCCTACGTGTTAATGAAAATTACTGTTGTAACTGCTTTAAACGTGTTAACTAATTTAAACCACACAACTATAAGTAGATTCTGTTATTGTCCTGATTTCACAAATGAGGAAACTGAAGCCCTAAAGAGGTTAAGTAACTTGCCTAAAGTAAAACAGCTTCAGGAGCCAGTATTCAAACACAGACAGTCAAAAACTTACTATAGCTTCTAGACACAGTTGTCCTAAAAGTGCTTTTGCTTAAGAATATACACTATAGTTCCCACTCTATCATCTCAAGTCAGAAACTCTTTGGTTTGGCTCTTCAACATATTCTAAAAACAAATTCTGATCTCACTGCTCTGGACACAAATCCTCTGCCTTACATATGTAGTACCCACCGAAAACAAGCTAGGAAAAATTAGAATGTACTCTCCTTTTCTCTTTCCTGAGAACAGCAGAATGGTTAAGCACACAGGCCCTGGAGTTGGACAAAGCCAGGATTCTCAGCTGCAAACTAGTTATGGGACCCTGGACAACAACAGGTAATAACTGAGCCTCAGTTTCCTCATCTATAAAGTCATATCTAGGATAAGATTAGCTATAATACATCTAAAGAGCTTAGCAAAGTGTACTGCATGTATGTGCTTAACAACAGTAGCTATAATTAGCAACAAAACTATTACCTGACTGAAAAAGGGGCATGAGGAATCTTTTGGGGGTGATGAAATTTCTGTATCTTGATTATGGTGGTAAATTTAAGACTATATATACATTTGTCATTCACTTTAAAAAGGTGTATTTTTCTGTATGTAAATTATAACCTAATAGCATCATTTTAAAATAATTACTGTTGTCCTCAATTATGTTGTTCCTTAACTTCAAGACACAAAGCTTACACTTACAGGAACTCTTTCTTACATAAAACTAATCCTCACCCATGCTTCTGTATTCATTCATTCTCATTCTCATTCTCTCTCTCTCTCTCTCTCTCTCTCTTTCTCTCTCCCCCCCCCTTCCCTCCCTCTTTCCCTCCTTCCCTCCATCTTTCTGAAGGTCATCAACTCTTTGTGATGTCTACCCATTTCTATCATGTACACCCGACTCCTTCCAGTGGCATGATTAAAATTTTCAGTGCCTAGGGCACTTTCTCTGAGATCTTGATTCCAGGCATATATTTTATTGTGGAAAGCTGACAAAGTTGGTCTTCACACTCTGTCATAACAATACAGCAAAGTGCTCCATAAGTAAAGATAAAACCACCCACTACAGAAATATTTCTCTGCTTTGACAATCTCAATAGCAAAACAATAACTGGCAAAATGGAAATGTTACAATCTGAAATTTGGAGTACATTTCAAAGATCTGATGTGGCAAAATATATAGGCAAAATAAGATCCCTCAAACTGCTCTTATTTTAGGAACATGATACTCCATGTTTGTGTTACTGCTGGGCTAGCAAGCTGGGGTAAAATCTAAGCTTGGGCAGGGGTGTTCTGGCACAGTAAATCATCCGAAAAGGGCACACCCCTAACAGCACACACCTTTTCAGAATGTTTCTCTCTTAATGCATACATTTCTAAGAATGAAATAAAATATGCCTTTGCCTAGCATAACCCTCCATTCTAAACGCGGTGATTTAATAATGTCACAAGTTAGCTATCAGAATACAGATGCTCCGAAAGGCAAAGTAGGTCATTGTGTTCACCAGGCAGATGTCAGAACTGCTTGCCAGATTACAAAAGATATAAACCTGGGCCGTTTTTATCCCATGTATATAAGACCTAACTTACAGATTAGCAACCTCTGCTATTTACAGCTTTACTCTAAGGATCTATTAGGAGGCTCCAATAAATTCCCTTGTGCCATTTATACCTTCAGAACTTAAAATAACCAGTGCATCTGGCAATATGCACCTGACAGACACAGTCCTGCATCCAGCCTGGGAGAATGGCTGTAAAACAGTGTCTGCGTTTTAGTAGCATTTTGTGCCGGCTGCATTCTAGCACTTGTGAACATATGGGTGCCACAGCCCTTCTCCTGATGATAGCACTTACTGTGCAGGGGGCATGAGATTATGTCCCCTGTGCCATCTGATCAGAGCTCCCCACACGCCATCCCACCATCCCCAAATCTCACTGACCACTCACTCCCCTAATACTATCTGTGGTCGCCGAGAAATCTTATCCCCTCTGCAAACGCGTCCTACGAAGTCCCGTTCGCAGGCCCCACCCACCTCTCCACACCCGCGGCTCGCGCAGATCCTCTGCAGGTGCCGCACCGCCCCTCCCCTGTGGCCACTTCCACGGACCCAACCACCTCTGCGGACCCTCTACACTCGTCACCCACGCAGCCCTCTCCCCATGGCTCCTTATGACCCGAGCGTTTTCCACTCTGCTCCCACTGTTCATGCAGACCCTTCGTTAGTCCACACGACCGCCCTCAATGCCTACATTCCTGAAGGGGAATCTGCTCACGGCCGCTGAGGATCTGTGCCCACGGTCACCGAGACCCTGCCCTTCCTACGCGCAGACCCCACACGCCGGCCCCTACCACCCCGCCAACGTGCCCTCAGCCACCGCCCTCCGGGCCGGCGCCTCGACCCCGCCCCCGCCCGCCCGCGAACTCACGGGGCATTCGCGTGAGCACGTTTCGCGGCGCCTTCCTGCTCCGGGCCGGACCCCGCCGGCTGTCCCCGGCCCCGTCCTCTTTAGTCACCATGAGGCGTCGGAGGCGCTGGATGCGCTCGGGGTCCGGGGCGGGGACGTCCGGGCGACGGCGAGTCCTGCCCGAGGGCCCGGCGGCGGCGGCGGCGGCAGGGGTCCCCGAGCCTGGGGCCGCGCCCAGCGCCCGCCCGCGCCCGCCGCCCCGGCACCCGGTCCTGAGGAAGCTCTCGTATGCGGCTACGTTGTTGAAGCAGGGCGCGTTGGGGTAGGGGATGGGAGGCAGGCGGGGCGCGTACAAGGCCAGCAGCGGGTCGAAGCTGTCAGAGTTGACATCCAGCCGCGGGCTGGGCGGGCGCGCGGGGCTCCCAGCGCCAGGCGACCTCGCCCCCAGCTCCCGCTCCTCCATGTTTGAAAGGCCCGCAAGCCGAGGCCGATGGGAAGAAGGAGCGGGGCCGACAGAGGGCGGCACTGCGCAGCCGCGGCGCGGAGTCGCACTGCGCAGCCGCGGCCACAGGGGGGCAGCATCTGCCCGCACTCCTCTCCACGGGGACCGTGGCGCGTGGCTGCGACTCGCCAGGGCCCCCACCACCTCAGCGCGCGGGCGACAGGTTCATTTGCTTTAAAGCACTGTTTCCTCATCTATATCATTACCACTGAAGATGTTTATTACTCCACCTACCGCGGGGTGGAGCCTGGGACCAGCATTTTAA
This sequence comes from Lyroderma lyra, assembly GCA_004026885.1. NCBI lineage: Eukaryota > Metazoa > Chordata > Mammalia > Chiroptera > Megadermatidae > Lyroderma > Lyroderma lyra. Next base: position 512,398 of record PVJL010000046.1, read on the forward strand.
CCAACTGCCCAGGCATTTTTCTGCTTTCTGGAACTAGTGTCTATCCCCCAACTTAAACTGGCGGGAAGGAGGAAAAAAATGTCCCAATTTGTTTTCGTGCTGAGTACCACTGGGGTTAGCCACTGGAGGTTAGCCTACCAGGGCTCAAATTATTCAGTGTCTTTAGTCTTTACATTCTCATCTGAAATATGATAGAAATAGCACCTACCTCGTAGAATTGTCCTATGAAGAGTACGCATAGAGTACATAATAAATGATCCATGAATGTTAGCTAATATTGGTTGAAACTCTGAAGAATGGGTCGATCCCAGTCCTTCATTTCTACACCCTATGGAAAAAGTAATTTGCACTAATACCAGGGACATTAGTATTAAGAGAAAATTCATGTCACTGATTTTTCTATGCAATGCTAAGCAATTGGGGATGATCCAGCTCTTGGAAAACAGGATGATGGAGGATTTACAAGTCCAGGTTGTACTTTATAGCCTCTGCTCAGCAAAGCATTTTTGTCTTCAGTCTGTAACTGAAGACCCAGGTAGTAGTAGTAGTGCCCCCTCATCCAGCAGATAAGGTGTTTCCAGTCACCTATAGGTGATACAAATGACTTTAACTGCAAACACTCCCCAAAACTATCAATTAGTATTTATACTAGCTGCTTTTGTGTTTTAGTCACCTCAGATTTGAGAAGGAAGCCCAAGAGAATACTATTCTCTTAGCAAGATGAAAATGAACATGCAACTGCAGTATACACTTGGAATGAATATATACAACAAAGATAACACAAAAAACAAGCATGGGTTTCTAAGCAACTGCACTACAGGTTTAGTTACGGCATTAAGTATGAAGCCCAGGATATTCCTTTGCTCAAAACCTCCTGCCCAACCAAAAAACTCAAAGCTGCAAATTGCAGGCATTTCAAGAACAACTGCTTGTCCCCGTCTTATGACAAAAGAGTGACAGCCTTTATAAGATTCCATGCCTGGGAGATCCCTGGTGGTGTAGTGGCTTAAGGCTTTGGTGCTGACACTGTCAACACTGTGGCCTGGGTTCGATTCCCAGCCAAGGAACTACCCACATAAAAAAAAAAAAAAGATTCCACGCCATCTACAGAAAGCACATTTCTTTGGATGCTTTTGTCTTGAAATTTTATACTTTACTGTCTATGTATCTCTATTTATTTTTATATAAAATGCTATATATTTACCACTTACATTTACCAGTCAAGAGCTACATTATCTTATTGCCTCACTTGGCCTATCACTTAGTACACCTCATTGCCCAAAATGTGGTATATCAAAAACCATAGGCATCAGAAGCCTTTGGGGTTAAAAATCAAGTTGCTAAACGCTAAATCTTTGTGAGAGGGACATGGAATCAGCACTTTAAGCAAACATTCCAAATAAATTTTTGCACCCAGATGTCTGTGAACCAATGCTGTGGTGAAAGGTATGTGTATTCTGCCTTATGTAGACAAACACATAAGTTGGACTCATATACTGCAGTTGTGTGAGAAAAACAAATGAAAAATTAGACCAAGGGAGTTGAAAACTTTATTTTTTTTTTCTCAAAGAGATTTTATCAATTACCAAACATGAGCCACATCTATTCCTGTAGAGTGAGAACAGGAAGGGAAAATGTGGCATCAACAGATGGGGTATCAGTGGGAGGATGAGACCAGCCATTGCCCTTTCAAAAATGTTTTTTTTCTTGGCTGTAAATTCTACAATGTGGGACCAGGCTCTGGGAGGTGAGCTGTCTCTTAATTAATTCTTAATAGAGCCAAATAATCTTTTTCCTCTAAGATATGAAATGAGGACAAGAGGCAGTGTGAGTTCTCTCGCCGCCTCATCCCATTGCCCGCTTTGAGAGGCCAACAGCTTGACAACACAAGATGAATGCTTCTTACCCATCCCCACTGGCCCATCAGCAGGTGCAGACTCCACCTGACAACTGCCACCTGTGACCCCAAGGGGGGTGTTGACAATTCAAATGTCATTGTTCTAATTATACAGAGGCTACATGAGAATCTTTTTCAGAAGTCCAACAGGTGACAGGATGACTTTTAAAACTAAAGTATCTAGATGAATGTTTCTCCCTCCTCATTCTCACGTTTTCTTTCTCTCATACACACACAATTCTTTCTCCTTATAGAGATAAGTGGCCTTATAAACAATGCCCCTGGCAAGACGATGATGATCATGCTGACAACTCCATAGAATCAATCTATGGAATGTTCACACTAGGACATCCAAGCAACTCATTTGTTAGCCAAATGTGCCAATTTGGAGATTGACAAAAAGCCAAGTTTTTCCTAGAATTCCCTGAATTCACAGACATCAACCCATATTCATCTCTAGGTCTGTCAAGGGTAAATACAAGTAGATGAGTGGGACAGGTGAGAATTTTCCAAGGTCACTGGATTTTCTAGTTAAGAACAGGTAGGCAGGAATAAAGTTTGGGCTCATCTTTTAGCGCAGGTGAAAAGAGCTTGGCAGGGTTTTATAAGACGCATGCCACAATCTAAAAATGACTCATTCTGCAAGGCATGAAATAGTTGTTGCTTTATAAAAATAGTACTATGATTAAAAAAAAAAAATGCACCAAAGATACCATGTTTCAACACTGCATAAAAAGTATCTCACTTTTATTATACATCAAGTTGACAATGCACTGTAGAATTGTATGCCTGAAACCTATGTAATCCTTGCTAACAGATGTCACCCAAATAAAAATGAATTTAAAAAAAAAAAGTATCTCACTTAAAGCAAAACAATATACCCCACCTCCACCCATCCATTCCTTCCCTGTGTCCCGCCCAACCAGAGTCATGTCACGCCTGGGACTCTGTTCTGGGTCATAGGGATGCTAGGGCCACCTAAGGTCAGAAGAATTGGAGGGTCCTGCATGGTTCAGCACACCAGGGTTGAAAAGCAAAGGGTCAGCTGTCTTCATCTAGGATCTCTGGATGTTCCTTCCAGAAAGCATCCCCAATGATATCGCAGTGCAAGGGAACTGGCTTAGTCCTGGTTCGGGTCACTGCCATCTTTTTTCCTTCCATTTCTGCTGGCAGCTTAACTTCTTTTGTCATGACTTCATCCACCTACAGTAAGTTAAAATATTGACACTGTTAACTGGAGAGTGGGTTTGGGAAGAGAAGGGGGGAGATATGAGGGAGGTACACTTTTTATTTTATATATTCTGAGCATATATATGAAAAAATATATATATATATATATATATATATATATATATATATATATATATATACACACACACACACACACACTTATCAGGAGATACAGATACACGCACACATATATATCTCAACATATATGAATTTCTTTACCATTAAAAATACTTTAAAAATGTTATTTGCTAAAAGGACATTTAGGAACAAAGGAGGGATTTCATGTTCCTTGCTAGCAATAACTATAGAACTAATGGTATATTTGCTCTCCCACCTGCATTAAGTAATATCCAAGTCTGTGCCAAGGAGCAAATGTGTTTTAAAAACACTAATAAAAGAGCTGAAGTTGCTAGAATGACTAACTCTCAGGGTTCCCCTAAGATTTAACACTCATTTCAGAAAAAACTACTTTAAGTGGAAGGTAATATACTCAAGAGAAATCATTATGCCCAGGAGCTTGTACAAAGAGAAAATATTGGTAGAATTAAGGATTTAGGTAAATGTACAGAATTATTACAGAATATTAAGGTAAGGATGAATGTCTGGGGAAACTCATGAACATTCTGCAAGAGTCAGAACCCTCATATCAACATCTCTTAGGGCCTCTCATATTACAATTGTCACAGGATGGACCATTTAATGGTATTATCCAATGTGGGAGAAAGTATTCTTTAAATGTTCTATGAATGCAAAAATCCTTATACCTGCACTCTCACCCTTTAACAGGGCTTTATTTGATTTGGGGAGAGCTTATGACACAAAAATAAACATGCCAGTTCCAAAATTCTGTGATTCTACTTACAGGGGAGATCCCAGATCACAAAGTTCGCTGACATACAATGAGCGCTGACTGACAAAAAAAAGCATCAAACCAGTAATCGCTAGCATGTGGTTTTGGAGAGCATCTAATTCATGTTAGCAACTGTAGTCATATGGGCATTCAGGTAGCAGGCAAGATGAACTCGCAGTCAGCACAGGATCTTATTCATGACCTCCATTTTGCTTGAGACACAACAGCATTACCTTCTGCCATATCAACACAGTCCCTTTCCTGTACATCAGCGGCTCATTATTGTAGTTGATGTTGAATTCAGAAAACAAAATCTCATTCTTGTCTGCTGCAAGAGTTCCCTGAGGAAATAAAAATAGATACAAAAAGCTTTGTATGTCTTCTCTCTCCCCTACCATTCCACCCTCTATCTAAACTTCCACAAACAAATCAAGAAGTAGAAGCGTTTTTTCAAACATCTTTTGATACTATTAAATTTGCATTTAAGATCAGTTCAAATCCTATTTAGATGTATAAATTCATAAAATTCTCTAGCAAACAATGGCTTCACAAGTCATGACTATAATGGGGTGACAGAACCTATTCTATACTAGATACTTGATGTATATTTTCTTATTTGACCCTGATAACATCTCCATTTTAGAGATGAGAACTCTGAAGCTTAAGAAGTTTATAAAAATTGCTCAAAGTTAAAGGTTGCTCTTACTCTTCTAAGAAGAACCAAAATCTAAACTCAGCTCTTCCAAACTGGAGAGACCTACAAGTATTTCTATTATTGCTACATACAAATCTTCATCATTACTATTAATAATGACAACCATTTACTGAATAATTATAAAGTACCAAGGCACTGTACAACAGCATCATCTCCTTTCAGGATTAGTCATCCTATAAGTAGCACTGTCATATAATAATAAAAACCAGTATTTATTAAGTATTTAAAACGTGCTTTGTACTCTCCTATGTGATTTACATGTGTCATGCCATTTAATTCTCACCCTAACCTATGACACAGGAACTCTTACTTTCCACATTTTACCTATAAAAAACTAAGGCAGAGAGGTTAAAATTAAACAGAAGTATGATCTGAGTACCATTATCTGACTCCCAGAGCCTAAACTCTTAACAATACAGGGGGGGTCACAAACCAGAGAAACTACAGGTGCCTGGCAGGGAATGGCAATGAGGAAAGAGAACAGGTGGGGGTGGGGGGTGGGGAGGAGCACATGCTCTGCCTAAAGAGAGCAGTCAGTATTCAGCCCCAGCCAAGCGTTATCACGTGGGCATGCAAAGCCAATGTCACTGATTCCATTTTCCAGCTGAGGACACTGAGGCTCAGGGAGGAGTAGCAACAATGTCACAGAGTGAGCAAACAGTGAAGCTGCTACTAGTAAGATTTTTATATCCTTTCAAACCAAAGCTGTAAAGAGAGCTTGAAAAGAATGCAAAATCTCTTGGGAGAGCCTATAGCAAATTGTCCCCAGTTAAGTATTAATTCAGTAAGATCTATACCTGCAGTCTCCCTTGGGCTTGTACTGGTGTTAGTCCAGACTGCTGTACGAGTGCCCAGAACACTGTATTATAAAGATTATTGATGTGACCTGTGAAAACAAAGTAGTACTGTTTATACAAATGTAATCTTTATTCAATATTCACACTTCAAAAAGTACTAAAGCCCTACCTCTCTCATCTTTAAAGAGATCTCACATTTAGTGACCTGCCCAAAATCATACATAGGAAATACAGGGGAAGTGAGCAAGCAGAAACAAACTTATTTCCTAACAGTTTTACTGTGTCACTTCAGTTATGCTTTGCAGTTTGCATGAATCTGTTACATTGGGCATTAAACTTAGGAATACTTTCAAAGTTACAATTTACGTTATTCTACCTCTTTTCCAGTTTTTCTGGCAAAGTCAAGATACACCAAATGATAAAAAGTCTCATACTCATTTCATCACAGTCATTTAAGGCAGGGGTCACAACTCAAATGCCCATTCAGGACAGCACACATAATACATAAGGCAGAGTAAGTGACCCTGAGGAACACCAGGGAATGGCAGAACATGTGCCACACTGGCTCCTGTGTGTGTCACGTGTGTGTAGAGGCAGTGCCACAGCACAGGTTCTGTCCAATACTAAGTAGGAATATAGACCTAGGACTCCCAGAGCTTCTGATAAAATAAAAAAAAAATTAAAAAATAAAAAAAAAGCTAGAAATAGGGAGTAATTACATGAAATCTCCCAATTTTTCATTTTCAACTAATTTTTAAAAATATTACATTCCAAACAAAGTATATGTGAGCCAAAGCTGTACCAGATCACCACCTCTGAAGTATGGAATTGGTGGTTTAATTACATCTGTTTAATTCCCTCCACTTACAATCTGCTTGCCGCCAGCTGAGGTAGTCCTTTAAAGTCTGGTTGCTGGGGTACACCACGACTCTTCCATCAAAGCCTGGAGGATACACAAGGGGCTGGTCCTCAAAGTAATCCCGCCAATAAAACACGTAGCTAGAGGCGAACTGGGAAGCCACATGAGTCATGAACTTACTTGCAAGTGTAAGGTACATTGGGTGGAGCAAGAAAAGAGAAAATACATGATATTAATTTAACACTGTGACAGGGCCTGTGGATACAAGAGAGAGATTATACCAACTGCTCAGCAAACTGAGAGATAAAATGTGTTAGGTCAAGAAACACTATTTTTTTTTTTTAATTCATTTTTATTGTTAGACTTATTGGAGTAACATCTGTTAGCAAGGATTACATAGGTTTCAGGCATACAATTCTACAGTGCATCGTCAACTTGATGTTTAATAAGTTCACCACCTAATGTGACTTCCCTTTCCATCACCTTATATTTAACTTCCCCTCCCTCCTCTCCCACCCCCTCCCCTATCTCCCCTCCCTGTCCTACTCATCCCCAAATAAACATTAAACTATTGATTGTGTCCATGGGTTATTTGAAGAAACACTACTTTAATATTCAGTTACATATCTGAAATGTAGCCTGCCTCTCCTAGTCCTATAAGTAATTTATTAACACCAAAATTTTCTCTGGTATATAATGTGAATTTATAGTTTAAGAGGTTTTATTTTTTTTTTAAAGCCTTGGAAGGAGGGGAGCCATTGTTTTAGAAGCATACCAATTTATTATATGATTTGTTTCCTGTGAGTTTCAAAATACTCAAATATTATATTTGTCTATTTTGTACTGAAATACTGAAATCCTCCTTAATTAAAGGTTTATGCAATACTGCAATGACGGTATAGACTATCACTAGCTAAAGCCAACCTACGAATCATTAATATTATATACATGATTTATTTTTCTAGTCTTAATATTCAATGCCAAATTAGTCTAGAACATCAGTTCCCAAGTGGTGATAAGCATACTTTCAGGGGTACATGCTGGGCATTTCAGGGGTACGCAAAAATAATCAGTAATAGCAAAAAAGCAAAGTAAAAAAATGCAAAATGTTAGTTCTATAACAATAAATGTTAAGTTTGAATCACTGTTAATGGAGACACTTCAAAATCAGATCACATTCGCAAATGCTTGGTGAGGGCATGGCTACAAACCTTTCCCCCAAACCGATCTTCTATCATCATTACGCAATTTCAGAACAATCCATTTGCAATGTTTCTAGAACTCCCTTCAACATATAAATACATCCATAGCCAGAATATTTGATCAGTTTAGTTATTGACTGAGTAAAAGGAAGTGCATTGTTTTTAATTATGATTCTTTTCAAGTAGTTTTTTTTATTCTATGTTTGACATAGTTTCAGTTATTATTGTCAGTGATTTTTAAGGAAAGCATCCAAATGTTGCTTCATACATGATGCCAGGAAAGAAAGACAAGGAGAACGCACTTGAGGCTTCATACCTTACTGTTTATCGCATAGCTAACTGTGGTAAAAACCACACCACAGCTGAGGATTTAACTCTCCTTGTATTAAGGATACTGTGTTTTGTATGTCTGGGGAGCATGTTCGCAAAGTCAATACTATCTCTTTTTCAAACAATACAATGTCTGTCACGAATTCAGGAAATGTCTGATGACTTGATGCTATAGTAGTACATAAAATCAGAAAAAGTAAATTTTCATCTAGGTTGATGAAAGTATAGATGTTGATGACTTATTTACTTTGCTTGTACTTGGTAGGAAATGAAATGAAAAAGCCTGTTGCTTTGTTACCCACTGACAGAGCATACCACAGGCGAAGATATTTTTAATGCAATCAATGGTTATTTCACTGAAAAGGACATTAGTTGGTCGAATTGTTGTGGTGTATGCACTGACGGAGCCCTATGACAGGTTATTCTATAGTCCTACACATCCAAATTCAAGAAGTAGCTCCCCATGTACCATGGGGTCTCTGTTGCATTCATAGATAAAGTCTTGCATCCAAGCCTCTTCCTAGTGTACTGAAAGATGTTCTTGATGAGGCTGTAAAAGTTGCAAATTTTATTAAGTCACAACCATGAAACTCCAGACTGTTTAAAGCACTGTGTGAAGAAATGAATGACACTCACAGTATATTACTTTTGCATATGCGTGTTAAGGTGGTTTTATCTTGTGGCAAAGTACTTACACGGATATTTGAACTTAGACATGAAGTCCAGGTATTTTTTGAAGATCACTGTTTCCCTCTTGCTCCAAAGTTTCAGTACAGTGATTGGCTTCAAAGTCTTGCATATATATCAGATATTTTTCTAGAAATAAACAAATTCAACTTGGGACTTAAAAACAACTCAATCACTATATTCAAAGTAACCAATAAAATTGAGTCAATGATTTAAAAAAATAGAACTTCTGGAAAGCATGTATTGAAAGAGGTCAGCCTGAAGTTTTTGAAACTCTGCACAACTGTTAATCTGAGAATGACTTGCACCTATCCCAAAATGTGAAAGAGAATATTGCAAGTCAATTGGAAGGTCTACTTTTATAAGTACTTCCCTCAATGTGGAAAAGAAAACGACTGGATTGCAGATCCCTTCAATGAAGAATTCTTCAAAGAAGCTAAACTATCAATCAATGAACAAAGAGCAGTTAATCAAATTTTCAACTGATTCTTCTTTAAATTCTGATTTTAAAAGAAAGCATCTTATTATCTTCTGGGTAGATGTCAGCAAGAAGGCATTCAAATACCTCTTACCATTTACTAATACTGAACTAGTGGCGAGAGCTTTTTCTTCACACCTTCATAAAAAAGTAAGTACTGCAAAAAGTTTAATGCAAGTACAGATTTAAGACTGTACCTTGCATCTTTTGAGCCTGATTTCAAAAAACTACGTGGATCAAAGCAAGCTCAACGATCTCACTAACAATGTTTCAATTGGCTAGTGATGTGCAAAGCAATTATTATAGAATTTTCCAGTAACACAAATACATATTATTAATAATAAATTAAATTTGTTAAATACTTGATCATCATCAATATTTAACTGTTACAAATATTGTGAAATTAAATCTGTAGTTTGTATTTTTAGTGTAGTGATTTTTCTTTCCTAACTTATTGGCTCATTTCCACTATTTTACATTAAGATAGGCACTGAACAAGTGTCAGTATTTAAAAACAGGTGTTTTAAAAACAACGGGTAAAATTTATATGTGTTTAAGAGGTACACAAGTGAAAAAAGGTTGGGAACCACTGGTGTATAAGTTAAGGGTGATCGTAATAAAGGGGAAAGAATCAGATAAAGAGGGATACTGAATGCTCAGATACCAGATGTAAGCATATCAGTCCAAACAGGAATATACATCATTCTGCAATTGCAAATACTGCAGACACCATCTGTGGTCTGTGAGTCTGAGTTTCAGACAAGCAGAAACTAGATGCTCGTAGGGAATATTCTGAAGAAGCTAGGCCATGGAATTACCTGGCTCTTCTTTTAAACCAATTGCTTTTCCGCTTGAACACAAAGCTGTACTCATCACTCTGTCCATATGCAATCACAATATCCTCTAGCTCTTCCATTACAGTCTGGGCACATCTGGTCATTAGGTGGAGAGCACGGCTATCATTAGGTTTTGCAAAGTTGTGCTTCTCAGAAAACCTTCATAAGAGAAAGAGAAGAGAGAAAAAGGCATGAATGGAAGAAAGCCTGTCATTAACACCACAGATCAAAGAAGGTGTTCAAAGAGGAAGATACTTTAATAGTGCTATGAGTCCAAACATTCCACTAGCCACAACCTAATCCAATTCCTTAAGAATGCAAGTTTTGGGAGTTCCCTGATGGTGTAGTGGCTTAAGGCTTCAGCGCTGGCGCTGTCAGTGCTGTGGCCTGGGTTCGATCCCCAGACAGGGAGCTACCCACATACCAAAAAGCAAAAAAAAAAAAAAAAAAAAAAAAAAAAAAAAAAAAAAAAAAAAAAAAAAAAAAAAAAAAAAAAAAAAAAAAAAAAAAAAAAAAAAAAAAAAAAAAAAAAAAAAAAAAAAAAAAAAAAAAAAGAATGCAAGTTTTTCTTGCCCTGACCAACTGAGAAAAGGAGACAAAACTGCTAAGCCTCGATTCCCTTTTCTGTGAAATGAGGATAGAGAGTATCTACTTTACAGAATTGTCCTGAAAATTAGGGAGGATAACAAATGTAATCATGCCTGGCTCCTTATAAGTGCTCAACAAATGTTAGATACAATAATCATTATTAACAAAGTAGCAATTCTAAAAAATTAAATTCCCATCATTGCACTTTTGCCTTCCCCTGACCCCCGTGAATCCAGTCCATGTGGCCTGTTACTGACAAAGAAACAAGAACATACTGTGAAGTGTTACCCACAGCAAGCCTCTTAAAACTCAACACTCAAAGATATCTGACAAGAGACTAGGGCAATTGCCTGAAGAGCTGAAATACTGTGCCCGAAAGTAACTGTTTCCACACGTCCTTGCTAACAGTTTTCTGGTCGCAGGTATCCCACGCCAGCTTTCCACCAGGTGAGCACTCTACCCAATTTAACAACCCTGACCAGTAAGCTTTCAAGCAAGTGGTAACCGGCACGTCGAATGATGCTCAATGCCGCGCGCTCATTGGCTGCCGCGTTACCCCCTGTCCACGAGCCGCGACACGCGATAGGAGGTTTTTGAACGCACCGGAAGTGCTGGCCCACCGCGCGGTCCAAAGCCGAGCTTACTCACCTGTGGAAATTCCTGCCGTCCAGCCGCACCACCACCCAGCAGTGGGGCAGGCAGGTGTCGTCAACCTCGAAGTCCCGGACGTATTCGAACTTGCTCTTTGCCATGGTCGCCCCCAATTTCAGGCACTGTTTCAGAGTGACGGAAGTGGAGGTCAAGCAATAGCGAATCTTCACGGTGCAAGAGGCCCACATTCCCGCCCCCGAGTCATCCCTGCGGAAGGAAAAGGACCAGCGAGCCCCGCCCCGGAAGTTCCTATTTCTCTTCATGGCCGCTCTAGCCTGAGTGGAGGTCAGCGTCTTCCTCGCCTCTCCTTGTAGTCCTTAATCTACTTCCGGGGTTGGAAAGGAGAGTTCCAGTCATTCCTTCGCTCACTACTCACGATTGTGAGCTTTTCTCTTGTCCTACCACAAATCACTCTCACGAAGTTTTTAAAAATTTCCTTCTAAGTTTAAAGTTTTGTGTTGCTTTCCTTTCTAAATAGCATTTATTAATTTGTTGTACAAAATATAGAATATAACGAAAAATATAATTAAAGTACTTCCATCTCCCCTCTCCATGTCAAAGCACTGGAGCTTTCTCCCAGTCTCTTTTCTCTGTGTATATGTATGTTTGCACAGGGAACACAAAAATTTTGGAATCATACACCTATACAATTTAAAATATATTTTCCACTCATCTTGAGTAGTTTTCATTATCATTATATATTCCAAAGCGTGATTCTAAAAAGAAAAATGGACTCATTTCAACATATGGATGCACTCAATTAATTTATTCATCTTTTTCCCAATTAATCAAAGACCTAATGTTTCATTTCTTTTTGCTGATAGATAATAGTAACAATAAAGCTCTATTATTTGTATTATGTTTTATGATTTATAAAGCTCTTTTGAGTTCATTATTTACTGTTTTTATCCTCAAAAAATTATCCAAATAATATAAAAGGATATATGGTAAAAAGTCTCTTGCTAACTCCTAACTTCCTACCTTAGGCAATTGTACATCCATCCAGAGAGAAATACAGATATATAGATGATACAAAAACAAGTAAGTATATATTATATGTAGGTATAAATATACACAAATGTATATAAATACATCAAACCAGCAGGATGTTCCTTCTTTCCTTCCTTCCTCTTACTTCCCTCTTCCACCACCTGCTTGGAACCCCCGACCCTGACCCCAGGACAAGTAGGCAGGTGGGGAAGACTCCTTCCGCACTTCCCAACTGGGGACCTGCTGAGTTTTCCTGGTGCTGCCACTGCAAGAGGGCACCAGGAGAGCCACTGGAAGATTCTGATAGTTGTTATCCCTCCTGCTCCCTTTGATTTTGGGAGTGTATATGAATGGAGAGACCACTGACTACATTACACTTGGAGGTTTCTGGAGCAGCCTAGGCCAGTAGATGAGAGGGAAGGAGCAGCAATGCAATGTGCTGAGGAAAGGATGAGGGTATCTCACTGCAGTTCTCAGCATTCCAGGCCTGGAAAAGGTCATTATCACCATCAGCCCCATAAGAAGGAGCTTAGAGGTTAGAGTGGCAGGCAGGAGCTGGTAATTGGCAAGGGAAATCACCCCTCCTGGAGAGGTTTGGAGACAAGACTAGAAGAGCCAAAGGGAGCAATGGCTGCTCCTCTTTAAGGGATCCTAAAATGTCCTCATGCTAAAAGTGGCCCCAGGGCAACCACCATGTCAAAGCAGGAAAAAAGAAGGCTTCCCACCACCAGGTTAAAGTCCAGTTATATAAGGAGGCCTCTGCCTCCCCTATACCCCAGCCCAGCCCTCAACAGGATAAGAACTAAACCTTGAAAAGAGGGGGATGATTCAGAGGATCTCACACCCAGACCATGCCTCCCACCTCTATTCCAGGTTGTTGGAGTGACAGCCCAGTGAAAGAGCCCACCCAGGGCCTCCCACTGCAAGCCCCTTCAGTAGCAGTTCTGGCCTGTGCTGGGGCTGGGAATGGGGATGTTTGTCACAAAAAGACAAATACTATATGATTCTGGAAACTCAATGAGGTGCTTGGAGTACTCAAATTCATAGGGAAAGAAAGTAGAATGATAATTGCTAGAAAATAAGGGGAGTGGGGGAATGGGAGTTGTTTAATGGGTGTAGAATTTCAATTCGGTAAGATGAAGCATTCTGGAGATCGGTTGCATAATAATATGAATGTACTTTACACTACTGAACTGTACACTTAAACTGGTTAAGACAGTAATTTTTATGTTATATGTAACCACAATTATTTAAAAAATGCTGCACACAACAGATATTTATGACCTCACTGGACACTGACCTCTATTTTTAAAAATGTCTATTACTTAAAAGATCATTTAGGAACTGAGGCTGACAAAAAGAAAACTGATTGCCTTTAGTATAACAGTAATATTTCAGTGGTCTTCCCTGATGCTGACTCATTTCATTTGCACTAAGAGCTGCATTATGTAATGAAATTCATGGTGGAGGGGATAAGAAGAAGGGATAATTTATCTCTAAAGCCTCCTTCCCTGCTCTAAACCATTTTAATCAAACTTCTGGCTGGAAGTAATGTACATTATTAGCTTCCAGGAATGGACTGCCTTGTTCAGTCATGATTTTAAAGTTGTGGTTCTTGCCTGCCCAGCATCCCTTCTTTTGTTTTCTGGCAATGGTGCCCCAACTGTCCTCTCCTTCACCTCAGACCATTTTGTTCTGAGTGGGGATAACCCCTCTGACATTTGCTCGAGGTGACCACATGACCAAGACCACAGTAGCATCTCAGTGTGAATTACAAAAAGGCCCCCTCTCCAGCAGACATAGTTGTACCCCAGGCAAAGGATTGGTAAGAATGCCCTGCACTGGATTTTAGCCCCTGCTTGTGTTCTTTGCAGTGAGCACCTACACAAATATTTGTGGTGGCCTCATCGATAACCAAGACATGGCCAGTCAGGTTCAAAGATGTGCACTTGATCCAAGCCAGGTCAATGAGACGGTCTGGCTCTCTGCTAGAATGCCTGGGGAAAACAGACTCTCTTCCTATCAGAATTGCTACACTGGTAACCACACTGCTTTCAACAGGGAAGAGCCTGCCCTTATGAACTAGGCCAATAAGAGAAAAACACCTGAGAGATGGAGAAAAATATTTCTGATGACAATGAGTATCATGCCTGGAGCCAATGCTACTCCTAGAGTCTAGGACCTAGACTCTTACAGTATCTAGGAGGACAGGGACCTTGCTTAATATGTTTCAAAGCTATATCCCCCCATGCCTAGGACAGTACCTGGCACATGGGAAGCAATAAATAAATATTTGTTGAGAAATTATGCCAAAAACTTTCTTTTTTGTATATGAAATTGTGTTTTTAGAAGTCCTAATTCATTGGGGTAAAAATAAATAATAACTTCATTTTTTCCCAGTAACTGCTCTCTCGTGTTCTCTTTTCTTGCTGGCTAGCCGTTCCCTTAAAGAATCTTGGCCAGATCCCATAACTTTCCAATTAGTAAAATGTATTAGTGTTGGTATTCAAATGTTGGTCAAGAGCACTGTGCTCCCCTAATGCAGGCAATTTTCTCCCTCTCAGTCCTATTCCTGTATCAACTCAGGGTAGAAACGTGATTGATATAGCAGATATGGTTCTGGCTTTTTATCAACAAGACTTCCAGGGTGGTAGCTGGCCCCAAACTACTAGGGGCTCTTTAAACTTAGAAATGAGCTACTTCACATCTTACATTCTCAGTTTTGGGCCTTTGGTATAATTTCAGAACAAAAGGAAAAATCACACTCAACAATCTTGTAGATCAGATTTGAGTTAGATTGAAAAACAATTCACATAGGTGAGATGAACTTAAAATAAAAATAGGATAACATTTTGGATAAATTCAGGAAGGTGAGTAATACTATATGCAAGATACATGCAAAGACCCACAAAGATAGAAAAGTAGGGATTGGTAAAAAACATTAAGACACAAAATGAGACTTGAGGGTATTAAGTGCAGTATAAAGATTTTGGCCTTGATTTATCTCATGGTGTTTTAGGAAAATTAATCTGGCTATGGTGTGAAGGGTAAATGAAAGTGAAGAAAACCCAGAGGCAGCCAGCCAATTGAGAATCTACTTAGATATTTTTAGATATGCAGTACTGATTAAAAGGAATAGATGAAAAAAAAAGAAAGAATTTAGTATCCATAAAATGTTTTGAAGTCCTAAATCACAAAGAGCTTAATCCTTTTTAAAAAAAGCAAGGCATTAAGATACTCAAATTAATATAGATATTATTGTCAATACAGAGACAGAGTCATGTTCAATGAAGTACAAATTCTACAATGAAGTACAAATTCTACTACATAACTAACTAGGAGTTATTTATAGGGCTACATATTGAGTGCCCCATAATAATTTGGCCCTGAATGAGCCATAATGTTGTAGTAAGATTGATACAGACAGATACATTTCAATTTAATTTCTCCAGTGGCAGGGTGAGTTTATTGAAAAGAATTTGAAATATTCAAGCCCATTTAAAAGTGGAATCTGGAATGTGAATTGACTTTGTATTTAGCTTATACTGTTACTCATTCCTAAGCAATGGAAACTAAATCTAGTAATTTTTGAGTAATTAGCTTAGGAAGAATTATTTCCCAATATGAGCTCAAAAACAACAGCAGAAATCAATTTTTTAAAACCAGGAAAACAATTGAGAAAATCAGGGACACTGTTAACTGGTTCCTTGAAAAGATGTATGGAATTAATAAAATTTTAGTGAAATGACCAAGAAAAAAAAAGGACAGACACGAATTACCAAAATTAGGAATGAAAGAGGAAATATTTAGAACCCCAAAGAAGCTAAAAGGATTACAAAGGAATATTATGAACAACCTTGTGTCAACAATTTGACAACTCTGTTGAATGGGAAATTCAGAGACAGAAATAATCAACTTGACTCAAGGAGAAATATAAAATTTGAATAGACTTTTATCAAATACAGACACTAATTAGTTGAGATAATAAAAAATCTTCCTACAAAGGAAAGTTCACTATTTATTTCTCTGTATTTTATCAGACTTTGCTTATGTCTGTACTTTTTTAAAGTCCTCAGTTTTTATTTATAACATGGAAAATATTATTGGATAAAAACCATACAAATAAAAGCTCTTTGTAATCATCAATTGCTTGAAAAATCTCAGGATGTAAAAGGTTCCTGAGATAGGAAAGATTGAGAACCACTGCCCTTGTGTACTTGCCAGGGATAAGAACTATTATGTTTGCCACATTTGACACCAAGGATTAGAAAGAGAATTGGGGCAGGTCTTCTCTGAGAGATAAGTTGTCTTGGTTAAAAAATTCACCTGCTTCAAGAGAAATCTATAACTTTTAGTTAGGACATCATTTAGAAATGTAGCAAATGTTAACACAATATTCTTTTTCTAGGTGATATTTAATGGAAATAAACACAGTCCTTGTAAAGGGAAAGGCACAGGCATGGAAAGGACTTGGAGCCTAGCATAACAGTAAGCCCTTAGTAGAGGTAGTGATTATTACTATTTCATTATGATTGTGGCAGTCCTTATTCATTTGACAAGTATTTGTTCAATGCCTAGTATATGCCAGGTTCTATGGTCAGCACTGAGGATTCACTGATGAGGTAAACACAGTCTTCCCTCAAAAAGTTTATATAATCAAGTGAGGAAGGCAGTAGAATAGTGACATAAAATAGGTATAAATTTACGAATTGTGGTTAAGAGCTTTAAAGAAGTGATAGAGATATGATTACGTAAAGGAAACTTGACCTGATTTTCAGTCATAAATACTTTCTGAGGAAGTGTAGTTGAGCTGCAATTTTGAAAAATAAGCTGGGCCGTTAAAAAGAAACAAGAGAGGACTAGCATTGGGGCATATCCAAAAGCCTCTGAGGTAGGAGAGAGAATGATGAGAAGCCAGTGCAGGTGGAACCCACAGGGCCAGGGCCAATGAGGAGCCAAGATTTAGGAGAGTGGGATGTGACAAGATTAGATTTGTATTTTTTGAAGATCCCTGGCAGCTGGAGTGTAGGGAACATGGCTGAAAAGCAGGGAGACTCTTTACAGGGCTACAGCAGTACTCCAGCGAAAGATTATGGAAGCTTCCAACAGAGCAACGACGGAGAAAAACAAAAGTGGATGAATTTTAGATGTGTTTTGCAAGTAGGGACCATACAGCTGGTGATTAATGTAAAGTTTAACGAGCATAGTAATGGCCCATAAGGGAATCAACTAATGGGGTTATTGAGAAGTTGCAGAATTTCCCCCTTTCTCAGTGATGCTCTGGGCCTATCGTGTGTGCTGGCAGGGCAGGCTGAGTTACACAGCCCGCGTAAAGAACTCACGTGGCTTTAGCACTTGGAGGGCAGCGGTGTGGAACAGCACAGTTTCCTGGGCAACGCCATTGTCCGGCGCTCTGGGCAGAGGAGGGGTAACTAAGGACAACGGACAGAAGAGAATTCCGGAAGAAAGGGAGAGACAGGGAGCGGGAAATGGGCAGCACGTGCCACAGTGCCGGCTACCACGGGTGATTCGAGGGCTCTGCACGAGGCGAAGAGTAGAGGGTGGGAGGGCCTGGCGAACGCGCCTGTGATTGGCCGGCCAGGGGTACTGGGACGTTTGCCATTGGACGAGGTCACAGAGGTGGGCTGCTTCTTTGAACCGCGTAGGGTTCTGGGTAGCAAAGGCCTTGGAAGGGTGTTAACTGAAAGGGGGAGGGGGAAAGTCGCCAACAAACGGCTGAGCTCACAATCCCGGCGGAGAGCAGGCCGGGGCGTCCCCCTCCCCCACTATGGAGAGAGCCAGGCCGGAGCCGCCGCCTCAGCCGCGCCAACTGCCGCGGGTGACCCTGCCGCGCCCGCTGCGCCCAGCTCCTCCCCCGCTGCTAGTCGAGGGCACCCCTTTTCGGGCAGAGGCCGTCGAGCCCCTTCCATCGCCACCCGCAGCTGCCATTGCGACCGTGTCCTCGTCGTGCGGGGAGGCTCAAACGTCGGGCGTACTGCCCTCGGCACGGCGGCTACTACAGATGAAGCCGGAGCAGGTTTTACTACTGTCGCCAGGGCCACCGCTGCCCCAGGTCTGGGACGAAGGCGCCGCCGCCTCGCCCGCGCAGGCACGACTGTTGCAGCTGAGACCGGAGCTGCTGCTGCTGCCACCGCTGCCGCCCACATTGGACGGCGCTCCCTGCAGGCCAGAGTTGCACCCGATGCAGCCCCTGGCGCTGCATGTCAAGTCTGAAAAGCAGGAGCCAAGGTCCGGCTTGGATCCTTTGGTGGTGGGGCCTCAGAGGGCCGTCGAGACGGATCATAGGGCCTCCAGGGCGGCCAAGGTGGAAGGCGCCGGGTCGGCCCTCGACAGTCGCCGATGGGACGAGAAGGGCAGATTCGAGGCAGAGGAGGTCATAAGGAACCAAGTGAAAAGCTTGCCGGCCATCAGGGAAGAAATCATCAAAACGGAGGAGCCCGAGAGGCTCCGCGAGGACTGCCGTCTTGGCGCAGAGTCCGCGTCTAATGGACTGGTCCATGGCAACAAGGAGATCATCCTGGCCCAGCCGTCCAGCGCCCTTGGGCCTCACCAACAAGATCTCAGGATTCCTTTGACTCTTCACACCGTCCCCACTGGGGCCCGGATCCAGTTTCAGGGATCTCCACCTTCAGAGCTGATCCGATTGGCCAAGGTCCCATTGACACCAGTGCCTATAAAAATGCAATCCTTACTGGAGCCTTCTGTAAAAATTGAAACCAAAGATGTCCCACTCACCGTGCTTCCCTCAGATGCAGGTATTAGACAGCAGGGGAATTTAGTTTTAAGATTTGTTTTATGTTGCCCCATAGCTGGCGTGTCAGCAGTTCAGAAGCCTAAAGTAGAAAAATAAAATCATGAAACTGTTTCTTTTCAGGGCAGAGTCTGCACAGGTATCACCTCCAATTGACTTGTATACATACTAACCAGTAAAATACACTTAACACATTCAAGATTCCCAAACATTAAAAAGAATCTATTTTAAGGCCCAGTGAAGTTGAGATTTAGATGTGACTAATGTTTATACACAAAAATAGAAATGTTCTTGCTAGATAACATAAAGCCCTGTTTATATGCTACAGATAATCAACATTTTAAATATTGTATTATAGTAGCTCAATGTTTTTATGTGTATCAAGAAGCAGAAGCAAAAGAGTGTTTGATGAAAAAGGTTAAACAGGAAAGTTTTACTGAATTTAGAAGTGATTTTTCTTCTTTAAAAATGAATAGTAAACATTTTTCTAGGAGAAAACAGTACATGATTAAATGTAACATTTTAGTATTTTACAAGCTAAGGATTTAGAGAAATATGGAAAGTTAAAATACAGTAGAATACACTAGAAAAATTGTTTTCAAAGAAATGACAACTAGATATTTCTATCCATTATTTCCAAATATGTAGTTAGAAAATTCTTATTTTAAGATTTAATTCAGGCGAAATACGATGCCAGTGAATGTCATGGAAAGTCATATTAATCTTTAGTTCTTATTTTTATTATTTATTTAATTTTGGGGGTAGTTTCCTGGCTGGGAATTGAACATATTTTTATTAACTTATATTTATTGTTTTTTGTTTCCTCTTTCTCCCCACACCACCCTCTTACTTTTATCTTCAGTAGATTTTAAACTTTCTTTATATTTTCTAAAGGAGAGGAAGAGAAACATTTCTTTATAATACTTATTTCATCCTTTGTGTGTTTTTAAAAATTTTATATAGCAAGTAACCCTAAAATAAAGAGAAACAATGTAAGAAGTTTATAGACAGTTGTTTTTAAGGAATTATGTAAGAGATGTGAATTGAGCCTACTTCCTTTGTGTGTGGGGGGGGTAGCTCCCTGGCTGGGAATCAAACCCAGCCCACGGTGTTGGTAGCGCCAAAGCCTTAGCCACTGCACCACCGGGGAACTCCCTGAGCCTACTTCCTTTTTTGTAATTTCAGCTGTATCTGTGACTCTTAAAAAGTCCACCCAGGCTGCAGCGTTGAGAGCACTGAAACCTAGCCACTACACCCCCAGGGAACCCCCTAAAAAGTCACCTTTATTATTTTTCTCTTATTTTTCTCCCTGGACATGAAACTAGTGTTGACGGCCCACTTGGCAGGAGCTTCACCTTCATGATGAAATATGTACAACTAATAGAGTATAATAATAATAATAAAATATTTTTGCTTGAATGGGCACTATAGTGGCATGTAAATCACTTCTTTTAAACATTGAGGAATGCCTACCTAGTGCTAGGACTACAGTCATGAATAAGTCATAGTTCCTGTTCCCCATTAATCGAATATTTTTAATGGGAGATAACCTAAATGGTAATTATTGTAAAAGGTATTAATAAAGCTCAAAGAAATAATAAGCCAGCAGTTTACTGTGTCTTCAACATTATTTCTTCCACAATATCTTCAACAATATTATTCTTTTGAGGAAAAGAGTAATCATTCCAAGCTACAACTTAGAATGCTGACTTCAGGGCTGATGAGGAATTCTGGAATATTGGTAGTTCTTTGGCTATATTGAAGTGTATATTTTCTCCAGGTATCTGAAAAATAAATCTAAATGAAGCTATATTTCACTTTAAAATTGTGTGTGTGTGTGTGTGTGTGTGTGACATTAATTTAGCTTCTTAATTTTTGTCATGTAGGAATACCAGATACTCCCTTCAGTAAGGACAGAAATGGTCATGTGAAGCGACCCATGAATGCCTTTATGGTTTGGGCAAGAATCCACCGGCCAGCACTAGCCAAAGCTAACCCAGCAGCCAACAATGCAGAAATCAGTGTCCAACTTGGGTTAGAGTGGAACAAACTTAGTGAAGAACAAAAGAAACCTTATTATGATGAAGCACAAAAGATTAAAGAAAAGCACAGAGAGGAATTTCCTGGTAATAAAATGAAATGAACATAGCTTTTTTCTCATTTCTTTTAAATTAATTTACTTAGGTAAAGAGTAGGTTGGGTTGAGATTGAAAGCCAAAAATGTGTAATTTTTTTATATGTACAATAAAGAGAATAATGGCTAAATTATACTAATGATTGAATTAACACTGGGGATAAGTTTCCTTGAACAGAACCAAGTAGAGGGGTATCTGACCTCATATTTGCTAACTAATACAAAACAGGGGACATACAATTTTACTGTGATTTGGGTTAAATATATAGATATAAACTTAATGAAGGTAAAGCTCCAGAGTTCTAGTCTATAACTTTGCAAATATACTAGAAAATGACGTGTTAAAATCATAGCAATAGAAAAAATATGCAGTTGCACACTCAAAAGACAATGAGGATGCAGGCATCAATACCATGTTCCATGTTAATATTACGTGCTTCTCAGAGGTCCTGCCTTCTGATTGATACATTTATCCTTACACTGATATAATTTGAAATGAATTCTGATTACCTCCCCAGCAGTGAGGACATTAAGATTAAGCTTGGGTAAATGCACAATGTATGGCCAGCATGACTTTGCATAGTAGGAAAAGAATTATCTTTTCTAAAATATGAGCAGAGAGGTCCTAAGGGGGAATGGTCAGAGGCAGCGATTACAGAAACCAATGATTCTCCTCGTTATACAGTGGTTACAACTTGTGATAACTCCATTCTTCTGACTTTGAGAGGGAGTTCAGTTGTTTGTGGAGTTGGGGACTGCCCAGTCTAGAAGAGTGACTTCCTGAACTAGACATAAAAATAATGATTGGTTATTAGTGACCATTTCAATGTAAGATAAATATAATTGTATCTTATAGAAAGTGAAGGAACAGGAGGAGATGAATACTGTCCTAATGGGGCATCGTTTTATAGAGGAAAAGCTTTAGGACTCAGTGTATTTAATGTTGATTTTATTCTATGAGTAGATTCAATAATATGTCTTTGGATGTAAGACATTTGACCTTGCTCTTCTTTGAATTATGGGTTACAACGTTGAACAGTAGTTAGGAGCTCTGTGGATATTGTTATGTGCTAAAATGCACAGATATAGTATCAGAGCAGGAAAAGATACTTTAGGTAACTTACTTCTTTAAAACTTAGAAGTGGTTCGTACTCTTAATGTGAAAAGAACTATTTGAAGCTAAATAGGGTCTATACAAATTAAAAATGGATTATTTTTTCTATAGGTTGGGTTTATCAACCTCGGCCAGGGAAGCGAAAACGCTTCCCTCTGAGTGTTTCCAATGTATTTTCTGGTACCACACAGAATATCATCTCTACAAATCCTACAACAATTTATCCTTATCGCTCACCCACCTACTCCATGGTAATTCCCAGCCTGCAGAACACCATCACTCATTCAGCTGGTGAGTTGCTTTTATTGTAGATTATGCATTTTTAAATAGCTATGTGAAAATTTTACCTCTTAAGTTGAATTTTTGTCTCTGTTAACTTAAGAATTTAGAAAAACAATATTAAGAAGAAAGTGAAACCATTAAATTGGAGATGGAAAAATTTCACTACACATCAAAGCACTTGGTTAGCCAGAGTAGCAAATATTCCATGTGTAAAAGCTCAGATCTTTTAAGCACATCAGGATGAGCCCATAGATGAGGCAGATAATGCAGGAAATGACTGAAGTAATTCAATAGGAAACAGGAGTATCTTTTATTACCAGCATAAATAAATGCCTTGCTAATAGGGTATGAGGTATCCTGTAATGATGACTAATCTGTTAAGACTGTTTTCTTGCTGCTCTAGAAAAACAATGGAAGTTATTTATTTTCTACCAAATATTGGGTTCATTAGATTGTCTTTACCTAAATTTCTTCTCTATTATCAGTTCTCTACAACATCCCTGTCTCTTGCTTTTAAGAACACAAAATTGGAATCTAATAACTTATTACAGGGTTATTCATCATTGGTCCTTTCAGAACCTATTTTAAGCATCTCTTAGAGCTTTTCCCATTCACTACCTTAAAACTACTGCTCTTTCCAGTGTTCATTTGCTCATATCCTTCTGCTAATAAAGGCACCCCAATGTGCTAAGAGATTTAGATATCTTGAAAATTGACTTACTAGGATCTTATGCATTTTCACTTATTTGCTGTGAAACGTTGTAGCAATTGATAGCAGCAAAGCCACATTCAAGATGTCTATGAAAAGAAAGATGCAGAAAGCTGATTCTATATCCCTCTTCTCTCCAGCACAGTCATGCACTTTGACCCTTCAGTATTTGTCAGCATCTTCTCTTACCTCATTTCAACCAAAGCTTAATTATGCTTTTGTTAACTTACCTTGTTTAGTCAGCTATGTTTATGATTTCTGCTTTTTTTTTTAATGTGGGTAGTTCCCTGGCTGGGAATGGAATCCAGGCCGCAGCACTGACAGCACTGCAGTCTTGGCCGCTACACCACCGGGGAACTCCCCAATTTCTACTTTTCTAACCTGTGTTTCTTCTCCTGATCCCTTTTTCTAAACATCCCTTCCATCTGCTTCTGTCCACTGCTAAATGCCATATGTTTCTCTTCCCAGAAACAGATTTATCAGTGTTCTTATTTGAGGCAGTTGACAGTTTTATACAATGTACATACAGTTGACCCTTGAATAACATGAGTTTGAATGCATGGGTCCACTCATACACAGATTTTTTTCACTAAATACACTTGGCCTTCTATAAGCTGCTTTTGTATCCACAGATTCAGCCAACAGCAAATACCATTTTTGATCCATGGGTGTGGAAAGCCCACTGTATCCATGGTTCTGTGCCATTTTATATAAGGAGCTTGAACATCTGTGGATTTTGGTATGCACTGGGATTCTGGAACCCCTGCAGAAACTGAGGATAGACTATATTAATTTTATGCAATTCTGAGACAAGGTTCGGGGTAGGTAGAAACTTGAAGATTTTCTTGATACTGGCAGAGATCTTGCATCCATGATGTTGTATTTAAGTATGGCAGGCAGAATTAAGGGAAGTATTTCAGAGCCATACCCAACCACACTTTAACCTAAGGCAAGATAGTAAACTTTTGTTTGCCACACTGTCTCTCATTTTTGGTGATATGTAGTCAATTAAGATTTCTTTTTTAGATCTCAAATAATAAATATAAATCATTACCTTGTAAGTATAATTTGAGAATTGTTTTCCCAGATATACATCTTAATAGTTAATGATGGAATTTATCTGTTACTTTGCTGCCCAATTCTCCAGTCTTGAAATACGCTTTTTTAATCTGTTCTCATCAGTTTGACATTATATTACTTAGAGGAGTTGGTATCACTTGCAAATTTGGAAATTTCACTGTATATTTCATATTCTAAGTCATTTATAAAATTTAAATATGAACAAATTATAGCACAGGTCCCTAGGGGAATCACACTTTTATCCTCATCATCTACACTCATGAATTTTTATACCTTCTTTTTTTTATTTCTTTCAACTAATTTTTATATCTAAGTATAGTCATGCCAATTTTGTTTTTCAAAGTTGTTTGCTTTATTTCCATGGAAGAAAGATATCAATTTAGTGAGGTATGATTTCTCTCTTACAGAAATGATTTGCTCTTTTTTTTCTAGCAAGCTTTGTGCATTAATATGTTGTATAGATTTTGCCAGCTTTTCATATGTAGAAAAGTAGGCTCACCATGCATGTAGTTCTCAAGGTTACTACTCTCAATAGCTGAGAGTTATGTTGACTTTCCAAAAATACTCTGTCAGAGAGACCATTTGACCTGACCTACTTTATCTAGTATTTTCTCAGTTCTAACTTTGAGTTTCTGTACAGTTCTTAGGTAAATGCCACCCAAGTTCTAGTTATATTCATTTTGTCAATTTGGATTAGAACATTCTATGAGCTTGCCATTATACTGCAGTTGATCTAATATTCTCAACCTATGTGCTATGAAAATGAATTAGGGTTGATAAATCTTAAAGTCTTATTTAGTAGGAAGGAGTTTATTGAGTCTCTCTGTTCTCCTTTCAGTTGACTTTTGAACTGTATTGACTATTCCACTGATTCTCTTCTTTCTGTATAAGTCTTTAAAGAATCAGTTGGTATTGACTGAGGTCCCTCAGATGTGATTACTTCAATTTTTCTTTGGACTGCCTAATTTTTATTTGTGTCTAACTTACACATTTGGGCTTCTCTGGTTTATGCATTTGGACAATCTTTTCAATTTAAAAAGATAGTTTTTGAGGCATTTTATTTTTATTTATGCATCTTTAACATTATCATATTAAATGACCTTTATTTTTCTATGAATTTTTAATATTAGTTATCCATGTCAACTTTTTTTTCCTAGTCAATATTATTTTCCCAAGAATCCAGGGTAGATTTTTTTTTGTCTTTTCTTGTTAGAATATTAAATTTAAATATTTTATGATCACTACTGCTAAATATTTCATACACAGAATTCCTGCACTTTCTAGTAATCTATACCCATTATTTGGTTCTCACTCAAGCTTATTTCATTTTACTGTGTATTCACTTCATACCTGTCATGAATTGACCTGTGGCAAGCCCTATTCTCACTTAAGAATTTCCTTCTGTATTCATATTGAATGCAATAAAGTGAAATGATTTAACTGGTTGTTTCCTTAGTTTTTTTCAATTAAAAAATTAAGTGTTATTCATAATTTGGTTTAATATAGAAAAGTACCCAAAATAAAAGAAAAATGACCCATGCCACTACACTGACACCTCTATTAATATTAAAAATGAAATTAATATATTTAGATAACAGAAAATTCAAACAGTGCTGATCGGTATAAAATGAAAGTCTAGCTTTTCCTGCTGCCCCTCTGCCCTGTGTCCTCTCCCAGGTGACCACTCCTTAAAAGTAACCACTGTCAGTAGTTTCATATTATTTCTTTTAGAAACATTATATATATATGAGAGCTGTCTAGAAATCGTCCAGCCATGTAAAATGAAGAATAAAGGCATTTGTGGCTGGATTTTTTCCAGACAGTCCTCGTATATCAGTATCTGTGTGTATATTCATCTTTCACTCCATCACTCAATAATTTCATTATTTATTTATTTATTTATTTGTTCATTTATTCATCAAAAAATTGTTGAGCACCCATTCAGTGTCAAGTAGAATTTAAAGCCCTAGAGATAACAGCAGTAAACAAAACAGAAAAGGTCTCTCCTTTCATGGCACTTAGAATTGAGGTGGGAAACAGAGACCAAACAATATAAAATAAGTAAACAAGATGACTTCAGTTTGTTCAAAATGCTATGAAGGAAATCAATAGATGTGGTGATGCTATTAGGTTAAGTTGATTAGTGAAGGCTTCCGGTGACACAGTTTATTAAATTCAACTAAAAAAAGAAAAACATGGAGTGACTCAATTAATGCCTGACCTATGCTATTTTTATTTCTAAAGGTGAAGCCCCACCTGCCATCCAGCTGCCCACACCTGCAGCCCAGCGTCCAAGCCCCATCACGCTTTTTCAGCCCAGCGTCTCCAGTGCTGCCCAGGTGGCCATCCAGGCGCCGAGTTTGCCCCTCTGCCCAGCACTCCCACCGCAGTGCTTGGCTGGGCCCTCCCAAACGGACACTCATCAACTGCCTTCCGGAGCCAATTGCTCTGTGAAGAGACCCACACCTGTCTCTGTGGAGAGTGACCAGATTACAACTAGTGCAAGTACTGCACCTGTCAGATTTGCAACCTCGACCATCCCGCCTCCCAAGGAGTATCCCAGTGTTTCCACTTGTCCCAGAAGTGCTCCAATACCCCAGGCTCCTCCTATTCCACATGTCTACCAGCCCCCCCACCTTGGCCATCCAGCCACACTGTTTGGGACACCACCGCGATTCTCGTTTCATCACCCTTACTTCCTACCTGGACCTCACTACTTCCCATCAAGGTAAATTAACTTTTTTTTTTTTCTTTACCTTAACAAATGCATACAGCTAATGAATTTTTACCTCCAAATGCATCTCTTTTTTACTGAAAAGGGGACTTTCTCAATTCTGCTTAGAATATAACTTAAATTAGAGGCTGAATAGGGGCCAAGCAGTTACATTAATGCGTGAAGGGGGCCAGATGAGGACTGGGGAGCCACGGAGAGTACTTGCCCATCTAATGGGGCAGCTGCTATTCAGCTCCAGCTGCCCTTTGCCAATGAAATATGGACTCCAGTGTTATCAGATCTGATTCATGAGAAAAATTAATTATAAGGGACCTTAGGATCATTTAGTCAACCACTTTTATTATACAAAGCTGTGTTTCTGACATGTGATTTTGTTAAAATGCAGAGACTGAGTCAGTAGATGTCGGGTATAGTAGTATCCTATGCCAGGGCCAATAGACCTGATATTCTGTATTTCTAATAAGCTTCCACGTGATGCCAATTCTGCTGGTTTGTGGACCACACTTTGAATAGCAAGGGTGTGAGAGGTTAGATGACTTGTCCAAAGTTATATTCCATCTCTCAGTTCCCCTTTTAACCAAAAAATTTACCATATAAGTTACCAGTCAAGAAATTGATTATCATGGGGAAGTATCTAGGGGAAACAAATTTGTTGTTCTTCATTTTGGAGTGATAGATTTAACTCCCTTGTAAGCATTCTAACAGAGTGGTATTAACCTCTACTTTTCAACTGCTGTTAAGTGTGTGGACAGAGATAGTTTCTATTGAGATTGGAGTGTTATGTGTCTACCACCAGTATTTTATTGTTATTTAGAAAATGAAAGTACTCCCTATGTAGGTGAACCAGTGCCCCAACAAAAGCACTTTTGAGGTACATATTATGTTGCTTCAGTTCATAATGGGATTGCTTACTTTCAAGTCCTTAGCCCAAGACTGAACGATAGTGGAAGTAGGGGATCAGATCAGGAGAAGGGAAGATTTTGCTACTTGAGGTTTTTTGTTTGTTTTTCTTTTTGTTTTTCACTGTAGGTTCTTTTTATCTTTAGTAGCTTTCAGAAGTCTTTTAGTTCAAGGACTCAAACCTCAGGAGACTTCTAAGGTCAGGGGTTAATAATCTGTTCTCATTACTATCTGCCAGGATTGGAGATTTTATAGGAATTGTAGAGAATTTTGCAAGTGTTTTCTAGATATAAGAAGAGTGCTAAGGACATAGCTGGAGTTTAATAAATGAGTAGGTTTGAGGTCAGTCTTAGAACTTCAAGATCCACAAACTAGAGTTGGAGAAATTGTATCTGTATTATGTAATTCATTTTGTAATATTAGAAAGACTTGCAC
Source organism: Lyroderma lyra (assembly GCA_004026885.1). Classification (NCBI taxonomy): domain Eukaryota; kingdom Metazoa; phylum Chordata; class Mammalia; order Chiroptera; family Megadermatidae; genus Lyroderma; species Lyroderma lyra. Next base: position 540,668 of record PVJL010000046.1, read on the forward strand.
AGCATTTACTGACAGGAAAGGAGAAAAGAGGCATCTAGAAGAGGCTGTGCCTCACAATCTCATTCTAATTGCTATCATATTCTTTTTCTTTTTACCATTTTGAGAGCTAGGCAGTTTTATATGTAATTCTCACAAAAATCCTGTGACTTTTGTATAATATTCCCCCACTTTTTCACAAAAAGAAATTGATCAAATGTTAAATATCTTTGTTAAGGTCACACAACTAGTAAATTGCAGAGCCAGGTGTCAAACTTAGTTTGTCTCTCTGAATTTGAATTCCATATTTGTCATTGTCCCTGTATTAGTAAGGCTTCCCAATATAATGGTTCTTCTTGATTGGCAGCTGTTAGTTACATGAAAAATACGTTCTTTTGAATGGAACACTCATAGTCAAGTGGACTTTTGGGCAGATAATGTTTCCTTATATAATAAATAAATAAAATTATAGGAAGTTTATCTCCCTTACTTATGACAAGGCTTATAGTAGTTGGCTGTTAATATACAAATCATCTGATAATTTAAAGAACATGTAAAAAGAAAGCTCTGGAAAGTACGTTCTTAGAAGACAGAAACTATACCTTCATCTTTCATACCATATTGCTAATTAATAATGATGCTATTGGGGGAATCACATGAAGTGAATTGGTAGTATTATATTGAATTTTATTTCATTTAAAAATGTCAAAGCAGTATGCCAGCTGCTAGTTTTCCAAAACAGAAGCCATTGTTTGATTACTTTTCTTACTTCTACCTGTATGTATATGATGATAATTTCCCCAAATAAATGGATAATCTTATTTATACTTCTTTAGATAGTATATTTTAGTAAAATCCAGCCTAGCTATATGACAAAATTAATTGATTCCCTCTCAATTTTTCTATTGTCTCTTCTCCCAATTGATAACAGAATCTTCTCTAATGAATATTCTCCCCCAATCTAATCTGTTTATGTGTGAAATTATTCACATAATTATTCACATAATTATTCAACCATTCCAATACCGTAATTGGAATGACTTTGATATATACATGAAGAATAGAGGCATTTATGGCTGGGTGTTTTCCGAACAGCCCTTTTATATTGCCAAATATGTAAATACAGAGGGTGCCCCAAAATGTATACACATTTTAAGGAAGGAAAAACTGTATTGAAATTGTAATACTCAATATATACTGATAACAAACAATGAATACAAGTCACGTTTGACTTCTGCAATTACAAGAGGTGCTCAAAGTGGTTACCATCATCAATATTTATGCAATACCTAAATAACGTCTCTTAAAATGTATATACATTTTTGGCACCCCCAGTATATATCAAATATACCTATTTTCCAAGCAGTCCATTTTGCCTTGTGTATCTAGAGTAAAAATCAGAGAGCTTGAGCAGCTTAATCAAGGAGTCATTTTATCAAAGAGATGGACACTCTAAAGTGCTGGAGGTGTCTCTAGCTCTGAGAACTAACACCTTCTTCCTGCATTTAAATCTTAACCATCTTCTTACCGTGCTTATTGAAACACACTTTTTTTGGTACTACATTAATTTCTTAGATTAGTTCTTCTTTTCTGCCCCTACCCTTTCTCCTCCTCTTCTTCTTCCTTGTAGTATTTATACTTTTACATGCAAAGTAGATATCTAGGATCTTCATTCTGTTGGCCATTGAGTAAATAAATGTATTTAAAAGTCTATTGCTGTTATGGCTATAGAAAGGATATGAAAGATAAATGGAGATTATTAGTTTGAAACATTAATATATACAAAATATAATCATATATACATGGGAAGTTAAGTCCAAAGAACTCCCCGTTTTGGGAGAATATATAACATCTTAAATGTAAATTTTCAGACAACAGATCAAAGGATAAAAGCAATTATCCTTAACCTTTGTTTGAGTTATAGACCTGTTTAAGCATTTAAGCATTAAGAATTTGTAGACCCACGTCATATAATAATGCACACCTACAGACATATACAATCTTTTGCCTAACCTTTATGAAGGAGGGAACTTGAAGTCTCCAATGATGGTAGACTTAGCTAACATGGAATACCTTCCACTATAACTACCTAGAAATATGGAATTTAAATGTGAATAATTTAACATCTAGCTGAAATCACTGTTTTCTTTGCTGTGTGGGAAGCTTTTTTGTTTGATGTAGTCCCAGTGTTTATTTTTGCTTTTGGTGTCAAATCCAAAATATCATTGCCAAGACCAATGTCAAGGAGCTTACTGCCTATGTTTTCTTCTTGGAATTTTATGGTTTCATGTCTTATGTTAAAGTCCTCAATCCATTTTGAGTTGATTTTTGTATTATGATATAATGTAGGGGTCCAGTTTTATTCTTTCACATGTAGCTACCTACTTTCCACAGCACTGTTTATTGAAGATATGGTTTTCCCCCCCATTGTATATTCTTAGCCCCTTTGTCACAAATTAATTAATCATATACATGTGGACTTACTTCTGGGCTTTCTATTCTATTCCATTGATCTATGTGTTTGTTTTTATGCCATTGTCATACAGTTTTGATTATTGTAGCTTTGTAATATATGAAATTAGGGAATGTAATGCTTCTAGATTTGTTCTTTTTTTCCCTCAAGATTGCTTTGGCTATTTGGGGTCTTTTCTGGTTCCATGCAAATTTTAGGATTGTTTGTTCTATTTCTTTGAAATAATGCCATTGGAATTTTGACAGGGATTGCACTGAACCTATAGATGGCCTTAAATAGTTTGGAAATTTTAACAATATTATTTCTTTCAATCCATAAACATGGAATATCTTTCCTTTTTTTGTGTTTTCTTCAATATCTTTCATCAGTGTCTTATAGTTTTCATTGTTTAGGTCTTTTACTTGGTTATATTGATTCCTAGGTATTTTATCCTTTTTGATGCAATTGCTAATAGGATTGTTTTCTTTATTTTTCTGATAGTTGTACTATACAGACATACATCTGAGAATTTAATGAAATAGAGTAAAGAAAGTCAACAAAAGATGGCTTTTTTAAAAGATCAACAAACCTTTAGCTAGGCTGACTAAGAAAAAAAGAAAGAAGACATAAATTATTAAAATCAGATCTGAAATTGGATACATTACTTTCTGACCTTACAGGAATACAAGTGATTATAGGAGAATGCAATGAATAATTGTACATCAACAAGTTAGGTAACCTAGATGAAATGAACAAATACATGAATTACCAAAACTGACTCAAGAAGAAACAGAAAATCTGAACAGACCTATATCAAGAGATTGAATCAGTAATCAAAAACTTTCCAACAAACAAAAGCCCTAAACTAGATAGCTTCACTGGAGAATTCAACCAACATTGTAAGAGGAATTAACATCACTGCTCTCAAACTTTTATAAAAAATGTAAGAAGGAACACTTCTAAGTCCAACATTATTTTGTTACCTAAGCCAGACAAAAATATTACATAAAAGAAAATTACAGACCAGTGTATCTTATGAAGATGTAAAATATACTCAAAATACTAGCACTCTGAATCTACCATCATAGTAAAAGCATTATGCACCAAGACCAAGAGCATTTATTCCAGAAATGCATGTGTGGTCTAATATCTGAAAATCAGTGTAATACACTTCATTAATAGAGTGTATTAAAAATTTTTGATAAAATCCAACACCTTTTCATGATAAAAATCAATTCCTGATTCCAAAACTTATTCAGCAATCTGGGAATAGAAAAGAACTTCCTCCACATGATAAAAGACATTTATTAAAAGCCCACACTTACTATCATTCTCGATGAAGATCCAGATGGACATGGTAGTGCACGCCCATAGTCCCAGCCACTTGGGAGGCTGAGGCAGGAGGATCACTTGAACCCAGGAGTTCTGGCCTGTAGTATGCCATGCTGCTCGGGTGCCTGCACTGAGTTTGCCATCAATATAATGACCTCTTGGGAATGGGAGTGTGAAGGCAGGACACCAGGATGCCTAAGGAGGGATGAACTGGCCCAGGTCAGAAACGGAGCAAGTCAGAAGTCCCACACTGATCAACAATGAAGGACCAAAGCTTTTTCCCCTAAGATCGAGAACAGGACAAGGATGCCCACTTACACTACTGCTACTTGTCACTGTACTAGAAGTTCTAGCCAGAACAATTAGGCAAGAAAGAAAAAAACATTCAAAATGGAAAAGAAATAAAATGATCTCTATTCATACATGATCCTATATAGAGAAAATCCTGTGTATATGTAAAATCCTAAAGAATCTACAGAAATTAATTAGAGCTAGTTGAATGAATTCAGTAAATTGCAGGGTATAAAATCGATATCAAAAATCACTTGCATTTCTATACACTAGCAATGAAGAATGAGCAAAATCCAGACAGTATATTTAGAAAACAATTTTATTACAGTAGCATCAAAAAGAATAAAATACTTAGAAATAAATCTAACCAAGGAGGTAGAAGACTTGTAAATGGAAAGCTATAAAACATTGCTGAAATTAATTTAAAAAGGCCTAAATAAATGGAAAGGTATCCATGTTATTCATGCATCAGAAGACTTAATACTGTTAAGATGGCAGTAATTTCCAAAGTAATTTATAGAATCAATACAATCTCTCTCAAAATCCCAATGGCTTTTGTTCAGAAATGGAAAAGGTGATCCTAGAATTCCTGTGGAATTGTAAGTGACCCAAAATAGTTAAAAGAGCCTTGAAAAAGGAGAACAAAATTGGAGAATTCACAGTTGCTGATTTCAAACTTACTACAGAGCCATAATATCAAACATATCAAGAGAATGAGAAGACAAGCCACAGATTGGGATAAACTATTTGTAAAAGATATATCTGATCAAGGACTGCTATCCAAAATATGCAAGGAACTCTTAAAACTCAACAATGAAAAAATGAACAATGTGATTAAAAATAGACAAAAGAACTGAACAGGCACCTTACCAAAGAAAACAATACAGATGGCAACTAAGCTATGAAAAGATGCTCCACATCATATATCACTAGGGTATGGCAAATTTAAACAATGAGATACTACTACACACCTGTCAAAATTGCCAAAATCCAAAACACTGACAGCACCAAATGCTGGTGAGGATGTGGAAAACTCTAACTCTTTGCTGGTGGGAATGCACAATGGTACAACCGCTTTAGAAGACACTTTGGCAGTTTCTTAAAAAACTGAAAATACTCTTAACCATGTTATCCAGCAGTCACATTTCTTGGTGTTTATCCAAATGAATTGAAAACTACGTCCACACAAAAACATGCATATGGATGTTTATAGCAGTTTCATTCATAGGTGAGTAGATAAATTAACTGTGACACATCTAAACAATAGAATATTATTCAGTGCTGAAAAGAAATGCACTATCAAGCCATGAAAACACATGGAGGAAACCTACATGCATAGGACCAAGTCAGAGAAGCCATGAATAATTTATTTTTGCCTTATTTACCACATTGTTACAAAAATTTTCATATGCAAAGCGGATAGAACAGTATAATGAATCTCCATGTACCCATAAGCCAACTTTGACAATTACCAACATTTTAGCTATTCTTCACTCATTTATTTCCCCTACTTTTTAGAGGAAAGTGTCTTACTTTAAAATGAATTACAGATGTCATATAATTTCATGTGCAAATACATCAATATGCTGTTTACTAGTTAAGGACTTGAAAAAAATGACCTCACCCTTTTCATACCTAAAAAATTAATAATTCCTTATTTTTTAATTTCCCTCCATTGTTTCAGAACTGTCTTTGCTCAGCTGACTTGCATAAAACAAGATCCAAGCAAGGAATACACATTGGATGTGATTTTTTTTAATGTGATGTATTTATTAAAGAAACAAGGAATTATCCACATCCTGAATTTGACTTATTCCATTCTTGGGTATTGTTTAACATGTTTTCCTATCACCATTTTTTCCTGCAAAATGATAGATCTTGCAACTTGATTAGATTCAGGTTCAGATTTTTTATTTTTTCTTTTGGGCAATGAGACCTCTCAGGTGGTGCTGTGTACTTTGTATTGTATCACATCAAGAGGTACATAAAGTCTGTCTCTATTAGTGATGCTAAGACTGATCTGTAGATTCAGGTATTGTCAGAATTTCCCACCATAAAGATGATAAGTTTTCCCACCTAAAGCAGTGTTTCCCAATTCTTATCTGTAGAGTAGCATCAGCCCAAATAGTAAATCAGGATCTTTGGGGGTTAGAAGTTGGGCAGCAGTGTTCTTTAAAAGTTTCCCTAGGAAATTCTAATGGTCACCTAAGGTTGAGAAATACCGGCATAATTATTTTAGTATTAATAGTTATGGTGATTGTTACCTAGACCCATGGGATTGCAAAATGGTGATTTTCTGATTTGATATTCCTTCATTTATTAGCTGCAGTTCTTTTATGAAGAAAAACTTTCCTTCATCAACTATTTGGTTAGCCTGAAATACAGGAAGGGCAGCATCAACTCTTGATTCTTTCTGCATATCAATGAGTCTTATTTTGTTTTGGGAATATCATTATATTATTGGGGGGGGGATATCATTATAAACAAGTGGATTTTTTAATAATTGGTGTGTTTCAGTACCTTGCAGTCATTATTTATCGTATCTTTTGTGCTCATGTTTTCCCTTTTATGTCCAACTGGCTACCATCGGCTTCTGCGTACTTCATTTTTCAGTTGATAGCTTTTTAGCACAGTATGTCCCAGTCTCATCTTGTACATTATCAGTACCAGAACTGGAGTCAGCCATTTTACCCAGAAGTCCAAGTTTCTTTTACTGAAGGTGGTATTCAGAAATCACAATTTGGGCAATAGGGAAGCTTATTGCTACTGAATTAACAACCTATCCAGGCTTTTTTAGTGAAAAATATGAAAAAATATGTGTTTTTGTGAGAAAAATAATTTATGAATTTATATTGATATTTCCAAAATTAATGTAATATTGTAGAGTTTCAAATGAAGTTCTTGACTTTATATGCTAGTATCTTTTCCCCCTAAAATCTTGGTTCCTAATGATAATGACATCATCACTTATTTGCTTTATCCTACCAAATGTATATATGTATATACATGGAGAGAGGTATAGTTTCAAAACAATGGTATCAGTATTTTCAGAGCAGCAGTGTTACAAACAATAAAATTGCTGAGTGCAGTTTAAGATTTATTTGTGATTCTTTTCTTTGTAGGTTATACCTTACTTACCAGGAAGATACAATAAAAATATCAGATTTAAATTATCTTGAAATAATTTTTCTCTGTATATTTAAGGTACCTACAATTTGATATAAACTTGGATTTATTTGTTTTCAATTTTTAAGGATTACTTTTTGAAATATCAAATTTGCTTAAAATTATGTAGAATATTTATATGATTTCAAAGTGAAAACTGTACTACAAGGTCCATTCTGAGACGTCTGGCTTCTCTTCCTGTCTCCTCCCCTCTTCCTTCTCTCCTGCTACAGGTGACCATTTTAATTACATTTTGTTTTATCTCTGCATTCTTTCCTTTTGAAAATAAAAGCAAAATGTACATGTATGTTATATTTACAATACATTATTAAATGTAACTCCTTGTAAGACTAACAAATCATACATTGAAAGTGTTTCTCATTTCCAAAGTATTCATACACATCCTCTCCCAAGTGCCTTATGACAGACCTTTCACGTTGGCAGAACAGGCAATATTATCCCTGTTTTATAAAAGGAGGACCTAAGGCTCTGATACATTAAGATTTACTTAAGGTTACCAGGTTGTAAGTGGCATAGCTAGAACTAGTGCCCAGGTAGCGTGGCATGGTAGTTAGGAGAACAAGTTCTAGAGTCAGATTGCCTGATTCAGTTCTACTATTTACTAATTATATGACTTTGAGCAAATTACTTAATCTATTTAAGACTCCATTCCCTTATCTGTAAAGTGGAGGTATTATAGTGTCTACATTATAGAATTGTTTTTAGGAATATTTGAAATAACATATGAACTCCTTAGCCAATGCCTCAAAAGCATAATAACTGCTTACTACATGTTAGCTAATATTATTATTCTGATAATTTAATTTGATGCTTTCCTCACTATTCTATGATGCTTCTGTAAGTTACTCATTTTCATCCACGTAACCTACGATTACCCTTGAGTTAATTGATCTTTTTGTTCTCTGGATATAACTTGCTTTTACACACCAATATAGCCATGTGATGTTTGCATTTTAGACTTTAGCACATACCTAGTACACAAGGGCTACCTGGAAAGTACCCTTTATATTACCAAGTAATATAAAATAGAGAGGCCCTTATGGCTGGATTTTTTTCCGGACAGCCCTCGTATACCTAGATTTTAGACCATTTTTGAAAAAAATTCTCCACCAAGCCTTGCATAGTATCTTGCCTACATTGCATCCTGAGAAAAAGAAAGTTGTTGAATTGTTTCTAGCTGACATGCAACTGTTGAGGAGGCAGAGTTGAGCACCCCCGTGAGTGTCTGTGGTGTTCAGAGACCCAAAGATGGAAGTGTTACCGGGCAAAGTCATAGTGGCCGGAAGGGCAATGTGTTCAGGACATATGTATTAAATTAAAAATGCCTGAATGAGGGTGTGCTGGTAGGAATGGGAACCTGAAGCATTTTAGAAACTTTGCCTCATAGTTGTGATATTTAACATGGGCAAGGTCCCTAGCACTTGGAGCTTTGGGGGTGGGATACCAGTCCACTGGAGATCACCATATTTTCAGAGAGTTTGAGATGACGGTCTAAGATGTCAGTAATGCTTAAGTTTTTAAAGGGAAGAAAACAAAGTTGACTTTTTCTTTTAAATGTGGGAGCATGAAATGAAATACCCATCTTGCCGTGGGTTTGCTAATGAGCATGATCTTTATGTTTATGATCTGTCACTAGATGGAGACCGTGAGCCCAAGGAATTCTCGGTTGGACCTGTCTATATACCTCTTCCTAAGGTTTCTGTTCTGTGCCTTTGAAAGGGAGAATAAATACCTTAAAATAAAATCTAAAAAGTCAGCAAATGAATTTGAATGGTACAATTTTTAAATTTTCCTTTTTAAAAAAATGATCAGTTTTTGTGTGTGTGTGTGTTGTCGTTGTTTGGCCTTTTAAAAATCCTCAAAATAATCTTTTCAATTCTTCACATTCCTGTCCTCAAAAATTTTTTTGGTAAAAAAAAAAACACATTTCAATATTAGTTCTGAGTCTTTCTGGTATTGAGTGTTTTTTAGTTTATTATTGAATATCAATTAAAAAGTTGTCACCGTCTTTCAGGGCTTCCCCAGGTGTTCTTGATTTCTACTCATTTATACATTTTCCCCTCATAAGCTTTGTTTCAAACATTAGTAAGAACAATTGTTGCACTGCTTGCTAAGTGTCCGTGTTTAGCACGGCAGGGCATATGTCTGCATTTCTAAAACCTTACATGTATAAGGCATCGTGAGAGAAAGGCCTAGACAGGCAATCTTGCTTCACAGTGGTGGTCTGAAAGCATCCTGAGGCTGATGGCAGAGGACAGTGCTAGTGAGTGTTCTAGTCGCAGGCTTGCTTTGCCATTTATTTTGTGTCAGAGCTAAGCAGTAGTGAGGGAGCAAATGAATACATGAAGTGGTAGCAGGAAGCTGTCCTGGGAACTTCCCAGGCCCCAGAGAGGATGCAGTTAAACTTGACCCGTTAGTCTGTATGCAAGGCGGTGTGTGGGCAGGGTCTGATCGAATCCCATTTTTGTCTTTCCACTGCAGCACGTGCCCCTACAGTCGGCCGCCTTTTGGCTATGGGAATTTTCCAAGTTCAATGCCAGAATGCCTTGGTTATTACGAAGACAGGTACCAAAAACATGAGGCCATGTTTTCAGCTTTAAATAGAGACTATCCTTTTAGAGACTACCCAGATGAACGCACACACAGTGAAGACCCTCGGAGTTGTGAGAGCGTGGACGGGACCTCTTACTATGACGGCCACATCCACAGTGGGGAAGAGTACCTCACTCCCGTGCCTCAGCTGGACATCGGAGCCTTGGAGAACGTCTTGACAGCCCCGACATCAACTCCCTCCAGCCTTCAGCAAGTTAATGTCACTGACAGTGATGAGGAGGAAGAAGAAAAAGTGCTCAGGAATTTATAATTTTAAAACAAATATGCACAGAAAATAAACATTTCTGAAAATATATTCTGGGTCAGTTGGTATGAGAAAAAAGCCTAGAATGCTTTGCTGAGAGTTTTCAGCCATGATTTCAGGAGTCAAACCAAACTCAATTTATGCCTTCATAAAGTTTTTATTAGTGAAACTGGAGTCCTGATGTTTCATCGTAGGAATATGTAAGATATGAAGTAGTTAATTTTCATGGCGGAAATGTGCATCAGCACATACTATCATTACTTTATCGTGGAACGTGCAGAATACTGAATCCTCACAATTACATGTGAGGGGAAAGGGGGTATGTATCTGGCATGACAAGTGTGATTATATTTTATCTTGGGATACATTTATTTACTTATAGGATTTTTTGGTTTGGTGTTTGTGTAATGCTTATTGATGCTGTCAGTTTTTATGTATCATTTTGAAAATATTATGGTAACTTTTAGTAGTGAATTGGGACTCAGTTACTAAATTTAATTTACATTGATAACCAATTATATGTTGCAAATGTGTTTTAACAGGACCTGGGTAATTCCTTCAGCTAAATTAGTCATTTCTGTTTGTAAACATTTTCCTCATTTTTGGATATCTTTTTCCATTTGGTATACATTGTTCTATTTTTGTTATAATTAAATAAATAGATAAAATTCTTCCTGTTGGATGCTTTCTCTTTGGGGGATGGAAATAAGCAAAATGAGTATTATCCAACTGAGGATGATTTTCATACCACATACAGATACTTATTTTTACTTAATAGTCTGCAGAATTGCGCAGATCCTATTAACTTATGTAAGACTTAAAGTGTATCAACGAAGATGTTGTGCACATATCCCGATGCCCGTTCCAAACTCCTTACACATGTGTACATGTGACTTAAGCACTCCTCAAAACAGAAGAGTTCTTCCAGATTTGGTTCAAGCAGCTGTCTTTAAGACCATGGAATTTCTCTAAGAGCATATGTGGAATTTGTTTAATTCACAATGAACAAAAAATTCCTACTGGCAATGTGACCTCTGGGTAAGTGCCCACTTTCGGATGGAGAGATCCTTTTTATTACTAGAACAAGATCAGGACCACCATGGATGGGATCATGGTAAAAGAGATCCACAGGCACAGAGTGAACTGATGATCAGAAATAGCCACAGACCAATACACTTTTCCCTCAATCATCTGTATAATTTATGCAAATTGAGATCTTGTTACTTGGAACTGCTTGGAAATTGTGTATGGAAACCTGTTCTAAGCTTCCAACTTCTTCCCTTACTAAATCTGTATTTTTTTCCTTAAGCAAAGATTGTTAATGTAATACATTTCATCAGCCCTATGCTTAATTGTTTGTAAAATTTCCTCTTCCCAATAAAAATTTTATTTTCATATTTCATAATCTTTATTACTCTGCAATGTTATTTCAATGTAGTTAAAGAGTAAACTTGAATTTCTTGGTAGAGAGCAAACATAAGCTTCACATTGGAACTAAGGCAACATTTGATTGTCTTTACATTTGATGTCTACTCTACATCATGAAGGAAAACTGTATTTGACATTTAGACCTTTTTAACCCCATCTTACTTTAATAACCTTTAGTGACTAAACTGGGTTTTGATAACAGACCTTATTACTAGGACAATTTGTTTAGGGACTTCCCGATGTGAGGCAATGGAATGATAGCATGCATGGTTCAATGTTTCCTAACTACCTGTCTTCAGGCTAGCCCTGCACCACCAACTCCTTCCCCAGTCTTCCTTTTAATAGCTATTAAGGCTGGATAACTCTCGATCTTCTTCTTCAGTGATGGCATCAGAAATCAGAAGTTTAGACTGTTTACAGAGTCACAGTATAATTTGGGTTGGGGAATAGGGGTAGCTCTTATGTAGAAAAGTACCCTATTATGGAGCAGCATGCCTAACTGCAAGTGCCCATATCTGCTCATTTTTATTTCCTCCAACCACTGTTGGATCTGACTAGAGATCTGCAGACTAAATAAAGCCCTGCACCATTGGCACAAATTCATCTGTCTCTCCAAGTCATCAAAGTAAAATTCTCTAAGCTGGAAGCCACAGCCATTTTCTGTTAGGTCTCTTTGCCGTGTTTGTCCGTATTGTAATTGGGAAGGTAGTGATATTTGTAATAAGAATAGCCTCCTTTAAAAGTGTGTCGAAATGTCAATATGTTTACAATGTCAAACTGTTCTGTGCTCTGGTTATTTGCAAATAAAAACTGTTTTCACTACAAATGGACTGAAAATAAATTTAGTCCCAACTTTTCAGTAGCTGACTTATCAAATTTAGAAAGAGCAGTAATTTCCTAAGCATACTAGTTGGAATGCAAGCTTTTTAGATGTTCTGACAATATTTGTTCAAATAAGTTTGGGAAACATGCTATCCCTCACCCTGGAGATCGTCAGCTATCATTATTAAGGTTCTCAGAAGTTGGGTAGTGAAGAAATATGCTGAACTCTGTTTCATCATAGTGGTCCCCAAACTCATGTAGCTTGAGATGCCCTTTTGTGTTTTAACATGATGTCTATTAAGATCTCACAGGGTCCACTTTTGAAAATACTAATACGATTAGAACTGGTGGCTTGAGTTTTCAACTGTTGGCTTTACATATGGTTTGTTGTATTAATCTACTTAAATCTTTTCCTGAGAGAAGCCAATGGCCAAATAAAATATTTTCTGCCCTAAGTATCTGATAGTTTTAAATTAATAAGGATTGGAAACTAATAGTTGTAAATAGCTGTAAATAGCTGTTGTTTGTTTAATTGGCGTTTTAACCAGAGTTGATATTGCACCCATGAATTTAAGTGGGTAAATGTGCTAAATTCCCACACAAACATATTTTTCACAGTGTAACCCACCTGTCAGTATGGTTATTCCTGAGCCAAAAGTGTAAGCTACTTTGGAAAGTCGTGGTTTGGAACTGATCTTGAAATTCTGAGAATTCTATGAGCTACTCGCAATCTTTTAAAGTTGTATGATTTTAATGTTGGCAGGGTAATTCTGAAAATGTTCTGTTCTGCATTTTGGAACAGACTCTGTTAAGGCACAACCTTTTTTTCTTAACTTTCTGGATCATCATTTTGGGCTTTTAGGAAAATTCCAAAGGCTTCATTCAAACTAAAACTAAAACTGAATGTAGTTACTTCCTATCTAATTGCACGTGATGAAAAATTTCATATCTTCTCAACATATTTACTCTTTTTGTATTTTCTGCATTCTAACTGCCTGACCCAAAGTCTCCTTTCTGATGTTAAAATGTGCAAAAACCTCTAAACCTTTCACTTAGTGATGAATGTTGCCGGAAATGAGGGAACATGGGGGGAGGGCTGTTTAACTATACATTTCTATCTCTGGCTCCTTCTCTGAAACCACTTTGGGGTAATGTTTTATTTCTAAAAATAATGAATAGCATCTTACATGTATTCTTGTTCAAATGAAGGTTTTTAAGAAACTAAGTGTTTGCTTATGTTCCCTGAGACACTGTCTGGGGAGGCCGACAGGCCTTCCTGGAGAATAGCTTTTCTTTTAAGCTTTACTCGTATGCAGTTACATAGGTCATAGGCAATGGAAAGGTGAAGGGTGACCAACCATCTCCGTGGGCCCAGTACAGCATGGCACTTGCAATGCAAAAACCAGGAAACTCCTGGGCAAACTGAGACAAGCTGGTCACTTTAGTCAGTGAATAAAATAAAGTATAGAGTCATCCAGAGGGCTGGCTTACACAGATTGTGCTGTCCACATGTAGAGTTTTAAATGGCCCGCCTTAATTCAAAAAGGCAGAGGATAGCTGCATTTGTGTCAGGCCTATGGGAAAGGCCTGGGATAAATTACAGGACGCGTAGGGACTGTAAGAGACCTGGAGATGGGTTTACTGTTAATTCCAGGGGTGCTTTCGTCAGACAGCTTCAAGTTTCCTTGGAAGAGTAAAAGGAAAATGACCAAAGCTGTACATTTTAGTGATGTTTTACTTTATAAACCAGGGAGAGCAAGTATTTTTATTCATATAGAATCTTGGTTGTGAATTTTTTACTGTTACCCCAACAATGAGAGCGGAATACTGGCCTGGAGTCTTTAGCACAACAGAACACTGGGATGCTTTGGCGCAGCTAATTGTCCCAACTCTTCATTAGGTGTCTCGGAGAAGCCAGCTATGGTGGTGGTTTTCAAATGTGGTCAGTGCACCCCTCCCAACAAAAGGACCTGGGGTATTTGTTAAAGATGCAACCATTACCCAGACCTGCAGAATCAGCAACTCTCTGGCGAGAGCCTGGGCATCTGCATTTTAAGTAAGGCCCTCGGGTGATTCTGCAGCACTCCTGCCTTTGACACCATGGAAAGTTTGCAAGACTTACTTCACATTTTATTTGTCCTGAAAAGCAATGTAACTACATTAAAGGGAATTTTCAGAAAACAAAAACCTTTAATCCATTCAATAATTGCTTTTATTTATGATATTCTTTCTAATATTTGTCCATATACACACTTTGTTTTACACAATTATACTCACAGCACATGCTCAATTTTGCATATATACAAATTTGTATTTCCTCGGCATTTTATCATGAGCTGTTTTTCCTACTCTGTAGCTTCACAAATGATCACCTTTCATGTTCCCAAAATACTGCTGCAGGCATAGTTGCCATAATTAATCATATACAAGGGTTAGGATTATAGTTTTTTCCAAATTGGATTCAGTTATTTTTCCAAGTAAATGTCAATGATGAAATTTCAGAGTGAGTTCTCTTACTGACCAGATGGTCTAAGTAGCCATTATTCCAGTGACATGATGGATTTTCATGTTATTTTAGAGGTCATTTTAGATCTGAGCGCTGATTGGCTGGGGCAGGCAGGCTCATTCTAAGTGGGACTTAGGGTCACAATATGAAGGATAATGAATAGAGCATGTGGTGCGTGGTGTCTCTTCCGGCTGAAGGTCACACCAATCCTTTGCTCTGTGACTTCCCTTGCCTGTGACTATGCATTCTTCATAGCTCCGCGTAGAGCTCCGCCAGTTGTCTCCCCATGGCGGCTTTCCTTTTCTTTTTTAGTTACAGAACCCTGTATTTTTAGCTATGCTTCATCTCTTGAAGCAAAGTGTGGCCCAGTCCCTAAGTTCTGGACTATAAGTTATCAATGGAAGTTTCATGTGCAACTTAAAAAAATATATATACCCTTAAGGGGCGAGGTTGTGTCCTCCTGTGCTCCTTTGTCCTTCTTCCTGGCAGGAATATGAAACCAATGGCTGGAATCTAAGCAGGCATCTTGGACCTCAGAGGTCCTATGCTGAGGATGGTAGAAAAACCAGAGAGAAATCTGAAGTATAATACCAGCTTGGGTTACTTTTTTATGATGTTTTCTATATAAGAAAAATTAATTTCTATCTGGTTTAATCCACTATAATTTTGTGTTTTCTGTTTCATGAGGCTGAACTAAATTCTAACTCATCCAGAATTCTTCCCCTCCAGAACATTTTCTCTGACCCTCAAAAATTAAATAAGCTGTTCCTGCTTCATATTCCCACAGCACCTTCATTTATATCTCCTGCTAGATTCTAAACTCCTTGAGGGCCAGCTAGGGCAAATATCCCAGAAAAGCAATAAATGTATGGCAACCAGAATAACACTGTCCTCTCTTCTCAGCCTCCGTGACTAACGGAACTCATGTCTAGCAGACAAGCAGTGCTGCTCACGTCTGATTGCCCATCAGAATTGCCAGGGAATTATAAAAAACCCTCTGGACCTCCAGCATTCATATTTAAGGGTGCGAATTGGCAGACTCTTATCTTTCAAAGGCTCCCCTGGTGATTCTAAAGCCCACCAGGACATGACTCACAAGTGGCATTTGGGAACTCTCAGAGAGCGTCAGGATTTTCCTCCCACCAACACCCCATTTTCTTGTTAACTCTCCTTAATTTGACAGTGGCTCCCAACACATGGATAAAGGGGTAGAGAAAAACTAAATAGGAAGGCTTTTATACCAATAATAAATGTAAGCACAGAAGTGATTTCATTTTTTCAAAGCACTTATCACCATCTATAATTGTCTTGTGTCTATTTACTTTTCCCCACCATCCCCTGCTGCTAGGAGCTCCTAGTGAAATAGGAACATTGCCTTTCTCGCTTGATGCATTATCCCTGACTCCTAGCGCTGTGCCTGCACTACATGTTCAATGATACTTGTTGGAATAATTAATAGGAAGTACACTTTATTGAGCACCTGCTATGTACCTCTGTCTCTGATATTTTATGTGATAGGCAGGGGGTATGGCAGGCAAACTTCTCACTCTGCTTGGCCTGAGAAGACAGCCCAGAGCACTGATGAATCCGCGAGCGCTCTGCACTTGCAAAGTGTCTTACTTGGCAATGGGACCAAGCAGGGGACTTTACGGAGCTGGACAGAGAAGCGACTCTAGTACAGGCCCTCTGCTGCTGATGCCTCATTCTTGGGCAGGACCACATCTTGTAACAAGTGGGTAGATGTCGGAGAAAGACCTGCAAGAAGTTAAACATGCCGAATACAAACAGAGAAGATAACAGAAGTTACCGATTTAGGACACTGATTCTGCTGTCCTGAGAAGAACCCTGGAGTCAGCCTTTGTAGCAGACCAGCTTTGGTGAGCTTATCAAACCTGGATGGAGAAATAGCCCCAGGAGTCATCCACTCCATCAAAAACAGGTCTGAACAAGCCAGGGCTTGTCCATCAGATACCCAGGCCTTTCGGACTGGTCTGTTGTGAGCACCGGCCAAGAATAAATTGAGAACTCCAAGTCATCCATCATGCTTGAACCATGTGTGAGCTTAATGCCTCATCTTGTAGAGGCACACAAAGGGCCATTTGAGTAGGAAAGTCCCACCAAATCCCACTGAAACACACAGGCCACATTCGGATCATCTTTCTGAACAGCGTCTTGGTTTGGAAGGCACAGCTGTTGCCGAGATCCCTGAATGCGGCCTGCTGTTCTGGATGGAAGCTGGGGTAGATTAGTGATGAACCTGAGATGCAAGAAAGCCCTTCAGACTGCCCTTTCCTTTAAATAGCCAAGCTGCTGAAAGCCAGATGCTGGTGTTTGCCAAAGTGTCCCTCTCTGCTGGCCAAAGCTGCGTGGGGCCTGGTTCCATTGAATCAGGACAGGAACAGACTCTACTTCATACTGGAAAGTCCCCCTGGGAATGAGTCCCCAGACGTCTGTTTCCTGGGAGGATGACGATGTGGAGAAGTGGCCTTCTCTGACTCAACCCCCAGAAGTGTGGCTGTTAGAGAATTCCCTGAAACGTGAGACAGGGACAAAGACAAAGCTGAAATCAGGTTTATGCCTCTAACAGCTGTGGTATTCAAATGGCTTCGGATTGAAGACATTGAAATAACAGCTGCAGATTTATTCCTTGCTCTTGGGATGGGGGGTGATGGGTGCTAATACAATGGGGACACAACTGCCATGACTACTTTGTCCTTCAGTAAACCCCACATTATGTCTTGGGTTCTGTGAAATAAAATGGAAAACTAGTGATGTGCTACAACCTAACCAAGATGAATACATGGAGTTAAATACCCCTAACCCCTATAATTTTCCAAATTCAGATTACTATTTTTATTTAAAGCTATGAGCCCTGGACTCACAGAGTTCCAAGAGACTGTAAAGTTTTCTCGTCTACATATGGGAACTCATGGTCCTCCTGTGTCACTCCTCATTCCTGTGTCCATGACAGGCATTGTTAGTCACAGAGCTCTCGCCTTCTTCCAGACTTCCTTCTCATCGCAGGGGCGGCCCAGGTAGTCCCTAGCAATACTATGGAGTTGACACTCAAGATAAAAGGCTTGGCCTTCGGTGACCTACCCCAACTCATGCATTTTACAGATGGAGATCTGAGGGCCAGAGAGGGGGAGAGATTGCCCAGAGTTACACAGTGAATCAGTGAATCAGATCATCTGTTGTCTGTATTTTCACAGGGGAGTAACCCAAGCTTCCTTTTTAGAGTTCCTGGTCACAAGAAATCGTTAATAGAAACACTACTTCAGGTCATACCCTCGAAACGGACCCACCTTGTACGTATTGGTTTGTGACCTGCTTTGTGTAAATGTTCATCAGTTATAATGTCTAAATATGCATTTAACTGTTGTTAGACATTTAGACTTTTACCAAATTTTGGTACTCTGGGTATATCCAAGCTAAATCTTTACTCATAAGATTCCATGTTTTCTTAAGGGCAAACACATTTTAAAGGCTGTTTGACACACATTGCCAAATTGCTCTCCAATAAAGCTTGGAGCAGGGGCCTAGCAGTGTCTGAAGACTAAAGGGCGTGGTTTTTTTAGCAACTTCAGCCCATGAGATCTCATCATTTCTGTTGTTCTTTTATTCTCCCGTCTGTATGCTTTGTGTTGAAGTGAGAGCATAGAATTCCCAAAGCCAAAACCAGGCTTTTGCAGTCCCCATGGGGAGAAGCCTGACAGCACACATAATCATCATAATAAAAATGAGTTAACATTTATTGAAAATTTACCGGGCATCAGGCTCACAGGGGTCGCAGCAATCCGTTTTGTAGGGAAAGCTCAGAAAGGTTGAGCAACTTGCCTGATGGCACACAGGGATGGAGCTCGGGTAAGTCTGACGAGAGCCTGCATACCAACCCCTTTGCCATGTTGCCTCCACACAGTCCCAAGTACATATTTGTATATAGCTTGATTGATTGGTTGGTTTTCTCTGGCAGGACAGACCTGAGCAACTCATAAGGGAGCACCAATAAAAAGGCTAAAAACGTGGTCTTAGTGCTCCCAGTCAGTCCTGCCTTGCAGAGCCCCAGTGGATTTCAGCAATGTTAAGCTGGGTTTGAGGGTACGACCTGAGCTAGTATTTTTATTAAGGATTTCTTATGACTGGGAACTCTAAGAAGGAAACTTGAATTATCCCATATAAAAATACAGCCATCTAAGATTGTCAATGGCATTTCCTTTTTATAGTGTTTGGTGCTAATAATAGCTCCAAACTCCTCTATCCAACTTTCCAGCTTTTTAAAAGAACAGTACTTAGAGAATGAACGCCATGACTGCAGGATTTATTCCCTCCAGTGCTTCCAGTGGCTTCCCTGAAGGAGGAGGCGGAGGGCTCAGGAGTTGATGGCTGTTGCTGTCTCCATGCTGACCAGGGGCCCCGGCAGTTGAATGACAGCCGGAGCGAGAGACAGACAGACAGAGTCCTAAGGACTCACTCAAGGCAGGCATGTGGGCAGGAAGAGAAGGGAGGCCGCGAGGGATTTTATGGAGAACTCAGAACTAAATCAGATGGTCTGTCCCAGGTTTCAGAGAGCTGAGTGGGAAAAAAAATGGGTCCCTTTCTCCACACGGTTGTCCTTCGGGCAGCCCTGCTCCTGCCAGACTGTACACCGAGTCCACCAGGGGACGTGAGGAGGGATTCCAACCTCCTAAAGGCGTGAAAGGCCTTGGCAAAGAGGCGCGTGATTTTATAAACTAGTATGATCCCCGAAGGCTTCCTGCCCGTGGCTACTTCCATGCTTCTACTATAGCATGTCCACCCATGGAGGCCCTCTCCCTGATGCGGTACTGGTGGAACCACGCACCGTGGTTCATGGCTGTTAGTGTTTAAATAATTCTGTGGAGGTGTAATAAAACATGCCCATTTTAAGTGTACATACAGCTCAATAAATTTTGACAAATTCGTGCTCCCATACAACCACCATCACGCCCCAAACTGAGAACACTTCCAGCACCTCAGGAAATTCTTACTTGCCCCTCACACTCAATCCCCTCCCCGCGTCTACACCCCAGGCCACCACTGATCTTTCTGTCACTGAGACTTAATTTTGCCTTTTCCAGAATTCCACTTAAGCTGAATCATGAAGTCTGTAGTGTTTTGTTCCTGACTTCCTTTACTCAGCATAAAGTTTTTGAGAGATATCAATGTTGTTGCATATATTAATAGTTTGTGTGTTTGTTTGTTTTTTACTGCTAAGTAATATCCTATTGTGTGGATGCACTGCAAGCCATCTACCCATTTGAGTTTTCCAGGTTTTGGTTATTACGACTGAGGTTGCTGTGTGCGTTCATATAAAAATCTTTTTGTGGGCACATGCATTCATTTTTCTTGGGCAAATACCTAGGAGTAGAATTGTTGGGTCATAGGATAAGTGTATGTTTAACTTAATAAGAAACTACCAAACTGTTTGCCAAAGTATGTTACCTGAAAGTTCCAGTTGCTTCATATCCTCACCAATACCTGGTATCGTCAGTCGTTTTGCATTTAGTCATTCTCAGTGGTGTAAAGTGGGATTTCATGGTAGTTTTAATTTGCATTTCCCTGATAACAAATCATGTTGAACATCTTTTTATAAATGGCTTGTTGACCATTTATAGATCATCTTTTTTGAAGGGTCTGTTAAAACCTTCTGTCCACTTTTCGTAATTGAGTTATCTTTTTATTGAATTTTTAACAGAGTTCATTATATATTCTGGTTAAAAGTCCTATATCTGGTATTTGCATTGCAAATATTTCCTTCCAGATTGTGGCTTGCTGTTGCAGTATCTTAATAGTATCTTGTAAAGTGCAGAAGGTTTTTTTAATGAAGTCTAATGTATCAGTTTTGTCTCTTACGGTTTATGCTTTTGTGTCCTGCCTGTGAAATCTTGCCTTCCTGGAGATGGTGAATATTTATTCCTTTGACTTCTTCTAGAAGTTTGTAGTTTTAGGTTTTACTTCTAGTTCTGTAATTTATTTCATGGTAATTTTTTTTTGTATATGATATAAACTAAAAGTCAAGATTTTTTTTTTAATAGAAATATCCAGCTGTTCCAGTACCATTTATTGAAAAGATCATCCCTTCCCCATTGAATTACCTTAGCACATCTGTGAAAAATCTACTAAACATAATATGGTTTTACTTCTGGTTCTCCTACTCACTAGCTTTACATTACGTCCCTGGATAAAGACTGAGCCTTTCTGAGACTCCATTTCTTTTTCCCAACCACGCGCACATGATGTGCTCAATGATAGGGGCAAGAATTTACCTAAGTTCTTGAAATTAGTCAGATTTCCAGTCTTTTCTCTCATCTCTCTTTGCCTCCACAGAGATCTTGTGGGTTCTGAACCAGCGTCAATGATTGGTCTATGACTCCCACACCCCACCCTCTGTCTGGCTTGCTTCCATGCTTCCTTGTCTCCAACACCCTTAAACTCAGTATGTTTAAAACATTCATGGGCGGTATACCTGAATCAAGCTCCTTTGGTTGCAAGCAGATATCACTAAATTAGCTGACATAAAAAGCAGCCTTTATTGAAAGGCTGCCAGGGGACTCTCACCCAAGTGAAGGGCGGGGGCCCAGGAGGACTTGCAGAGGGGCTTGGTCAACTTGAATGATCCAGGAGAGCCTCATGGAATAAACAGAATCTGAAATGAGGGCTGGTTGTATTTGAAAAGGCGAACATGGTGTAAGGGGTCTTTTCTAGTAGATTGAACAACTTGGGTAAAGGAAAGAAGATAGGAATGTGCTGGCCACTCTCAAACAAGGCTTGGCATTGTGGTTATTTGTGGTTAATCCAACTCATATGTCCAATTGGATTCTGAATATAAACCTGATTTTATATTTCTTCAGATTGCTTTAGGACAAGATAATAATAAAGATCATCATCATCATCATCATCACAACGACCACAGCACCAGCACAACTATTTATTCAACATTTATGATATGCCAGGTACAGTGCTAAATTCTTTTCCATAGTTTTTTCTAATCCTCAGAGCAGCTTTGACATGTCATAGATGAGGAATTTGAAGCTCAGGGAGGTGTGTTCTTTAACTTGACTGATGTGATTGCTTAAAAGGCACTAAGAGGGGAGACTGGAATCTAACACAGTCTCTTCCCAAAGTCTCTTAATCTTAAACCCTAAGGCTTCTTTAGTACATGGTCTTGAATGAAAAAGGCTCCATGTGTTGGATTGGTGTTGGAAATTTCTCTGCAGTCATCTGAAACTACCAAACCGTTAGTAATGACTTTGTCCGTCATGAAGGTTTCTGGTTCTTTGAAAAAGACAATTATTTCTTCTGACAACCCCTTCTTCAAATGAGACCTTAATTCTTAAAAGTTGCAGAAATATTGACACTGGGAGGAAGTCATCGCTCAGTCCCAGTTAGCACTGCTAATCTTTGGGCAAATTGCTCCTTTTAGAGTTGTTTCCTTGGCTTGGCATTTTACTTAGAGAACCTTGGTAACAGAGAACTCATGGGAGGGACTTTGCAACTGATACTGATCAATAAAAGCTTCAGGGAGGAAGTGATGGGTTTAAGTGGTCCCCAGTGAACCCCTGAGCCAAATGCACTTTCAAGATATCTATAGCAATCGTTTTTTTTTTTTTTTCAAACCCAGATCCCTATTCAGAGAAAAAGACAGCCTTGTGCATTCGTTTGCACTCTCTTTGAGAAAGAATCTTGGCTAATAAAGAAAATCCTCTCATCTCCAGTCTCTGAATCATGCTCTCCATATACCACTGAAATTACTCATGGTCTGTAAAAGAGGAAATGGAGCTATGAAGAAGGATCCTGACCCAGGAAGGAATATGAGGCAATCACCACCCCTTCTTGGTTTTAAATCTCAACTCTACTCTGCCCTCAGCATCCATACCTGCTGCCTGCTTTGGTGATGTTTCAAAACACAGTCTCATGAGTACAGCTCCGAGTCGGTTGCTAACGCCATTGTTTATCTCTGTGTAACTCTTTGTAGTTTGCAAGGCATTTTGAATCATTTATTGATCCATCCATTTATTCATTTATTTACTAAATACATACCTAATAATGATAGTAATATTATGAGCCCATCATGGGGCTACAGTAATAATCAAAAAAATTATATAATCAGGGTCACTGTCATCATGGAGTTGCTAGTCGAGGGCAGTGTTTTGTTTTTGTTTTTAAATACAATTCAGTGGGATGCAGTTGAAATTCTTACAAGGATCATAGTGAAAAACATGGAAACATACTGGTTTAGTGGAGGCTATTGTAGAAGATTCCTTAGACTCTCCTCCTCACAGCCACTGGAGAGCTCATAAGATCTGGTGCAGGAGACAGAAAATATTATTACTCTTCTTACTTGTAGTAGCATTCACCAGACATTGCATCTTGCAGGGGAGGAAAAAGGGATCACGCACCTTAGTCCTTGGCTTCAGTCCTCTCGGGGCGCCCCATTACCTTCAGGATTGTAAAATGGAAACAGTAAGGCTTTTAGAGGAAAACAGATAAGGACTGGTTTTGATCCTGGGGTAGAGCACAATTTTTTGACTAGGACTCAGAAAGTATTAACCATAAAAAAGTAATACATTTGACTATATTAATCTTAAGAATTCCATTTCATCAAAGGCACCTAATAAAATGGAAGAAGATATCTGCATACATATATCTAACCAAGGGCCTGTAGCCAGGATGTATAATGAACTCCTCCAAACCAACAAGAAATGACTACTCAGTTAAAAAAAGGGGGCGGGGGATAGACTTGAACAGATGCTTCAGAAAAGAGGGTAGCCAATGGCCAGTAAGTGTAGGAAGAAGTTTTTCAACCTCATTAATCATTAGGGAAATGAAAATGAAAACAATTCAATATCAACACACCCACGAGATACCTAAAATTTAAGAAAAAGAAAATACCAAGTATTACCAAGGACATGAGGAAACCAGAGCTGTCTCAAAATGCTGGTGGGGGTGTAAATTGGTGGAGTCATTTTGTTAAAACTGTTTGACAATATCTGCTTAAATGGATCACATATTATGACCCAGCAATGTCACTCCTAGATATATACCCCAGAGAAATGCAGATATATGTTAACAAAAAATAATGTTCATAACTGCACCATTTATAGTAGTCTCAGTCTGGAAACTACCCAAGTGTCTATAAATAGCAGAATAGATAAATAACTTGTGGTACATGCCATTACTAGAATACTCTACCAAATAAGCGATCTATAACTACATAAACATAGCAGAACCTCACAAATATAATATTAAGCAAAAGAAGCCGGGATATCCCAACTCCCTCAGCCCCTACCCCCCACAAGTGACACACAGTGTGGTTCCATTTATACAAAGTCCAAAAAGAGGCAAAATTAATCTATGCTGTTAGAAGTCAGGCTAATAGTTACCCTTGGTTGGAAGGGGATTTGTGGCCAGAAGCGGGCCAAAGGGGGCTCTGGAGTGCTGATCATATTCTCTTTCTTGGTCTGGGTATCAATTATATGTTTGTGAAAATGGTTGAGCTGTGTACTTACGTGCACTCAGTATGTGTCTTTATGTTGTACTGCAATACAGAGTTGAGAATACAAATAATGCTGTAGTGAACATACTTACAGCTATTTCTTTGTAGACATCCCTCTTTGTGTTTCTTTTGACTAAATTCCTAGAAGTGGAATTTCTGAGTCAACGGTCTGAATGCTTTTATGGCTCCCAGTACATCTTACCAACTTGTCAGGGTCTGCTTTTATTCATCTTTGTCTCCCTGTGCCTAGCACCACATCACTGCCTAACAGATGTTTGGTGAATAAATGAATGAGTGAATAAATGAATAAATGAAGGCCTGCTTTCAGTTCCTTGCATGAATAAGAGCAGTTCCTGTTTGCTCTGCTCAGAACTCTCCCCGCCACCCCATCCTGTTTTTCATACCACTGACTCTCAGCTAAGAGCCTTTCTCTACCATGCTGTCCAAAGTAGTCCTCTTTTCTGATTTTCTCCCTTAGCTCTTCTTGTTTACGAATCCCAGTGTGCAATTATTATGTTTTATTTATTTGTGCAGTTGCTTGCTTATTGCCAGCCTCCCACTGGACTGTAAGTACCACAGAGATAGGAATAACATGCGTCTTGTCCACTGTTGTAATCCCAGCAGCTAGCACAGTGCCTAGCCTTGAGAAGGCATTTATATTAGTGAGGCAGTTTCAGTCACAAGGGACAGGCTCCTAACTTAGAGAAGCCTCAGGAGGAAAAAAAAAATTGACTCATGTAATTGAGAAGTTCAAGGGGTAGGTTCACTTCAGACATGGCTAGACCCATAGGTTCAAATAACATGAATAGTCAAATAGTGATAAGACTCTGTTTCTATCTCTTGCTACTATTTGACTTTCTTTTCAGACAGAGTCTTCCCTGAGATAGTAGCAAAAGGACAACTCACAACCCCAAATTTATATTGTTCACCATCTCAGAAGAAAAAGCAGCAACTTTTTGGATCAGGCTGAGTCTCGAGGATGCTCACTGATCCGGCTTAGGGCCATATGCCCATCACTGAGGCAAACACAGTGCGTATAGGAACAGTTATACATCCGGGCCTTGGTTCCTTGACTATCTCTGAGGGGGTAGACAGATAGGAGGGGAGGCTTTACCCCACCCACACCATAAGCACAGATGTGAACAGGTGCAAAGCCACTGAAGTTGACTCATTTGCCTAGATCCTAGCCCAACTTACCACTCTTATCAGCTGCAGGGACTCTGCTCTCACTGGGTGTACACAGCCGTTAGCCTAAGCCCAGGCAACTGAGAACTACAAGTAATTGAGCTATTTTCCAGTTAGGTCAGGCCAGCTGAAATTAAGTGTTTCCTTGAAACTTGATTGCCATTTTCAATCAGGCAGAATAGTGGCATTCCCTGAATGCCTTTGCCCTTTGCAATTTATTTGGAGTTTAAGTGGAGGTCTCTCTCTTGTAACAAACACAGGGGTGGAGTTCATATATGACGTTTCCCTCTTTCACAATCCTCACCCTAAACTGGGTCTTTTATACAGTTTTCTTGACCTGTTTAAACATTACCCACCTTCCGTTTTTTTCCACCTTCTTCTGCTTAAATCAGATCAACCAAAGTTGATCAAGCTACGTGACAAACAGGAATTTTCTCATTGGTATGCTGAGGTACCAGACGCATTAACTTACTGACAGCCTTGGTATTCACTGCCTTGCAGACTCATCACTTTAGACTTCCAATTTGGCTCCTTTTTCAGGATTTGTCCATGACCTTGAGTAAGTCATTTCCTTCTTGCTGGACCTTGGGAGCTCTAGCTGTAAAATAAAATAATTACTTTGTCTGCTGAACAAGATGATTTCTAAAGTGACCCCCTCCCCCCACCGCCAGCTCTCTGATACTAAAATTATCCCCCACCCCACTGCTGCTTAGCAATCTGGTGATGACAAGGTTACTATTAAGTGTGAGGTGGCTGCAGGACCAGCCACATGATTGTGAGTCTCCATACAAAATGACAGAGTGGGTCCCCAAAAATAGTTAAGAATTTTAAGATAGCAACAGCAGAGCATTAAGCCAAGTGTGGGGCCTTTCTGAGAGTGGGGGCCTCTGTGACTGCCTGGCTTGCGCTTTTGGGAAGCCAGCCCGGGTGCCTGACCTAGTCAGATAGGATTAACCAGCTGTGATCACATCCCTGCCCAGAATTCTGTATTATGTCTCCATTTCTTTTGCAGGGATAGCAAAATCAAACACCTATAAAATAAATGAGTGACATGGACTCTGGGTGGTTGGTGACAGAAAAAATGGAGAACAAATGTTCTACCTAAAAGGAGTAGTTAATACTGATCTTTGGCCAATTGTTACCATGGGAAAATTTAGGCTTACTATTGCCCAACTTTCTGATTTTTCAAGAGAAGTCAGGGTAAGGATTTTTTAAAAATAATAAATCTCTTGATTTTTTAAATGTTGCAAGATGTTGAGAAAAATTACTCAAAATTTGCAAATGAGGCAGAAGGATGACTGCAGTTTCTTTCAATGGCATCCAAGAGCAGTGATTCTCAAAATGTGCTCTCTAATCAACAGCAACAGTATCACCTGAGAACAAAGCATCTGCATATATATAAAATCACATATGTATGCATTTATATACATATATATATACTTAGACATGTGAACTGATAAAAACAATGATACAAGGGAGAGAGGGAGGAATTAGTATTATTTTGTTATTATAAAGTGCTCACTTACCTGTGACATGGTACAGTGTTATTTGAAAGTGGACTTGAATTAGCTATAAATGTGTATTGCAAACTCTAGGGCAACCACTAAAAAGGGTTTAAAAAAAAGTGTAACTGGTATGCTAAGAAAAGAGAGAAAATGTAATCAGATAAAATGTTCAAACAAAACCACAAAAGGCAGACAGAGTAGAACAAAGAACAAGGGCAACAAATAGAAAACAGTAACAGATAAAATAGATATTAATCCAACTATATCAATAATCACTTTGAATGTCAATCATCTAAATGTACCAATTGAAAAAGAGATTGTAATAGTGGATCAAAAAACAAGACCCAATTACATTTGTGCACAAGAAACCCACTCTAAATGTAAAGACATAATATGAGGGCTGCCCAGAAAAAATCCAGCCAAAAATGCCTCTATTTTTCTTATTACATGGCTGGATATTTTCCAGACAGCCCTCATGTAGATTAAAAGTAAATGGATGAAGAAAAATATACTATGCTAACACTATTCAAAAGAAAGCAGGAACATCTATCTTAATTCCTGACAGAGCAGACATCAAACCAAGAAAAGTCATCAAGGATATAGAAAGGCTTTACATAATGATAAAGGGATCAATATTTCCAAAAAGAACCAACAATCCTTAATGTGTCTGCATCTAACAACAGAGCATCAAACTATGTGATACAAAAACTGTCAGAATTTCAGAGAGAATAAGATGAATTCACTATTATAGTTGGAGACTTCAAGACCCCTCTATCATGAGTAGACAGATCTAGCAGGTAGAAAATCAGGGAGGATGTAGTTGAACTCAACACTATCAATCGGCTGGATATAACTGACATCTATAGACTACTTTATCAACAACAGCAGAATGCACATTCTCCCCAAGATTACATGGAATATTCACCACTATAGACCCACATTCAGAGCCATAGAAATCAGATCATGTTGGCTCTCAGACCACAGTGGAATTAACCAGAAATCAATAACAAAAAGATAAGTAAAATTTTTCAAAATACATGGAAATTAAACAAGACTTCTCAATAACACATGAGAGAAAGGAGAAATCTCAAGAGAAATAAAAAAATATTTTGAACTGAAATGAAAATGAAAATACAACTTATCAAATATGTGTGATGCAGCAAAAGCAGTGCTAAGAGGGAAATTCATAGCATTGAATGCATATATTTGAAAAGAAGAAACATTTAAAATCAATAATCTAAACTTCCGCCTTAGGAAACTAGAAAAATAAAAAGAA
This sequence comes from Lyroderma lyra, assembly GCA_004026885.1. Lineage (NCBI taxonomy): Eukaryota > Metazoa > Chordata > Mammalia > Chiroptera > Megadermatidae > Lyroderma > Lyroderma lyra. The sequence goes on from PVJL010000046.1 coordinate 568,998, forward strand.
CAAATTAAATCCAAAGTAAACTTTGGTATTTGAAATGGGACAATATCAAAGTAAACAATGGCATTATCCCATTTCAAATGGTATGTATGGTCAGCCTAGTCTCACTTGGCTAAATTCAAGGTGTCAGTAGGCTGACCATATGGGTACTATTTGAAACAGGACAGTACCATTTTTTTCTGTTTCATTTAAAATGGTATGTCTGATCAGCCTAATAGTAAAGGAATGCTATGAACAATTCTATGCCTACAAACATGACCTAGATGAAATAGACCAATTCCTTGAAAGATCTAATTTGCCAAAGTGACACAAGTAGAAATCAACATGCTGAATAGGCTTATATTCATTAAAAATTGAGTCAACAGTAATAATCTTCCAAAACAGAAAACATCGGGCCCAGATGGGTTCACTGTTGAATTCTTCCAAACATTTAAGGAAGAAATTTTATCAATTCTCTACAATCTGTTTCAAAGGATAGAAGCAGAAGAAATACTTCCACATTATATGAGGCAACATTACCCTACTACTAAAACCACGCAAAGACATTACGAGAAAAGAAAACTATAGGCCAAAATCTCTCATGAATATAGATGCAAAAATTCTCAACAAAGTATTATCAAATCAAATCCAACAATGTAGAAAAATAATTACATACCATGACCAAGTGGGATTTGTCCCAGTATGCAAGATTGGTTAAACATTAAAAAATTAATTAATGTAATCTGTCACATAATGAGGCTAAAAACAAAAAAATAACATGACCGTATAAATACATAGGTGCAGAAAAAGCATTTGACAACATCCAACACCCATTCATGATAAAATAAATAAATAAATAAATAAATAAAAACTTCCATTAAACTAGGAATATAGCAAGGTTGCAGAATACAACATTAATATTCAAAAGTCAATTACTTTCCTATATACCAGCAATGGACAAGTGGATTTGAAATTAAAAACACAATGTCTTTTACATTAGCACCCACAAAATGAAATACTTAGGTATAAATCTAGGTACAAAATCTTTATGAGGAAAATGACAAACCCCGATGAATGAAATCAAAGAAAGAGCTAAATAAATGGACAGATATTCCATGTTCATGGATAGGAAGACCTGACTATTGTCAAGATGTCAGTTCTTCCCAACTGACATCCCCATCAAAATCCCAGAAGTTATGTTGTGGATGTCAGCAAAGTGATTCTAAAGTTTACATGAAGAGGCAAAGACCCAGCATAGCCAACACAATATTGAAGAAGAACAAAGTTGGAGGACTGACACTACCTGACTTCAAGACTTACTGTAAAACTACAGTAATCCAGACAGTGCAGTACTGGCAAAAGAATAGACAAATTGATCAATGGAGCAGAATACAGTACCCAGAAATATACCCACATAAATACAGTCAACTGATCTTTGACAAAGAAGCAAAGGCAATACAATGGAGCAAAGATTGTCCTTTCCAAAATGAATCAACTGGATATCCACATTTAAAAAAATCTAGATAAAGACTTTCTATTCTGCACACAATTTAACTCAAAATTGATCACAGACCTAAATGTAAAATGCAAAACTATAAAACTCCTCAAAGATAATGTAGGAGAAAATCCTGGATGACCTTGGGTATGTGATGACTTTTTAGATTCAATATCAAAGGCACAATCTATGAAAGAAATAATTGGTAAGCTGAACTTAATTTAAATGAAAAACTTTTGCTCTGTGAAACAGTGTCAAGAGAATGAAAAGATAAGCCACAGACTGGGACAAAGTAGTTGCAAAAGACACATTTGATAAAGGACTGTTATTCAATATATACAAAAAACTCTTTAGACTCAACAATAAGAAAACAAAGAGCCTGATTAAAAAATGAGCCAAAAGACCTGAACAGACACCTCACCAAAGGAGACACACAGATGGCAAATAAAAACATGAAGAGATTGTCAACATCCTATTTTATTAGAAAATTGCAAATTAAAAATGAAATACTACTACATACCTGTTAGAATGTCTAAAATCCAAACAATACCAACTGCTGGCAACAATGCAGAGCAACAGAACTCACATTCATTACTGGTGGGAACGCAAAATGGGAGAGCCCTTTTGGGGGTAACATATACGTAACATATACAAGGGCTATCTGGCAAGTAACCAACCATGTAATATGAAAAATAGAGGCATTTATGGGTGGATTTTTCCCCAGACCGTCCTCATAATCATGCCCCTTGCTATGTACTCAAATGAATTGAAAACTTACGTCCACACAAAAGCCAGCACTTTATGTATATAGCAGCTATATTCATAATTGCCAATGCCTGGAAGCAACCAAGATCTGCAGGTAAACTGCAGCACATCAAAACAATGGGATATTATTCAGAGGTAAAAAGAAATAAGCTATCAAGCCATGAAAAGACATGGCAAAACCTTAAATACATAGTGCTAAGTGAAATAAGCCAATCTGAAAAGGCTACATACCATATGATTCCAATTATTTGACACTCTAGAAAAGGCAAAATTATGGAGACAGTAAAAAGATCAGTGGTTGGTAAGGGTTGGAAGGAGGGATGAATAGGCAGGGCACAGAGGACGTTCAGGGCAGCTAGTTGCTGAGAAAATGATCACAGTGTCAACGTTATTCTCATAGTAAGGGCCAACAAAGATAATTCTCCATGAGGACCTTGGAAGTTTGTGCTAAGCCAAAGTGAAATAACCATTATTAATCATTTAATTAATAATTTATTTGATTCAACATTTATTATGCCTTCCAAATGCTAGAAGGATGAGACAAGAACAAGGTCCGGCTCCTAGTCGTAGTGGGAGTGGGTAAGAAAAAGACAATTGTGGTATAACATGATCATTATCTTTGATGATAATGAAAGAATCAGTATATAACAGACTCTTGGTACATTACATGACTAAAAGCACAAGCTAAGCATTATGAATATACTCCTCACCCCCATACTTACCAGCAATAGAATGAAGATAATAAAAGCTAGCATTTACTGACTGCTTACTATGTGACAGGTGTCATGCTAAGCACCCATTTAAGGCTCACAAAAACCCTATGAATTATGTTAAACACACTCAAAGAGGCTTTGCTAGAAATAAGTGATGAAGCTTTATTCAAGGGTCTTGGAGTTTGTAAATGGGGAACGCAGCTAGGCGAAACCCCAGAAGTGTTCCAAAGAAGAAAGTAAAGTACGAGGTTATTACAGTAAATAGTGCATTCTTGAGAATGACCAGTCCTGCATTCTTAGCCCTAGAATTGGTCTAGGATGGTTATCAGTCAGATGTTAGGCAGTCAGGACAATGGGTGCCAGGATGTCTGGTCAGTCCTGGTGTCTGGAGAATGAATGTCAAGTGGTTGTATTCCTTGAGTCCTTCAGTGGGTAAGCAGGTGACCTGGATACGTGAGTCCTTCAGGGGGTAATTAGAAGATTACCTGGAGATCAGATGTATATCCAGGCATTGACGTAGGACTGGCAGGTTCAACAGATTTTAGTTTGCAGGCTAGTTAGAACAAGAATAGAGTCTTTCCTCATGCTTCAACTTTCATAATGTTAATCATTTGAGCAGCTTGCTTAAAATGACTTTATATATTTCTTATCGTTACTCTTTCCTCAGCTAGAAACTATCATTATGAGCATCTTTTATCGAGGGGGCAACAAAGTCACAGAAAAGTTTATTGACCCCTGATCACATACCTGGTTAAGGACAGCAAAGGGATTTAAACTCTGGCAGGATGGCGACCTCCTAACCATGATCGTGTATTATAGAGAACAGTGACCTGTGTCACCTGGACTCCTGAAGTTTGGAACTGGTTATTCTAACTCTGCCTCAGTTTCCTTAACATCAGAGAAGAGAGCATGTGTAAAGAGGAAGTATGCAAAACTCTCTGACATCAGGATAGGCCATTATTTCTTGTGTGTTTCTTTTCCGTATTTACCATTTACACACCCACCCTAATTGCTAAAGTCAAACATAAGTATTATGGAAAATGGAAGAGGCAACAAAAGACAAACAAACACCAGAGAAACCAAACCAAACCAAAACCTTCATCCATCCATAGTCTCACTGCTCAGAGGTAACCACTGTAAACATTTTAGCACATTTCCTTCTAGTCTTATATAAAAAAGTCTTTTATTTATATAACTGAGTTCATACCTAAATGTAATTTTGGACTCTGCTTTTTGTAACATCAGAGCACAACCTCTTTGTAATTGTTATTTTAAATGGCTGCATAATAATCTATCATGTGTATATTCTATAATTTATTAGCTGTTCTTTCACAATTCAATATTTAGGGTGTTTCCAATATTTTCACTATTATAAATAACACCACTATGAACATTTCTAGTCCATAAATCTTTGTGTGCATTGCAGATTATTTTTTTAGGATAGTTTCCCAGAAATGTAATTACTAGGTTAAATGTCATGAATATTTAAAAGATTATGTAGAGATTAGTATTCTTTACAAACAATAAATACATTCTTTACAAATAAATGGGAACACTTCCAGGGGGTCAAAAGTTGTATATATGTTTATTCCTGTGTATAAGTTTAAGAAGGGTGGATGAGAGACAGAAGTGGGAGCTTTCTCACTCTTTGGTCAGAGTGAGAACCACTGGACATTTTCTCTTGTGAGTTACTTCCCAACTTTTCAGGGGTATGTGCTGATTAAATATTGATCAGCTGAGTGCCAGCAAATGGAAGCGAATTTCAGGTATCAGAGTTTGCACGCGTATACGAGTAGATGGTCCATAGATTCAGTTAGACTTGGCACTTGAGCATTTTCTCTCGGGCACAGCACTTTCACCACTACCATTATCTCAACGGTTTCTCACAGCCCCTGTGTGAGATGAATTGGAGTCTCCATTTTCATTCCCAGGTCACTGGTCAGAAACGGAGGCCCAGAAAGAAGTGACTTACCTAAGCGGCTTGGAGAGAGCTGGGAGTAGGACTCTTTAGGGTCTCATGGCTCCAGGGCTAAAGCTCCTGTGATGGACTGCATTATGTCCCCCTACCCGGCTCATATGTTGGAACTCTAACCCCCAATGTGACTGTATTTGGAGATAAGGCCTGTAGGATCCCGAGGGTGTCTCTATAAGGAGATGGCCTGTGCAGTTAATCAGCCATTTTCGCAGAAACCAACAACAGAGATGTGATTATACCAGGGAGACACTGCCAGTTTGGACCACAGGGAACGGAGACAGGACAAAATAAAGAAAGGCTTTTGGATTTCTGGGTTTCTGCAGGATGGGACAATGGAGTAATTTGGCGGCAAACATGCTTTATCCTTCAAGAAAAGGCAAGAATGACCCTGAAGGTGATTCAGAGAGCCCAGGCTACCATCCCCACCATATGCCTAGAACATACAGGCCCAGAGGGCAAGACTATTTCTCTCGTGGTTTGGGGGTGGGGCCATGAGGATGACACTGCTGTCCCAGAGGGCCTGGAGGGCCAAGCGTCCACCAGAGGAGTGTACTAGAGCGGTAAGAGTTATTGGAATTTGACTTGCTAGGTTTTGGACATGCTCTGAACTTGTTACCCCCTTCTTTCTGGTTTCTCTTTTTGGAATGACAGTGTCTGTCCTATACCTCTATTGTGGAAGCATATATCTTGTCTAATTTCACAGGTTCACAGATGGAGAGGAATTTTGCCTCAGCATGAATCATACCTCAAGTGTCAGCCACATCTGATTAGATGATATTTAGATGAGGCACTGTACTAGGAGTTGATGCTGAAATGGGTTAAGACTTTTTGGGCTGTTGGGAAGGGGTGAGTGTATTTTGCATGCAAGAAGGAGATACATTTTGAGGGGCCAGAGGATGGAATGTAATAGACTGAATTGTGTCTGTCCCCCACCCCAAATTCGTATGTTGAAGCCCTGATCCCCGTGTGACTGCATTTGGAGACAGAGCCTTTAAAGACATCATTGACCTTGAGCAAATTACTTAGCCTCTCAGGTTTGGTTTTCTCATCTCTAAAACAGGATAATATTTGCACCTGCCCCCAGGAGATTGTTGAGCTAATTAAAAGAGATGATGTATGCAGAGTCCCTGGCACATATTAAAGGATAATAAAAGGTAAGCAGTTCTTTTCCTAGATTAATTAATTAAATAAGTTAATGGATGTCAAGTGCAGAGGACAGTGTCTGGCAGTAAGTGCTCTATCAGTCATCGCTGTTTTCCTATTCCAGCAGATAGTAAGCCCTCAGTAAGTGACAGTCTATTTTCAGGTCTCATCTCTCTCCATTTGCTTTCAAAGTCTTAAATCCTAACCATCCCAAACTCCAGTTTCCCCCAATACAGCCCATGGGCTTTCGCACTCTACTACGATTCTCTAGGTCATTTTTTCCTGCCTGGTGCTCCAATCCTTCTTTCTCCCCAGCTCGGACGTCTTCTCTGGGAATCCTCTCTTCACCCCACCCCACCCCTCCTCCCAGTCAGAAGGTATTGCTCCTTGATTTGTGTCTTGCTAAGGAAACAACTCCATTTAGCACTTAGTTCTTTGTGCCAGGAGGTTCAGTTAACCCTTTCGGAGCCTGCCTCCAAGCGTGGCGGTCTCTGAGGGAACGGTGCTCAGTGAGTAGCCTCTGAGTGTCACCCAACGCGTCCAGCACAGTGCGGGACGCAGGAAACTGGCCTCTGTGCAGATAGGGGTCCAGTTTAACGCCTGGAAGCCCGAGTCCAAGCCCCTCATCAGGCCGCACCCTCCGTGAGTGAATCCCTGCCCCTCAGCTGGTCCAGGTCACCCGGGCCAGCTTGGCTCCCCAGGGGTCCCTCCGGCTCCTCCCCTGGCGGTCCCTCCCGCCCCCTCCTTGCGGGCGCGTCCCCTCCTCCACCCTGTGGCGGAGCCCTGCGGAGCTGAGGGCGGAGCGTCGCCGCCGATGGCTGGGAGCTGGGCTGGGAGGCGCTGGGCGAGCAGTGGGTTCCAGACGCGTTGCCGCCTGGTCGGGAGGCTGGCATGGCTGTGTGCTAGGGAGCGCGGAGCGCACGAGTGGCCGCTGCCACCATGCCCGGGGGCGTGGGCGCCACCGGGCTGTGCCTGCTGGCGCTGGCCCTGCCGGCATGGACCAGAAGTAAGTGGCGGGGCGCGGGAGGGTCGGAGTGGGGATGGAGGCGGTGAGTTAGGTAGCCCGGGGATCTGGGGGCTGTGCCCCGCAACTGTGCGGGGTTGCGCCTCCGCCGCCCCCCATCCCGGGATCCCCGGCTTTGTTCCCACGTTGTGCGCCCTGGGAGGTGCTGGAGGTCCTGGGCGGGCAGAAAACAGCCGCCCCCTCTCTCTTTTTCCTCTGTTTTTCTGCTCTGGGCTTCCCTTTCCGCTGCTTTCCTGGTCTCTTTTTTCTCGCCAGTCTTTGTGTGTGTGTTCCTATAAATATATACTGATAAAATTGGAACCATACCATCGCTACAGCTTCGTGTCCTGCATCTTCTGCTTCACAAAATGAGCATTTCCCCACATCGTTAAATTCTCCGAAAACATGATTTTAATGACTGTAAATTCCATCAGATCGCGGAAGTATCATCTTTAAAAAGTTAAAAACATGACTTTCATACAAATATGGGATGAATGGGTTGCAAAGATTTGTTTAATTCATTAATGAGGCAGTGAATGGAATGGTAAGGCTGGTCAGAGCATTAGGGGACCAGGGGTGGCACAGGCATTGGAGAAAGAATGTGCTGGGCCAGATGCAAAAGTGGTCAGTGCGCCCTGGGGCCAAACACCAAAATCCTTACGTTCTATTCTATTCAGGTCATTCGCATCTCTACTACTGGACAGGAATCTACAGTTAACACATAGCAAAATGGAGTATAGTTTTCAAATTGTTAGGAAATAGCAAAGGTCAGACAAAAGTACATACCCTAGATAATCCAGTGATCTGCGAGATGGCCTGTTAAACAATTCCACAATGTACCACTGAAAGGGCATCCTGCTTGCACTTGGCCTCATTTCCAAGTTTTGAACAGTTTTTCTTGAGAGATCTGTGTTCTTCCATTACTGAGCCTGTAGCTTGCTTTCAGTATTTTTTGCATCAGAAAGATCATTTCATTCCTTTAAATATTCCATTAAATATCATATGATTCCTTTTCGTTGCAAAGAGTCTACACTCATCAGAGCCACTAGAGCAGGGAGTTTGCCTCTGGTGCTTCCATGAATATATGAGGGCTTTCCAGAAAGTATCCAGCCACGTAATACGAAAAATAGAGGCATTTATGGCTGGATTTTTTCCAGACAGCCTTACCCACCATAGTGCTTGGCACATAGTTAATTACTCAGAAAACATGTAATGAATAAATGAATGCATTGCTTTTGATTTTTATCAATATGATGAAACTAATGCAAGTCTAATGTGATTATTTTTTTAAGATATATTTTGATTGAAAATACATTATGTCAGTAATCTGAAAGTTAATCAGATTAATAACCCCATCCCTAACAGACCAACTAGGGCCATCTTTTCTAGCACTCATTATATTACTGATTGACGTGGTTAGTTTAGACAATAGATTTTGGAGTCCTCACTCCCATACCCAAGAGTCCTATGAATTTGGCCTAGTCTTACAGAGATGAATTTCTCTAGGTCTTGGGAAATGACCATTTTATTGATTGTCTACAACCTGTGTTTGAGGTCTCTACTACCTAGAACAAGTCTCTCCTCAAACGAGTTTCAATTTGCCTTTCTTGCAAAATAGGAATTCTGCTCCCTACCTCCCAGGGGTTGTCATGAGAATGAAGAAGGACAGGGTGGTAAGATTGATTTGGAAAGTAGGAAGTGATGGCCAGATACAGACTTGCCATTAGGAAGTTCAGGTTCTTGCAATGATGGCTTTGTGCACTGGGATGCAATTTCACGGTGCCTCTCCCAGCAGTGCTGTGACATAGACAGCCAGGAATTACTGTTACCATTTTGCAGAGAAATGAGAAAACTGAAGTGCAATGGGAAAATGCCCATGGGCTTGGCCTTCTGAATATGCCCAGAATCCAACCACTTCATTCCTCTCCACTGATATCATTCTGGTCTGAGCTTCCATCATCTCTCACCAGGCTGCTGCAAATCTCCAGCCTTGCCTTCCTGCTTCTCCTCTCATTCCTGACCCCCTCCCCCACCCCACCCCCCTCAGTCACCACTCTCAGGCTGGACTTTCAGTCTTCTAAAAACCGAATACAGATCATATTGCTCTGTGTTTAAACCCTCCAGTGGCTTCCAAGTGTATTTATAATAAAATCCATCCACTTTCCATGGCCTTTGTGGTATCAGACCCATGGCTGACTGTCTTGCTGACCATGTCTCTTACTAACTTCATTTGCTAGGCTCTACTTCCTCGACCTTCTGCCTCCTTAAACAGGCCAAGTCCACTTCTGCTCAGGCAGGCATCACACTTTCGATTCCTTTACCTTCTTCCACATCTTTGCATGGCTGCCCTTTTCTGGTCCCTCGGGTCTCAATTAAATGCCATCTTTGCTGACCATCCTGTCTAAAATAGGCATCCCCTCATTAGTGTTTCTTTATTCCACAACCCTGCTGTACTGTTGGGGAATATTTGTGTGTCTTCCATCTCCCGCCTCTTGCATAAACTTTGTGAGGAGTAGAGACCTTGTTAGCGCTGTTTCGCACAGTATTGCTAACACCTAGCAGAGTGCCTGACCTGTAGAAGATGCCGAGAGCCTGGAATCCAGCAGGCCTTCTTTCCATTTGGCAGTGCATGCCTGTCTTAGTCGGGGTGCAGAGATCTGGGGTTCCAGTGGTTGTGCATGCTGTATTGACAGGAGGAAGTGCGGAAGGCAGCCCACAGCTACAGCATGAAGTGATCATACCTGAGTGGAAGACTGCAGAAAGCCTCATGAGCGAGAAGGTAAGACCAAAGGCTCTGGCTTGCAGAGGCAGGAGCTGACAGCTCCACTCTGTGAAGCTGGGGCCACTTACTTGACTTTCCTCGAGATCCTGCCATCACCGTTAATTCTGTTTCTGGCCCACACTGCCCTCTCTGTGTGTCACTTTTGGAATCTCAAATGGGACTTTCTTGAATTGTGTGACAAACTTCTATGCTGCTAGTTGGGGAAATGAAAATTCACATTAATGCTGACACAAGCTAAGTGCAAATATGTGTCACAAAAGCCACCAACTCTCAATTGGAATTGATTAAATGTTGTCATTGTTATTTTTGCTCTGCATAATACAGGCTTTATTTTATTGATGAGATAATGTATTTGGAGAGAAAATGATAATCCAAACCAGTTTTTCAATAAGAGCCTGGGTAGGAACCTAGTCCTGGACATATCTTAAAATCCAATAGGCATCTTGGGACACCAGCAAAATGCACAGGATTTATCACGGGTGTTGGGAATAAGACAGAAAACAGTACCCTGCTCTTGCAGAGAGGATCTCGGCATCTCGGATAATCTTTGGGGTTTGGGTTTTCACAGCTCAAGAGAGACATGGAAGACCTAGAAAGAAAAGTGTGATGGTCGTGTGCTAAGTGGGGACCATCCACTTTCTGAACTTCAGTTTCCTCGTTTATAAAGTGGGCTTAGAGGGAATGAGAAGGAAAAGGGCTGGGGAGCCAGGGCAGAGAATGAGAGCCCTTTGGGCCAGTGATTCCTTGGGCAACATAGATTATAGCAGAGAGGAGAGGGCTGTGCGGGTAAAGATTTCAGACTCTGTGGCTTTTGACTCTAGAAAGGTTAAACAGTGAGGAAAATGCCTGGAATCCTTAATGTGATGGCTGGAATAATACAGACATGTCCAAAAATGCTCCAATTTGGATTTACCAAGGGGACTTAGCAAAAACGCTAGGACAAATGAAAGCAAGTAACATTTTATCCTAAAGACAGTAAATGAATGGAATTCATGTCATCCAAAAGTAAGAGAGGCTGAAAACAGCTTTAGGAAAAGCCTGGACAAATGAATGGATGGCCACCTAGGGCAGGTTATTTTTGAAAACTGAGATCTCAGATAGTCCAACCTGTCCATTATTGCCTAGAAATGGCTCCGATACTCTTTGTAGAGGCCTTTCTGTTGCTTCCAGATGTGGCATACCAAGCATCCTCAGGAAGGGCCTGAGAAACAAAGTCGAGCTCCAGATCCTGTCTTTGTTCCCAGCCATTGTCTGCCCAGCATCTGGGCCATTATAGTTTGTACGTCTAGTTAGCACAGTGCCTGGCACCACACATATTTGTTGAATGAACAAATGAATGAATGTCAGAGAGGGACTGAGAGGGTGAAGGGAGAGAGAGAGAGAAAGGGCTCTTATTCTCATTTACATAATTTATTCATCAAACATCAATTGAACACTCACTGTATACTAAATATTGTACTCGATCTTCATGGGGCTGCAATCTATAGGACAGATTTCCAATACCCTGTGGAGCTGAAGATCTATTCAGTGTAGCCCTAAAGTGAAAGGGATTTTGACCCTTCTGTGGGGGAGTATGAACAGTGGTCGGCTCCCTATGGGGGTGATGTTGCCCCTTCCTAGCAGAGTGGTGGAGTTACAAGAGAAAAGCTGAGTAGGGCTGGACAGGGACACCACGTAGATCCTTGCTGTGCTGTTTCATCGTTTTGCTTGAAATGCCCCCTGGAAACGAGGAAAATCATATTTTAACTATTAGTGTCTGAGCGTCTTCCAGACCCGAGAGAAATGTATTTCAATGTCCCACTTGAAAATAAACATCTGTACTCATGTTGCAGTTCATGTCTTTGGGGGAGAGGTGACAGTGCTTTGATCTGTGTCAACTTCCCTTTTTTGTGGGGGCTGTCACATGACCACCCTCCTCTTGGATAAGGGAATTGCTACAGCTCTGTTGTTGTGAGCTTTTTCTCAAACGTCCACTTGGGACGGTGTCCCTGAAGCCAACCCTGATTGGGCAGGGCCCTTGTTCGAGTAAAGTGACAAAGAACCAACAATTGAGTAGGTGTTGGCAGAGCTGCATTAGGGCATCAGAAACAGAAGTGAATCCCTTAATGAAAGTCATTGGGCAAATATCCACCCAGCTTCCTCTTCCCATGGTTTTGAAATGTTCCTTCTTAAGAGAAGTCAATAAGATAAATTAGAAAAAAAAAAAAAAAAAAGAACAGACAACAAACAAACAAGAACAGGGTTGCTCAAGCATCCGGATCGGAAAGTTCAGATCTCATCAGAGCCCTAGAGGTGCTCAGAGCAGCTTAGGAGAGGCAGCCCTCAGCCAGAGGTGGCAAAGCAGATACACCAAATACACCAAAACTAAGTCTTCAGGTCCACCTTGAAAGGGGCAGAAACTCCACGCTAGCAAGAGCTTCTGTGCACTGAAAGAGACTTCAAGAGTTTTATCAGTTCCTTAGTATCAATTTAGAAGGCACATATATAAAATTTCCCCCCTAAACTGATGCTGTTTTCAATAGGTTTAAATATGTAAATACCTTGTTTAAAATAAATAATTTTAATAAATAATGTTTTCCTTCAAAAAACATTTAACTGCCTTAAGTTGAATTCTGTCTTCTTTTGGACCTATAAAACCTCAGTTTGAAGTGCTCCTCATTGTCGCCTTTGAGATGATTGACGGTCTCCAAACTGAGAACCAGAACAAAATAACATAAAATAAGAACCCACTATAAAGAGGCTTTCCCTGGTATTTTAGATAATAGCCAACTTGTATCGGGGGCTTCCTATATGCCAGATAAATTTTTGCTTTCACGGTGTCACTTAATCTTTGCTATAGCACCATAAGGCTAACTGTTACTATCTCTGTTTTATCAATGAGAAAAATGAGCTGTGGGAGGCTCAGTAACATGCCCAGGTTCACATCACTGCAGTGTCAGAGTCAGCACTTGAATTCAGGTTTGACGACCCACAGAATTCACTTTTGAAGATGTTTTCTGGCATTTGCCTTTACCAGACCTGCGTGCAAGCACTTAACACCACGTTTCAGCTTGGAGTTTCTTTCCTTTGTCTTTTAGGAGAAGGCAGATGGAGGCGGGGGTGAGTGGGGGTGGGGGGGTGGGTCCTTCTGGGATTGAAGCTATTTTATGTTTGGGCTGCAAATGCAATTGACCCTTTCTTGTTGACTTCCTGTGGATCAATGTCAGAGCACTGTGCTAGATCCAGTGCCTGTCCCTGGGAGCCTCCACCCTGCTTTTAGAAACTGACATTCTTTTGTTGTTGCTTTTAGCATCCACTCAAAGCTGAGCTCAGGGTAATGGCTGAGGGACAAGAACTGATCCTGGACCTGCAGAAGAATGAGTAAGTGGACTTCTCCTTTGTCTAAAATGAAACAGTTCACTTCCATGTCAGTGCCGGATGCAGGTGCCACTGTTTTGGAAGGAAGCAGTTCATGAAGTGACCCAAGCTCTCAAGACCTGATTTCTTTGTGGGGAGCCTCTTGCAGAGACGGTGGTTCCACAGTCTCTGGACTTGCTGTGAAATTACTGGACTGCTTATTGCCTTCCTTGAATTTCCTCAGGCTGTATTTCCGGGGCTTGTTAGAGTTCAGTGTGTGTGTGTGTGAGTGTGTCCAGGGAGGGATGGACTGAAGGACCAGCAGCTGTCTTACTAGCTGCAATACAGGACATGGCAGGAAGTGGAGGAGATTAGAGGGAAACAGCAGGGAGGAGAAGCAAGGGGGGAGTGTTCTAGGATTCGGCGCCTCAAACCCTAGCTGCTCCATCCCTTCTGGGTCAGCTAAATCTGAGCTTCTGCCAATAAGGGCTCGGTCAGCCGTCTCCTGGCTTCCTCAGGCTGGTTCTTCCATCTTCCTAACCTCGTTCATCTTGGGTGACAGCCTGACTCAGAAATATTGCCACATTGATTTGTCATCAAGCACAGTTGTATCTTGATTTTATGTTGTCGAGCAGGTGCATAGACATAATGCATGACTCTGTCGGGTGCCTGTACTTGGGCCGTTCCCAGTCTGCTTAGCCCCTGGAGAGCTCTTCTTACTTGGCTGGGAGACCCCGAAGGCCTTTGCTACTTCCACACCAACGGTCCAACTTGATTCTGCAGAGCAGACCTTGCAGATAAGGTTTCATGGCTTGGAGAACTGCCCATCTCCTCTTGACAGTCTCTAGAGTCCCCTGGAAGCAGATGAGTAATCAAACACATCCCTGCCAAGATAAGAGATGGATGGGTACCTTCCCGTATCCAAAAGGGTGGGAATGGCTGCTAAGCTTGGGTGGAAAGCAAGAGTATAAATTATTCCAAAGTTGGGCCTTTGGACCCTTGCACAGGAGGGCGAGTGCAGTCGGAAGTGTAAGTGACTTCAGCATGTCCAGTGATGGGCCTTCACGCACATTTTTCCTCTGCCTCCAGAAAGATGGGCATCTCACACATTTTTGCTCCTTTTCTCCTGAGACTCAAACCAGCCCAAGGATGTGTTCCTTTTGTCCCATTTCCCTGAAGCAGACGTGGCTGACTGTGTCCCCCGAGCCTGCCTGGGACTTCTTGCATTGTCTTCCTCTTGCCCTGCAGGAAAAGGCTGTTTGCACGTCTGTACTTGACGGTCTGTCTCAGGGGTCATCTTTAGTTTCTCATGGCCCCACCCCTGTAGCTCTAGTCTAAATGTTCCTCATTGCCACCTCTGTCTAATCTGTTCTATTCTGCCCCTAAATGGGGTATTTGAACCTCCAGCTTCCTCTGGAGCCCTCGAGGTGGGGTTGCAGATCCTTAGGAGTTGGATTGGCCAAGCAGGGATCCTCCCCTCCTGTTTTAGAACCTCTTCATGAGGTCATAGGAAGTTAGAGTGGGAAGACACCTTAGAAAACCCTGAATGCAACTGACTTATGCGTGGATGTGGAAACTTCGACTCAGAGAGGGATAGGTACTTGTCTAAGGTCACACAGCAGATAAATGAGAGAGGTGAGATTAGGACCATCTGTGTTCTTGGTGTAGTTCTGGAGTCAAGGAGAATGTGGATTTGCTTGTATCATCTGCTGCTCTGAGCAGCTCTCTGGCTTCCCAGTGAGCAGTGGGGGCTGGATGTAGTTCCTGGCCTCCTTGAGTTGGCAGGAGGCAGGAGCCTTGACAAAAATGGAAACAGCAGCACCAAGCACTATGACCTCATCAGGTATCCCTGGGGGACAGCTTCCTGCTATTTTCGTCTAAATTGGGCTTTTTGTTTTTGAACATGTGTTAGCAAGCGGAACTCCAACTGCACACGACTTCCTAGTGTGTTTATTTCCCAAAGCCTTCTCCTTCATGGTGCGTGCGAGTCCGGATGCAAAAAAAAAAAAAAGGGGAAAGAGAAAAAGAAACTTGGAGGAGGGGTAGAGGTGGGTGGAGATAAGCCTTTTCTGATTTTTCAAATCTCTGTGTTCAAGTTTTTATAATCCTATGATATTTGAGAGGAAACTAGGCTCTGTGCTAAGTGACACCTCAGGCTCTGGTTCTTAAGTTCCTTGATTGATTGATCCATCCTTTTTCATCTCCTGGGCGTCTACAGCATTCCAGGCACCAGTGTCCGGGCTGGGGGTAGAGCTGTGAGTAAGACAGCTCTGCCTTTGTAGAGTGCATATTTTAGTGGTGGGAATGGTAAACAAAAAAGGGACTGTGTAGTATGTCTGTCTGGTGACAAGCACTATGGAGGAGACAAAGGCACGGGGCTCAGGAGAGCAGGGTCAGGGAGGGCGGTGCTGTTCTGGAATGATGGGCAGAGAAGGCCTCGGTGATGATTTGAGTTGAGACCTGAAGGAGGTGAGAAAGTGAGCCATGTGGACGACCAGGAGATGGCAGTTCCAAGGAGAAGGAACAGCCAAGTTCAAAGGCCCTCATAGATTAGGAAGGTTTCTACTTCCCCTCCTGCATTTCTCCTTATACACTGGATTTCTAGGCCCCCAAGGAGCTGTGGGCTTCTGGGACTCTGAAAGGAAAGAAAGGACATTTCTAATTTCTTTTTCATCATTCTGAGGTGTCTGACCTTCTCCCATCAAATCAGAGCACGCGTGCTAATGCATGGCCCAAAATAGCAGTGAGCAGGCCTTTAATGGAATTCACACATGAAGAGATTGCCAAGAATGGTGAGGATGGAGGAGCATGGGGGATGGGCCAGAAGCAAGAGGCCTTCAGCTTAGGCAGCAGGTACCCCGAGGTGCCTTACTTAGTTCAGTAGCACGGCAGCCAACAGCCTGTTTCTGCTGGGAAGCATCTCAGAATAAACGGATGACATTCCCATGGTAATCACATACCCTTTTCTCTACTGAGTGCACTTGCCTCTTAGAGATAATCTGCACATGGCTTTTATGTCAGATTTTCTGGGTTCAGATTCTAGCGCTCCCACATATTAGCTGGATGTCTTCTTTAGGCCTCAGTTTCCCTGTTCTGGGGTATTATGATAGTCCCACACTGTAGAGCCATGGGGAAGAAGAAATGAGATGATGCATGTCCAGGGCCCAGCATAGAGCCTGGCTTGTATTCCATACTCAATAAATGGCAGCTACTGTTACTTCTTGCTTGTGGTTTTTTAATTGGGAAAGCAATACCTCCCTGCTCGTTGTAAAACATGTAGCAAAGCCAAAGTCTAATACTCGTGGCACAATCGCAAAGCAGTGCACACACACAGGCTGCTAATTTTGCTGGGGAGAGAGGAGCAGAAATGAGATTATACTATGCATATTGCTCCACTTTTGTTTTTCCAGACTCAGCTGTATATCATTAAGGTAGTAGCACTCTGCTGTAATAAACTATATATTATAATGTTTTACATTTACTCATGCATACACGCATAATTTGCAAATGTTGGTGTATAGCTGTTGTTAAGAAAACCTTACTTGTGGTTGGGGCAGTGTGGTACCGTGTGGAGATTACCGAGCTCAGAGACAGACTTGTGGAATTGGTCAAAAAGCCACTTGGCCCAATTGGACCTTAGGAACTTCTCCTGCATTTCCTTTTTAAAGCATCCCGTGTAAGTGGAGAATGGAAACAGAGTCCCTACTTCAGGGCGTTTGCTCTCTAATTGTGGCGACATCTTGGAAATGGGGATAAATGCAAATAGTCCCAAAACCATAGACCTCGAAGTTGAGGATAAACCACTAGCACAGGACCCACAGTTTAGGCAACATAAACATGAGAAGGGAAATTACAGAGAGGAAATTATGGGCTGCTATTTCACCCCACAATTTTGAGGCATACATCCATGGTGTTTTTTTCTCCATGTAATTTCCCCCGTGCTCTGAGGGACTGCCTCATCAACCCAGAAATCATATTGGACAAGAACTTGTTTGCTGACATCAAATGGAACCTTCCTGAGCTGTAGGAGGCCTCTGGGGAGATGCCTGCCTCCAGGGACACAGAGGCCCTGGTTCTCCTCCCTTCTTTCTCCCCTTTTTCCTAGGAGCAGCGACACTGAGCTATTGAACCAGTTTGCGTGATACTCATTGGGCTGCATTTCTAGAGGGCAAGATCACTACATTGCAAGGTCACCTTCAAAAGCAAATGAATAGCTCTACTAGTGGGCACTGTGCCCAGAGGACCTTCGGCCATACGCTCCTCTCTGCTAGTCTCTGAAGCACGTTCTGGAACTCCTCGTCTCTTTACTATACTCTCCTTCCTTGAGTCCGAATGATAAGATTTAGGTTTTGGCTTGGAAAAAGGACAGATGTCCTATGGTCTCACCCCTTTCAGTGTACTCCTGCCCTGGCTAAAGAGAGATTCAGTTTGCAACAAGCCAAGCAAATAAAACTGGGTATTTAGCTCCTTTTGTGTGTATATCTACCTCCAGACCTCATGAGAAACAGTCATTGTCAAGGCAGAATTTGGCCTTTTAAAGGTTCACTGATTCTGGTCCCCACCCTTACTTCTGACTTTAATCTCTCTTCACATCTCTGTTGTTTTTATCCACCCCTCAGAGATGCCGGAGGGAAGGAGACGGCTTTTGTTGGCCTGGGAATTAAGCTACAACCTGGAAAATTCACAGCCATTCACTCTGTTGGAGTGCTTTTAGTTCACTGATTTTCTCCTTTTCCCCTCAGCCCTATTTGAGTTGTATAGCCCTGGAGGACCCCAGAAGGGAAGAACTAGCAGGCAGGAAAGGCGATTTCCCGGCCTAGACAGGAGGGAGTAGTTACCACCTCTCGCCGCCGCTCTCCGCTGGCCAGAAGGCCTGGTGGAAATATGTGGCTGCTCCACAGCAGAGCCCTGTCTCCCGCCCAGGCCTGGAGCGCGCCCCACCCCCACCTCCCCAGCTCCTGCTTACGTCAGGACTACACTTTAACATCTTATCTAGGAAAAAGCACAACTCTCTGTCCCTCTCGTGTCAGGAGCTTCATTTGTTGTTGGCAAGATTCAATGTCCTGGATCAAAGACAAGCTTAAGGAAGGCTTTAAGACGATATCCCGATGCTTTTTTGGAAACCATGCTTCACCGAGTTGCATTTAAATGAGTCACAGACATATGGATTACATTTCACTTAAAATACACATGGCTTAAGAAATTAGAGGATATCATTCTTTAACCAAGTACTTGGCAGATCTAAAGTATTCAAAAATGTTTTTGCAAACTCGGCACGCAGCTGGGCTCCCCATTCCCCACAGCTGAGATTGTATAACCCAAGGAGACTGGCGCGGAGGAAACGGTTGGATGGATGGGTGGGTGGGGACACCAGAATTGGATGAGAGCTGCCTGTGAGTGTTTGACATTTTTTTCAAACTTTTTTTTTTTTTTGAAGCATCAGGAACTGCATTAATAACCCTGCTGCGTTGACCGTGAGGCAGCGAGGGCATGAGTGATTTTAAATTCCAAGTGTTCTGCTCAGTGGGCACCTGGCCCCCCAGAGACCTCCTGGTCCTGTATGAGGTGGGATTTCCATGGGTAGCTTTGAGGCTAATTTCATTTACAGTTCTCATGATGTCCAGAAACCCTGGAGTTGCAGACCAAATGGATTGCCAGCCACTCTGATGAGATCTTTGTATGAGCCAAATTCTCAGCCCTACCCGCTGCTTAAGCAGAATCACCATTATTCCTAAATCATTGGAAACATGAAATTGCTGGCTTAGGGTCCAATTGCATAAACTCAGGCTTAGTAATTAAGAGTGGGAATCTGAGAGGATACAGCTACCGGAAGAGAGGATCATGGAGCATCCAGCATTGAAATGACCTAGGTGTGTCGAGTCTGAAGACCGTGAGCACAGAGGCCCGAAACACCACAATCCATAGAGCAGAACAGGTGTCGACTTTGGTACCAGAAAGACCCAGGTTCGGTTCTATGCACCGGCGCTTTCTGATAACAAGGACTCTGAATGTTATTGCTTCATCTGTGCTCCTTGGTGAGTGTTTACTGAGAGCCAGTCACTGTGCAAAGACACTTCACATACTGTCTTACTTAATCCTCATAGCAGCCCTTCGAAGGCAATATTACTGTTACTCACATTCTATAAATGAGCAAAGTTAACTGTGAGGACTTCAAGTAATTTACCCAATGTCAGGCAGAACCAAAAGTTAAACTCAGGTCTGCCTGCCTCTAACTGCAGCCTACTGCCTGTTTAGAACACAGACAACACTACCTTCATTACAGGATGGAATGGGCTGAAGCGTGCCTTCCCCCTCCTACTGCCTCAAGATATCCATCCACATTCTAATCCCTGGAATGTGAGGCTGTACTACCTTATACGGCCAAAGAGTCTTTGTGAGTGTGAGTAAGTTTCAGATTTTGTGAAGGAGAGATTACCCTGGATTATCTGGACCGAACTCTAAATGCAATCGTAAGTGTATTTGTAAGAGGGAGGCAGAGAGAGATTTGCTCCTAGAGGGAAGAGAAGGTGGTGTGACCTCAGAGGCAGCGATTGGACTAATAAAGCCCCAAGTCAGGGGATTCAGGGAGCCACCAGAAGCCACCAGAAGCTGGAAGAGGCAAGGGATGGAATCTCCCACCGGGAGGGCAGCCTTGCTAACACCTTTTTTTTTGTCTCAGTGATTCCAATTTCATTCTTCTGGCCTCTAGAACTGAGAGAGAATAACTTTATTGCTTTAAGCCACCAGGTTTGTGGTAATTTGTTACACAGCAGCCACAGGAAACGAACGTACAGGGTGTGTGAGGTTTAGAGATAATGTGTTATGATGTGCTTCGTACAGTGGCTGGCACATAACAATGAGGTTTGCAAAAGATGCTAAGTCTAATTAATAGTAAAGTCAAGGACAAATGTTTTCTACAATGTCTTGGTGGTGGTGCAAAGCATTGGATATGGCCCCTGTGACTGTCTTCACGTATGAAAGTGAGAAGAGAAAAACACCAAGGAGTGTGCATGGCTATCATTTTATCAGCATTTCCTAAGTTCCAGGCCACGTCCTCTGATGCTCTCCGTCTGCCTGCATTCTGGCTGAGGAATGATGATCAGATATTAATAACGATGTCAATAGTCATGGTAATAGCTCCAATGTGAGAGATGCCTCTCTAGCAGACTGCTCTGCAGTCTCTACGTGGGTCATCTAACTGAATTGTCACAACAGCCCTGTGAAGTGTAGGTACATGTATTAGCCCTGCTTGGCCGATGGGGACCCTGAGGCATGGAGTCGTGTAACTCTCTCAGGGTTACCTGAGTGGGAAGGACAGAGCTCAGCTCTTAGCCGTGGCCTTCCATCACCTCTGGGATGCCCTGTCCTTGGTCGGTATGCTCTTCAATTAGCGCTGGTGTTCCTTCTCCATTGTTCTACCCTCCCTCTTTTCTTCCTTTCTTCTGTGCAAAGACACTTCACACACCACCTTATGTAATCCTCATGGCAGGCCCTGGTTTAGAGTTTGGATTTCAGTGTCCTGCCATGGTTAGATCCAGGCAGGCTGGATTCACAGCCTGGCCCCTTGCACCCACTGGCGACAGACACTTTGGCAAGTCACTTCTACCTTTGCGAGTCTCAGTTTCCTGATAACGGTGGCCACCTTGTCAGATGTCGTGTGAGTTTGATAACATAGTGTCCTTGAAGGCCTTACTCCACGCCTGGTGCACTGTGAGAGTCACTACTCTTTGTACTTTGTAGGGTCAGAAAAACACTGAAGAATGAAGTCAGAGGGAATTCCCCTGAGCTGGTTTCCAAATGTAATTAGGAAGACTCGACCTTAAAACCTCTTGCCCCAGGGAGGAAACTCGCTTCTGCTCTCTAGCCGTGCCCAGTGTGACCTCACTGTATCTCAGGAGTACAGCTTTGCAGGGCTCTCGGCTCTGCCAAACTGTACCTCCGTCCTGCGCCTGCAGAGCCAGTGCCCGGCCCTTCCCTTGGCAGGGCCCTGAGCTGTCCGATAAGGAGGTCAGGATTTGTTCCCCGGTTCCGGCTCACCCCACTTCCAAGGACCTCGCAGCCCGGGCTGCCTGTGCAGCCAGGAAGGATGTCCACGGCTTTCTTTTGTCTCAAGCTTATTTCTCCTGGCTGCCCTTCAGCAGGCACACAGGGGGAAATGAATGAGAGGAAGCTGTCCGCTGCCCTGTTGGCCTCGATGGACCCTCGTCAGAGCGAGGGGAAGCTGTGCACGGGAGGAGGTGGGGAGCTGATTCCCGGGTTGGAGGATTCCTTTCCCATCAGACTGCTCACCTGAGATGAGCACACTCACGCAGTGAGTGAGCATTTGCCAGGAATATACTATCTCACGTAGATTTTTAAAAACCTGACGTCTGTTTACCAAAATGGGGTCACAGGGTATACTCAGTTTTAGAACCCTCCCCTTTTTTTTAACTTGGAAGTAGAGCATGGGCAACCCCGAATCACTATCAAAAAAATTTTCACCAGACCTTTGGCAGCGTTTGGAAACTTGGATACTAAAATTCTAGGGGGAAAAGAATTACACAAATAATAGAAAATTAAAATAAATGAGATCCTACTTATACACTATACTGCCATTTGCTTTGTCATTATTTGTCTTCAATATCTTCATACATGAGCACATTTATAGACCTATTTTGTTTTTTTTTAATGGTGACATAGGATTTCACTGAATGGGTAGACCAGAATTCATTCATCTTTCTACTAATGGGCAGTTAGGTTTCCAGTTTCTTGCTGCTACAATAGGTGGTCTTTTGTGGCTGGCTTCTTTTACTCAGTGTAGGTTTGTGAGCCTCATCCATGTTGAATAGCTTGTGTCAGAACTTTACTCTTTGTTGCTACAGTGATCCATTGTGTGGATCTACCACATTGTGTTTACCATCCATCAGTTCATGAGTGTCCAGCCTTTTAGCCGGAGCTGACTTGTCTCCATTGTACAAGGTTGATTTCCGCCAGTGTTGGTCGAGCGTGTAGGTGTAAAGCCCCGTGTCAGGTGC
The DNA here is from genome assembly GCA_004026885.1 of Lyroderma lyra. Classification (NCBI taxonomy): domain Eukaryota; kingdom Metazoa; phylum Chordata; class Mammalia; order Chiroptera; family Megadermatidae; genus Lyroderma; species Lyroderma lyra. The sequence goes on from PVJL010000046.1 coordinate 591,200, forward strand.
TGTAGGGAGTAGATGCCTGTCCTTGCCATCTGGCAGGAAGACATCCAACAGCAAAATCCAAGGCCAATCAGAAACTTATGTAATCGAGTGGAAAGTACAGCGCTGAGAAGCGGGAACGAAGAGGGAAATTCTGACTGGGAGACCGAGACAGCTTCCCTTCGGAGCTCTGCTCGGACCCCTGGCAGGACCACGGAGGGGGCGCTTTGGATGAGGAGGGGAGGAGAGAGTGGAAGAATGAGGAAGGATTTCAGACTGAGAAATTAATACATAAATATTTGGTCTGGATCTAGGGGAACCAAAGCTGTAGTGCTAACAATCTCTTAGGAATCCAGTATCCTGAGCAGACAAATCATTTTCATTCAGAAGAGTGGTATGTAGGGAGTGGGGAAGGGGGTTCCGCGCCCCAAATGAGCCACCCAAGGATTCGAGTGGCTTAGAGCGAGCTTAGAGCGAGGGGCTGAGCGCGCAGAGGTGACTTCTTCGCAGCTTGGGGAGGCGGGCGTCTCCTGAGAAGCAGGGCGTGGTGGGCAGGATGTGGATGGATATGGATGCTCCTGCCTTTGGGCTTGGGAGGTGCGCTGGAAGCCCCACCTTCCAGGACGCTTATTTTTTCCCCTGTCTTCCAGGATGTGCTTAACCTCTTCATCCAGATGCCAAACGTTGGAGAATGTTTCTACTCTCCAACCTTTGTGCTGTGGCAATGGGACATGACTGTTCCTGGGGAAAATGTACTGAGGCTTCCGGGCTGCTTCTGTCCTGAGAATGGAGCCGCATTTACATTCGCCCAGGAAATAGTTTGATTTGAAGAAAGTAAACTTACTTGTTCTCTACTTAGAACTCAGTGCCCTGCACAGACCTTTTTGGATGACACCTTGAATACTAAAGGAATAGGCTTTGGGGCACCCTGGGGCAAGTGGCAGGTCTTTCTCAAACCCAACTGGGGCCGGTATTGGGCCAGGGAATCCCTGGCTTTTCTGAAGAGAATCTCTAATGCACTGGGCTTGAGCCCTGGAACTCATTGGGAATTCTTTACTCCCTGTCTTTCTTTTATTTTCTTCCTTCATGCAACAAATATTGTGAGTGCCCTGGGTGTTCCTGGGAGAGCAATGGCAAACAAAACATGGTCTCAGCCATCCTGGGGCTTAGAGCCTCATGGAGGAGACAGAGAAGTCAACCATGCTGGACACGGCGTGCGTGCTGTGATGGAGGAAGTGAAGGTACCGTGGGAGCATGGGGGAGGGGAACCTGTCCTGGGTGGGCCGTCAGAGATGACTTCTAGGAGGAAGTGAAGTTACATAGAGCGGTGGTAGAGGGGGTGGTGGCTTATATAAGGGGAAATAGGTTCTAAGCAGCAGGAACAAAGGCAAGAGTAACATTTGAAGATGAAAAGAAGCTCTTTATGGTTAGAGCAGAGAGCTAGAGGGAGGAAGGAAATGATGAAAGAGGTTGGCCACGTAGGCAGGGTGGGTCCTTTGAAGGGCCTTGTAGGTTCCTTAAAGTGTATGGGTGTTTATCTTGAGAGCAATAGGAAACTAATGAAAAACTATATATATAAATTTTCTAAACATTTTATTTTTTGTCCCTTAAAAAATTACTTATTTTTTTCAGTTACAGTTGACATTCCATGTATTATTTCATATTAGTTTCAGGTGTACAGCATAGTGGTTAAACATTTGTGTCCTTTATGTGATTTCCCCCTGATTAGCCTACAGTACTCACCTGGCACTGTGCATAGTTGCTGCAACGTTATGGACTGTATTCTCTGTGCTACATTGCACATCCCCGTGACTGTTTTGTAACTGCCAGTTTGTATTTCCTAATCCCCTCATCCTTTTCACCCGGTCCTCACAACCTCCCTCCCATCTGGCAACAGACTTACAGATACAGAGAATAAACTGATGATGAATATTTTAAGGACGACTTCCAGCGAAGTGTAGAGGGTGGATTCGAAGGGGCAAGACTAAGATAGTAATGTGGCCCATTCAGAAGCTTTGTCGTAGTCGCAGAGAGAAATGACAGTGATCTAATTTAGGGGACAGCTAGCTGCTGTGGAGAGAAGGGAATGGATTCCAAAGGTATTTACAGGGTGGAGTCACGGAGACTGGAAGAGGGATTGAGTATGGGCTGAGGAAGAGGATGGATTCGAGGGCCAGTCTGAGGTTCCTGCTTGAGGAGCCAGTCCCTGGGTTTATCCTTAGCTTGTGGTGGGACCTCGGAGAAGCTTCTCTCCTCAGATCTTTAGTTGTCTCATTAGATGAAGGTACTAATCCCCAGTCACCAACTTTGCAGGATGTGGTGGGGATCCACTGACAAAATCTATGTGAAAAGTAGCCTCTGGTGCTCTTTCCATGACCCTAGAAGGAAAGTGTGTCCCAACTAGTCATTCCTCCTTATCTACAATTCAGAGCATCTGCTCTCCCAGAAACTGGTGGGATCTCTCTCTGCCCATTCCAGCAGCTGAGGCCTCACTGGGGGCCTCTCTGAGGGTTCTCAAACTGACTTTTGTTGAAAACAATGATATCATTGAGTGGGTGGAGCTGGGCCAGGCTTTTCTCAACCAGTCTAAGGAGAAATGGAGTCTTTATGACTTCTGTACTTATGGCTCTTTTCCAGTCCCTTCCATAGCTCCCATGTGCCCCACTGCCCCCTTTTCTTCCTCCTTTCCCCCCGAGGTTATGGGTTTGCAGAAAACTGGCAGCCTCCACATTTGCTCTTCTTGCATCAGTCTCCCTGGAGAGAGGTCCAGATGGACCGGGGGCTATAATGGCTGCATTATTTCAGGCGTGGTTTCTTTTTCCAGCCCTCCCTCCCCGAGTTTCCTTTCTGGGGAAAAGAAGGGGAAGTCATGGAAAGGGAGTCCTTTGAAGGGAGACTGGAGTGCTAGAGAAAGAGGTGATTCTAAGTGTTGGGAAAGATGTCAGGCTCCTCGTATTCTAGACGCTTTTTATCTCTTGACTTCTTGATGTTAGTTTCAGGGTTTGGGTAAGAAGATAAATGTTAAACCTGCCTTTCGGTTACGTGGTGATAGGAGTATGGCTGTGGAAAAGAAGCTCAGCACTCTTGAGTGCCTGATCCGTAGGGCGCCCTTCCCCGCTGTCCTCAGCGTGCACCCCTGCTCCGTAGCTGGTTAGGCAGCTTGTTAGGGGAATTTGGAAGCTGGTTGCAGCACCAGTTTGCGGCAATTCTAGGAAGGAAGGAAGATGGGCTATGAAACAATGACTTGGCTTCTAGGAACCAGGTAGTGAGACCTACTTTCTATGTGGCCTGCTACAGGGCAAGTGACCTTGTATGGGAGGAAAAAAGAATTCTCCCTCTGCCTGTGCAAGTTCTCGGCTGTGAACTCTGTAACAAAAGACAGTTTAACGAGAGAAAAACAGAAGTTTATTAGCATGTATACATAAGAATAACTCAGGGAAAAACGAGTGATTCACTTAGAATTCAGGCTTCTAATAGCATCTCCAACTAAGAATAGTAGGTTTGTAGAGAAATGACAGGACAGAGGAAGGAGGTGTTTTGCCTCCAAAGGTGGTAAGCTGTGGGTAAGTATATGAGAAACTAATTGTAGATAAAGACTAGGTAGTGAACTTTCTTGCACAGATTCCTTCTCCATGCTGATAGGGTCCATAGTTGTCTTTGGTGATTAACTTTTGTCCTTGGTAGAAGGCGAGGCGAGATGCCTTTGAAAATGTATGGCCTGCTTTTAGGCAAATAGTGGGAGGGCAAGGAGCTTTCCTTGCAGGATGTGCTTCTCCGTTGTGTTCAGCTGAAAATAACCCTTATGCTGAAGTGATATATGTGGGGTGGCATAGTCTGCCCCTGTCAGTCTCCTCTAACGTTCATGATACTGTGAGAGGTACATTTGCCAGCTAGAAGGCAGGAAAACGGCTTGCCTTGTTCACCTCTCCTAGCATGGTGCTTGGCACATGATTGGCCTCCATAAATATTTGTGGGATGAATTGAGAGGGCCTGCAAATGCAGAGCCGGAGGCTCAGAAGAGGTACTGCGGCTTGGCCATGGCCCCAGAGCAAATGCATGATGAATTTAAGCCAGAAGGAACTTGGTCTTCCTGATGCCATGTGCCCCGTAGTTTGTACCGTATTCTGCTACTTAATAAGTAGTTATTGGTGGGATTATACCAACATCCTTCCTCTCTGCCCTCTGGGAGGGTCTGGATGGCCTGATGCTTGGATCATCTACCGCTGACATTTAACTTACTTCAGTTTATTTAGACTGATGGGTTTAGAAGCAAAATGTAATGGTGTGATATTGTGAAAGTTGCTTTTGCTCTCTTTCAAATTCTTCATCTGTAAAGATTCTTTTGTTGCAGTGAACTGCAATTTATGCACTAACTCCTTCCTCCCAGTAAAAACCTTCATGAAAAGAATATAGGACAACACATTGCATGAGGGTAAAGCTGAAAGACAGGCTTGTAAAGGACAAGATACAGCAATTCATAGTCTCTTCAAGTGCCCCCACTGACTCGGCTCCAGCCATTTTCACCAGGTGTCACTCATCTTGAAATTCAGGTCATGTGACCTGATTGTCCTGCCTTGTCATGACTGACTCTGGGTGCTCTCAGTCAGCATGCAGCGAGGCGGAAACTGTGTCTCTAAATGCAGACTGGGGATACTCTTATCCCAAGGTGGTGTGGACGCTGGAGGCCCGGACAGCAGGTGTCCACCATGAAGTAGGAGGGCTTTCCAAGCTCTGACTTTCTTGACTTGTGCTTTGGCCATGATTGGTGCTTTAGGATGCAAAGAAACATTGAGTAGGATTTATCAGGGTTACTGGGATATTTAAGTAGAGCCGAAAAGGGACCAGACACTTGCATTTAGCGGGGGTTGCTATTTGTTTGCTTTCTTCAGGGGATGGTCCACCTATTCCCCTCTTTCTAAGCTTGTTCTGAAGGTCCTGTGATCTTAGAGGTTCATTTTCTTCACTCCCTCTGTCTTATCCACAAAATTTATCTCTGCAGTGTGGCCAGGTACCTGTTGCATTGACCCTTCCCTTCTGGTTAGTCTGATAAACAAACATTGTGGTTATTTACCAAGACCTGGTTGCTAGGAAGGCTGCTGTCAGGTAGTGTTTTCGCTTTTTCATCTTTCTCAGAAATAGTGAAGATGGCACCCCATTTTCTTTCACTGTTCTTATCTAATTCCAGTAAATACCCATAATAAGCTGTCCAGGACACTGCAGAACAGATCTGTAAACTCTTCTTGGGTGAGCCATTGTAAGGGCCTCCCAAGTCCCAGCCGGTTACGCTCCCTGATCCCCAGAAGTCGGCCCTTTATGCACAGAGAGGTTGCTCATCGATGTGGAGGCAGCCAAGAGGGAGGCATGAAGAGGATTAAATAAAGAGCCTGCAGACCAAAGGCATAAACAGTGCTTATCTAAACATCCTTTGGTATTTAACACAAAAGCAAAATACTGGACCAGGAGCTGGTGGGAAGGGTACTAGGTCTTGGGGGGAAACTGGGAGAAGATGTAATGGGCAGTGGTTGGTGAAAAGGAGTGTTGACTTAATGCATTGTTTGGAGATTTCCTTAATAGAAGGTTTAAACACACACACACACACACACACACACACACACACACACGCACCCCAAGTAGCTTTGGCTCTTGGCCAGGCTTGTGGATGGCGCCATCTTGCTTTACGCGTTGCTTCCGGAGCTGGGCCTCCAGCAGCGAAGATGCTTGCTCACGTGAGTCCTCACGCGAGTCCTCGAGGTAGGAGATTCCCCGCTCCTTACATTAGGAGCAGCCTTTAGAGTTCCTCCTTCCACGACCTTCCTGTTCCCTCATAAAGGAATGCCTCTGCCTGTGGGCGCCTGGACGTGTCGTCCCTTATTTGGCCATGGCTTTGGCATGCTGGTTTGTTTCCATTCCGTTGGAGTCAGAGGTGGAATGAGCGCTGGTTGGGAAATCTTGGTTCTGAAACGGCTTGAGCCACCTCCTCTCCCCTTTTCTTTTTCCTTCTTGAAAACAAAAGAAAACAAAATAATACTTACTGAACTTGTTATATTATGTTACTGTCCTAAATATGGGCCAGCATTGCGCATTCTGTTAGCGGAGCACTCTGCTTCGCAAAAATCCTGCCCAGTGCCTGTCTGGCCTGGGCATCACCATTTCCATTTGACGGGGATTCAGGCTGAGTAGCTTATGATGTGCAGAATGTCACCTAGGCCTTTAAAAGACAGTAAATTAACTTTTCCAAACATACCCAAAAGGAGAGAGACTGGATAATGAGCCCCCAGGAAGCCATTATCTCTAACAATTATCACAGTTTGCCACATGGGCAAATAGCCAGTTCTGGAGAAAATGATACCTATGATATTTGTAAAACACAAATACTTTATACTTTACGAAGAGTCCTTTTACGTTTGTTCCTTTTATTTAAATAAACACTCATAATCAGGCACTCTTCTAACATTTTACAGTAATCGTATTAAGAGATTCTATCATTTCCCCCATATTATAGGTGAGAAAACCTAGGCACAGAGAGGTTAACCGACTTGCCCAAGCTTACAGAACTCGCAAACCTCAGAGCTAGTATTTGAGCGCATTTTTCCACTTGGCCCTCTCAGTGATGCTGTGTGATGAGGAATTACTCTGTGCACTTGCAGTCTAGGAAATGGAGGGCTCAAGTGCAACACCTGTCATACAAATTGCACTTGTCAGTTCTGTTCATCTTACATATGGTGGGGGGACCAGCAAGATGATAAAAGTAGTTTAAAAATTGGATAAGGGACACATACTCATATATGTATTTTTTTTAATAGTGAAAAGGGGAATGGTGAGATAAGATTTCTAAATTAGATACACAACTGTTTTAATATCCTAGGGGCAATAAAGCCAAAATCTTTGAAGTTCTCTCTTCTACTGGATAGAAATCATTTGTATCATGATAAATAGAAATTGGTAAGATACATCTTTATTGTATCTTATTAAGTTTTTACAAGTTGACATCTAGTTTTACAGGGTTATACAAGAGCGGCCCTAAGCAATTGTAAATGGTCTTTTGAAGGTATGTTTCCTCCCAGAGTCCACAGGACTTTAGACTGGCGTCTCAGAGCCCTATATGACATTGAAAGGGACCTTGATCATCTTTTGACTCATTTCCAGGGTGTGAAAGGACAGTCATATAGAGAGCAGTGCAGCTGAGACTCAAAACCAAAGCTGAGCCCTAGACTTGCCCTCTGTGTTCTGCTGGTATCATTTTTAGGTTCTGGGCATCTAGAAAAGGGAAAAAGAATTTAAAATGTTAAAATTGATTCAACAGAGTAGAAGAATTCTCCAAGCCTGAAAAAGGTATCACCTGGAAAAACTATTATTACAAATACAGATTGCTGAGTCCTTCCCTAGGGAATATAATTCTGTTTGTCTTGGATGGGGCCTGGGGATTTTAGATTTGTCCCAGCGTTTCCGGATGTTGTACAGTTTAGGCTGAGTCCCACAGTGATGGCATTAAGGAAGAGTATGAGCAAGAAATGGAACAGGCTCACATTATCACCTACACAGGCAGGCAGGGCAAAGACCCTCCAGGAAAAATAAGAGGGACCAGCGAGGCTGCACCTCCCAAGCATCACCAGCGTACAAGTGCCTGGATCCTCTAGAATGGACCAAAAGCTGGGGAGAGGGGCGTCCATAAAAATAGCCCCTAGGATGAGCAGAGTAATGTTTGCTCCTGCTGAGCCTGTATGCATAGGTTGTTTTTCAAGGTAGTTGGCAAAGTGTTAGTACTTTGTCTTCACCGTTTGCTTATCTGAAGCAGCAGGAAGGAGGGTTGATCTCAGAGATGTTTTGCAAATTTGTTTTGGTCCTGTTGTTGTTCTCTCCCCAGATTCAAAGCTTAGAGAGGCTTTTGAAATTTGATGGTAAATAGTCCTTAAAGGGATAGTTCTAGGTTTGGAGACTGAGCCTTAGGGCTGTTTCGGACTGCACTGTGCCTTTGGGGTCTGGCTACGATGGGCAATTCTGTTGTCCTTCCCGGAGACCAATCTTAGGTCATATGTCCGGTATTGGAGGTGGGGATGGGGCTTATTTTCCCAAGTGGGATTCAGAAGACGCAGGTTTTGCTCCAAGGCTTCGGGGGCTGGGCAAACTGAGTGCTGGCTGCTGTTAGCACTGGGCTGCTGACACTGCCCGCCTGCCTGTGGAAGCATCGGAGGGAGGTGCTTAGGGCAGGAGGGTACACTACTTTTCCATCAAAGCCAGAAAAAGAAGGGGGCGGGGTGGGAAATCTTGGATAGTCCTGCTCTCTTCCTGGACGCACATCACTCACGACTTGTTTCCTGAAAGTCCTAATACACTCCAGTGGTGAGAGACGGCTTCCTGCCCATCTGCTGAGCCAGCTCCTTGTCAGGGAGGAGACGAGAACAAGATGTGGTCAGAGAAGGGGAGGGTGGGCTAGGCTGGGCTGCTCAGTAGCCCTGTGAGGGGACAGCAGTATTTTTGGTCCTAAAAGCAGTGCCAGGGCGCCACAGGGGCACAGATGGGCTTAGCTTGGGTCAGTGGGGAGCAATATTTCGTCCATCAGTAAAATTGCACAGATGGTGGTGGTGAAACCTGACCCTTCCTTTTGCTTCTAGAAGAAAGGTCCTTCCTGGATAACATCTGCAGCCCTATTTGTGGGGAAGGATTATTTCAAAGGCACTAGCCCTGAAGTTCTTCGGTGTCCATCCTCTTTTTCCTGCCCCATACTTTGCTTACACCTATTTCTCTTCTTTGCACATAGTCAGCATCAAAGAGCTGAGTCTCCTTTTTGTGACATGACATATGTCCTCAAAGCCGCTATCATCACC